>CAWUFW010003506.1:782500-1382500 GCA_963921515.1 Calotriton arnoldi
GCAGGTGCGTACCCGGGCCCCTGGGGGCCCCGGTGGGTGGGCCCGGGTGCTGCCTTCCCCTGTCTCAGCATCCCCGGACCTCACGGAGGTCTGACTGAGCAAACTCGGAGAAAGAGGACCATCGGGGAGGGGCTGAGAGGCAGGTGCGTACCCGGGCCCCTGGGGGCCCCGGCGGGCGGGCCCGGGTGCTGCCTTCCCCTGTTTCAGAATTGCCGGACCTCACGGAGGTCTGATTGACCCTCTCCGTGGTAATCCGGAGGAAAATTACCCCCCTTTCTTGTAATCCGTGCACACGAGGTGACAGAGGGGACCCAAGGGGCAAAAGTACCCGACCTCCTGGAGCCCTCGCTGGGATCGGGGAGGCAAATGAGCCCTCATCGGGACTTCCAGGGAAGCCCGGCCATCTGGTCACCCCATAGGAAAGCATTGCATGCGACCAGATGGCCGAGGGGATAGGTGCGACCAGATGGCCGAGGGGAAAGGTGCGACCAGATGGCCGGGCATGAAAGGGAAGCCATCTGGTCGCTCTGTGCCCCAACGAAAGAGTGAGCGGGCGCCAGGGCATGGGGGACCGGAGGCCCAGGGCCCCATCTGGGCCCCAGCCATGGGGGCTGCGAGGGGGACCCGACGGGCCCTCCGACCCGGGGCCCGCGGACACCTTGACAAGCAGGGGAGGCCTGCACGGGACTGACGGACCCCTGTCCTGGGCCCTTGGTGGAGCAGCAGGCTGGGGGACGGGGCCCGCGGACACCTTGACAAGCAGGGGACGGGGCCCGCGGACACCTTGACAAGCAGGGGAGGCCTGCACGGGACCGACGGACCCCTGTCCTGGGCCCTTGGTGGAGCACCCGACCCGGGGCCCGACGGGGCCCCTGGACCCAGCAGTGGCTCCCAGGCCCAGAGGCACAGGGGACGCCTCCCCGGGCCCTCCGGACCCCGTCCCGGGCACCCTGCCATGCGGCAGGACCGAGGACGGAGCCCAGGGTGGGGAGGCCGCCCTGGAGCTCCTGAACCCAGCCAAGCAAGGGGAGGCTCCCCGCGCACAACGGAACCCCACCCTGGGCCTTTGGCAGTGCGGCAGGCTGGGGGACAGGGCCCAGGGCCGGAGCACCCGACCCGGGGCCCGGCGGGGCCCCTGGACCCAGCCGGGGCTCCCAGGCCCAGAGGCGCAGGGGAAGCCTCCCCTGGCCCGCCGGACCCCATCCCGGGCACCCTGCCACGCGGCAGGACCGAGGACGGAGCCCAGGGTGGGGAGGCCACACTCCCCGGGGCCCTCAGGGGCCCCGACCGGAGCTCCTGAACCCAGCCAAGCAAGGGGAGGCTCCCCAGGCACAACGGAACCATGTCCCAGGCCTTTGGCAGAGCGGCAGGCCAGCGGACGGGGCCCAGGGCCGGAGCACCCGACCTGGGGCCCCTGGACCCAGCCGGGGCTCCCAGGCCCAGAGGCACAGGGGAAGCCTCCCCAGGCCCGCCAGACACCATCCCAGGCACCCTGCCACGCGGCGGGACTGAGGACGGAGCCCGGGGTGGGGAGGCCACCCTCCCCGGGGCCGCAGGGAGCCCCTGAACCCAGCCGAGCAAGGGGAGGTTCCCCGGGCACGATGGAACCCCGTCCCGGGCCTTTGGCAGGGCAGCAGGCCGGGGGACAGGGCCCAGGGCTGGAACACCCGAGCCGGGGACCGGCGGGGCTCCCGGGCCCAGAGGCAAAGGGGAAGCCTCTCCGGGCCTGCGGGACCTCGTTCGGGCACCCTGCCACGCAGCAGGACCGAGGATGGAGCCTGGGGTAGGGAGGCCACCCTCCCCGGGGCCCCTGGACCCAGCCCAGCAGGGAGAGGCTTCCCGGGCCCGCCGGACCCCATCCAGGGCAGCCTGCCACGTGGCAGGCCCAGGGACGGACCCAGGGCTGGGGCGGTATCCTGGCCCGTCCAACTGCCAGCTGAGGACTGCTAGGCCGAGAGGGGTCCCAGAGTACCTTGTCCCTAGTAATCCGGAGGAAGGCTACCCCCCTTTCTGGTAACCTGTGCGCACCGCAAGACTGAGGGGACCCTATGCACGGACGCGCCCGACCTCCTGGAGCCCTCGCTGGGATTGGGGAGGCAAATGAGCCCTCATCGGGACTTCCAGGGCGGCCCAGCCATCTGGTCGCCCCATTGGAAAGCATTGCGTGCGACCAGATGGCCGAGGGGAAAGGTGCGCCCAGATGGCCGGGACCAAAAGGACTCCCATCTGCCCGCCCCGAGCCTTCGCGGTAGGGCTCCTGCCTGCCCACGCAGGGCTCGGGGGCTCCGCTTCCCAGGGGCTCGGAGACCCCGGCTGGGCCTCAGGCACGGGGAGGACCACCGGAGCTCTCGTGTCCGGACGCCCGGGGGAGGACTGCCCGGGACCCATGGAGCCCGTCCCGGGCACTTTGCCACGCCGCGGGCCGCCGGAGGAGGGAGCCCCGGATGCCTGGGAGGTGTTGCCCGGGCATAGCCCATCTGGTCCCCGGCAGAGAACTGCCAGCCCGGGAGGGGTGTTCCGGCTTACCCTGCCCTTAGTAATCTGGAGGAAAGCCACCCCTCTTTCTGGGCACCCGTGTGCACTGAGTGACGGAGGGGACCCAGGGCGCGGAGGCGCCCGACCTCCTGGAGCCCTGGCTGGGATCGGGGAGGCGAATGGGCACCCATCGGGACTTCCAGGGCAGCCCGGCCATCTGGTCGCCGCATTGGAAAGCATTGCATGCGACCAGATGGCCGAGGGGAAAGGTGCGACCAGATGGCCGGGACCGAAAGGGCTCCCATCTGCCTGCCCCGAGCTGAGCCTTCCCGGTAGGGCTCCCGCCTGCCCTAGCAGGGCTCAGGGGCTCGGAGACCCCGCCTGGGCCTCAGGCACGGGGAGGCCCGCAGGAGCTCTCGGGGCCCGCACGCCAGGGGGAGGACTGCCCGGGACCCATGGAGCCCCTCCCAGGCACTTTGCCACGCCGCGGGCCGCCGGAGGAGGGAGCCCCGGACGCCTGGAAGGTGTTGCCCAGGCATAGCCCATGTGGTCCCCGGCAAAGAACCACCAGCCTGGGAGGGGTGTCCCAGCATACCCTGCCCCTACTAATCCGGAGGAAAGCTACCCCTCTTTCTGGGAACCCGTGCGCACCGCGAGACTTAGGGGACCCTGGGCGCGAACGTGCCCGACCTCCTGGAGCCCTGGCTGGGATCGGGGAGGCAAATGAGCCCTCATCGGGACTTCCAGGGCAGCCCGGCCAACTGGTCGCCCCATTGGAAAGCATTGCGTGCGACCAGATGGCCGAGGGGAAAGGTGCGACCAGATGGCCGGGACCGAAAGGACTCCCGTCTGCCCGCCTGAGCCTTCGCGGTGGGGCTCCCGCCTGCCCACGCAGGGCTTGGGGGCTCCGCTTCCCGGGGGGCTCGGGGACCCCGGCTGTGCCTCGGGCACGGGGAGGACCACCGGAGCTCTCGGGCCCGGACGCCCGGGGTAGGACTGCCCGGGACCCATTGAGCCCGTCCCAGGCACTTTGCCACGCCGTGGGCCGGAGGAGGGAGCCCTCCGGACGGAGGGGAGGTGTTGTCCGGGCATAGCCCATCTGGTCCCCGGCAAAGACCCGCCAGCCCAGGAGGGGTGTTCCGGCATACCCTGCCCCTAGTAATCCGGAGGAAGGCTACCCCTCTTTCTGGTAACCTGTGCGCACTGCCAGACTCAGGGGACCCTAGGCGCGGAGGCCCCCGACCTCCTGGAGCCCTGGCTGGGATCGGGGAGGCGAATGAGCCCTCATCGGGACTTCCAGGGTGGCCTGGCCATCTGGTCGCCCCATTGGAAAGCATTGCGTGCGACCAGATGGCCGAGGGGATTGGTGCGACCAGATGGCCGGGACCGAAAGGACTCCCATCTGCCTGCCCCAAGCCGAGCCATAGCTGTAGGGCTCCCACCTGCCCTTGCAGGTCTCCGGGGCTCTGCACCAGGGACCCTTGTCCCGGGCAGATGGACACTTGGCAGGCCGCAGGACGGGGGCTCCCAAACCCCAGGCCCTGACTGAAACCCAGGCCCCGGGGCCGGTCCCTGCTTCTCAACCCAGCCAGGCCGGGGAGATCGGGGAGCCTGCCCGGGCACGAGGAACCCCTGTCCCGGGCACACGGACCCTCAGAACGTGCGCTCGTTTTCCACACATTTTGTCCAAAATTCTGCGTAGTGGTGCTACGCCAATTCCGCCCGCCCTAATTTTGAGACCGGTATTTCACCAGCGAACTCCTTTTGCTGTCAATCTAGCTTAGAAGAACCTGCTACTCCTTCAGGGTTACCCTTACTAGGTGATATAACGCCTAAAGTTTCACCAGCGAACTCTTTGCTTTCAACCACTCTCACTTTTGTACAGAAAATAGTCCCTAGTTTAACACTGCCAGCCCTACCTAGCTTCTCAGTGTTATTCCAACAGACGAGTAACCTCACTGCAGTGTGGTTTCTATCGCCACCTGCTATTCATTCCCCGGGAATTTTCCAGACAACATAAAACAAGACACTAACTCTTTTGTTAAAACATTAACCAAAATCAATAATCTATACTTATCACCAAACTAGTTACTAACAACCATCCTCTGCTACCAGAAAACTGATCCAGTGGTCTACTAACAACAGATACTCTACTACCATATACTCACTTGGGCCCATACAACTTGCTTCCGCTGCGCTCTAAATAAACCACTGGAGTCTATTAGTTTTATATGTTACTCATACCTCAGGATCTAGTTATTACTTCTTTAACTAAACCTTCTGCTGATCAAACTGTTTTTTTTCCTCTGGTCAATGGACCAGTTAGGTAAAACTAGTTGATGGCGATAATTGACATAACTTATTATGCATTTCTTAATAAGTATAAAATAATGACAGACTCAATAAGTTTTTAAATCTTTATCTAAAATTAGGGGTTTTGAACCATCTCAAAGCGTTTCAGTACAAACACCCTCATTCGCGGGAGTGCCAATTAAAAAATCTCTCAAATAACACTTATCAATTCAGATCCACACAATAACTATGCTCTGAAAGAAGAGGATAGAGACAGAAGAGCATTTATCAAACGATGTATATCATAATTACCAAAGTATGGTGTGAAGACCAACCCCCCGGCCAAAGGGCTGGTAAGGGCCTCCCAGGACAGATCAGGAGACAAAGGCTTCAGGACAGGAATCAGGACAGGATACTTCACCTCTCTAATTACCGACGACTACGTCGCACCCCTCTCTGACACTCTCTTCCTCCTCGTGGTTCTTCCGCGATCTTCTTTCTAAACCCACCCAAATTAAGTAGATGGTTCTGCATTCGGTTTCTTCATCAGCATTTCAGAACACCACCCCGGCACACCCCGATGCCAGGCTTCTTCAACGCGCAAAGGCTCGCTCAACCTGACTTGTCTCTCGAACTCTCGACCCCCGAACTTCTCTCAAAGACAATGCCCCTTCTTCTAACTAAACTACCTCAATTATACCTTTCCATAGGCATGTACCACCCATTAATGTTTCTTTTGCACAGAATACTAACTTCTGATTGGACAGGCGAGGGGGGAATGATCATCACACCACACTTATACTTCATTTATTCTCTTTTATCCATTGTTTCCAAACTCCTCCCCTCAAACTTTATTCCGCCCTTCCTTTCCCATACATCTTTAAACTTTATTAATACATTTGTAATTGATTTCTCGAATAAGTTCCTTCATATGAACTCTTCACCCTCATGTTCCCAGGGCACATCTCCGCCGACCTTGGACTCGTGACAAATCCTTAGTCATCTTCCAAGCTTCCGTATCAGGGCGCATGCGTCGCGCCATATTGATCTGCTCGACTCGGACAACTTTAACAGGCCCAAATACGCACTAATAATAAAGTCGAAAAGGAAAAATGTTATTCTCAAAAATAAATGATTTCACTGTATACCACCAACCTCTACTCTAACCCATACCATTTGTTATTTCTCTCTCTGCATTTGCGTTAGTTATAAACCCATTTCTAATTTCAGCAAAGCAGGTGCCATGCATGTGAGCTTTCAAGCGGCCATTTTATAGCTCTTTGCGCAAGCGCCAGAATTTCCCTCCAAGCAAAATCACGTCATACTACATAGATGCAGTAGACGCAAGCGCAGTAAAGATCCCATGTTAAATGCGTTCTAGTCCTACGTCCGTGTTATTTGCAGTTAGTAAACACATAGGCAAGCTTCATTCTTTTCCCGCGTATAGTGAAAATGCATATTATTAATCACGAGACATGTCGTTAGTAATTCGCTAATAAGTTAAATCGAGAGAATTGCTTCCGAGCAAGTCTCGTGTCCGAGTCCTTGCTCCATCACTATCATCGTACATAGAGATATGCACCCGATTAGTGACTTCAGGAATCTTACCCATTCACGTATACTGCACTCCAGATTAGTCATAAACTTGTGCATTTGTAGAGCTCAGATATATATCTAGGTATTTAACTGGGGCCAACTGAAGTTGTATATTGGGAGGTTCCAACCCTTGTGAGTATTCTAAATTTATGCAGAACAGAACCGACTTATTTGCATTCAGCCTAAAGTTAGAAGTGGTGCTCAGTCTCCTGTATCGTGCATGCTATTTTGCTCCACACTGTAATGGGTCAATAAAACATCATCTGCGTATAAGGGTATAATTTTGCGCTTGCAGCCCACCAGTATGTCATCATCAACATGTCTGGACCTTATCACTTGTGCCAATGGTTCAATCACCAAAACAAAGATTAGTGGGGACAGGGGGCACTGCTGTCTCATCCCTCTTTGCTCTGCCCATCTGTCTGATAATCTTTTGCCTACCTTCACCCTCACCAGGCTACCAGTGTATAGCAGATCCACCCATTACAGGAAGTCTGGACCTAAATCATATCTCATCAGTGTGCGCCTCATAAAAATCCAATTCACTGTGTCAAATGCCTTATGGGCATCCAGGCTTGCCCTTGCACACTGTTCATCCGTATTAGAGGCCTGCTTTAGGATAAAGAATGCTTTCCGAATATCCATTGAGGTTGTGCGGCCCCCCCACAAATCTGGCCTGATCCGTGTGCATAAGAGTCTCCCCTACCTTCACTTGGTGTCCAGCCAGGATTATCCTCAATGTCTTAGTGTTCACATTAATCATGGACAGTGGTCTGTATGACTCATACTCCAGGGAATATTTCCCTGGTTTGGGTAGCACCACTATTTGTGTTTCACGAAGTGACGCTGGGAGGATCCCCCCTCTATCGCATCCCTATGCATGGCCAGCAGTGGAGCACTTACAAGATCCCTGAGCATTTGGTAAAACACAACCAGCAACCCATCATTTTCCGGAGCCTTACCTGTGCTCATATTTTTAATTACGCTCTTAATATCTGTTTCCTCAATTGGGTTATTCAATACCTCACGCATTTCTGCAGTCACCCTTGGTTGACCTGCCTCATCCAACAGGGCGGCAATACCAGCCTCATTAGCTGATCCCTGATTTGTGTATAATGTGGCATAAACGTTCTCATGGAAGATGTCTTCCTATACGTAAGCATATCCCCCTCTGTGTTTTTAATGCATTACTACCTTGCTCCCTGTTTACCAGCCATGCTAGTAGGCGTCCAGCCTTAACCCCGTCTCATGCTTCATTTCTGTATATGTCCTGTAGTCATGTTTCCCCAGAGTATCTCTTGCTTGTTCCAATTCTTCCACTAACTGTTGTCTTGTTCCACAGGTTTCTGCCATGTGTGGTGGCTGCCTATCTATTTCTGCTATGCATCTTTCCAATCCAGTTATAGTGTCTCCCAGGGATTTCCTGACACCATAGGTCATGCTGATGCCTGGGTTTGCAAACGCCACTGTAGGAGTGTTGGACTGAAAAATGCTTTTGGTCAACTCCTTCTAGCATTGTGCGATTTAAGTTAGCATTTGCGGCACCATTTTGTATTCAGCCACCATTTTGTATCCTGATTGAAACCCAGTTTCTGTCTCATTCTGCTTGCCTCAGCAGAAAGCAGTCTCGATGTTATTTTCCTCTGTTCCTTCAAGGTTGAGCTTTGCGGTGCTAATGAATAAACTGTTCATATTATTGCATACCTTTCCGTCTAGATAGGCTTGCTCCCACAGCTCAGAGCGGTGTGGGCAGGCAGAGTAACCTTGAAACTGAGATAGCATGTACCCGGTCTCAGGATGGTAGCTCATCCCTCTATGTCTCCTTTGTTCGTTAGCTACTAACTGGAAAATTCCAGTTAGGGCGTGCCTTTGGGGGTATTGGAAATGTATATCTGGTATTACCATGTTGGCAAGGGTCAGTCCCTCTGCAGCAATCTAAGGAGGCTGGTCAGACCGGACTCCGCTCGAGCGCATTCTAATAAATAACTTTGGTTTGTCATCTCTACTGTCTGACCGACTCGTCATTTGTATGGAAGGCTGAGAGGTGGTCGCGAGTGACCGGGGTGGCCCTAATCGGGTCACTTCCTTCAGTTGGCGCCCAAACAGGGACCCCATCGGGTGAGTGACCCTTCCTTGCCTGCGGACGGGTGAGGAGGTCGGGGCGACGTCAGGTCGGACAGGCGGACCGGGGATCCCTGCACGAGAGAGTCTGGTACTCGCAGCTGCCCCGTCTGTCTGACCGGGCGGTGCCTCGGCCAGTGGTCATCCCGGCTGGAGTCCTGAACGGCAAAACCCTTGGATCTGACCGTTTGGTCCGAAGAGCTGGCAGTGGAGAATAAATTGGTTCAACCTGTGTGCACCAGGTGAGTTTGCTTTGGTTTGTGGTGGCTACGGCGCCATTTCGGTTTGTGTTTGGTGCGGTCTGAGGACCATCTTTGGACAAGTGCTTGAATTTGTTTGAGTTCTTTGTGAACATGGTACCACTTTGGTTTGTATTTGGTGAGGTCTGAGGACCAACTTTGGCAAGATATTTGCAAATATCTGTTCGGCATAAATGGTGAGCTAGTTTTCTTTAAAAAAAAAGCGCCTAATTTTAGCAAACTGTGTTGTGTGGGTTGTCGTTGTTGTTCCACTGATGCTCGTTTGGAAGAAAGTCAACCTGCGCCTCCAGAAGGCACTCCCAACTTTGAGAAATACGTCAAGCATGGTCTTGGCCCTATTATGTTTAGTACATTATAGCACAAACATACGAGGGACAATGCCGAGTTGCAGTGGCCGTTGACGGGCACTTTCGATGAACAGAAACATAATTTTCTGCAGGATAAATTGTTTGCAAAAAGAAGTAGGCAGTCGATGTTTGATTCCCTTAGAACATGGCAAAAGGAAGCTAAACAGAGACGAATGAAGGCAGAGAAGGAGGCCCGGAAGGGAAAGATGCAGACAGTGACTCAGAAAGCTAAACAGAGACGAATGAAAGCAGAGAAGGAGGCCCGGAAGGGAAAGATGCAGACAGTGACTCAGAAAGCTGTAGCGTATGATAGAGAGAAAACAGAGAAAGGAATAGAATGTGCCGATAGGAAGTTTCAATTGCAATGTGAAAAGTCTTATGTTGCTCGAGACGATAATGATAAATTTGTAGTGGAATTGTTGGATGCTCGACCCCTGCCCCCGTATGCCCCGCAGAGGGTATACCCTGTACTTCCCCCACCGCCTCAGTCACCCGATTCTTCTGTTTCTGTTGTCTCTGCCTCTGCATCTGTTGCTTTATCTGCTTTGTAACCCGGGCGGAGACCTCCGCTCCGCCCGCGGAGTGTGCGGAGATTTGCCTCCTCCGCGTTCCGCAGAGAATGCAAATCTCCGCACACTCCGCAGCAGAGCGGAGTTGGCCAGCCCCCGCCTCCACCCCCCTATATAAACAAGTAAATCTACATTACTTCTAGTAAATTAAAACCACTTACCTGGCATGTGATGCCCCCCCCATCTGCCCTCCTCCTCTTCCTCGCCGTCTGGGTAATTCTTTGAGAAAACTGCGCATGCGCGCACGCCCGCGCAAGCGCATTTCTCGCATGAAATGCGCATGCGTGGCCGGCACGCATGCGCAGTCTTCTCAAAGAATTACCCAGACGGCGAGGAAGAGGAGAAGGGCAGCCCGGGGACGCCGCATGCCAGGTAAGTGATTTTAATTTACTAGAAGTAATGTAGATTTAATTGTTAATATAGGGGGGTGGAGGCGGGTGGCGTAGCGGAGCGGAGTTCCACGGAGTTTGTTCGCAACTCCGTGGACCTCCGCATAGCCCCGCTACTCCCACAAAGCCCGGAGTTACTGCTTTGGCCACAGGACCTACTGTCCTTTCTTTGCCTTTGCTGTCTGTGGCAACTACGTCTGTTGGTGCTCTGGCAATACCTGTTGTCACGGCATCCCTCTCGCCAGCTCTTACGCCTACAACACAGCCAGTAGTGACGTTATTGCCCGGTAACTCTGTTATCACTCCCACTGTTTTCCCCTGTTCCCCGGTGTCACAAAATATTGACACGCCAGTACGTGGCCCTGAGGACAAGGACTGGACGAAATTCAAGGACCGGTTAGGATGGACGTTGATACGATCCGATGTGGGGGAGGCCGAGAAAAAGGTGGTGGCTAATCAGGCAGCTGAGTGGGCTCGTAACCCCATTTACAGTGTGAAGGATGTGTGGGAGGTGATGAAAGATTAGGAGCCTTTTGTCCAGCAGCATGCCCTTAAGCACATGTCGGCTACTTTGATTGGGCTTTGGGAGCAGTGTTTTAATGAGGCAGCGCCACAGATTATCTATGATATTAAGGATCATGTTTATGTAGCTGACATGGCGCCTGGTCAGGTGTTTGGTAATGCTGCGATGATGGTTGCCTACTGGGGTAGGCTGCTTGATAAGAGCCCGAAGATGGTGTCTCAGTTTCCGATGAGGGAGGTGCACCCCATATATCACCCTGAAATACCAGAGCAGCGAGACCAGCATGATGTCGTTATCAGACCAAGGGTAGAGGCTTGGTTCCAAGAGCAATGGGTTTATACTCCATGGAAGAGGAGTGAGGTGTTGTCCCTTAAGACCCTAGGAAAAATCCTACTGCGTACTATAAGGAGTTGACGGAGGCTGCTTCATCGACAGTGATGACGCTTGCTGGTATTGAAATGTTCTTTGGTTTACTGGTACCCGTTGATATTTGGAGGCAGGTACGCACACAGGACCACAGTGCAGAGTTGGGTAGTACCTGGGATCAGATTAAAGCATGGTATCAGGAGAGGAAGCCTGGTGAGAAGCCTAGGGCCGAGATACTAGCCTTGCCTGGCCGAATTATCTCTTATATGCATTCTCTTATTCCACCAAGAAGAGTATATTGGGACAAGTTAACGGCATGTCGTCAGAAGAAAGATGAAAGAGTGTCTGATTTTTTCACTCGGTTCGAGGGTGTGTTTCTGGATTTTAGCAGACAGGATTTGTCGGTGGAGGGGGGTGTCCGATTGTTCGTTAACAGATTTGTCACGAACCTGCTCCCAGAGATTGCGGCTCGGTTGCAGGCTTCGGAGAGCACTTGGACGACCTCCTCCCCTTCTGTAATATTGAGTATGGCACAGTATTATGAGCACAGGGAAAATGAGGAGAAGGTGGAGAAAAAGCACAGGGAATTGAAGACAAAGGTGTTGTTACAGCAGGCTTCTTGGGGGAATGGTAGAGGACGTGGTGGTACCGCCCACCAGCTGCCTCGGACCAACCGGAATACTACGCCTGTAGGGCCAAATTATAAAGAGGAGGGACACTGGTGTAGCGAGTGTTCCGTGTTGTTGCAGAAAGTCGTGGCCCCTAGAGGGCGAGGTTCTAGAGGACGGGGTCGAGGAGCTGGTGGACAGGACAGAGCCCAGCATGCTGCCACATCGCGGGATCATTCAGATAGTAATTATTTTGATGACAAAAGGGGTGGCCAGTATTACCATGATGACTATGATTTTGATGAAGAGACAGGAATGTCTCACAGCTAGGACAGCCAGGGACAGAGTGAATGACCAGTCCAGATACCTGTAGATCAGCGCGGTCCTTATGTTATTGCAGATTTGCATGGCTCAGCTAAGCAATTTTTTGTGGATACAGGTGCAATGAATAGCTCTGTTTCTCAGTCACTGGTCCCTGAGGCAGCTCTGTCTGGCCATAATAACGTTTCGGTAGGATTTTCTGGTGTACCGGTTGTAAGCCCCATTTCCAAACCTCTTACATTGACTATAGGTCCTTTTACTGAAGATTCTCCGTTCCTGTTGACATCAAACTGTGGAGAAAATTTAATGGGCCTAGATTTATTAAAGAAGTTGCATGCAACATTTTATTGCTCTCCGGAAGGTGTTTACATGACGATGGGTCTGACTGTGGTCAGCTCTATGCAGTGTCTGTCCAAAAATGCACCCCTTCCTCCTGAGTTTAAGGATGTGCCGCCCACGTTGTGGGCAACAGGTGACACGGATGTAGGACTATTGCAAATTCCTCCAGTTTCCATTAAAGTTAAAGACAATGCCATTTTGCCTCATATTCCCCAGTACAAAATCCCACAAGCGGGGGAGCGAGCTTTGCTGCGGATTATACAGGATCTGATTGAGACGGGAGTGGTTGAAGAGACGACTGCAAATGTGTGTAATAGCCCTATTCTTCCCATTCTAAAAAAGGCATCTTCAGACTCCCCCGATGATCACCCAGATGTTTATCGTTTTGTGATTGATCTGCGCGCAGTTAATAAAATAGTGGTCCCTCAGTTCCCGGTGGTCCCTGACATTACTGCCCTTCTGACAATGATTCCTTTCTCTGATAAATTCTTTTCTGTCATTGACTTGAAGAATGCACTCTTTAGTATCCCGATCCATCCCGACAGCAGACACTTGTTTGGTTTTACCCTAGCTGGCAGAAGCTTTAGATTCTATTGAGCTCCTCAGGGCTATACTGAGAGCCCTAGTATATATAGCCAAGCCTTGAAAGCCCAATTGGAATCCCTCACGCTTCCCTCAGGTAATGTTTTGCTTAAATATGTGGATGATATACTAATAGCTTCTGACACTGAAAAGGGATGCAAAGACCGTACGGTTAAGTTGTTGCTCCATTTGGCTCACCATGGACATAAAGTGTCCCTTTCTAAATTTCAATATTGTCGACAGAAGGCCACCTATTTAGGTCACCTACTGTCGAAGGAGGGTAGAAGATTGACCCCTGAGAGCATCAGCACCATTGTGAAAATGCCTATCCCTAAAGTGCAGAGGGAGGTGCGCGCTTGTATTGGCATTACTTCCTACCGTCGACATTGGATCCCTAATTATTCGTTACTAACAAAACCCCTGCTTGCGCTTACCACTAAAGATGTGCATGAAGCCCTGCCTCGGACGCCTGACTGTCAGCAATCTTTTGAGCAATTAAAAGTTGTGCTTTGCTCTGCGCCTGAGCTTGGTACGCCTGATTATGCGAAGCTGTTCGTGCTGTACATATACGAGTCGGCCGGTTGCGTGCTTTCCGTCTTAACACAGGCCTTTGGAGGTAAGCAACGGCTGTGTGCTTATTTTTCTGCTCTTCTTGACCCTGTCACAAGAGCCCTCCCGAGCTGTCTAAGAGCGGCCGCGGCAGTGGCCATCTCTGTAAGGCAATCGGCTGGGCTCGTACTTGATAACGATCTCACAGTTATGGTACCCCATGCTGTGGATACACTTTTGAATAAAACCAAGACACAGCACCTTACCAGTGCACCTCTGACCGGTTATGAATTGACCCTCTTTGCACCACATGTTACAATTAAAAGATGTGCAACTTTAAACCCAGTCACGTTGCTACCTCTCCCTTCCGAGAGTGAGGAAATTGATATACATGATTGTATTTTTCGGACAGAGGAGGAGACGAAGGGACGGGTTGACCTGACTAAAGTTCCCTTATCTGACCCCCAAGGGGAACTATATGTCGATGGCTCTTGTTTTAAGCTACCAGATGGCACTACAGCAGCATACGCTATCACAACACTGCACACGGTAGTTGAGACATCACAAGTTCCCTATCAGTTGGCCCAAGCTGCGGAGCTCGTTGCCCTTATACGGGCTTGCGACTTGAGTGAGGGACTGGCTGTCAATATCTATACTGACAGCCAGTATGCTTTCAGAGTCTCCCATAATTTTGGACGGCTCTGGGCAGAGAGAGGGTTTCTCACTTCCCATGGGATGAGGATCCAGCATGGCCCTTTGATATATAGGCTTTTGTCGGCCTTGACACTCCCCAAGAAATTAGCGATAGTGAAGTGTAGCGCCCACAAGGCAATTACTGACAACGTGGGTAAGGGGAATGCATTTGCAGATCAGACAGCTAAGGAGACAGCTCGAACGAAGATGAAAAAGATGTTTGTAGCAGGTCCCGCTAGGTGGGTGCCCGAGGTTACTATGTTTGAGGATACGCTGGACAATGTGAAGGAGATTCAAAGTGAAGCAATGATTGAAGAGTTAACAGTACGACAGGAAAGCACAGCATGTTTGGATGAGGGCGGGTGTTGGACGGATAAATCAGGAAAAAAGAGATGGATGTTACCAGATGCACGTCCTCCCTGTAGTCACTATGGTGCACGGACCAGCCAATATCAGTGCAAAAGGCATTTGTAAATTGTTAGACCCTGTATGGCGGAATGACAATATCCCAAAGATGGCCGCCCACTTGGTCAAATATTGTATGGTATGCATGATGCCTGGGAAAGGTACCCCTACACCCCCTGGTAATTTTGCACCTCCCACTTTTACTTTTGAGGTCCTCCAGATGGACTTCATTGAAATGGAGCGAGTCAACAATTTGAAATATGTGTTAGCGGTTGTTTGTGCATTCAGTAAATGGGTTGAGGCCTACCCCACTAAAGAAAACACAGTCGTGGCGACTGCGAAAGCACTCCTAAAGGAGTTCTTCCCTTGTTTCGGTTTGCCCTGGTTGATTTGGAGTGATAACGGCAGCCATTTTAATTCGAAGGTCATGCAGTTAGTTTGTGAAGGTCTACATATCAAACAGAAATTTCATGCCGCACATCATCCCCAGTTAGCAGGCTTAGTTGAGAAGTACAACGGTACTCTCAAACTGAAATTGGCAAAGATTCAGGAGAGCACAGGGTTGCAGTGGCCAGATGCTTTACCATTAGCCCTTTTGTCTATGAGAGTCACGGCACACTATAGGACAGGACTGTCGTCTTACGAGGTCCTGTTTGGACGCCCAGCAAACGTGTGGGGCATCCTGCGGCCTCGTAAATTTTCAGAAATTATATATCATCTGTTGGTAGACTACTTATATGAGAAACTAAAAGTCTGCGTTCTATTCACCAACAGATCCAAGACGCACTCCCGCCAGCTCCTGAGGGGCCAGGACACGATATTCGGCCCGATGATTTTATTTTGGTCTGCCATTTTCAGAGGAAAGGAAGTTTGGAGCCGCGGTGGAAGGGGCCAGTGCAGGTGCTCCTTGCCACCCGCACCGCCGTGAAGGTCACCGGCCGAAAGAACTGGATTCATACCCAATACTGCTGCAGAGTGCGTTTGCCCCTGCCCTACGATCAATGGGTCCTTGATGGCATCGGGGACTCGGAGTGGGAGGAGGTGCCCCGCTTTGTCGCATTTTGGGATGCCCAGCTAACGTGGACCCAAACGGAGGATGAGAATGATACAGTGTTGAATGCAGCAGTGCCCCCTGAGGTCCGGGCCATTCAGGAGCCCCGTTCTGCTGGCACATCTGGGCTTGAGTCCCAGCCCATTGGCCCCTCTGTGTCTGAGCCCCTTTTTGCTGACCCTTCTGTGCCTGGAGTAGCTAGGTACAATCTGCGCCCCCGACGGAGGAACAGTGCACCAAAGGAAAAGCCAGATTAGCAGGGATGGACTCGATAAGCCAGGCCACAGTAGAATAGGGAGAGGCGAGATTGGTGCATTCCTCAGACATTGGACAGGATAAATTGAACGTGCTCCCCTGGAAGGGGGGTACCTTATCCTGAGCGACGTGGGATTTCTTCAAAGAGCTGGGATCGCCTAGCTCCACCCTCGGTGCTCTACTGCGCCAACGTTGATGAACAATAGGAGTCTACCAGTGAGGCTCAGAAGGACACTGGGAACATTTGCCCCCTTCTTGTTTTCATGTCATCAGATCCATTGCATTTCCTTTCCTCTGATTACGATGTATCCACTTGATCGCCCAATTATTGAGGAGGAACAGCCATTTGCAGCACCGCGTTTAGGGCGGGATGAGTCTGGTTGGTCCAGTTGGTCCACAAAGAGTAATATAGTTTTCGTAGTGATTGTTCTGATTTCCCTGATAACGGTACTTGGAATAGTATGGTTCCTTGAGGAGAAATATCCTGTGCACTCTCTGATTGACACAACGCCTGTTCCCCCTGAACATATGTTTGTTACTTTGGCCCCTCATAAAGGTGAACACAGAAAGACATATGTAGATAATGTATTTTTACAAACGCTCCACCAAGCCCATGATACGTCTAATGTTACTAATTGTTGGATCTGCGGATTGCTCCCTTCAGTTACACATAAGAGTAATAGTCTGTTATCGTTCCCATTGTCTTATCTGGGAAGCTGTGAGGAGTGGGTTGAATTGTTTACTATGGTATGCATTCATTATCATTCTTCTACTATGAATATGACATCTGCTGATTATCACACAGTGCTGGAATATATACGTGTCCGCCAATGGTTTACCCCAGGAGAACAAGGGACTCCTGATACATTTCTCCGACAGCTTGTATGAATGTATATGAGAGAGAAAAAAATTTAACATGGCTCCAAAATGAAATGTTGGATTTCCAGGGGTTCAATGTCACTGAATATTTTCGCTCCTTTCAAATGCACAATATTACTCAGGATGAGGCAATGCCGGTGTCAGTAGTCAACAAGACAGCTGGTTTCTGTGTTCGAGAACTTGGGAAGGTAAAAGTGGGAGAGAGTAATTGCAACTATACATATACGTTGAGCACGAACAGTAGCCCGCCTTTGCTCCCGCCGCATATTGTCTATTTTGTCTGTGGGTCTCAAGCTTATGTTTGGCTCTCCAGGGGATGGTCAGGTATATGCTACCTCTCTTTCCTCTTTCCACCATTGTACATAGCACCGCCCAATTACCATAAGGACCATCGATTGCAGCGTAGGAGTGCCCATCTGTCCCGCATTAGAAGGGTTATTAATACACATAGATCAGACAGACACCACTCTGCAGCAGTTCACAGATGCTATGAAGGGTATCCTACCCTTTTGGGGCCCTATGTCCAGTAGCCTTAACATTCGTCGGCTCACCAGAGTTGTAGAAGCGGTCATTAATACCACAGCAGGAATTTTGACCAATATTACAGCTGAGCTCCAGGTTACGAGGCTTGTTGCTTTACAGAACTGGATGGTGTTAGACGTCATCCTTGCTGACCGGGGAGGGGCCTGTCACGTCATTGGCAGCAGCTGCTGTGTGTACATCCCGGACCACGCCCCTAATGTATATGCTGCTATACAGGAGTTGCGTAGGCTCGCATCTGACATCCACCAAGAGAATGGTACCTGGACTCTTTCTGGTTGGTTCTGGGGTCTACTAGCATCCTGGGGTTGGAAGATCCTTATCTTTCTAGTAGCAATAGCTGGTATAATTTTCACCTGTTGCCTGTGCATACATTGCCTTCCTGCTTGCTGTGCTTACTGTGTAAAAACACTGACACCCAGACCGAAGGTTCCAGTGCATGACCAAAAGACAGTGGCCATGATGATGCAGGGTATTCAAGACCTTATGTCTATAGATGAAGGAATTTTTGAATATTGATAATGTGTGTATTAACATAAAATAGTAGTCTTCCTAGTTTGCAAGAAGTTGTTTGTTTCCTAACACTAGACAAAATTGTTAGCAAATGCTAAAAGGAGGGTCTGTTGGACTGAAAAATGCTTTCTGTCGACTCCTTCTAGCATTGTGCGATTTAAGTTAGCATTTGCAGCACCATTTTGTATTCAGCCGCCATTTTGTATCCTGATCGAAACCCAGTTTCTGTCTCATTTTGTTTGCCTCAGCAGAAACCAGTCTTGATGTTATTTTCCCCTGTTCCTTCAAGGTTGAGCTTTGCTGTGCTAATGAATAGACTGTTCATATTATTGCATACCTTTCCGTCTAGATAGGCTTGCTCCCACAGCTCAGAGCGGTGTGGGCAGGCAGAGTAACCTTGAAACTGAGATAGCATGTACCCTGTCTCAGGATGGTAGCTCATCCCTCTATGTCTCCTTTGTTCGTTAGCTACTAACTGGAAAATTCCAGTTAGGGCGTGCCTTTGGGGGTATTGGAAATGTATATCTGGTATTACCATGTTGGTGAGGGTCAGTCCCTCTGCAGCAATCTAAGGAGGCTGGTCAGACCGGACTCCGCTCGAGCGCATACTAATAAATAACTTTGGTTTGTGTTCACTACTGTCTGACCGACTCTTCATTTGTATGGAAGTCTGAGAGGTGGTCGCGAGTGACCCGGGTGGCCCTAATCGGTTCACTTCCTTCAGGAGCGATGCCACATACTTGTGACCCAGCAGCTCCACCACCTATAGTGCATGATCCAATAACGTGCGGTCAAGAATTGGGTCCCTCCTAAGTCAGGGTGTGTGTTCAGGGTGTGTGAGTGCAAAATAAACCCTGAAGAAAGTAGTGTGTGGTTGAGAATAAAATGAGTATCCTCATTCGTGTCCATGCTGGGTTCTCCAGAGCTCCACCAGATTCAGTGTCTCCATACCATCCAGCAGTGTCCGGGAGGATCTATCCAATGGTCTGGATGTGGCTCTCGAGCTGTCAATGTTTCTGTCCAAAATGCAATTAAAATTGCCCATCCATAGTATATTATAATTGGCATATGGTGTTAACAATATCACTATCTTTTCAAAGAAATCTGAGGTGTCAATGTTAGGTGTGTAAGTGATAGTTACACTGTGGGGTTCCCATATATCTCCCCAGCGACCCCCACATATCTACCATTAGTGTCTCTAAATGATGTCTCTGCTTTAAGGGGGATGCCAGCCTCCACCCAGAGTATCACCCCTCTTGCAGGTAATGTGAAGCTTGTACACCACAGCCCACCCCCCCCCCATCTTGCCTGCAGTTTCTCATGTTCCCATGGCATCTAGTGTGTTTCGTGCAGCATTACTATGCATGCCTGTTGTTTTTTTTATATATGACCATATTCTCTGACTTTTGATGGGATTTTGAATTTTTTTAATGTTCCACGATACAGCTTTGACTCCCATTTGTATGTTTTATGTGTGTCCACCTCCCAGGCGCCTGTAGTCTCCTGTGACCCTTTCATGTGATGAATGTGTGTGTCCTTCCACTGCTTACTAACTGTTCACTTTCCCCACCAACTCCTAACCTGGCCTCCAAATTCAATTCATTCTGTACCAGTGCACTCACCCTGACCAAACATGCCGTAAAAAAATCCCCAATACTGTGCAGCTAGCTCCATTGGCTTCCAATTGAAGGTTTCCTCCGTTACCACAGCCACTGTGTCCTAATGTTCTAAGCACAAGAAAATGTGTTAGTACAACCGTGCACCTATACCGCTCACATCTGGTCCAATATATGATACTTTGTCAGTCCATCTGTAGATCACCCCTCTCCGGTGCATTGCAGTGTGTCATCAGTTCCTCCTGCCCCAGCTTTACGTGTTTTATCTATATTAAATGGTCACACACTGAGTATTTTGCTTTACGGCTTTCGACAAACTGCACAGCGTCCTCTGCGTGATCAAAGAAATGCCGTTTACCCTGTACATCCACCCTCAGCCGTGCCCGGGGCAGTAGCGCTTAGGATAAGTTGAGATCCCGAGTTTCTTTTTCACTTCAGCAAACATCTTCCTCTTCTTTTGAGTCATGATACCATAGTCTGTGTAAAAAGAGATCTTATTTCCATTGTACTCGACTGATTCTTGACGGTGGGCTGCTGTTAAAATTCTCATTTTGTCTTTGTAACATTGCATTCTTGTCATTAATTATCATTCTTGGTAGTGCTCCTGGCGTTGGCGCGCTGTGGGCCCTGTCGATTTGTATTCCAAATGATCCTTCTAGGTATGTCAAGATGGAGGGCAACAGGATCTCCAAGAATTGTTCCATCGGGGAGGTTTCTGTTCCTTCAGGTAAACCTAATATACATACATTATAACGTCTCAGACCTTTCTTCCAAGTCTGCCAATTGTTCTTCTTGCTATTGTAATTGTCTCTCCAGGTCCAACAATTGGCAGGAGTGGGTTCCCAGGGTGTCTGTCATATCATCCGCCCTATTGTTCAACTCTTTAATATAGTCTCACATCTTATCCATATCCTGTCACATTAGTGCCACAGTGATTGCCACACCATCAATTTTCTCTGTGCTAACCCTGTTGCCCTCTCATATTAGTTGTTTCAGCTCCAGTGTGGGGGACTCTGTCTACAGGCTGGAATATGTCGTGTGGTGTTGCACTTTGTGCCATCTTTGCAAGTCCCTCTTCAATCATATGCCAAAGATTTGAGTGCACCTCCAACCACTCTTCAGTGGCATTCGGAGAAGCGCCTATAACCCCTGTGGTAACTGGGTGTTTTTATGGTGCTTTTGCTTGTTCTGGCCTATTTAACTGGGGTGTGTCATGGATAACAGTATTATGCCTCTATACTGTGGAGAACCCCCCCCCACACCAGGCAGCACCAGCAAGTCAGAGGCTCACTTGATGTATTGTCCCGGGCCCTCACTTTAATCAGGGGCTGGGCTCCTGCAGTACACCACTTTACTGTCCACCACAGTGGTGTTGGCTGCCCTCGCAGCTCACTCCCTGACCGATGTGGCCCGGGTAAGCCTGCTCCAATTGCAACCTCAGCATGACCCAGTCACCAACCCAATTCTAAATGCCTATTTCTCCCCGTACCTTGCACCTTCTGGGTGCCTGGGCCCCTGGCCAGATCTCGGCATAACTGTGTTTCTTCAGCCCCCCAACACTTCATTCGACTACCGGCAGGGCTCGAAAGAGGTCAGTCAAAATCGCTTCTCAAGCGCACTGCCTCGCACACTCCACCTCGGCTGCAGGCCTCCAGGCCCCAGCCCACGTCGTCACCTGGTCTGGCGGATGGAAATTGCTTCTGTGCCAGATACCACAGTGCTCCACCAGTTTGCTGAGGGGTCAGATAGAGAGTCCAAGGAGGGGGTCTAATGGACTGTTTGATCGGGGCGACAGGAGGATGCGTCTGCTCAAACGGCCATCTTGGCTCCTCCTAATCACGAGTCTTTATAGCCTTCCAGTTGGTGGAAAAACTGAACATCCCACTATTCACACCCGAAGATGATGATGTGAGGCAGAGAGATTTGGTGGCAGCCGAGTCAGCAGGAGAATGGTGGAGGCTGTACCTGCTGCTGCAGCTGTTGAAGTGGGCCACCAATGACCTAAAAGGAGCTGTATAGCTGCTGGGGTGTCTGGACATGCCAATAAGGTTTCCTCTGCTAGAACTGTAGTACCTTGAAGTAGCCATGAAACTTTCAATAATATTGGAAGAATTGTTACACCGGAAATGCTAGGCCCAGCACATGAGTAGGAGTTCTGTTGGTTTTGAAACACTCAAGGCATGCCCAGGGGTCTGGATTGTATATCTCCAGAGAAGCCAGTGGAATCCATCTAAACATGCTGTTGCAGCATGACAGGTGTGCCCAAAGACTTTGCAGAGGTGTTCACAGAGACAATCTTTCATTGACCAGGACCTTAAGTGGCTTTTTCTTGAGGTCTGGCAAGAGAATTACTTTAGGTTTTGCCTATTCCCACAAAACGTGAACATATTGTCCCATAAGGCAGGTGGTATTAGCAGTGTCAGAAGCAAAGACTTTTTGGAGCATGTAGTCAAATTACTCTGACTCTCTATTAGGAGGTGCCAAGGGAAAGACATTCAGATTTTGTTCTGTGTAAGGCCATAGTCTTTATCAGGCATTGCAAGGGCTTCAGAGTCAGAGCCAAAGCTGTCCTCCATCTGGGCAAACCGCTGAGCCCTAGGGAGTTGCTCTGTGAAGGGCACATCATTAATCTTCACCTTAATTTTTGCTCTTGCCACACAAATCATTTCCTCAGATGTCGACTGCTTCAAGACCGGTGCAGTAATCAGCCGAATGGGTGGTATCTGTGTTGGTCACGAAGGAGGGTGTGACCGAACACGGGACAGCTCCTTGGAAATCTTCGACTTCTTCTTGTGCGACAAGGCAGGAGCCTATGGAGGCGTGGTGGAGGCATCTGAGCCGTCAAGCCCACAGGAACATGCTCCCCCTCGAGGGTAGCCCAGAGGGTGCAGGATGACCTCAACCTGCCTGAGGTCAGCAAATAGCCTAATCTTTTTGGAATTCAGTACCTTTTTCAATAGTGTTAAACAGTCAGGGAATGGTGCAGCAACTTCAAACAGTCCTGGAGTGGAATTTTCCTGAAGGAAGAGAAGGGTTTTTTCTTCCCATGGCACTTTTTGTGTGTTTGATGGGAAGAGGTTTTGGGAGATGCATATGGCTTACCCATCAGTGAATAAGTCTGCTTAGGAGCCTCCCTGCAGACCTTAGCCAAAAATATCTTAGCCTCCCACTTCCTAATGGCCCTCGGATGAATACATGCACAAGAACCACAGGCAACGGCTTCATGCACCTGCAGATACCATGTGGAACTGGAAGGAACATCTCTTGCGACATCTGTAACAAGGCTTGAAACCTGAAATTTCTGGAGGAGACATTTGACTGAGCTGCTGTCGAAATCATGAAGAATTTCATCAGTGAGATACTGAGAAAGAGCTCTGGACAAGCATAGATGAGATGATGAAAAACAGAAACCTGCGCCAGCACGTCACTTGTCTCCCAATATACTATTGTCACACCCAGAGGGCTGAGTTGTGACAGAAGCCACAAATGATGCTAAAGAGATGCCGCTTTGGAAAAGCTTTGCCAAACCAGCCTAAATCCTTTCAGAATAGTTCATGAGGTGATAAATCTGGAGGAAGATGCATCCATAAGAAGTGATAAATTCCTGGCTATGAAGCTTGAGTAGTCTAGACTGAGAAGATGAGGAAGGTGGTTGGGCTTCACCTTTACAGTGAGCAGGTGAGGAGGATGGTTGGGCTGCACTGTGGTTACAGGTGGAGGATGTGATAGTTAAAGTCCCAACATAAGTGAGCCGGCAGCAAAAGGGGTGAAGTGGTCAGAAGCTGTAGGACGAGCAGGCTAGCAGACGTTCAGTATTTCTGGAGGCAACTATAGGAGATACCAAAATTAGTGCAAAACCACAATCACAGCAAAATAGTTCTAAATAAAAGTATGATACAGCCTCTAGGTTTCTGGGGGTGAACTCACAGGGAAATTGGGTATTAGAAATATGGACAGAAAAATTGAGATTAATTCTTAGCTCTTACTGACCCAGATGAAGAAAACTGATAAAAGTCATATGCCTCAGTATGAGTTTGAAGGGTGCTAAAAATCTTCCAATTTCTGAAGAAAACTCTCAATATGGCAGAATTTCCTCCATCATAGGGATATTATTGTGGAAGAAATTCAGCCAGTGGATTCTGCTTCATATTTAAAAGTTTCCCCATAACTGGAGGATTTGTAGTTACCTCCAAACTGTAAATGAGGCCAATAGTCTTTATTCCACTGACCAGTAGGATGCAGGTTGGTGTCTTCCTGGGCTGATGGGTATGTAGTGGCAAATGGCCCACAACAATTTCAGCCCCCGGTCTTACAGGCGAGCAGCAGCATGGCCTCTCCGTGAAGAAGGACTCAGCAGAGGCAAGAACACCTGGACTAGGGATCTATATGTCTTTTATGCTCCAAAATAAATATCATATGTTGGTAGCAATTCCCTTGGACTGCTCAGTCCCATGGCCTCCAAAGACTCTTCAGGTTGTACCCGGCCCCTAGGTGAAGTGTTATGAAGTTATTGGTCACCAGTCAGGACCTAGCAACTGGCCAGTTTCCCATTCTATATATTCAACTCTGAAGCCAACCTTAATTTTAGGGGAAGCCAAGACTGAGTTGACAATTTCTGATACCAAACAAATAAAACAATAAAAGGCTTGCTAGAGCAATTGCTCATGGTTATTCAAGCATTTCCATCCGCAATATTTTGTGTTTGTCAGTACATTGCCCAAGTGGTGGGGTATGCCCAGTCATGGCTCCAGTAGGTCCTGAAGCTTGCTGTACCTATGGAACTCTAGCAGAATCTCAATGATGAGGCACAATAAGGCAGGTCTGACGTTACTTGTGTTTCCACGCAGAGGGAAAGTGTGCCTAGCAGTTCAAAGTAGACTGTCCTATTGGAGCAAGGCTGAAGCTGAATTGAATATAGTGGGACCCATTCCTGAGTGCCTCATGGAGCAAAAAATACTGGACTGGAAGGAGGGTCAAAATAATTACCACGGGCTAAGATAAATTACTCTTTTTTAATGTGCCATTGAATACCATGACTACACACCCCACTTCTGGCAACCTGCCCCTCCACTTCAATGTTGCCTCTTAACTGCCTTCACCCATTGAAGAACCATCTCTCAACATTGGTTTTGCTATTGTTAACTACTGCTTTTTTATGTGTACATTACATTTTGTAGTGGTAGGCGTTCCATGGATAGAGAATGGACGTTCCAATGCACCACTCATGGAATTTGACGCAATCCCAGATTTACTAAAATCAGTATACAGAGCACTAGGGCAAGGATGGAGTAGTACTGCACCATATTTTAATAGATACGCCACATTTCTGCTCTCTTCGTTTCACACAATTCAGTATGTTCCCATGCTGCGTTGCGTCAAACTTTAGTAAGTCTGGGCCAATGAATCATACTTGTAAATCAATGTGTAGGAAATGTTACATAAAAAAAGAGGATTACAAGGTGTAGGAGTCACATGTCCCCCATACAGGTAAGCAGTGTGAGAAGTTGGCCTGGTATATGCTGTCCACTATTTATAGTGGGCACCTTGCACCAGTCCAAACAACCCCTTATTGGAGATAGGTTAAAGACAACCTTTATTGAAAGCTATCCTAGTGGTAGCTATGGAGAGCAGCCTTCAGGCTAAGTCTTGAAGGAATGTAAAGCAGCTTGTTTTACCAGTCTATAATCTCTTGAGTGACCAAATAAAAGAGGACCACACCAGGTATATATTCAAAATATATGTATTTAGTCTTAAACACACCCTCTAGTCTCTTTATGAGGCTAGAGTTTGAAGTACATAAGTTACAAGTCAGTTATCAACAGTAATAGCACAAATACACGTTTGAGCCCTAGGGGCGTACTCAAACCATATACCAATAAAGTGGTATAAGAACCACAACTGAGCTAGACACAGGGCCTAGAGCCTGTAGAAGTGCTTGGCCCTCAAGGAACCACCCAAGGTAGTGACACAGGGGACCCACGGGGGACGCGTGCCGCCGTTGACTTCTATGGGTAATGTCGCGGTTGGAGTTTTAAAGAAAAAGGACACTTAGAGGAGGACTTGGAGCAAACCCCTTTAGAACTAGGTTGTTCTAGAGTCTATACCCACGGGAGCACCGGAGTACTCAAGTTACCTCACCCAGGGAAGCCGGGTGCATAGGTGTCTTTCGGGGTCGGGTTTCGTCGTCGTTTTCAATGGCGATCTGCTGCAAAGTGCTGCTGGCGACCAAGTCGAAAGTGTTCGGGTGGATCCAAGGGTGGATCGAAGATCTGAAGAACCTGAAAGCAGAGGGGACAGAGTCTGGGTCACTAGCCAGTGACCAGGAAGGCGATGAGCAGATGCCCACCGATGTCGGGTGCTTCAGGTAGGTTGACGGTCGTCTTGACTCTTCAGCCACGAGGTCCAGGAGGCGTCAACGACAACCAGGAGCTGGATTCGAGCTGTCCCACGACGTCTGTCGATTGCAGGGGTGTCGGCGACCGGATTGGACCCAACAAGCCTTGGCAACGGCAAGTCTTGCAGAAACAAAGAAAGGACGTTGATGCAGACCAGCAAGGTCTGGGGGACTCACCCAGCAAGGGTAAGTCAGGGCACGTCTGGAGCAACCAGGAAAGCCCCAGCAGAAGAAGAGTTGCCTTTGGGAGGGCCCACTAGCCAATGGACTAGCGACCGCGAAGGAGCCTCGAGTGGACGCACTTGGAGCTGGCTCACAGGACACTGGTGGAGTGGAGGCCAGTGATCTTCGGTGCAGTCGGTGCTGGAGGCGGGGGCTACTCGAAGCCCAAAGCACAACTTCGTGGGAGACCCAGAAGAGGATGCACTTGCAAAAGTACTCGGTGTCCAGGGGTCATGGTTCCACGTTACCCACGACAGCTACGGGCCTCAGCTTTGCTGGGGACTCAGGGCAGCCTCGGGGAAGTCTGAAAATCCACCTCTGGTGATGCAAAGACTTCGGCGTCCGGCGGGAGCTTCAGCGATGCAGACCAGACAATTGCTTCTTAGGTGCCTGCCAAGCAGGGGAGTTACTCCTTGACCCCAAGGGAGATTCTTCAGTCCTCTAATCTTCAGGTAGAGCGTCGAAGGTCCAGGATTCAGTGTCAGAGTTTCGTCCAGGGTAATCTAAAGTCCTAAGGACTGGGGTCCCATACTTATACTAAGTTAGGGGGTTGGACATACTCTGGGGACCCACCTATGGGAGGGTCAGGGAAGAGGGGTGGTTACACCCATTCCCTTTGTCCAGTTTCGTGCAGGGGCAGGTAGCCCCTGCAACCAGTTTGAACTGGCATATGCACAGGGACACCAAGTGTGCCCCCAGTGCAGGACTTCAAAGCACCAGAGGGTGCTCCCGCCCAGCCCCAATACCCACTATCCTGTCTGGGGAGGTGGTTACACCTCCCTGCAACAGGAAACCTATTGTCCAGACCTCCCCTGCCGGAGTTTCAGTCAGCAGCAGGAGGCCAGACCCGTGTCTGTGGCAGTGGCATCCATTTTGTGATGCCAGGGCTCTGGAAAGAAGTTACCGGGTAGCCCGGTGTGTACATGTCTCTCCCTCTAGAAGGGTGGAATGCTACCCCCGCCGCCAGGACTGGCGGGGGGGTAGTATTCCAAGATGTTTGACACCAAACACAGCATGTTTTGGTGCAGCCAGTCCAAAGTTAGCATTGTACCGCGAGGATATAATGCGCTTAAGAGTATATGGTCAGGCTGTACCACAAACAGCATCAGAGGAGGGACTCCGAACGCTGTAGAGGGGCTCTGCTCATGCAGGGGTACCCTCTCACATAAGAACCAAGCACTCTGCCTTCAGGATTGGTAAGGCCTGCCATAGGAGTGACTTATAAGTTTATATGTGTGTGCAATGGTAGTGATATAGGTAGCCTATACCACTGTAAGGGGTGCATGCACCACCTTACCCAGGCTGCAGTAGCAGACCTGTGGTGTCATTTTGGATGGCCTTCCAGGGGTGCCACAATACATGCTGCAGCCCCTGGTAGGCCTCTGAGGTACCTATGCCCTGGGTACATAGTATACCATATACTAGGGACTTATAAGGGCACTCCAGATTCTAATCAGAGATGTGCCTAAGGCACATGGAAACCATTTTAGAGAGGAAGCAGCTAGGCTGGGGTTTTGATTAGCAGGGCCCCAGCCAGCCTAAAGTCGAAAAACAGTGAAGCATCAGCAAAAAGTGGGGGTACCCATGTGAAGCAGATCCTACTCTCCTACACAACCCCCCCCAAACGTAGGGACATTAAACTAACCTTGACCAGTTGAGTCTTCATGTTCTAAGTGGAAGTACCTAGAGAGTCCATCTGCATTGGCATGGTTACTCCCAGGTCTATGTTCCACTGTAAAGTCCATCCCCTGTAGGGAAATGGACCATCTAAGCAGTTTGGGTTTTCACCCTTCATTTGTTTTAGCCATAGGAGGGGCTTGTGGTGTGTTTGAACAAGGAAGTGAGTGCCAAACAAGTATGGCCTCAACTTCTTCAGAGCCCAAACCACAGCAAAGGCCTCCCTCTCTATGGCTGACCAACGTTTCTCTCTAGGGGTCAGCCTTCTGCTAATAAAAGCTACTGGCTGATCCTGACCTTCATCATTCAATTGTGACAGTACAGCCCCTACCCCCAATTCAGATGCATCTGTTTGGACAATGACCTTCTTGGAGTAATCAGGACTCTGGAGAATGGGAGCAGTGCACATGGCCTGCTTCAGGTCATCAAATGCCTTTTGACAGTTAGCTGTCCACTGAACCTTTTTGGGCATTTTCTTGGAAGTTAAGTCATTCAGGGGTGTCACTATTGATCCATACCCTTGACAAATCTCCTATAGTACCCAGTCAGGCCTAAAAAGGCTCTCACCTGAGTCTGGGTAGTTGGAGCAGTCCAGTCCATGATGGTCTGGATATTGCTCTGCAATGGTTGAACCTGGCCTCCACCCACAAGGTGGCCCAGGTACACAACCTGACTCTGCCCTATCTGGCACTTGGTGGCCTTGATAGTGAGGCCTGCCTTTTGCAGGGCCTCTAAAACATTTCTGAGGTGGACCAGGTGATCCTCCCAGGTGGAGCTAAAGACAGCAATATCATCTAGATATGCTGCACTTAGGCCTCCAGACCTGTAAGGACTGTATTCACCAACCTCTGAAAAGTGGCAGGTGCATTCTTCAGACCAAAGGGCATTACCACAAATTGATAATGTCCACTAGGGGTTGAGAATGCTGTCTTTGGCTTTGCATCATCAGCTAGTCTGATCTGCCAGTAGCCAGCTGTCAGGTCAAATGTGCTTAGATACTTGGCTGAGGCCAAAGTGTCTATTAGCTCATCTGCCCGGGGTATTGGATGGTCATCAGTCCTAGTGACTGCATTGAGACCCCTGTAGTCCACACAAAACCTCATCTCTCTTTTCCCACCACTGGTGTGAGGTTTTGGCACAAGGACCACTGGACTAGCCCAAGGGCTACCTGAGGGTTCAATAACTCCCAAATCCAACATTTTCTGGACTTCTGTCTTGATACAGTCCCTGACATGGTCAGGTTGCCTATAAATCTTATTTTTAATAGGCAGACTGTCCCCAGTGTCCACTTCATGAGTGTACCAGGTGGTCTGACTTGGAGTCAGAGAGAACATATGCCTGTACTGATTGAGCACTTGTCTACAATCAGTTTGCTGCTGAGCAGTGAGGCTGCCTGCCAAGGCTACACCATCTACTGACCCATCATCAGGGTTCTGTGAGAGCAGGTCAGGGAGTGGGTCACTCTCTTCCTCCTGTCCCTCATCAGTAGCCATGAGCAAGCCCAAGTCTGCCCTGTCCACATATGGCTTCAATCTGTTGACATGGAGAACCCTGTGGAGACTCCTGGGTGTTCCTAGGTCTACTAAATAGGTAACCTCACCCTTCTGTTCAACAATGGTATGGGGTCCACTACACTTGTCTTGGAGAGCTGCTGGGGCCACTGGCTCCAGCACCCACACCTTCTGTCCTGGCTGGTCAACAGTCAGTACAGCCTTTTGGTCATGCCAGGCTTTTTGCAGTTCCTGGCTAGCCTCAATGTTTTTAGTTGCCTTTTTCATGTACTCAGCCATCCTGGAGCGGAGACCAAGTACACAGTCCACTATGTCTTGCTTTGGGGGCTTGAGAGGTAACTCCCATCCTTCCTTCACCAAGCACAATGGATCCCCTGACAGGGTGACCAAACAAAAGTTCAAAAGGGCTGTAGCCAACCCCCTTTTGAGGCACCGCCCTGTATGCAAATAAAAGTCAGGGCAAGAGTATGTCCCATCTTCACCTGAGCTTTTCTGGGAGCCCTTTAATCATGCCCTTTAAGGTTTTGTTGAATCTCTCAACTAAACCATTGCATTGTGGGTGATAGGGTGTGGTGAATTTGTAAGTCACTCCACACTCCTTCCACATTGCCTTCAAGTATCCAGACATAAAGTTTGCCCCCCTGTCTGATACAACCTCCTTAGGGAAGCCCACTCTTGAGAAAATTCCCAGGAGGGCTCTTGCCACCACAGGTGCTGTAGTGGTCCTAAGGGGAATAGCCTCTGGGTACCTAGTGGCATGGTCCACCACCACCAGGATAAACCTGTGCCCAGATGCTGTTTGGGGATCCATGGGACCAACAATATCAATCTCCACTCTCTCAAAGGGAACCCCCACCACTGGTAGAGGTATCAGGGGGGCCTTTGTGGTGCCACCTGCCTTCGCACTGGCTTGGCAGGTTACACAGGAGCGACAAAACTCCTTGCTGTCTTCAGACATGTGGGGCCAGTGAAAGTGAGGGACAAGTCTGTCCCAAGTCTTGTTCTGGCCCAGGTGACCTGCTAGGGGAATATCATGGGCTAGGGTCAATAGGAAGCCCCTGAACTTCAGAGGTATAACCAACCTCCTGGTGGCACCAGGCTTGGGGTCTCTACACTCTGAGTACAAGAGTCCATCATCCCAATACACAGTATGGGGACCACTAGCTTTCCCAGCAGCCTCAGCAGCAGCTTGCTGTCTGAAGGGTTCAAGAGAGGGGCAGCTCTGCTGCTCCTGGCTCAGATCTGCCCTGGAATTGCCCCCTGTCCCTAAGAACTCAACCTGATCAGGCTCAAGCTCCTCTGGGACAGTTCCTTCCTCAGGACTGAGATCATCTCCCTGAAGAGACTGATCTTCCTTCTGAGCCAAGGGGGAAGGCACTGCCTTTACCCTACTACTCCTCCTCTTGGATGGCACTTGGTCCATTATTTCAGAATCCAAGGCCTGTTCAGTGTTAGACATTTTGGCCTGTGACCTGGTCACAGCAAACACATCTGCAGGGATGCCCAGCATTTCTGCATGGGTCCTGAGCTCCACTTCTGCCCAAGCTGAAGTTTCTAGATCATTGCCAAGCAAGCATTCAACTGGTAGGTTTGCACTCACCACAACCTTCTTAAGGCCAGTTACCCCTCCCCAGGAGAAGTTAACAACTGCCAGAGTATGGTCTGTTCTGACATTGCTAGCATTGGTCACTTGGTACATTTCACCAAGTATAATCTGCCCAGGATCCACAAGGTCTTGTGTCACCATGGTGACACTTGCCCCTGTGTCCCTAAATGCCAAAGCCTCTTTTCCATTGATTAAGGGCTGTTGCCTGTACTTGCCCAGATTACTGGGACTCACAGAGGAGGTCACATCCATGCCTCCATCACAGACTAGGACAGCCTGAGTGAGTTCTCTGACTAGGTCAGAGCTCATCTCCTTACCCAGGGTCAACCCTACTAAACCCTTGGCTTGTGTACTCCCACCACCAACTGTAACTGCACTAGGGGGAACAGGTGCCTTAGGGGCATTGGTGGGGGCTGGAATAGAGTCTTTGGACTTGGTGCAATCACAGTGTGTCTTTTGCTTACAGACTTTGCACCATGGTTTCTTTTGGCCTTTTCCCTTGTTAGACTGTGAATCACCACCTGAAGAAGATTTTTGGGGGCCTTGTGAAGACTTCTGGTCTTTACCCTTCTCCCCACCCTTATCAGAGTTCTTAGAATCTTGCTTCTTTGGGTCACCACCTTGGTTCTGTACCTTCTGCCTCACCCTGGTTCTGACCCATTTGTCTGCCTTCTTTCCCAATTCTTGGGGAGAGGTCAGATCAGAGTCCACCAGGTACTGATGCCACAGCTGATTTTGACAGTTATTAAGAATCTGCTCCCTCATGATAAGATTGTACAATCCTGTGAAGTCACATACCTTACTGCCCATCAACCAACCTTCCAGAGCCTTAGCAGAACAATCCACATAGTCTACCCAGTCTTGAGTCTGTGCTTTTTGGGTATCTCTGAACTTTAACCTGTATTGTTCAGTTGTTAGGCCAAACCAATCAATTAGAGCACTCTTCAAGATTTTGTAATTGTCAGCATCCTCTTCTCTAACAGTGAGGAGCTTATCTCTACCTTTGTCTGCAAAGGAGAGCCACAAGATTGCTGCCCACTGCTCCTGAGGGACCCTCTGTACTCTACATGCCCTCTCCAGTGCAGTTATCCATTTGTGGATGTCATCCCCACTCTGGTAGGGAGGGACAATCTTGCTCAGGTTTCTATGGTCATAAGACCTTTCCCTATCTCTGGGGAAATTGCTGCCACCATGGGACTCTAGTCCCATAATTTTTCTCTGTCTATAGAGATCTAGGGACTCCCTGTCTATAGCCAACTGCTGTTTTCTGAGCTCAAGCTGGGCTTGCTCATACTGAATCAGTCTCTTTCTCCTCTCATGAGAGGATTCCCTCCCATGAGAGGAGACAGAGGTCCCTACTGAGGTGTCAGAGTGGTTAGACTCCTGAGAAGGAGATCTAGTCCTTCTGGGCACACTCTCAACTCTTCCTGGGGGACAGAGGGGAGGTCATTCTGGGCCTCCTCCTCTTCCTCAGGAGTAGCTGCACTTTCCAGGTCAGGATCATTGTCATCCCCCAGTTTCAGAAGTTGGGTCCTGGGTATTTTCATCCCTGGTCTCTCCCTCTTCTTCTGCCCCACCCTCTCTGCCTACCCTTTCAGACCTTATGGGTCTTCTAAAGTCATCTAGCAGAAGCATCTCTAGGAGACGTTGGGTGTTGGCACTTTTGCCTGTCTTCAACTTCCTGACTTTGCACAACTCTCTCAATTCCAAGAATGTGAGGGTGTCATATCTGGATGGCAGGAGCTCACTGGTTCCTGGCAGTGAAGACATTAATAGTGTGGTGTGGTGTATGCACTACCTACTCTAGTGTGGCCTACTAAACTCTCTTGAGTTGTAGAAAGGGTGTGCTATCCCTTAACATACAACTCTAAGTTCAGTTGAACTTACTGTATCCTAAGCTTAATTTATATGTACCTAAGGTACCCTTAGTGGTTTTCAGTTGATCAATTCAATTGAGATTATCTGGTAAAACAATAGCAATCTGGAATCCCACACGCTGCACACCAATGTGAGAAGTTGGCCTGGTATATGCTGTCCACTATTTATAGTGGGCACCTTGCACCAGTCCAAACAACCCCTTATTGGAGATAGGTTAAAGACAACCTTTATTGAAAGCTATCCTAGTGGTAGCTATGGAGAGCAGCCTTCAGGCTAAGTCTAGAAGGAATGTAAAGCAGCTTGTTTTACCAGTCTATAATCTCTTGAGTGACCAAATGAAAGAGGACCACACCAGGTATATATTCAAAATATATGTATTTAGTCTTAAACACACCCCTCTAGTCTCTTTATGAGGCTAGAGTTTGAAGTACATAAGTTACAAGTCAGTTATCAACAGTAATAGCACAAATACACGTTTGAGCCCTAGGGGCGTACCAAACCATATACCAATAAAGTGGTATAAGAACCACGACTGAGCTAGACATAGGGCCTAGAGCCTGTAGAAGTGCTTGGCCCTCAAGGAACCACCCAAGGTAGTGACACAGGGGACCCACGGGGGACGCGTGCAGTGTGAGAACACAGCTGCGAGCCGCCGTTGACTTCTATGGGGAATGTCGCGGTTGGAGTTTTAAAGAAAAAGGACACTTAGAGGAGAACCTGGAGCAAACCCCTTTAGAACTAGGTTGTTCTAGAGTCTATACCCACGGGAGCACCGGAGTACTCGAGTTACCTCACCCAGGGAAGCCGGGTGCATAGGTGTCTTTCGGGGTCGGGTTTCGTCGTCGTTTTCAATGGCGATCTGCTGCAAAGTGCTGCTGGCGACCAAGTCGAAAGTGTTCGGGTGGATCCAAGGGTGGATCGAAGATCTGAAGAACCTGAAAGCAGAGGGGACAGAGTCTGGGTCACTAGCCAGTGACCAGGAAGGCGATGAGCAGATGCCCACCGATGTCGGGTGCTTCAGGTAGGTTGACGGTCATTTTGACTCTTCAGCCACGAGGTCCAGGAGGCGTCGACGACAACCAGGAGCTGGATTCGAGCTGTCCCACAACGTCTGTCGATTGCAGGGGTGTCGGCGACCGGATTGGACCCAACAAGCCTTGGCAACGGCAAGTCTTGCAGAAACAAAGAAAGGACGTTGATGCAGACCAGCAAGGTCTGGGGGACTCACCCAGCAAAGGTAAGTCAGGGCACGTCTGGAGCAACCAGGAAAGCCCCAGCAGAAGAAGAGTTGCCTTCGGGAGGGCCCACTAGCCAACGGACTAGCGACCGCGAAGGAGCCTCGAGTGGACGCACTTGGAGCTGGCTCACAGGACACTCGTGGAGTGGAGGCCAGTGATCTTCGGTGCAGTCAGTGCTGGAGGCGGGGGCTACTCGAAGCCCAAAGCACAACTTCGTGGGATACCCAGAAGAGGATGCACTTGCAAAAGTACTTGGTGTCCAGGGGTCACGGTTCCACGTTACCCACGACAGCTACGGGACTCAGCTTTGCTGGGGACTCAGGGCAGCCTCGGGGAAGTCTGGAAATCCACCTCTGGTGATGCAAAGACTTTGGCGTCCGGCAGGCGCTTCAGCGATGCAGACCGGACAATTGCTTCTTAGGTGCCTGCCAAGCAGGGGAGTCACTCCTTGACCCCAAGGGAGATTCTTCAGTCCTCTAATCTTCAGGTAGAGCGTCGAAGGTCCAGGATTCAGTGTCAGAGTTTCGTCCAGGGTAATCTAAAGTCCTAAGGACTGGGGTCCCATACTTATACTAAGTTAGGGGGTTGGACATACTCTGGGGACCCACCTATGGGAGGGTCAGGGAAGAGGGTGGTTACACCCATTCCCTTTGTCCAGTTTCGCGCCAGAGCAGGGGCAGGTAGCCCCTGCAACCGGTTTGAACTGGCATATGCACAGGGACACCAAGTGTGCCCTCAGTGCAGGACTTCAAAGCACCAGAGGGTGCTCCCGCCCAGCCCCAATACACACTATCCTGTCTGGGGAGGTGGTTACACCTCCCTGCAACAGGAAACCTATTGTCCAGGCCTCCCCTGCCGGAGTTTCAGTCAGCAGCAGGAGGCAAGACCTGTGTCTGTGGCAGCGGCATCCATTTTGTGATGCCAGGGCTCTGGAAAGAGGTTACCGGGCAGCCCGGTGTGTACATGTCTCTCCTCTAGAAGGGTGGAATGCTACCCCCGCCACCAGGACTGGCGGGGGGTAGTATTCCAAGATGTTTGACACCAAACACGACATGTTTTGGTGCAGCCAGTCCAAAGTTAACATTGTACCGCGAGGATATAATGCGCTTAAGAGTATATGGTCAGGCTGTACCACAAACAGCATCAGAGGAGGGACTCGAACGCTGTAGAGGGGCTCTGCTCATGCAGGGGCACCCTCTCACATAAGAACCAAGCACTCTGCCTTCAGGATTGGTAAAGCCTGCCATAGGAGTGACTTATAGGTTTATATGTGTGTGCAATGGTAGTGATATAGGTAGCCTATACCACTGTAAGGGGTGCATGCACCACCTTACCCAGGCTGCAGTAGCAGACCTGTGGTGTCATTTTGGATGGCCTTCCAGGGGTGGCACAATACATGCTGCAGCCCCTGGTAGGCCTCTGAGGTACCTATGCCCTGGGTACATAGTATACCATATACTAGGGACTTATAAGGTCACTCCAGATTCCAATCAGAGATGTGCCTAAGGCACATGGAAACCATTTTAGAGAGGAAGCAGCTAGGCTGGGGTTCTGATTAGCAGGGCCCCAGCCAGACTAAAGTAAAAAAACAGTGAAGCATCAGCAAAAAGTGGGGGTAGCCATGTGAAGCAGATCCTACTCTCCTACAGGCAGTATATTTTAAGAGTGCTTGGTCTAGAGAAGCACAAACTCAGGAGTTAAAACGTAACACAATGTCTGTGGTTGGCTTTACTATTAAGAGTTTATTTTTACCTAAACAAACCCTTTTTAGCATCATTAGGATAATAGAAAGACTGGAGGAAAAAACAGTACCTACCTTGTAGTTTGCATCCATCTATTTAATGAAAGATCATGGCTCACTGTGCTTTTTTTTTTTTAACACAGAACTATCAAAAGATAAAAATTACAAAAACAATTACCAATCCACATCCATGTATAAATAAACAAAATTACATGCACGTCTTAAAGAATTATTTTGTCATACATCTCGTACAAACAGTACTACTCAAACTTAAAGCGAAACCTAAGACAGAAGTATGAATTTCATGAAATGTTTGGATGGTTTTGAAGAATAGTAAAAAAGCACAGATAAAGTCCTGCCAACAAGCTTTAGGATCTGGCGGTTCACTTCGAAGCCAAGCCCTAGTGATGCCCATCGTTGCGACCATAATGGCAAAGAAATAAGGGGCATATTATCAACGGCCAGCGATAATTATCGCTGGCCGTGCTTAGCGATAATTTTGTTATCGCAGGCTATCTCTGGAATTTATCGCCCTGGTAGCGCGTTATTAACAACGCGTTTCTCCAGGGCGATAAAAATTCCAGAGATAGCGAGGTTAACGCCGTTTTGCAGGGAACATCGCTGGTTTTCCAGCGATGTTCCCTGCAAAACGGCGATAACCTTGCTGATACGACCCACAGGGTCGTATCAGCATAATCCACCCCAATGTTAGGGATAGGTAAGTCTGCATTTTAGCAGACGTTAGTTTTGGAGAAAACAGCGGTTTTCTCCAAAAACTAACGTGTAGCTAAAATGTTAGGACAGCCTTGTAAATATCGCGATGTGAACATCAGCGATATTTGCAAGGTAGTCCATCCGGGGTACGCCCACTTTGCATCTCATTAGAGATGCAAAAGGAGGCGTTGGGAAAAAGGGTGCTAACATGCGATTATGCATGTTAGCACCCTCTTGTTAATAGGGCGATAGTTTTATCTCCGCTTTTTTGGCTTTTTAAGCCAAAAAAGCGGAGATAAAGCCCTTGTAAATATGCCCCTAAGTACCCACAATTATGAGAGTGGCCTAGCATAACTAGCTTTGGGCCTCAGCTAACATCTTCCTGCAGCAAGTCATTCAATCTATTGACAGAGAATGACAAAACAGGAAGGTAGCATAAATATGTGTGGTATCGGCATCTGAACCCGCGCACCAAAAACTGCTGGAAGTCTCCCTAGAGCCCATTTTAAATAAGCGATAGGGGTATAACACATATCATACAGAATTTTAAATGAATGAGTCTTCAAACGAGATACATTGAGAGACTTCTGAACCAACGGATTACAGAGGCTAATATCTTCCAAAGAGACGCGAAGCGCCAGATTTTTAACACTTAGTCGCCAATTGATGAAAATAATGCTCATGCGGGTATTATTCAAGAGAATCTGATAGAAGGTACCAATGCCACCACGTTTACTGAATCTGCAAAAAGAATGTAAAACTGAGTTTAACTCTGTGGAGAACTCCTTACCAGGGAGGCAAGTGAGAGAGTGTCTGAGCTAAAGATAGCAGAAAAACACCCACCTGCACAGAACCAAAAGACCTCTGAGGCTCCTCAAAAGAGAGGAGACAACCCTCGTGGAATATCTGGCCCAGACTTTCCATGCCCACGGGCCTCCAGAGCTCCATCATGAATAACCGGTGATAAATTCCTCTTAATCGCCCCATCCAAACAGCCACCAGCCACCGAAGAATGGATGAATCAACTAACAGCTCTCAACTACATGCCAAACATCATTGATTCCACGAGCTAACTGGGAATAACACTAGATAAGTGTTTGAACATGCAGAAACACATCAGTGCTCTCACCAAAGGAGCGAACTTCCAATTGAGCATCTTAAGGAAAATAAAACCATTCCTACCCCACAACGACTTCGAGCCTGCAGTGCAAGCTCTAGTGACCTCTAAGCTAGATTATGGACGCGCAACCCTCTGCGGCCTTCCCAGATCTAAGACTGCTCCACTTAGGGCCTCTTTCAACTCCGCTGCAAGGCTTATCGCAGGTTCAAAATGAAACAGTCACATCACGCCTGAGCTGAAATCACAAAAATTGGCACCCGTATGAAGCAGGGCTACATCAAAACATTGCATGCTTGACCCACAAAGCTTTACATTTCAACACCCCAATATACCTCACACAAAAACGTGAGCTCTCTGGTGGCTCTAGATCCTCTAGAGGCTCCAGCACCTTACTGCTCAAACCACAGAAATCCCATAAAAAGAAAACCTACAATCGAGCATTCTCGGGTATCGCACCGAGAAGCTGGAATTTGCTGCCCCCTGAAATCAGACTGAATCATTCGACAGCTTCTTTCAAAAGGGTAGTTCAAGCAATACTGATGAATACATTTCTGGCCTAGATCCCCAGCACCCAGGCTCTCTAGAACATGCTTGTTTATATCTGTTTATACTGGACTGCTACGATTGTATGTTGACCTGTTGGTTTACTGTTACTACTTCCTGTACCTCCGTTATTGCCAAATTGTAAAGCGCTCTGATACCCCCAGGGGTCATGTTTGCACTATATAAAATGCTTTAAGTAAATAAATAAATTGGGGTTGCCCCTAAAGGAGTAAAACAATTGAACTTGGAAATTTTACGACAGGTACGTATGTGCGACCACACTTTGCAAAAGACGGCCAGAAATTCAAATCTAGTGTGCTTGAAATGTATAGTTTTGAGGATCCCTTGCAAGGACAGGCACACATGCTGACATAGAAGATAGTCCAGTAGAGATGCAATAATTGCCACTCACGTAAACCCATTACGGCTGCGTGAGACAAAAAACAAAGTAAGATAAAAAACATAAAGCCAAAGTGGTGGCAGTGCAATACTGCCCATAACCCGGGGAAGCTGCAGGTGATGAATAATGGAATAAGGTTTTTATAGCGCCATATGAATAGCTGCTAGCTGGCTTCAACCTTTTGATATATACTTTTAGAAGCAATAATGGAATACCTCAAAATAGATCCAAAAAAGCATAGCAAATTAACCATTTTAATTAGATTACATCTTCCTATAATCCCAAATTGAGCTAATCCCATTTCCTGAACACAGCTCTGGATTCTTGGAAAAGAACATCATAATTAAAGCTCCCCATATCCCAAGCAATAAAAGTAATCCGCAGTCGCACCTCTAGGTATGTAGCCTTTTGAACAAATCGAGAGTCCGGGGGATCTGGGAAAAGGCTTGTGATGTCCTGAGTTTTTTCCAAATTCAGCTTATAACCAGAGACCATGCCCCCTTGGCTCGCAATGCTTTCAATATCAGGGAGGAAGTCAGAATGGTGATGTCATCAGCATATGCGAGGACTTTAGCGCTAAAAGTATTAAGCTTCAGAGGGGGTATGAATTCCGCATCTTGAGGCTTTTGAATGTATGGTTCTAAATATAAAGGGAAAAGCAGGTGAGACAGAGGCAGCCCTATTAATGCTAATCTTGTCAGACATGCCCCCATACACACAATACGGGCCGTCAATGAGCGATAGAGAGACTTAACAGCGCTTACAACATTTTCACTCAACCCCATCTGGCTCATCACTGCCCACAAAAAGTTCTCAAAGTCCAACAGGATCATCCAGGCAGGCATACACTGTTCTTCCGCAACTTCTAAGGCAGATATAGCAAGATTCATATGTTCAGAAGTGTTGTGTGAAGGATTAAACAAGTGCTGTGTGGGGTCCCCCAAGGTAGGAATAACAGATGAAAGTTGATTGGCAAGCACATAGGTATATATCTTGGCATCAGAATTCTTAATGAGTTGAGCTGATACAAGCCACAATTAAGGGGCTTTTTACCTTTAATATTAAAACAGCGGAATATGCGCTTCCCCCCAAGATGGAGGTACCGAAGATAAGAAGGAAGACAAATTAACTAGCTCCAGAAAGTTAGGGATGACTATATTGGCAAAGACCATATAAAACTTGGTTGGAATGGAGTCTGGACCAGGGGCTTTACCAGATGCCATTTCGATTAAAGCTTTCCTAGTTTACGTTAGCGTAATTGGTGCACCCCATACTTCCTGCTGGGTGGCAGTCAACATGAGCAGTCTCGCCACCCGCATACACTCAGTCACCCCTGCTGATGAGGTCTGTGTATCCCCGAAATACACTGCTGTCTAGAATTCATGAAAAATGTCCATAAACTCTGCTATACCAGATACAACCTGACCCAGAGATATTGTTCCTAGAATTTACAATCCTGAAGCTGGTGAGCAAGTATGCACCCCTATTTCTTCGCTATTTTTGAAGCAGGTTGCCTGTCTAGACCGCCATTTTTGATAAGCCCTCTTCCAAATCCTTTCTTGATCTCCACCGGTATGGACGTTAGCTGTACAAAAATCAACTCTGCTTTATCTCAGTGTTGATTGCCAAGACATTTAGAATACTCTATTTCCAGGTTCAGAAGCTAATCCCGAAGTCGAGACTCCAAAGCTTTTTCCCACGGTCCCGCTGTATCGTATAACTAAGCATCTGTCCATGAATCGCAGCTTTCAGCGAATCCCATTCAATAGTAGAAGGGGCTGACTTGTCATTAAAAACAAAGAATTCTTTCAAACAGCAAGTCATAATGTTAATGTATTCCACATCAAATGACCACCAGGAGGGCCCAGTCATTCCAGCAATAAGGCTGTGATTGACAAACAGTGAAACAGTACTATGATCAGAGATAATCCCCAGTTGCCGCATGATCCAGAGTGATTAATAATAGAGTAAATTAGCTAAAGCCATGTCAATCCGTGACATCATATCAGGCGGAGCAGAATAAAATGTAACGCCGTAGTCAAATCCTTGACGAGCCCACCACACATCCTGAAGAGCATATGAGTCCATGACTTGTTTAAGCCCCGTCCTTGAACTCCTATGACTACAAGCTGGCTCTGTCCAAAAATGTGGAATCTAACCCCGGCTCTAGTATCAGATTGAAGTCCCCACAGACTATGACCGGGTCCACCCATTGAATTAATTCTAAAAGAAGAAAGTTAAAAATAGACAGGTCATCCATATTAGGAGCAGATAGCCCACAGATAGTGAGCTGAAAAACTGCTTTCACGATGTGAGCTATAAGCCAGTGGCCCCCTTTGTCAATGTTGACAGTCACGACCACTCACTGCTACTTGCTAGCAATGCAACCTCCCTCTGTGACCCTACCTGGCCAGAGCCAGCAAGTATCTTGTAGCCCAGACTCACCAGCTTCCCGGCTTCCTGTAGACTTAAATGTGTCTCCTGTAAGTATAAGAGCATTGGTTTGAGCATAATCATCTCTGCCTTGACATGTCTAAGCTTGGCGGCAGTTCTCAAACCGCTCACATTCAAGCTACTTTTATCAGCCATTACAGAAAATCACATCTCTACGTATGACCATTTTTTTTTACCATCAACAATTGATACTTTCCCATTTTCCGATATTGGCAAAACCTGTGCTAAACCAAACTCAGTGAAAAATATCTCCCCAAAAAAACCCCTCCCTCCCTGACCATAGCCACCCCTCACCGACACTCCCAAATAAAAAGCCTCCCAGAAAACCACACCTATCCCAATTTCCCAAAGGCCATAAGGACCTTTGCCCCCTGTCCACCCCTACCACAACCCGACATACAATGGTGATAAGATTTTGGATAATCTCTGATCAGAAGACAATCCCAGCAAGTCCTGAGATCCCGACAGCTTCTTGATAACACTAGAGCCTGAATACGAAAAGGAAAGAAAAAAGAAAGGAGAGAAGAGAAGCAAAAAGGCAAAAAAAAACAGCTAAGGGTGAAACTGAAACTGCAGGAACCATATACCATTGACACCTGATCCAGCGCGACTAATATAATTTCCTCTCCTATGGACATAGCATCCAGGTCGGAAACACTCCTTTTTCCACAACTATACCAATATGACGGTGGGGCCCATAACACCGCATATACATTCACTCACTCAAATATTCCCTGGATCTCATCCACTTCTACCTAGGAGAGAAAGTTAAATGACTGCTGGAAGAGAACGGGATACCTTTTTACAGTTGACAAGATAACTGTTTAAACATCATACATAATTTTATTTTAATCCTGTCAATTTCTAAAACACCGAAGGTATTCCGCTCATTGGTCGATGGACCAACTAGTAGGAATCAGTTGATGGTGATTAAGACCAGCTCAATCACTTTAACCTATTAAACATTTGCATTTATTATTGAGCTAAAGAACCACAGACTCGTTATTTTAATTATAATAAAGTTTATCTAATTATTTAAATGCATAGAGAAGTCTCCATTTTATTCATCAATTTAATACATTTATTATCATTATAAGAATAAAGTTCAGAGAATTTATGCATACCCTTTTAGATGGAAAAATAAAGTTCGTCACAGCAGATCACAGCATAGCATTCCCAAAATCTGACTGACTGTCCCGCTAAACAGGCCTCCTCGACAGACCACCTATACAGGTTTTCCGCATCGATCTCGTTCCTTCCCAGTCAGATTTAAAAGCAAAACGATTAATTAAATTAAAAGAAAATGGCCTAAAGGAAAATAGGAGCGATTCTCCAGCGCAAAGTTCTGTGCTCAAAAATGATGTATGAATAGCGCTCCTCCTACTTAAGAGTAGGTCCTCTTATACCCTATTACTAACTTACTAAGCAGAAATGTTTCAATCTTTGGGGGCGAGATTCACGCTAATTGGTCCATTGGAGGGGTGGCAAGCATCTCCTCATGTCATTGCCTTCCTTGTTCAAACCAGTTCCGAAAAATGTTTATAATTTTGTCCTTTCACACGGTTTTAGGACATTACCAATCCGATTGACAGTTCAATGTCACCCACTATTTCTGAAAAGCTTTCCCTTTTTCTACGTGTGAATGTTGCACCCATCTCGTGTGTTCCTTTTTCTTCTCTATCTACATGAAAGATTTTTGGAAAGACCAGGACTAAGTAGCAAGACCCATACCAATGGTCCGGCAACCTGTAATAAGCCCTGTTCCCACAAATATAATAGATCCCTGGAAATATTGGATCTTTTCCTCCTTTGAATCCCCATCCTCCTAAAATTTTATAATTGTCTCGGCAATCGCTGGAACCCACGAAATAGTTGTCATACCTAGTTCTATTTCTACTAATGCACAACTTTCCCTGTTGGGGCCAATCTAAAGTCATAGCTGCATTTGTACTTTTCTTATCTTCACTTTCTCTTTCAAATGTCCATAGTGGTGTTTTCATCTCTTCCTCTACTACTTTCCTTTGAAATTTTACTCTTCTGCTTTCTACCATCTCTAAAAATACCTTTTCCTCTTTCTTTAACTCACAAGTATTTTTGTATTAAGTATGTTTAACTACATCATCTAATGTCAATTCTTTGTTCTCTAAGAAGAATTCACCAAACATCTTTGCCACTTTCACCTTGTTCAATTCAGGAATTATAGGAATTTCTGCAAAAATCTTATTTATGTCAGTGTAGTAATATTCTAATCTACCTGTTTTATAAAACAAACTAGCTAAGACACTACATGTTATTCCATACGTCAAAGGAAGGTGATGATAGGTCACACCTTCTGAAACAGACGCAGGTAATTGCATACAAACATAACAATCTCTTACATCCATGGTTTCTACATATTCATATAATAATTTTGTGAAAACGTTCTTTGAAAAATCTGTTATAGATCTGTCCTTATGTAACTCTGCACTATCTACTAGTGTTGCTGTGTTCTGTATGCTATCCTTCTTTGTTTTGTTCTCTAATATGGACGTTTCTTCTACAGCTAATCTAATTGGAATGGTGATTGCTAAGATGAGCCATGCAAACATTAATAAACCTGTACAAAAGAAACACATTCTACACCATCTACGGAAAAACGCACATCTATTCTCTATGTCTACCATCTTGTTCTACTACCTATGTATATTTTTGTACAGAAAATTGTGTCACCACACCTCCGAATGACGTTTCAGCCACTCTACTTTCTCACTTTATCTCGTTTGGTACTCTCTTTAGTTCTTCTCAGAACTCTTTCTTGTCTTATTCAGGTTTTTATTGTCCAGTCCGGCTTTTCTTTTTAATCTCTTCAAACTTGTTGCACTTCACTTTCACCCATTTGTTTGTAGCTTTCTTCGGGGTTATCGTGAGTGATTTCTTCTTTTTTGATATCAGTCAGTGCGATGTATAGCCATTCAGGTGACTTATATTTCAAATTAGCTTTCTTTACTCTTTTTGTTTTCTATAATTGTTTTCCACTTTGTTTTTCTTGTTCCTTTTGACTTGTTATTTCATTTACTTGTTCTGCATTATCTTTGTTTATCTTTATGATTTTGTATCTCAATCTCTTGACTTCGTGGGGCCAATTATCTCCTTTTCTCGGCCTTTTCGGTTCACTTTCTTTTTCTTCTTGTTCAGCTCTCCAAGTTCTTTTTCTTGGTCCTAGTCTCTGTTTTCTCTCTCCTTCACTTTCTTCTGATTCTGTTTCAGACCTTACTTCATTTCCTCTTATTTTGAACTTTATAATTTCACCTTCTTTGACTTGCTCCTTTTCTTCCTGTCTCTTTTCTTTTTGATCACTTGTTTCTATCCCTCCTCGAGGTTCTTCCGGATTCTCGTTGATCTCGCTATCTGGTTCTATATTTCCCTGTTCATTTGTTTGTGTTTCTGTCCCTATTGCTCCTCGAGTGTCTTCCGATTTTTCTATCTCTCTATTTGAATCTATCCCTGCCTTATCTACTTTGACAATTTCTGTAGGATTTTTACCATAACTTGTGCTTGGCTGTTCACTGTCACTGTCTTTTTGTTCAGTTTCTTCATTTATGATGTCAGTTTTCCATTTATTCTTTAGCTTTTCACCATAGTCTGATTGATCTGTATCAGATGCTGAACTGGTGCTGATATTTCCAGATGTCGACTTACAGGTCGATCTTCAAGTTCTGGAACTTCTGCTATTTCCAATTCTTCTTCAGTTGTTAGACTTGTACCTGAGTCTTCCAGATGTCGACTTTCAGGTCGATCTTCAAGTTCTGGAACCCTGTTTATTTCTTCTTCTGCATCGGATGCTGAACTGGTATCAGATATCTCCAGATGTCGACTTACAGGTCGAGCTTCAGGATCTGGAACTCTGATAGTGTGGCTGGCATGTACCCAGTTTTTCACTCCTGCACATTTGACTGCAGTTGTTGTTACCAGGAACACCTGTCGTGGTTGGTCCCAGTGAGGAACCAAACAGTTTCTTCTTCTGTGGACTTTTATGCGGACCCAATCTCCTGGATTCAAATCATGAGATGGTTTTCTTTCAAGAGTGGTCGCATCCGGTCCAACCTGATGAAATACAGAATGTACCACATCAGCCAATTCTTTGCAATAATCCATCACGAGATCATCAGTTATAGTCAACCGTTTGTTGACAGGTACATGAGCTTGTCTCATTGCTCGTCCCATGATAATTTCGAGGGGACTCAGACCTGGTTTCCTATCAGGTATGCTTCTGATAGTCATCAGCACCAACGGAAGGGCATCTGGCCATTTCAGTCCTGTGGCTTGACACATTTTTCCTAACCTATTCTTTATTGTTCCATTCACTTGTTCTACCACTCCAGAAGCCTCTGGTCTGTATGCACAGTGCAATTTCTGTTTAATACCAAGGGCCTCACATATCAGTTGAACTAATTCATTTTGAAAATGTGTTCCTCTATCTGTTTCAATCGTTACTGGAAAACCATACCTTGGAATGAATTCTCTTAGCAAAAGCTTTGCTACTGTAATCCCATCATTCCTTCTGGTCGGATAGGCTTCCACCCAACGAGAAAACAAACAAACGACCACAAGAACATACCTCAGTCTATTGCTTGGGGGCATTTCTATAAAATCCAGTTGCATTCTAGTGAAAGGACCTCCTTCTCGTCCTATTGTTCCTAAACTCACTACCGTCTTTCTTCCTGGATTTATCTGTTGGCAGACAAGACATCTTTGACAAAGACTTTCAGCTATGGCTCTGAATTTTGGGTTATACCAGGTTTGTCTGAAAAGTCGGATCATTGCATCTCTTCCAATATGACCTTGTCCATGGTACATCCGTGCCATATCAGAAATCATGCTATCAGGCATAACTGGTCTCTCTATAAACCCAAACATCATCTTCTTTCCTTTTCCTGCATCCTGCTTTTATCCAATTATCCTTTTCCTCATCATCTGCTGCTTCCTGTAACTGTCTCACCTCATCCCATGTTTCGACAATGTTAGTAAAAAGCAAAGGACATGAAACATGCTCTCTTTCTCTCCTTCTGTTCAGTGAGACTACAGTTTTAGCACAGTACTGAGCTACCTCGTCGGCATAATTATTGCCCACGGTTAGGTAGTCTTCCCCATTTTTGTGTGCATTGCACTTCACCACGGCAATTTGTCTAGGCAGCTGTATCGCCTCAAGTAATTTCTTCACAAACTCACCATTTCGAATCGGAGTTCCTGCAGACGTCAAGAAACCTCTTTGGGACCAGATCTGCCCAAAATCATGAACCACTCCGAAGCCATACTGGCTATCCGTGATCACTGTGATTCGGACATTCTTTCCCAGTTTGCATGCCTGTATTAGAGCAATCAGCTCAGCCACTTGGGCGGAACGTATCCCTCTCAAACAAGATGCTTCCATTATGGCACCTACTGTACATACTGCATACGCTGCACTCAAAACTCCTTCATTTGTCCTCAAGCATGAGCCATCCACAAACATCACATAATCTGATTCTTTTAAAGGCTCATCTCTGATGTCTGGCCTCGGTTTTGTACAGTATTCAAGTACATTCAAGCAATCATGATCAATCTCATCTTTGTCTTTCACACTCTCTTCATCCGGCAATGATGTCGATGGATTCACACTTGTGCATCTGTCAATAGTTACATTGTCTGCACTTAAAATCACTTTTTCGTACCTAGTCAGCCGACTATGTGTCATGTATTGAGTTTTGGTTCTTGTCAAGAGAATTTCGACGGAATGTGGAACATATACCCTCAGTGGGTATCCCATCACAATGCCTTCACTTTGTTCCAGACTCACACAAGTAGCAGCTACTGCTTTCAGACATCCAGGCAACGCTTTCGCTACTGGGTCTAAAACAGCTGAAAAATATGCAATAGGTCTTTTCATATTTCCATGTCTTTGCACTAAAACTGAAAGTGCACACCCATCTCTCTCACTACAACACCGTTCAAAATCTTTTTCATAGTCAGGCATTCCCAGTGCCGGTGCTTCACACAGTCTCGCTTTCAGTTCTCTGAAGGCCTTCATTTCTTCATCATTCAACTCAAATGGATCTTTAACATCCTTTTTTGTCAATCGCTGTAATGGTTTTGCAATTAGCGCAAATCCACTTATCCACTGTCGACAATATCCAACCATTCCCAAGAACATTCTCACCTCTCTTTGTGTCATTGGAGCTCTCATTCCTCGGATAATTTTTATTCTTTCAGTCGTTACCTTTCGCACTCCTTTTCAATTTTATGACCTAGGTATTGAACTTCTTGTTGGCAAAACTGTAGTTTCGACGGGGACACTTTATGTCCTCCTCCTGCTAGATGGTTCAGTAAAGCAATGGTGTCAGTAACACATGCTTCTCTCTGTTTTTGATGCCACCAATAGGTCATCAATGTATTGAACCATCACGGATTTTTCAGGCATTTTTAAATCTTCCAACGATTTCTTTAGGATCTGATTAAAGATCGAGAGGCTCTCTGTGTACCCCTGAGGAATTCGGCACCATGCCAAAATACGCTCTCCGAACCTGAACGCAAATAATGGCTGGCTATCTGGATGTAACGGGATAGAGAAAAATGAATGGCACAAAACAATGACAGTGTACCATTCTGCCTCATGTGGAATCTGATACAATATTACAGCAGGGTTTGGTACATTTGGACAACAAGGAACAACAATTTTATTAACCTTTCTTAAATCTTGCACTATTCTATATGTTCCATTTGGCTTTTTCAGTCCCATTATAGGCGAATTACATGGACTGCTCATTATTTCTTTCAAAATTCCTTGTTCAATCATTTTATTTATTACAGGTGTTATTCCTTCAATGATTTCTGGTGTCAATTTATATTGTGGAATATTTGGGTAATTTGCTCCTTCTTTAACAGAAATTTTAACAGGGTCTACTCCTTTCATTAACCCAATATCTTCAGCTGTAAAATCCCACACCTCTTGTTTTACTGTTTCTTTTAACTCAATTGGGATTTTCTCTACATCGAACACAGGAAACAAGTCATTCACTCCTGGCTCTAATTCTGCCATTGTCATTTTATATAATACATCTTCATCTGGTGTCTGATATGCAATCCCATCCGGCGTACAATAGATGGTGCAATTCATTTTGCAAAGTAGACCGCGTCCAAGTAAATTTACAGGACTGCAATCACATACCACAAATCGGTGCATCTCTCTGAATGGTCCAATTTTTACTTCTACTAATTTAGTAAGTGGTGCCTTAATTTGCTGATTCGAGACACCAACGACTTGGATATTTTCACCTGAGAGAGGAAGGTTTGGAATTTCCACTGATCTAACAGTAGAACGGGTAGCTCCAGTGTCCACAAGGAATGTTACATCTGCACCATTCACTTCTCCATCCACAAATGGACCTGTCTGATCTACCTCTAGAGTTGCGCCAAGTACGCACTCTTCCTCCTCTCCTAGGCACCGTCATAAACTTTCATCCGACTCATTCCCATCCTGTCGCAACCAATACTGCGATATCGCAGCTGCGCGCGGCAATTGTGTTACCTGCTCTCCTCCGTAGAATCCTGTCTCTGCACTGTATCTCTGTGGATTTACACTCTTGGGTAGTGGTGGTGTGGCACCTGACTCTGCTGAGTAACTACCTGCGGTTGCTGCAGTTGTTGGTAACTCACCTCACTCTGCACCTGTGGGTTTAATGATTGATTTTCTGCATTAGCTTTTGGAGGAAATTTACACTCGTTTCTCCAATGCCCTAATTTTCCGCAGTTGTGGCATGGCCACTTTTTCTTTGCTTCTTCTATACTCATTTGGCCTTTTCCTTTACCTATATTTGGTTTGAATTTATTTTGTCCTGTCTCATTAACCTGATTATTCAGTTGAGCTTCTTGTTTTTCTTCAACTTTCACTTGTGCCCACATTGCTTTCTCCTTTAATTTACGTTGTCTACTCTCAATGTCATCACTACAATACTTAGCATACCTCAACACCTCATCCACTGTACTATTCTGCCAGCATATCATATGCTGCTTAATCATTTCGCTTATTTCTGGTTTCAGCCCATAAACAAATCTATATACAAAATGACTCATGTCCTTCTCATTCAGAGTCTCATAACCGCTGTACTGTTTGAAGACCAAAAGCAGCCTCTCATAGTAGGCATGTACAGATTCCTTACTCTCCTGCGTAGTTCTATCAATTTTTACCCAATCAGTTTCTTTGGGGGAATTTTGTTTTTCAGGAAAGTAATAACCTGCTCATATTTCCTCATCACCTCGGGTCCTGGCGCTCCTGTTTTTGCATCCCTAGGATATTCTACAGTTGGCCAATCAATGGTGATTTTGCATTCTGTCCATAAATCGGCTGGTACTACAATGTCAAATAACCCATCCAAATCTACCCACAACACCTTCGAAACTTTGACAAACCTTTCTACTTGTCTGTACCATTCTACAGGTTTTTCTCTCAATTTTGGAAAGTCATTTGTAAATGACAATATATCCTGTCTGGTCCAAGGGACATGTACATAACTGCCTCCTGGAGTTTCTCTCATGGGATACTCCCTTACAACCGACTCCTTGTCTGTCACCGCAAAAGCTAAAGACGCTTTGTCAGTTGTTCTCTCATTCCTTTTAGTCCACCTGCTTCTCCATCTGTCCACATCACCCCATTTTCTTAGCAAAACAATCAATTCTTTTATCTGTGTTAAACGTCCTGATGTGTTCAGATTTTCTATATCTTTTTCACAAAAATCTACCCTATACGGTTTCTGTAAACTCCTGACTTTCACAAATTCCACTCCTAGTTCATTCGCTGTCTCTTCCAATTTGTCATGCAGATCTCTAGCTCTCCAAGTAATGCTCTTGCATAAGAACATTATCTCGTCGTCTTGGTACGTTTTTAGTTTTTCCGTCCCAATAGTCCCTAAAATTAATTCCTCCATATCTATTTTGAGCCTAATTACATCTAATGGTTTTGGTTCTGTCTCTTTCTTCTGCAGGTTTCTCATCCATTCATTTAATTCATCTGGAGTTGGACCTACAGGTGTACTATTCATTTCTATCCAATTTCTATTCCTCTCTGGTGTTTCTGATGCAGACTCAGTTCCCATAGGAATCCTCCTCATCTCGCTCTCGTTTACCGTCAGATTAGTAGGTGGGCTCGGTCTATATGAACTGACCAAATTTCTTGCCCTTTCATTTTCTAGTTCCATCCCTTCTCTCATTCTTTGCAAATTTGAGTTCATGGGAATGACTAAGGAATGTTCATCTATTTTCTGATTCTCAAAAACTGGTATTACTGGTCCTATTGTTACTGGCACAGTCACAGCTTCCATGTTCATTGTTAACTCTCTTATTTTCTCAGTCAATTCTTTTGTAGTTTTCGCTAACTCAGCTGCATTGTTGCTATCGCAATTTTCACTTTGCAGAGTTTTTAACTGTTCATTTGACCTATTTATCTCGTATCTTCGTTCTGGACTTTTATTCCTCCCAGTTTCCGTTGGCGGTGCATTGGGTGTCACCACCGCAGAATTCTGTTGATATGGAGGTGGGTTTCTGTTTAAAATATCTTCCAGCAATTCATCCTCTATCTCGCTACCTCCATACCTGTACCTTTCTGTAACTGCATGTTTCTTTTTCTCTACACACTTCTTTCCTGTACCCTCTTCAACTGTAAAAGCTGGAAACAACCCTTCTGTCATGTTAGCATATCTCCAACGCTTCATTCTGTCCTCATGATTCACTCCCCACAACCTTCCAGGAACAAAACCATGATTCTTTGCACCTCTGTACCTTTCTCGTTCATACATCTCGTCTTCCCATTGACCTAACGCTTCAAACTGTGTCGGTCTAGGTCTTGGCTCAAGCTTTGTCATCTTTTCCCTCAAATTTCGAAGTACCGCCATGCTAAAGGATCCATTCTCTGAAAAAGCCAATACTCCATCATTCTGAGTATATTTTGTCCAATTTTCTAACCAAATGCAAGTATGATAACCATATTTCAGCATCATATGCGAAGCTGGTGTTTTCGGCGGAGGAATTACTTGTCCCGCTCTAGTTACTCGGATAAAATAGAAAGTGCTAGCAATTCCCATAAAGAAATGTTCACAATTTTGAAGTCTCTCAAAACTCATGAAGAGAGTAAGGCCATAATATCTTCCAAAGAGAGCTGTAATAAGGTGGCAGAATTTTTGCCAATAAAGTAACTAAAATATACGAGACCTTCCCAATAGAAATACGACAAGGCACCAAGTTAGGCGGAATAAGTCATAGGAATTTTGCAGGAATAACTCTGGATGAATTTAAGATACAGGAAATTGAGGAAGTCAAAGACATGGCAAAAGGAATAAAATCTGGTTCCCCTTTAGACCCTGCCCGACCAGAGAGAGTAATGGAAGGGGCAGACACGATCATGCTGTATATCGCGGAACTCATTCTCTGCTCCTTCCAAACTGGTGTGGTCCCAACCAAATGGAAACAGGCCATCGTCAAACCACTCAGGAAAAAACCATCGTTAGAATATACAGTATTAGAGAATCTACGCCCAATCTCATTACTACCATTCGTGGCTAAGATCGCTGAAAAAAATCACAAATAAACAGTTGGTTGACCACATCAATACTAATGACTTATTGCATCCATCCCAGTCAGGCTTTAGAACGGCGCATTCCACAGAGTCAGCACTACTGATGGCCACAGAGACGTTGAGAAAATATGCCGATGAAGGGCAAACGGCCGCACTGATCCTGTTAGATCTCAGTGCGGCGTTTGACACTATCTCACACCAACTGCTTCTCCAAAGACTAGAGGCCTGTGGCATCAGGCGGAACGCTCTGAAGTGGATGACATCGTTTCTCTCCGAAGGGAGCTTCCAAGTAGCACAACAGACGTATCTGTCTGAAAGCTTCCCTCTGCCCCAGGGGGTCCCACAGGGATCAATTCTGAGCCCCACCCTTTTTAATCTTTATGTGGGACCACTGGCAGAATGTGTGGAGAAGCATAAGGTGTCGATAGTGTCATATGCGGATGACACGCAGCTAATTGTAATGCTGTCCCAAGACAAGGATCAGGCAGCTATTCGCTTCTCCAAATGCTTAGAAGAGGTGGCGGACTGGATGTCAAACCACTGCCTCAAGCTAAATGGGAATAAGACGGAGGTGATGGTGGTAGGCAAGACGCCAACAATATGGTCATCCGCATGGTGGCCAGAATCACTGGGACAAGTCCCCACCCCGAAAACAGAGGTGAAAAACCTCGGAATCTGGTTCGATGCCAAACTGACATTTGACAATCAGATTCGGAAGGTAGCTGGGAAATGCTATGGGGCTATGAAAACCTTGAGGAAAGTCATTGACTTGCTACCATCTAATGCCAGAAAGACCATAGTACACGCAGTAATTACTTCCCAACTGGACTATGGGACTGTATTATACCTCGGCGCGTCCAAAAAAGGCCTATCCAAACTGCAGAGGGTACAAAATGCGGCGGCATGCTTGGTTCTCAGCCTTCCAAGGAGCGCTAACACGAAGAAAGCCCTGACAACCCTTCACTGGTTGCCAGTGGGAAAGAGAGTCGTGTTCAAGGCAATGTGCCATTGTCACCGCATCCTATCAAATAAGGGTCCTAGATACCTTCAACCACTACTGACTAAACACACCCCAGGGCGCAGTCTAAGATCCTTGGAGAAGGCACTGGTGACAGTTCCAAGAATATTCAGAGCACGAATGGGGGCTCGCTCCTTCAGGTACCTAGCAGCAAAAATATGGAACACTATGCCAATTGACATAAGAACTGAACCAAGCGAAAGTATCTTTCGCAGACAACTGAAGACTTGGCTGTTCGCAAAAACTGTGTAAAATACAGCTCGACGGGTCTTGCAGTGGGCAGCAGTAGTTTCACTAGCTATGTCTCAGCGCGGGGACACACCGGGCGGTGTAACCATGCGCTCTACAAATGAATAAATATAAATATACTACCTTCTTGTCTTTCTTAAAGAAGTTCTTAATTTTCGCCATCCATGACGGTTTCTCTCTACCATATTCATAATAAGCCATATTTCACGATTTCTTTCCCTTCTGTAAGCTCGTAACTCTGCTCTGATCTCTAACTGCTATTCGGACCTATCCCAGCGCGTATCACACCAACGCACCAATCAGGGCGTTTTCCGTGTTTCTATTGCACTGGCCAATCCCAGCGCGGCCTTTTGTCTATGTCAGTTCTGCTCCTGACCCCTCCTTTACAAAAATTATCGGCAATTCGTTTTCTTGACTAAATCTTATTAGTTACAACATAAAACACATTTCCATTGTCTGTTTTCGCTAAACAAAAGTGATAGTTTACTCTATCGTACAAGAATACAGTTTCGTTCGATAAGTGTAGCACTTCCCTCTACCTTACCCTTCTTTCAAGCACGGGGTAAACCCGTTTCTCTGGGGATAAAACACATGTGGAGACTACACTGCTCCTGAGAATTAAGGCCAGAGTTTCACAAGAAAACCGGTTGCTATTTCACTCATACACGTTTTATACAGAAAATATCCCTATCATAACACAACCTGTGTTATCACCAATTTGAAAAACCAGACAATGCACTATTCCATGTGACTTCTCTTGCCACACGTGTCCACTTCCTACTTCCCGGAAGCTTCAAAATTTCCGACTTACATATAATGTAATACAACTCGACATGAAGTGTTAAACATGGAATAATCAATAATCAATAATCACCAAACTAATCTATAGTAACCATAACTCTGCTACCAAGAAATCTGATCCAGCGCGACTAATATAATTTCCTCTCCTATGGACATAGCATCCAGGTCGGAAACACTCCTTTTCCACAACTATACCAATATGACGGTGGGGCCCATAACACCGCATATACATTCACTCACTCAAATATTCCCTGGATCTCATCCACTTCTACCTAGGAGAGAAAGTTAAATGACTGCTGGAAGAGAACGGGATACCTTTTTACAGTTGACAAGATAACTGTTTAAACATCATACATAATTTTATTTTAATCCTGTCAATTTCTAAAACACCGAAGGTATTCCGCTCATTGGTCGATGGACCAACTAGTAGGAATCAGTTGATGGTGATTAAGACCAGCTCAATCACTTTAACCTATTAAACATTTGCATTTATTATTGAGCTAAAGAACCACAGACTCGTAGTTTTAATTATAATAAAGTTTATCTAATTATTTAAATGCATAGAGAAGTCTCCATTTTATTAATCAATTTAATACATTTATTATCATTATAAGAATAAAGTTCAGAGAATTTATGCATACCCTTTTAGATGGAAAAATAAAGTTCGTCACAGCAGATCACAGCATAGCATTCCCAAAATCTGACTGACTGTCCCGCTAAACAGGCCTCCTTGACGGACCACCTATACAGGTTTTCCGCATCGATCTCGTTCCTTCCCAGTCAGATTTAAAAGCAAAACGATTAATTAAATTAAAAGAAAATGGCCTAAAGGAAAATAGCAGCAATTCTCCAGCGTCAAAGTTCTGTGCTCACAAATTATGTATGAATAGCGCTCCTCCTACTTAAGAGTAGGTCCTCTTATACCCTATTACTAACTTACTAAGCAGAAATGTTTCAATCTTTGGGGGCGAGATTCACGCTAATTGGTCCATTGGAGGGGTGGCAAGCATCTCCTCATTGCCCTCCTTGTTCAAACCAGTTCCGAAAAATGTTTATAATTTCGTCCTTTCACACGGTTTTAGGACATTACCAATCCGATTGACAGTTCCTCATTTGTAACTTCTTTTGTATCTTTATTAAAACAGTTCATTGTTAATTCACGGCTGCATCTTTGGTTCCCATGTACTTTCTCGCTGTGTTCCTTTTTGGCACCCATTCTGGTGACAGGTCATGGTGACCGTGATCCTTTTCATTCTGGGCTCTACTTTCGGATCACGTGTCAATTTGCAACAGCTTTCTCCCAATTGGAAGCCATTTTGCACTTGCGCATTTTAGCTCATCTGCTTCGGCAGCCATTTTTACAGCGCGGCCTAGCAGGCCCGAACGAACTATTATGAAAACAAACACAATCATAATTAAAACAAAGAAAATAAGCCTTTTCGTTTCCCACCCGTCATTCTACGTACCCCAATTAGGTGTTACCTAGCAAAAGCGACATATAAAGCTATGTTTACTTACCATCCGCATACTTTTGCCACAATACGATTTACTACATAGCACAAATCATGCAACATTATTTTAATTAGTACGCAAACCATTATGTTATTATTATTTCACGTTGACAAGCGTTAGTAGGTTATCTTTCGAACATGAATTTGCGATTACCTCTTATAAAAGATGTCTATAAAAGACGTAAAGTGTTGATTAGTCATCAAACAATTAATAGTCATTAATTATTAGCATTAAAATTAGGGGGTTCAAAATTTTCTTATTTACCTTGCTCCATCACACCCATCCTAACGAACAAGACATAAATAATGCAGATTAAGGATGCTCAAGGAAGAGCGGAACCAGCTTAAGAATAATGGTTACGATAAAACGGCTTTATCAAGAGAATCCTAAACTGCCTTTTGTAATTATCCTGTTGTGGTGCCAGTGCCCCAAGATTTCAGAAGATCTTGAGCTTTACCAGCATCCTGGCAAAAGTATGTCTGTCCCTGATAAAAGAGCCGGAGATGGCAGAGAGGTGGAAGTCCCCAGATTAACGAAAGCAGGAACCAGTTCTTGGCAGCTTCCATCTGCATTCTATTGTCTAATGACAGAAGTCTGAACGCAGAAAGAACTCCAACCCACAGGCGTTAATAGGTAAGAGCATGCTGGTAAATCAGTTGACGGAAAATACAGTTGCCCACACAAATCAGAATAGCACAAGGGAATTGTGAGGCTCACCCTTGATTGGTTTTCGAAAGAGAAATCGGTGTGCCCTCTGCACCTGACTGTCAATGTCCCAGTCATTAAATTGTGGGAATGCTTGCCTAAATAAATGGACTATATACCCCCTTGGGTCGTAACCCTTCTGGCCGTCAGGTATACCAAGCACCTGTAGATTGTTGTGGTGCATACGATTTTCCATGTCCTCCATCTTATATGCAATACTCTTGAGCTTTGTCTTGTGCTCACCCACCTGCCCCGGGTTTGGTGTACTATTGTTTGCAGTTGAGTTTAGCAGTTTTTCATATCCTTCAACCTGCCCTGAATTATGTCCATGTTCTTAGACATTTTACGTAGAACCACTTGTGTCTTAATATGTGCAGCTTTTAGGGAGAGAGAGTCCTTCCTTCCTGTATTCTTCCCTATGGACCTAGATCATAGATGGTAGGCAGAGTGGGTGAGAAGGGAGAACCCCCACTAGAGTGGGGTTAGGTTCTGGTGGAGTTTCCATTTTACCACTAGCCTTTGAGCTGATATTAATATAGCATGAATGCAGCAACTAAGGTGCCCCCAGGCACTTCAACCTTATTCATTGCGCCACCACCATCATTCCGATCAAACCCTTCAGATCTTCAGATTCTGGAGGTCAAAACACCCATCCCTCTGACCTGAACTGATCACTTTCTCATTTCTCTGTGACTCGGTATTGTAGGCACCCCCATACGCTCCTCCTGTCAGTCTTCTATGGAGCGCCCTTAGCATAAATTGGACGCATCCACCTTTCTACCCACCCTAAACCTGTCCCGCCCAGAATGGCCTACTGATTTAGAGGCAGCTGACAGTATGTTTAGGGATTGGATTAACAACACACTTGATCACTGTATCCCGAGGAAAATGATCTGTGCCAAGCGTATTCAAACCCACGCTTGGTACAACGAGATCGTCATCACGGAAAAGAAAAAATTTAAAATTTTAGAGCGGGCTTGGAGAACTGCCTATGACTTCACTGCAAAAATCACTTATAGGAAAGCAATTAAAGTTTATCATAAACTAGTCCAAAAGACCAAGGCCACGTTCTATGCCAGTCTGATCTCGTCAAACCCCAACCCCTCCAAAACCATCTTTTCCCTTATAAAAGACATGGTGAAACTCCCGGCTGAGGCCAATAACATCATATCCTCCAATGCACAATGCAAGTCACTGGCTAAAAACTTCATCAATAAGGTGGAACGCATTACAGTGCACTCGACACAAGGACGGGAGTCTCCGTATCGTTGGAGAACCCCATTATGATAGTTCAATCCCATTCCTTACAAGATCTGCTACCCATGTCTCTTAAAGACATGGACGTTCTGTCTATTAAGGTCAGATCAGGCTCCCCCGATGATCCTCTCAAACCCGACCTGTTTAGGAAATTCCATGATTGCCTCTTGACCGAGGGTCGGGAACTGATAAATATGTCACTTCAAACTGCGGCGATCCCTAAGTCATGGAAGCATGCTAAGGTCATTCCTTTGCTGAAGAAACCCACACTGGATGCGTCTCTGCCGGAGAACTTCTGTCCAATTTCTCTGCTACCATATTTGGCCAAGATTATGGACTCCTATGTTAACATCGCTTTGACCAAGCATTTGGAACTAAATGAGATCTTGGACAGGTCTCAAAATGGTTTCCGGCCCAGACACAGTACTGAATCGGCTCTACTGGCAGTAACAGAGCAGCTATGGGCCACATTAGATGTGGGTAACACCTCTGCACTGATTTTATTAGACCTCAGTGCGGCCTTTGACACGGTCTCCCATAAAATTCTGCTCCAACGGCTCGAGGAGATCGGGGTCAAGGGCAAGGCCCTGGCCTGGTTTGCATCTTTCTTGACCGATCGCTCTTTTCAGGTCTCCGCCCCTCCCTATTTGTCCAGCATCTACCCTCTCGGTTGTGGGGTCCCCCAGGGCTCTGCCTTGAGCCCCACGCTGTTCAACGTATATGTCCGCCCACTCGCCCTCTTGGCTAAAGCACGGAACAACAATATGGTATCTTATGCTGATGATACCCAACTGTTATTTACCTTTTCCAACAACCTTAAACAAGACCAAGTGAAATTCCAAGAGGATCTTCTGGCCATCTCAGACTGGATGGCAAACAATTACTTACAATTGAACTCCTCTAAGTCTGAGGTGCTCTTGGTGGGTCGTGACATCCATCAATGGGACAACCAATGGTGGCCTACGGCTCTGGGTACCCCCCCTACCGAAAACCGTGGTTAAGAACTTAGGGGTCCTGATGGATAATGCCCTCTCATTTGAGAACCATGCAAAAAAAGTGGCGGGGACTTGTTTTGGCCTCCTACGCGGCCTGAAACCCATCCTGGGATACTTCGATGCATCCATCCGCCAAACGATCGTTCAATCTGTAGTGCAGTCTCGATTAGACTATTGTAACGGGCTCTTACTCGGTGTGAACAAATCCGTAACTAAAAGACTCCAACGGGCACAGAATGCAGTAGCTCGCACTCTTTTTGCCTTACCAAAGCACTATCATGTCTCTAATCTTCTTCACCGTCTTCACTGGTTACCAATTGAACAGAGAGTCCAGTTTAAGACTCTTTGCACTATGCACAATATTCTACACGGCCAAGGCCCCCAAATCCTGCAAGGGCTATGTTCTCCATATGTCCCGACTCAAGCTCTACGCTCCGCTGACTTGCACTTGGCTTGTACTCCCCGAGTGCGCAGGCGGAGAGCAGGGGGGCACTCATTTAGGGCAATGGCCCCCACCCTATGGAATGCTGCTCCTCTTGCTGCTCGGAGCACACAAGATCACTGGGCATTTAGGAAATTGATTAAAACCTGGCTTTTCTCTACTCTCTAGTTTTCCTCTCTTTGGCCACCTGTCTGTCAGCGCTGGGACACCCCGTTGTTGCGGCAGCCATGCGCTTTATAAATTTGTTTAACATAACATAACATAACATAACCCAGCTCTAGGGGCATTAGTGGGTGTCAATTATGTGCCATCAGAGTCTCAGAGAAGGTCCTCAGTTGTATCGTAGATCACACGCTCCCCTACTGGCCCTGTTCCCAGCAAAGTTCTGTCAACAGAATACAGATTATCTCCATGGAGCAGACCTCTCCTTGACTCACTTCTTCCTTTTTTGTGGCCCGTAACCGACCACTGGTTCTTTAATTTGCATCAACCCATTCAGTGTCTGGTTCTCGTGTCCTACCCCCTGCTCCACCATCTCCTTCTCTATCTCTTTGTCAGTATGCAACCCAGAAGGAATGCTACACAAGTCTTGGTAAGCACCCACCCCCGCACAGAGCCTGCAAAATGGTCTCCTGCTCTAGACCCAGACTCAACTCCCCCAAAGGTGGTGTCCTTCACCACCTGCACTTGCAATGTCAGCCCGCTTGACACCCATCTAGATAGTTTTTTGAAGAGTATTTGTGAGAGCACAGAAGCAGGAAAGGGCCCACCCAGATGAATCAGAAGTGTCTTGTATAGAGTGTGCCCTGATTGCATATTGCCCAGTGCTGAGGATCAATGAATTTAACTGGAGTTGCACATACAAAAAAATGTCAGACAGAGAAAGGTCAGCCCCTATGACATTAGAAGGATCAGAGTTTACCTCTCCCTGGTCCAGCCTCTCTGCGGCCGCCTTCTGCCCCATTGTCCACATCAACCGCAGCAACCGTCATGATCTCCGTCGATGCCTCTGGCGCTTTAGGATTTTTGGGATTTTTGGTCTCTGTGGGCTGTTTGGGCTCCTTTGGCTTGTTAGGCTTCTTCTGCCCATCCAATATTGCAGATTCCACAGACACATGGGGCTCCCCCATTTCTGTGGAAAAATAAGCCCCCTTACTTGAGCTCCTTGCACCTTCTGCGCAGTCTGAGCCCCAGGATCCCCAGAGCTCACTGTGCTATATTAGGATTATAACTTATGAACTGCAAGTAACAAAAGGCTCACTCTGGCCAAAGCAGCAACCCCCGGTTTTAGCTAGATAAAATACAGTTCTGTGAGCTGCATGGTACACATACTTTGATGCAGGCAGATTAACCCTCTGCTTCACTTTATGATGAGTCACAACTGCCGCTAGAAAAAAAACTCTTCTCTCTCTCCAGCAGGTACAGTAATCACCAGACTTATCTTGACATTTTTATTGTTGCCTGAAAATAAGATATTTCAAAACACAGCACCCCTGAGCTCAGTACCCAGTTCAGTGGCACCGCTCGCATCGCTCTAAAGCTGACTCCATTGACAGTAGTTGCTGCTCCTAGGTACCTACCTTATACTGATTTGAATGTATTCTATGAAAGACCTGTGTGGCCACACTACTTAAGCCCTCTCTATGAGTAGCCCATAAAACCCCCCATTAACGGGGTACCTAGTAATTTCAGAGGGATGGCAATAACAGGGATTATGAGTTTTGGGGAACATGCAGAAATCTGAATGGCCATTGTGATTTCCATCTGTTTTTCACCAGTATTCCACCCGCAGACTTTGTTACTGGGCCCATCAGAATTAACAGGTCACTCTTAATTGAAAATGTTTACATTTAGTGCTTTGATGCCTTTACAGCCAGGAACTAGACCACTAGGAGCAGAGCACTGCCTGAAAAAACACACACAAGTAAATTGGAGACTCTGAGAATCTATTTATAGAAAATAAGTGAAAATCTGTTCTCTTGGGTCTCGTGTCCCTTCCCTTTCCTGTCTCTCTGTGCTGGTGTCCCTCTATGGCAGCAATGGGTGCAGTGCCTTATTGTCATGACTAGTGATGCTTGTTTTATTTACTCTGTAGATTAATGACTAAGGGCCTGATTGATATCTTGGCGGGCCGGTCATCCGTACTCCGTGACAGAGGTTCAGAGTGCTAAAACCGCCGTCCATCGTGTAGGAAGGAGATTTGTCGTTCTAGCGTGACTACCAGGCATGTGGCGAATAATCCTCTGTTGTCGTATAACACTCCGTCGTCATTGGTGTGGCAGGATTCTGTCCACCAAATATATATATACTACTCTCAGCATAGCCGGCTCGCGGCGGTTTAACGTCAGAGGAACTACGTCATGGAACTGGATTTCTGTGATATAGTGTTGCATCTGAATGCTGGACGCTGAAGTTACACATCTGGTACTAATGTTCTAAGGAATTACACCTGTTGAGCACAGTATAAACCACACCCCATGCAACCCCATCATCCTTTGCCTTTGCTCAGAAGCAGCCAGCAGCAGATAGTGGTTTTGGGGATAGCACATTAGAATCACTTTTAGCTATTTTTGGGACATTTTTCCCTTGACATCATATATATTTTCTTCTCTTTTTTAAACAGCCATATTTTTACTTCTTAAAACCATGGCTGGGAGAAGAAGCCCCAGATTTAGAGACACAGAATTGACTGTCATGATGTGGAAATGTGCTTTTTAATGAGCACACCGGTGCAGGGGTCACCCTTCTCTTGTCCACGGGTCCATAGACCAACAAAATAGAGATTGGCACTGAAGCTGGAATTCAAATAACAAGTTTATTAATCACTTATGAGTGGGACTACGTCCACACAGCACTCTCAAGTGCTGCCTGAGGTAGTACCCTGAAGTCACAGACCATGGTGCTTATATACAGAGTTTGTTGCAGAGTAAGCATGTAGTTACAAATAGAAGGTACAGGCATACACAGGAATAACTACCAACAAACATGGGCAGATGGGTGATCACTTAGTCAGCAGAGTGGGAGGGGGAACAGAACTGTTTACATCAGCAAAAAACAGTTGACAGTTATATCTTTAGCCAGGTGCATTCTAGCAGCTACAGGCCTATGCTCAGCACATTGCTTTTAGCTCAGTACAGAAGGAGTTAACTAGAGTTGATGACACAAGCAGAATAGAAGGGCAAGCAACAGTGAAGACGGAAGAATTACATAGCTAACAAAATGGATGCCACAAACAAGATGGCTTCAGCCTATGCTAACAGAAATTATTTCAGATTTCCACAGATGACCCTTTTAGCATATGCTGAAGACATCTTCTAGGCTTTATAAGGAGTACGGAAAATATCATGTACATCTATCTGCATTAATTCATTAATTTCTTGATCACTTGCTAATCGGGCATTTACATTCTTAACATTTTGTTTAGTCGGTATACACGAGGTGCAAGTAGAAACACAAAGGGAACAAAGCATTGGGCCGAATTGAATACATAGGCAACAAGTGAAAAGAATAGCAAGAAATATACATAAGGCTGACAATAGCTTCCAGTCCCATACAGTAAACATGTTCCATAGCCATCCAGTCAAAGTCCAAGTTCCTGAATCCTGATGGATTTCAGTGGCTATTTTGTGCAACTTGGAAATTGCGTCAAAAACAGAAGGGGCGTGGTCAGGGATATAGACACAGCAGCTACTCCTGATGATGCGACATGCTCCACCACGGTCGGCCAGGATGACATCAAGGACCACCCTATTTTGGAGCGCCACAATTCTCGCAATTTGTAGTTCTTCTGTGATATTTCCAAGTGCCATTGCTGTCTGATTGGTTACAGCCTCTACAACACGTGTCAAGCGCCTGATCTTTCTACTGTTTAAGGCCGCACCAACAAAGATGAATAGTCCCAAATTAAAGTCAATTGCAGTATCAATTTGATCCACCTCATCATTGTTTATTGTCCTTTTGAATCTGTTCTTGGAAATGTCATTATACAGTTTATAGTCTTTATGGTAGGATGCAGGTGCCAAAAACACAGGTGGAAGCAAAAAGGACACGTAGCAGCTTCCCGACCAACCAATAGGTAGATGATAATAACCTTTACTTCCGCAAATAAAATAGGTGTTGTGTGAGGACAAAAAGCTGCTATTGTTCATTCCAGTAATGTTCAACAGTAAAGTACAGTCACTTTTTCCCACAGGAATACTGCCAATACTGCTCACACAGAGATCCGCTCGAGCTCTAGTAACAGCAATAACAGGAGGCCCATTCCCCTTAGTTGTTCGAGTGTTAGGCAAAACATAGTGTATGGAGAAATTTCCTCGGCGATACTCCTCCATTTCCCACACAGTTCCTTTAGCTTGTGGATCTCCTTCCTCATCGGGGTAACAAACTTTATTCAACTGAGCGTTTAGTCCACCTACATCAGCTTAAGTAATATTAGCAACTTCAGAAGCCCACAACAATGCAAACCAGGCTCTGCAGGAGCCATTATGTAAAAATGGCAAGGGAATAAAATGGCGTTCCTCCCTTTTTCTGATGAGCTGGCATCATTCCACATACCCAGCAATTGGTAACGTTCGTGGCATTGTGGGTATGATGCAACATTTGAATGAAAGTGTTATTGAGGTAGGACATTCTATACTTTTTCTCATGATACGGTAGAGTAAAATAATGATGTTCAATTGGGACAGGAGTAGTAGTAGTCAATAGATTTCGGACAGGAGCTACTTCCTCTACAATCCATGTTATTATAGCAACAATAACAATAGTCAAAGTAAATCCAGTAGCAATTATTGTTCTTTTGCTACAAACTCTTGCAGCAGTTGGTTTCTTCTCCTTAGACATATTTATTTCGTCGACAAACAACAAAGCAGATGGTGCCCTAAGGTCCTGGGCAGGCGTTGATTTCTTCACTAATGTTGAGACGAGTAGTCACTAAAAGACTACCCCCCTCTGTAGTTAGGCTTTAACTACCCAGGACAGTGGCTCAAACAGTCTCTTTCAATGAAATGTCTTTCTTCCTGGGTCGAAGCTGATATCGAGATGTACCAGGAATCGTGTGGTCTGGGAAGACTTCCTCAGGTCCTTCAGGTGACACAGCTTGTCCTTTCTCGGTGACCAGGATATTGCGGTGATCTACCAACACAGCTGGGCTCACTAGGTCTTGCAACACTTTTCGACAGTGTGTTGCATGGACCCAGTTCTTCCGGTTCGTCACTCGAACTGCAGTCCTGGTAGCCAGTAGTACCTGCTCCGGTCCTCGTCACCTCGGTGCTAGGGAGCTGGTCCTCTGGAATGACTTTACGACCACAAAGTCACCAGGCCGTAAACAATGGCCCTCACCTTGCGACCTGTCTGGAAGAGTCTCCCGAACCTGTTGATAAATAGAAGACAAACTGTCAGTCAACTGGGACAAATAGTCATTCATCAATACATAGGGTACATCAAGTATAGGGCGTGGCTTAGGAATCCCCCAAATATTCATTGGCCTTCAAAAAACCACCTCATACGGTGTGAGGCCAGATCGTGTACGTGGTATCGATCTAATGGATAGCAATGCCAAAGGCAGTGCATCAGGCCATTTCAAAGATGTGGAAGCCTGTATCTTAGCCAATTTTAATTTCAAAGTGGAGTTGTAACGTTCCACTAGTCCTGCTGATTGTGGGTGGAAAGCAGCATGAAACTTCTGCTTAATTCCCAATCCTTTCATTAGATACTCAACAACTTGCCCAATAAAATGGGGTCCGTTGTCACTCCACAAAACTCGGCAAATGCCAAATCGGGGAAAGAACTCCTTTAGGAGCACCTTTGCTGTCGTAAGAGCTGTATTATCCTTCGTAGCGTATGCTTCCACCCATTTACTGAAGGCGCAAACCACTAGTAAAACATACTTTAGGTTGGTACAGCGCTCAAGCTGGATGTAATCCATTTGCAGGACCTCAAAAGGTGCAGTTGGTATTGCAAACCCTCCTGTTGGAGTTCGTGTTCCCTTTCCAGGATTATACTGGAGACAGATCAGACAGGACTGGACTATTTTCTTAGCCGTACCGGCAATATCTGGATGATCCCAAACTTGCATAAGTTGCTTTGCTATTGAGGATGCTCCAACATGTGCCGGCCCATGTGCCATGTGAATCATAGGATGTAAATAGGCTGCGGGTAACTTCCATTTTGTCATTTCTTTATTCCTCCAACAGCCCTCGTCATCCAATGTTGACTCCTTGGACCATTGGTCTAATTCATCAACAGAAGCAGATTGCTGCATTTCCAGCACCTCTTGCCTGGCATCATGCCAATGTTCAGCCTGTGACTTAACTAAATACGTAGATGTGGTACTTTGCTGCATTGCAGTCTCACGAGCTGTGCAATCCGCAAAGGCATTGCCTGCTCCTATTGTATCAGTCACTTTCTTGTGTGCACTACATTTAACAATTGCCACTTTCTTAGGTTAGGTCAAGGCAGTAAGGAGATTATGTACTAATTCCCCATGCACTATTTGTGTCCCATGTGAAGTGAGAAAGCCTCTTTCTTTCCAAAGTTGCCCGAAGTTATGAGCCACGCCGAAGGCGTATTGGCTATCAGTGTAAATGTTAACAAGCAACTCTGTACTAAGCTCACATGCTCTGGTCAGTGCTATCAACTCGGCTGCTTGAGCTGACTTCTGTGGGATACGAGCTATCTCAACTACTGTCTGAAGTGTTGTAATTGCATAAGCAGAAGATGTAGTGCCATCAGGCAATTTCAGGCAGGATCCATCAACCCACAATTCCCCATCAACACTAGAAAGAGGTGTATCTTGTAGGTCAACACGACCCTTTGTTCGTTCTTCAGTAAGGGATATACATGAAACTCTTGTGACTGAGACTGAGTAGCTGGAAATGGCAATAATGTATTAGGGTTCGTAGTCAAACATCTTTTTAACGGGATATGAGGGGCCAAAAGTGTCAATTCATAGCCTGTCAAGCGAGCACTAGTCAGATGCTGTGTTTTTGTTTGATTTAACAAGGCATCAACTGAATGGGATACTAACACAAGCAATCTATGTGACAAGACTATTCCCTCGCTCTGACGTATGGACACAGCCGTTGCCGCCACCGCTCGAAAACAACCAGGCAGCGCGCGAGCAACTGGATCAAGGACAGCTGAGAAACATGCACAAGGACGTTGTTTATCACCATGTGTTTGTGTTAAAACTGAGAGAGCGCAACCTTCCCTCTCGTGTACATAGAGTGTGAAGGTCTTAGTGTAGTCTGGAGTTCCTAATACTGGTGCAGAACAAAGAGCTTGACGTAACTGTTGGAAGGCATCCTGGCACTCAGTAGTCCATGGGAGAAGCATCGGAGTGTCTTTAGTCAAAAGGGCCGACAAGGGTTTAATAATGTGAGAAAAGCTAGGGATCCACTGCCTTCAAAAGGAAGTAAGGCCAATCAGTGCACCGACATCCTTCTGAGTACGGGGCACGGGAGTGTCTAAAATAGTTTGAATGCGATCTGGTGTGAGTGCACGTCCCTCCTTAGACAGGAGGTGACCTAAATAGGTAACCTGCTGTCTAAAAAATTGCAGTTTCTTCCTAGAGACTTTGTGATGATGAGAGGCAAGAAATAACAATAATGACAGTGTTCCTTCTTTACACTGTTCAGGGGTATCAGCAGCCAACAAGATGTTGTCGACATATTGAATAAGAGCCACCCCTTTCGGTACAGGAAAATAATCAAGCTGCCTTTTCAACGCCTGACTATAAATGCTAGGACTCTCTGTATACCCTTGTGGAGCTCTACAGAACCTGAATGATCTATTATTCAAAGTGAAGCCAAACAAATAACGGCTGTCAGGGTGAATGGGTATTGAGAAAAATGCATTCTTTAAATCAATTACACTAAATGTAGTGGCAGTAGGAGGAACCATGGTGAGAAGTGTCGTGATATCAGAGACTACCGGGTATTGGGGCACCACGATTTTATTAACCTCTCGTAAATCAATAATAAATCTGTAAATTTTAGTATCAGTGTCTTTTTTCAAAATAGGAAGGATAGGACTATTACAAATGTTATAAGGGACTTCTTCCACAACCCCCACCTTGATCAAATCCTGAACAATGTGTGTTAATGCTTCTTCGCCTTCCTGAGATATTTTATATTGGGGCAATCGAGGCAATGAAGCACCTTCCTTCACTTGAATATGCACTGGTGGAATAACCATGTGTCCCACATCGGTATCTGATGTAGCCCACAAAGTACTAGGTAAAGATGCCAAAGCGATATCTTTTTTGATGAGACAAGACCTCTCAACCATTGGATAGTTATCATTTAAGATAACACGCACACTTTCTGGGGAACAACGTATTGTAGCACGAAAATGTTTAAGCATATCAATGCCCACAATATTATCTGGCGTGTTAGGGGAAAGCAGAAATGGACATGCTGCAGTATATTTATCAAGACTAAATGCAAGTGGCTGTGACAATGGGCTAGGTGTAGGTGTCCCATCGAATCCTATCGATGTTATCATTGCGCCAGACAGGGGAGCCCTAGGAACCAATTTTTTAGACAGAGCACTACGAGTAGCTCCTGTATCAACCAGAAACCGATCAGTAGAACCCAAGACATTTGCAGCAACATAAGGACCCTTCTGATCTACTGGGACCTCAACCGGTTCCTTACCCCATCCTAGGCATTCCTATGCGTAATCAGAATTCGCAAGACCATCAGCCAAATAATCAGACATTTGATATTGATTTCGTCTATCAAAGGTATTAGAATAATTTGGTCCGTGTTCAACTGCCTCAAATCTGGGACGGGTTCCTATTCCTCCCCTATTTCCTGAATTCCCTGGGCGTCCTCTCATACTTCCTCTACCCCGTTTATACTGCTGACCTCGCAAAAGGGGGCACTCAGAACGCCAATGTCCAATCTCTTTACAATAAGCACACTGATCAGAAGACAAAGTTGATCGAGAGAAAGGGGGTACACCAGGTGTATATACTGCACGTCCACCTCTACCACCACCTCTGAATGGTGGACCATATACTTGAGCCAACATAACTTTTGTTTTTAAATCCTTAACCTTCTTATCCTCTTTGCCCTTTGCTTCCAATTCCTGACGCTCATAATACTGGGCCATAGTCAAAAGGGAGACTGGGGAAGACGTAGTCCACGAACTCTCGCTGGCCTTAAGGCGACTAGCTATTTCTGGCAACATGTTAGCGACAAATTTGTCGACGAACACATGTTTACCCGTGTCATCTGTCAAGGACTGCTCACTAAAGTCATGGAATGTCTCTTCAAATCGTGTAAAGAAATCAGAAACGGACTCATCCGCTTTCTGTTTACAAGACGCTAACGTAGTCCAATCTATTTTCTTAGGGGGTATAAGAGTTTTCAACTTAGTCACAATAGCTTTAGGAAGATCTAATATCTCCTGTTGTGGTTTCCGCGCAGGCTCTCTAGCCGCATCTATTTCTTCTAAATGCACCCAAGTATCACCATATGCTACATTATCATCTATTTTCCGAATTGTTCTCCACATATCAGGGGCAAAATAAGTCCAAAAAACATATCAATATCTGGCACAGTCATAGTACAGGAGCTAATGGCTCCTTCTACTTCTTCATAGAAAGCAGCAGGATTTTTCCGCGGATCGGGCAAAGCGGCTTTAAGAGCCATAACATCTGCTCTACTCCAAGGGTATAAACCCAATTATAAATAAAATACCCTTTCGCATCATCTGAAGTCTTATCTTCATCTTTTCCCGTACCCTTTGGAGGAACATACAAAGGCGCAGCTTCGCGCATTGGTCGTATACCAACTTCAGCACTACTAGATCCATTATTTGTCTCTGAAGTTTCTACTTCCTGCGCTGGGGTTTGGGCTACTTGTACAGTTTTAGTTTTACTAGCTTCTTTTCTCTCCGCTTTTAAGCAAAATGTTTCATCTCGTAATTTAACCACTCGCCTAATTAAATCAGGTATGTTTGAACAAAGGAAAGTTCCATCACTCAATCGTTTATAATCAGAATTTATATCAGTGGGCTCTAAGGGGCCTATTACGATGGCGGTTGGAAAACCTCCCCGACCGCCATGGTAACGGGAAAAGACCGCCCGCAAGGCCCGCGACATAACCGCCGGTTGCATTAGGATGTTCCTTGCTCGAAATCCGACTGTGGCGGTCGGATCGCAGGCCTTAACATTGCGGCAGTTGCTGCTGCCCGCAGCACCGCAGCGATGTCCAAATGAGCATGTCCTGCATTTCCCTGCACTGCGTGGCAGGCACTGCACAGTGCCTGCCACCTGGTACAGGGACATGTAGGGGGGGACCATGGGTACCCCCCCAGTGCACCCACACACCCCACAAAACATTGGGGGCCCGCAACGGGCCCCCGGAAGACAATCACTGCATGCCTTTCCATGGCGGTCTGACCGCTGAGGAAAGGCTGGCTACCGCCGGCATCATAATCGTGCCGGCGGAGCCTGCCCTGCACCACCACCATTATCCCGGTCCTTCTCCGTCCGCAGGGCAGGAGTGCGGATGGCAACCGGCGGAAAAGCGGCGGTCGGAATTTCCCACCGCCGCGGTCACCACCGCCATCCTAATCTGACCGGCGGTTTTCTGGCTTGCAATCACGGCGGATGTCTGCCGCAGGTCCGGCGGTTGCCACCGCCGGCCAGGCGGCGGTCACCCGACCGCCATCGTAATAGGCCCCTAAGTTTTTAGAAAGGTCTCTAAAATTAAGTATAACTTCCCAAGCAAACTTTTCTGCAAAATATAACTGCTCTAAATCTTTCCACTGCTGAACCATTGCTACAAGATCTGAAGGAAGAGTTTTCTTACGGGCTTCTGAACGAACAGTGGATCTAATGGTGGCTTTTTCATCAGTAGTTAAAGTAGAGCGAGTCTGTCGCCCATCTTGCTTATCTATATCTTTATCGTCGGAAGAATGATGGTCTTTATCGGAAGGATCCTCCTCAGGGGCAGAGGGAAATTTATACGGGGGTGGAGGTCGATCTAATAAGATGGAATCATCTTGAGGTTTATTAAGCATGGGATAAAGGGGGCGCCTAATAGGGTACTGGCCAGTTACCTCTAAACGACGCTCCCTCTCTTTGTTTTCTTTTATTTACGTCATCTCCTTATTTTTTAATTCTAGCGCTTTTTGATATATCGTTTTTCGTTGTTCTTTCTCTGCTATAGCTGCTTCTCTCTTCGCTCTTTCATTCACTTCTTTCTCCCACATTCGTACACAATCAAACATATCTTGTCAACTTTTTTTGTTAAACAAACACTGTTCTACATATTGAATCTTTTTAAAGTCAAATAACCCATTCACAGGCCATTGAAAATCAGGATCCTTATTTGTATATTTGTTCCACAGTGTACTATACATTATGGAAGAAATACCGTATTTAATATACATATGACTATTAGGTGTTCCCTATAAGGGAGCCGGCTGACTTCTTTCTAAATCCATTTTGGTACCACCAAGACAGCAACACAACCTACGGAGTGTGCTGGAAACAGGCATGCTACCAAGTTTTTGTAAAATATTACGTTTCCAAATTGTTCAAAAGTAGAGAAAAATCTCCACATTACCAGTCTTTATTTTCTGCAAAAAATAAATCAAACAAACAAAACCAGAATCTTGGCCAAGCAAACAAGAGTGCCGCTCCTGCGACCTTACCAAACAAAAGTCTCCAACCTCCAACTGCCAATCTCTTGATCGACCTAATGGTCACTGCAAAAATAACGCCAAAGTATACCTCAGTCAGGACCGGCCGCCACCTGGAGGGTCAAATCAAAAAACCGGAAAAGTCACTTTGGCTGCAAAGACAAGGGTCTCCTCATGCAGGACGTCTCCTCAGTAATATTCCACTCTTCCGTCAAGACCACTCCTTCAGACAGCCCCGTCCTCGGTGAGGCCCCACGTATCGGGCGCCAACTGTGGAAATGTGCTTTTTAATGAGCACACCGGTGCAGGGGTCACCCTTCTCTTGTCCACGGGTCCATAGACCAACAAAATAGAGATTGGCACTGAAGCTGGAATTCAAATAACAAGTTTATTAATCACTTATGAGTGGGACTACGTCCACACAGCACTCTCAAGTGCTGCCTGAGGTAGTACCCTGAAGTCACAGACCATGGTGCTTATATACAGAGTTTGTTGCAGAGTAAGCATGTAGTTACAAATAGAAGGTACAAGCATACACAGGAATAACTACCAACAAACATGGGCAGATGGGTGATCACTTAGTCAGCAGAGTGGGAGGGGGAACAGAACTGTTTACATCAGCAAAAAACAGTTGACAGTTATATCGTTAGCCAGGTGCATTCTAGCAGCTACAGGCCTTTGCTCAGCACATTGCTTTTAGCTCAGTACAGAAGGAGTTAACTAGAGTTGATGACACAAGCATAATAGAAGGGCAAGCAACAGTGAAGATGGAAGAATTACATAGCTAACAAAATGGATGCCACAAACAAGATGGCTTCAGCCTATGCTAACAGAAATTATTTCAGATTTCCACAATGATGGATAAAATCATTAGGGCAGAGACCCACTTGTTTTGGTCATTTGTCCACTCTACAACTGTTACTCAGAAAAGGCAAATGTGGGACAGAATTGTCTCAAGAGTTAATGCAGTGTCTAACACCAAGCGATCACAGGAGGAAATTAGGAAGCACTGGAATGATCTGCGGGGAGAATCAGGTCTCTGACTTCCAAAGCCCACTTACAAGCCCAGCAGACTGGTGGTGATTCTCCCAAGCCTATGCACCTCTTACCCTGGGAGGAAAAGGTGTATGGTACTGAAGGCTTTGCAGGAATCCCTGGTGGAGTGGAGGCAGCTAAGAAAAAGCACACCACAGTAACTAATTAGTAAATTGTAAATGTCCCTGAAATCAATGTCAATTGTCTCTGGTAACTTGAAAGTCCTGAATTAAACACAGCAAATGTTAAAAAATCCCATAGATATACTAATGTTAGCACACTGAGGGCCACTCTAGTTTTCGAAACCATAATGCTGCAATGAGAATTAACCTAAAATGTATATTTGTAACATGGAGTACATACTGGCATGATAATGTACCTTATGTGTTATGTGTCAGACATTCGTCTGACAAGTATCCATTGTATGGCCGGGTATTTGACATGAAGATACACAAACTATTGTAAAGCGGACCCACTACTTTGTACATGCCTACTACACATTATAAATGTTATAAAGAATAATGTAACATTTATCTTGAAAAGTAAATTGGTAAATCATGACAGAACTGTTGCAGTCAAATCTTTATTACCAGTCTCTCGACACGGTTTCATCCAGTTCACAGAACCTGGTACGGAGAGGCCCTTATGGCCAAGTATACCATCCCCTTGTTACCCACATCTAGAGTGCTTGTGTATTTGTCTTGTAAGATGGTGAAAGTACCTATGACAATTTGAACAAACAAGTATTAGTTATGTAATGGATGTACCAATGGCCTGGACATAGAAAGCTACAAGTGTGCCAGCAGCAGCGTGTTTGGCACACACTTCTGTGTCCCTCTAAACATGTTTTGGCCCAGCCGTAGCAGTTTGTAGGTGTACCCCCAATTTGCCATTTAACTAAGATTTTTTTTTAAACATGGAGTCATCCATTGGTGCAGTAATCCACAACAGCTACACCCTTAATGGCCAATGGCTAGAACTCCCATAAAGTGTTGTAAGAGCTACCATACCTTCATGTCATGCCTCAGTGTCATCATAGCCATACTTTGACTCAGAACATATAAAACAAAAAGTTTATATCTTAAAATAATGCATGTTCATATTCTGCAACACATAGAGGTATTCTGGTGGGTAACTTTTCTCTGTGGTGTCACACTCAGACGTTTTGAGCTTTGGCAACTGTATGCTACCAAGGGGGCTATAGTGCATATAACTTTATAACCATGTACAAGTATTTACTTAGCTGTGCAATTTGTGTCTCATGCATTGTAAAAGGACAATGACTTTCCTGTATGATGTACATCATAGTGCAAAAATGCTAATTCTGGTTCAGAAAGAGCTCTCAAAATGTGAAAACTCTTCATATCACTACTTGGAAATGACAAATAGTTGTGATGTTGAGCAAAAAGAAACATGCGACTACTTCGTACTTGTTGTTATTTTGTGAATCTGTGGAAGAATTCAAAAGTGTACAGTGATTTTTGAACAAACGTGAAGGGAAATCACAGAACCCTAAATGCTGAACATATTAACATATTTATAAAGCAAAGTTTTGCTCCAAAATACGAGTTTGCATGTAAGACTAATGAATTTGACTAACTCTGATATTTTGCCTCAATATCATACCATTACACACAGATTTACTAACAAGCATCATGTAATTGTGTGTGTGTAGGACCAACTCCGACATCACAAGGTCCAGAAGCCACTCCTCCAACTCCTACCGCAGTAACAACTCCTTCACAAGCCTTCAGTGAGGATGCAACTCGTGCTGGTCCTGATGTGGATGAGGAGCAGCCAGGTCTATCAGGTGTATCCGGGGAGGCAGCTAGGGTGAGTCTCACTCTGCCCATCACATCATCTACAACCATTGTTGTGTCTCCCTCCAAGCAACATTTGGTAGTAGTCATGGCTCCCTGTGGCCCATTGACAACCTCAACATGGTCAGTGTGCACCCCAGTCCTGCCTCCTGTTTTGCCAGTGACCAATGGTACAACTACACCTGCCGGTCAACCAGGTCTCAGTGAGATGTTGCTACCTCACTTCAGGCCACAGGGCAGTGTGGGTAGGGGGCAACCAACATCAACACAGCAGAGTGAGGCCACTCATGCCCATAGTTTCAGGGAAACTGTGTGCCAGAATATCAGCCTTCTGGCATGAAGAGCAAATGGGTCAGGTAATAAAGCTCCTTAAAAATACCAAGGAGGCACTGAGTGGCATTAGGCAGCTGCAGAGGGAGCACAATGACCTTCTTGACAGACATATGTATGTAATGTGCTTCTTTTATGGGGTGGTACAGGATAGATTCAGGGATATATGTAGGGCTATGCATGACAACACTACCCCTGTCTGTGGAGCCAGACCATCAGTGGACCAGACACCACCTCCTTCCACAGAGAGGGAGTCCCTTCAAACCCAGGAGACACCTGCCATCCCAGGAAACCCTACACCTGCTGACTCACCGGTCACTCTGAGGAGGGGACGTTCATTAGGACCCGTGGCAGACAATCAAAACAGAACCACCAACAACAGGCACAAATAACTTTGTGCTGTGCAGCCAAAACATTCATTCTTGGGACAATTCAAATCTTACATTTCCCTGATGAGGACTATATGTACATTGGACACTTGACCCCAAACATTTGCGGCTGAACTTAAGAAGATCTCACACACCATGACTGTCAATTCTGTGTTTGGTATAATGTTGATGATATTTGGCTTTGCAAACAATTGGTCTGTTTTGTTCACCGCTTAACCACTTCAAAGAAATATACTTTTTTAAATAAATCACTACTATTTTGACAGTATATGTTGTTTCTTTTGTCTTATTAACTCTTTTGTGTCTTATGAAAATCTGTTGTGTAAGTAAACATCTTACCTTCTCTCCTATATCTGGATGACCATCATGCAACATTGTATGCCTATAATAATGGTTAAATCTCAAATCCTACAGCATACACACAGACCATTTAACAAACAGTATTACATTCATAATTAATTGGGAGAGGCAATCCATTTTTCAGATTTAAATACTTAAAAGTAATGTTACTCACATAATACTGGAGATGTTAAAAATCCCAGTAAGCAGGGAGCTTTATTTTCCCATAACATAATTTTACCCAAACAGGAGTAACAGTCATTCCTACTAACAATCAATGGTATAAAGGATCCTTTTTACAACTGAGTCATTGCTTCTACACGCAAAACTGAGTACCGCACCAGGAAAAACAATCAGATACACACAGCACCTGAAAGCACAAAGTATGCTACCGTACCCATTTCCTTGGTCACTAATGATTCTTTTGATGTACAGAAGAAAATGACAGTGTATGTTCATCTACGGAGAAACACAAGAATGTTAATAATAATCTATTACTATTTTTCAAAACAGTAGGTACATGCAAAATGCCATTTTGTGACTATATATCATCTTCAGCTGCACAATCTCCTTCTGTGCTTATTCAAGCATTGACAAGATCAGCTTCTAGGATAACAATTCACCCATGTACTCATTACAATCATAAACATTACCATTATAACCCAGTTCCTATGAACTACAGCCTAATCTGTATAAATCACAATAAATGTAAGATTCTACCCCCTGCAGCTCTACATAGTAATATCTGCAAACATGTTTGTTTAGTGTGGTGTACCCTTATGAGAAGGCGTACCCAAGGACTTCTTCATGTAAATCATTTCCTTCTTCTTCACCACCGCCATTTTCATTTGGCGATACTTCAACATTCCCCTGGGCCTCCTCATTACAGTCCTCATTTTGGATGACAGGAATGTTTCGGCACAGGACATGTTGTGCAGCATACAACAGAGCATTGTTATCTTGTCAACTGTTTCTGGTGAGTAGAAGAGGGGTCCTCCCGACTTATCCAGACACGGGAATCTTGACTTCAGGAGTCGAGAAGACCGCTCCACAGGTTGAGTGTTCTAACATGTGCCTCATCAAAGTGGACTTCTCCTGGCATTGTTGGATTTCTCGGGGGTAACAACAACGGTCTACTAGGATGGGCAGAGTCTCCTAGAATACAGAAACATGAAAGTATATTTAAACTATAGTGTAGAGACGTAGCACAGTTTAATGAACTTTCAAATTAGATTTACTCATATATTGAGACATAACATTTACCAACAAGCCAGGCCCTCACATTTCCAAATTGTGCCATTTGCGGCTGTATGCTGCTATTGTGTCGTACAAAAGAATCAGGGGTGGATCCAGGGAATCGTGCACAGATGCTAGAGATTTACAAATCAGGTGGACACACCACTTGAAGATTGATGGAATTAAAGCTTTTCTTATTGTGGGACACCTGTTCTCTGTTGTCTGGTGGCACCAGGGCAATGTGGGTCCCATCAATGGAATGCTCAGTGGAATGCCACTAAAGTCATTAAAAAAAACCTTCATAATGGTTAATTCCTCTTGAGTCCCTGGAAATTGGATGAATCTGTTACGCTGGCTCAGCATCGCTTCCATGAATTCACTGAGCGCACCACTAAAAGTAGCTTGGGACATCGCATTGCAATCACCTACTGTGTGCCGGAACGATCCACTACCTGCAAAATGGAGGACTGACATGGTTTTCACAATTGGCGGGATGGCAGTAGCATGTTGGTTAAGTGGCTGAAGTTGTGGCTCAAGGGGATTGGTTAGATGCACTATTGTTTGTCTGTTTATGCGGTACTTTTTATTATTTCTCTTTCTTACATGGTGGCAAGGTCTGGGAAAGCATGGAACATCCTAGGTTGCCTTCTATGCACCCTTGCAGGGTTGTGTTCTTGAGGTAAGAGGATGTCTCTGAAAGAGAATGAGTTTAATTAGATTGATAAAGGGACCTTTATTACAAGTGCTAAGACATTACAAAGCACATACATTATTTGTACATTCAAATACAACATGCTAATCATGCTAATCTATACGTACAAAGACAAAAGCAAACACATATATCTACCAATTAGTCATCTACATGCGTGTTAAACTTACACCAAACAGTCCTCTCAATGGGCTATTGCCATACCCTCTGTGTTCCATGAGTGTATCAACTAACACTCACTCATGGGCATATGGACTCTGAAACCTAAGAATTACGCCTGATAAATGGTTTGTGGCATTTATATATACGTGTTTGATGTAATTTTTTTTTGTTCAATTTCAATTTTGAGATCCGTTAATGGGGGTGTAATTTATACCGTGCACCGTATTTCTTTACAGTCCACCGCAGCCATTGCACATAAAACATTTAAAAAAGATTTATTTATATCACTAATGATTCCACGGTGTTTTAAACATGAATTTAACCAGTGTCAGGACAAATGGAAATAGTACGTCTTATACATTTAACCTCTGGCAATATAATTGAAACTTATTTTTTTTTATTTTATTTATTGCGATTTTATATAGCGCGAACATTACCCGAAGGTGTCAGAGCGCTTTACAAAAGAACCAGTTGCGTTACATAAGGATTTAGGATTACATGAGTTACATAAGAGATACAAACAGAAAAAAAATTGCAAATGTACAAGTTGTAAAGTCACACAAGGAAGAGATACAAGCAGAAAAAATTGCAAATGTACAAGTTGTAAAGTCACTCAAGGAAGAGATACAAACGGATAAAGTCTAAAAATCACATAGGAATGGTAGTAAGTACAAAGGTCTACTACATATACTAGTGGTTAACTATTGGTTAACATGGAGCAATTGCTTCTAAAATGTCCGATGTTTTTTTAATATGTCCGTTGAAGCAGATACACGTATCAATGATATATAGTGTAGATATGTGTAACAGGCAAAAGTATTTATCAGCCGCAACCCGTGTAGGTAAGAGCGATGGGGCAGTGGGGCCGGGGCGGGGGATTTCGACAGATGACAACGGGGGTAAATTAATTCTTTATTTAATTTTCCCTCGTTGTCGTCTGTTGAAATCCTCCCCCACCCGGCCCCACTGCCCCACCGCTCTTACCTGCACAGGCCGCGGCTGGAATTTATGCTGGAAATAAGGTGGTTTGTGTGTTTTTCTTACTGCCTTTAGTATGTTTCTTACACTTGGTCCTTCCATTAGGGAGTATGAGATGTGTTGTCACCCATGAGAGTCAGACAAACTTTTTACAGCCTCTGTTGGATGTACTATGTACTTACACGCATGGTTGGATTACATTGGTCTAATGATGAGACATACTTAATTCTGGAGGTTGAAATTGTTCACATGTTTACCTATATGTTAATGTGTTATTATATGTGTTGAAAAGTATATAAGTCCTTCAGATATGCAGACACTTTCAGGGTCAACTATGATTCCTAACATATTATTAACTTTTATAGGATGTCTTTAGAGACGTATATAACCTTTTTTGAGACATGAAACATGAATGATGCCATGAGTGCAAAAGCAATTTTGACCATGCTTTCAAAAAGCAAATGTTGTATATAAATGTATGTATATCACAAGTGTGTTCTAAATATCACGTTGCAAGTATGTGCAATGCATATGTTTGCTGATAATTGAAAAATGATTGTAAGTAAACAGCATTACCTTATGAGGTTTTGATGTTTGAAATTTCACACTGCTGATATATGCAACCATTTTTACTAATATTTTATATGTTCCATTTCTTAGGTCAGGCCCCAAATAAAGAAAGAAATGTGGAGGGCAACCGCTACTAAACTGCCGTAAGTGTTTGGAGATGCTTGAGCGCTGGACCAAGATGGTGGCAGAGGTCCAGCTGGGTAAGTGCTCCCAGCAGAGGAAGCAAGTGTGGCTCACCCTGACCCCTCTGATGCCCGCATACTGCTGGTGGCCTGTCCACTCCTTGATGGGAAGCTGAAGGCCAGAGAGCAGCAACACGCAGGTAAGTATGCTGTTAGTGAATGGCCTGTTGTTTGACTTAACTTATCCTGTAGTAGGTGAAATACATATGCAGGTACATTTGTTGTGGAAGAGCAACATAGAAGTAACAAATAATTATGCTGCCGTAAGTGTATCATATGAGAGTATGCTGAGTATAAGTAGCTATTTTTCTGAATTACCAAATTTGCAAATGATGAACCTCAGTCATTGGTTGTTTCGTTACAGAGACCGAACATATACAAAATTGAAAACCGGGTGTATGTCAAACAACATAGGATTTCTATCAGCATATGTATGTAGTGCATTTCCATGTTGTGTTTTTATTCACCTCAGTATTTGAAAATATCCATGATTTCCTTTTTGGCTTATAACAGCGGATGTACAGATGAGTACAATGGTCATTAACTCCACATTTTTTGTATCATAGTAAACAATTTGATTGACAGGTAGGCAATAATAATTGTTACTTAATTGTTGTATACTTCCAAACAAAGCTGTACTTTGATATATGTGTAAGTATGCAATAGGGAATTATAAGAAGTTGTGCAATGTCCCGGTAGCTTTTCGCTTTAGGATGATTGAGGTTAATGTTAGCTACATGTCTTCCATGAGGGCATATTTAAATGAAACAGCATTCCACTGTTTTCCTACATATTGGATTGCTCATATTGTTAGCAAAATTATTAATAATGTCATGATACAGACTTTGGAGTTTACACAGGTGAGTCGGAATAGAGGCCCAAATGCAATGTATGTCATCCGTATCTTTTTTATATGGGAAGACTTTTAAAAAATATTGTGTGCAAGTCACATTCCTAAAGAACGTTTTCTATAAAATGTGTGCGCTAATCACTACAGATATGTTGCAGCACTTTAGTGTGACTTTGCTGTTGATATGGTGCACCATAATGTGTTTACTTACTATATGAGAAACATATAGTGAAATGTAAAGTTTAAGCACAAACCCCTCTAGGATGAACATTTGACTCATATCCCTAAAGCATTAACCCCTACTTCATGTATATAATAAAGATATTTGCGATATACTACTGTTGTGTGTCAGCTGTTATAAGCCAAGGCCTGTAGTTAACGAATGGATATGTCTCACCTGTGGTTACTTATGGTTGTACTACACGTGACCATTTCATGAGTGTTACATCCAGCTAAACCTTACAGTCATCCAGAAATGTGATTGAGCCGCACCACGCGTGATTGTTCACTAAGGGCTGCCATTTGTATTGAATATGCGAGACTTGTGGTTAGTATTCTATTAGCTCGAGGTTTTGTATCCTTCTGGCAGCTGATATATTTGTTATGTTTTTGTTTTAGTACAGAGCCAGGAACATGTTGGCTCAAACACATGTAGTAAATCACCTGAGGGGCTAGATCTGAAGTGTTGGAGGAGCATTTGTAACATGTAGTCAGGGATTATGCACATACATGTGTACTGAGTGTACTTGGATAGATGCAAAAATGTTCATAATGTGATGGAGCATGTTTAGGTATTTTCTCAGGTTTAACATACAAGACATTACCATAGGATGATTCAATGGGCAATGGTTATGCAGACCACAGACACATGGTATCATAACAGGATTGCTGTGCACAGCAGTTAGATGTAACACATGTTATTTTGATTGGATTGATGCTGTGACCTAATTAACTACCACTACCTGCAGACTAATCTTTAGTTTTATTCACATAGCACCATCCTCCATGACAAGCGAGGGAGACATTGGCCAGAATGGTGGGGAAGCAGATGACCGCTGGGAGTCTGAAGGTGGTACAACCGAAGCTGAAGGACCCAGCGGCACGGAGGGCGAATGAGCTGGAGAGCAGGACTCAACCTCCTCGGACTCAGAGTCCTCCGTGCCAAACCTGACCAAGTGGTGGTGGACCCGACAACATCTCCTGCACCTACAGCATCATCCATAACCATCAGGAAGATCCACACCCTCCCTACTGTTTCCTCATTTGTTGGCCATCACCTAGCCACTAAAAGGGCTAGAGTCTCCTTCACCCCAGGTACCCCTACTCCTGCCCCAATCCATCCTGCAGTGATGTTTGAGGAGGTACTGGATATGCTGTGCAGTATTTCAGTTGAGGAGACTGCACTGACATTCAGACAGCCAGTCAACAGAATTTCTATTGTGCAACTCTTGTTGCAGTAATGAGAAAACTCAATAAAGAATTGAACAATCTACTTCTGGAGCAATATTGGAGGGGCTGCAATCCTGGACCATGCTGGATTCTCAGAGCTGCATGTTTGGCCAGTGTCGTACCAGTGCGGTGAGACGCAGTCTATGACAGAGGTGCCTTGATTGAGTTGTCTGTGAGGATACTGATACTGCAACCACATGTGTATGGTCTGCAGGTCAGGTGTGGGGTTCACTGGCAGAGTTGCATGCAATGATAGAGATGGGGCTGCAGTTCATGATTGATGTGCGTTGGCAGAGCTGCTTTGGTGAACCCTAAGTGGGATGCAAAGGTCAGAACTCAGGAGCTTTGGTTTAGCGTGGGGGTAGGATCTTCCACCATCGCATTATCCCAGGATTGTGGTGCTTTGTCACAGCTCCATGTGTCTGCTCTAGTATTAGAATAACAGCTGAAGGCATTGGCAGTTAGGACTGAGGTGCGTTGACAGAGCAGCTTTGTGAAAATGCTGGCATTGGCATGACATGGACTGGGCTGTAGGAATGGGGTACCAACTGGCTTTTGAACCCTCTTGTGAGAAGCAGACACCTGTTGCAATGCAGTAACGGACTGGGGCAGAAAAAAGGCCCGGGCACCAAATTCAAAGTGGGCCTCATTAGTGAATTAGATATTTGGAGCAGTTTTAAACTTATAAAGACACGCTCTACAAAAACTTCATGGATTTTAGCTTGCTGCAGGCAATGTTTGCTTTAATTTCAGGGTTATCAACAGCACAAACCGGCCCAGAAAACCATAAAACAGGCTCACAAACTGCTAAAAATCCAGCCCACACATTGAATTATGAGACCAACCCTTTGGGTACTGCCTGATTGCCCTATAGGCCAGTCCGACCTTGTTGCAATGCTACTGATAGGTCTGCTGAGAGTCCGTCTTCAAAGCCCTTCAGAGGAAGATGTCACAAAGGATCCTGAGATCTGTTGTGAAGGACTCCTTGGCACTGCCTTAGGCCTGACAGTGGTACATTTTGGTGGGTCTTCTTTTCTCAGAAATCAGATGACATTTCTTCAGACCCTATCTTGGTCCTGAGGGACCCTTGACTCCTAGTTGTTAAGCTTTACATGTGCATATTTTCACACGAGTCCTCAACCATCAGCCTTCCTGGGTGCACACCGAGGTGGCACCAGAGATGGAGGTGGGCTCCTCAGAGCAGCTGAGGTTCTGGATGGTAGAGGTCTGGGCAACTCTGCCCAGCTTGTTTGTCCTGCACGTCTTCAGCCTGACCGAGTACCTGCTGGGATTGGATCAATGTGCATTTGTGACTGTGATGCTCTCTTTATTCTTCTTCTCACAGGACCACCCTGCAACCAGCAGATCTGTGGGCCTACAATACTCATGTTTGGTGCCTGCAGGACCTATAACTAGAGCTTACAGTATTCCCAGCCATGAGGCTGCAATGTGCAAGCCCCCGCTTTCAAAAATGGCTTGTGGGGGGAGGTCCTTGTAGTAGGGATCAGGCTCATGAGCTGTGTTCGTTCCATGCAGCACAGAGGATGGAGTGAAAGAGTTTTCCGGGCTGCTTCTGGTTCCAGTCTGCCGCTGCTTGCAGGATCTTTTTCATTCATCCATTCTCCCTTTGTCATTGTTCTCCTTTCTTTCTTTCTTTTTCTCCTTCTTTCTTGGTTTTCTGCTTTTCTCCTTGTACATTTGGGGCCACAAAAGACAATTGAATTAACTCCCAGTCCCTAAAAATGATGCCCCCCACCTGCAGCCATAGGCACAAAGTTAGTGCCGAAGAAATGAGACGAAAAAAGTGTATGACACTGAGACGTGGCAAATGTATAGTGTGACCAGATTGGGTGCAGGGGCAAACAGGGGCGTAGCTTAGTAAATGAGATCCCGGGGGTGTGAACATCAAGTTTCCCAGCTAAAAAGGCAGTGAGCTGCAGGGTGGAGACGTGAGCTGACCAAGGTTCGGGATGGTCTGTTTCCATGGGGAACAGGGTCAGTAATGATTGTCAAGAGTGGCACAATGGGCAAAAAACAATGGGTTGGAATGCTGCCCGAGTGATTGTCATTGATTAGACTATGTGCAAGCATTCATCCCATCAACTTTTTGGTGTTTGTTTGCAAATTGTATGCTCGGAAACTGTGTAACTAGCTTCCCAAGCCTACTGCTGCCAATGTTTGTGAATTCCAAAAAGTAGAAAAGTTGCACCCATTCAAGGACTATCTGTGGGTTCAGAATACTACTTTTTTGGTAAACCGGTCACTATGTATATTTAAGATCCCGATACAAAAACATGAGCATGTTAAATACCTCTTAGTGAAAAGAGAATGACTTTAAACAGACAGACATTGCAGACCTGACTCAAGGCCTCTGGACCCAACTACCAAACCAAGCATACATTTGAGGGGTGTCACACCCCAAACACCCCCGCTACACCCTGATGTCCCACCTGGGCCTGATAGTTCTCCCTAAGAATTCACAACTACACTCTCGTGCAACACTCTGAAGTCCTTCTTCAGGAAACACTTATTTTAAATGTATTTTCACTGCCTGCTCTCTTCTTCGTCCCTGCTACAAGAAGCCTTAATAGTAGAATTGTAAAATCGATGCATGTGGGCAGAGATCCATGTTTCTAGTCCTCCCATTTTACAAATAATTTTATTAAGTGACTGACAGACCAATGTACTAAGCCGAAACCACAAACAAGGGAGGACACAAAGCAAATTAATAGGGCGAGCCGGGCCAGATCGTCTGGCTTGGCTCTAAGAATCCATGCACGAGCAGAGTCCAGTGGCGGATCCTCCGCTAAGGTGCAGGTGCATCTCCCCACCGCTTTGAAGCAGTGCAAGAAAGGAAAAATAAAATGATAATAACGTAATGTTATTATCATTTTATTTTGTCCCTCTGCCGCAGCTTTGTGTGACGGGCGGGGCTGCTCTGCTCACAGGGCAGGGGAGGAGTGGTAGCACCCTCCTAAGTGCGCAATGACTGCTTGGCCGGCCCTCTCGGGCCTCCCAAAACAGTCATGCACACTTCGCATGTTCTCCATGTAGGCTGCATTACAGCCTGCATAGAGAACATGCCCACCCCTCCAGTCCCTGTGTCACGGCGCTCAGACCAATCACAACGCTGCATTGCAGCGTTGTGATTGGTCAGGGGAGCCTGGCTGAAAGCTTCCTGTTCCGAGGAGAGACAACGGAGAGACGCGGCGGTAAGGTAAGTTATCTTAATTTTTTTAATAATCACCACCCCCTTCCCCCCCGCCCGCCACCCCCGATCCGTGCCAGCCACTACTCGCAGAGTCATGAAAACATTTGGTGTGTATACTGTGCATCAAACATAATGTAAAAATATGATCCAATCACTTCAAAATTCAAAAAAGTGTATTCCTTTAACATGTAGAGTTGTTTCACTTTAGCACATCAGATAATATCAGTGCAGAGACAGACATCTATTAAGTCCCCCATGACAATGCCATTAGTGAATTAAGAGGCAAGTCAGTAGTCTTGTGAACTCTAAGTATGGCCTACATACTTGTTATAGCTGGAGCAGCATGGCAGTCTACTAAATCAAATATAAGCAGTGCTTGTGCAGCGCACATCCTGAACTCTAGTATTTAAAGGGTGCTGCTTTGTGATAATAAAGAAAAGGGAGGCTATGTGAAATAAAATATTATTATATTATATTTGGACAAGCAGGGAATCTGGTATTGATTCCAGATGATCTGGTTTCACATTTTGAAACTGAGCCACCAGATTGGTATCTCTGTCGCTCTGTCTCTCCTTCTCTCTCTCTCTCATGTTTACATTGAAAAAAACTGTTTTTGTTTTTTATTCTTGGCTCTGGACGAGGAAAACCAACACAGAGATAGAATACCTGACTCAAAGCCCTAAGACCCAACTACCAAGAAAAGAATGCATTTATTAGCGGGTTTTCAGAAAAGACAGGGTGAAAGATGAGATTATTTGTGAACTGGCTTTGGCATGTCCATTCATCCTGGATGCCAGTGTCCATGGCTTGGAGGTCAGCGGTGATGGAGCGAGCCCTAGCATGCAACCCTGGCATGCTGATGCTGACCTGACCTTACTACCCAAGAGAACCTGAGAAGTTGGTCCTTACATAGGGGGTGAAGAGCTTCACTCTGTTCCTCCACTGCCACGTACAGGCCAAGCCTTTCATCCTACCTAGTGGCAATAAGCCAATGTTCCACAAAGAAGAGAGAAAGAGAAGGAGCAGAGAAGGACAAAGACAGAGAGATGGAAAGAAAAACTACAGGCAGAGATGAAGAGGGAAGATGGAGACAATGATCTAGAGTGACAGACAGGGATAGCAAAGAAAGATAGAAAATGGTACAGAGAAGAAATGTCTTGGACATAAGGATCAGAGGGTAGATACAGCAAAGAGGAAGATAGTCATAAAAAGATAAAGAGTGAGAAGAAATGAGGGTGGAGGGCAATGGGAGAGATAAGTGGAAGAGAGAGAGAACAAGAATGAGCGAGAAGGATAAAGAGAGAAAACAGTGACAAATATACAGGGCAGGGTAGAGAGAATACATAAGAGAGATGAAAATAAAGAAAACAAAAAAAGAAATACAGAAAAAGATAAAAGAGAAGCTGTCGACTTAAAGATAAGGGGCATACTGTAAGAGAGACCAGGAAGGGGGGCAGAGAGAGAGATAAAAATACAGAGAAAGAGAAAAAATAGAAGGGGTTGAGTTAGAGAAAAGGGGCACAGGGTTAGAGAGAAGAATGTGATATAGAGGAAGAGAAATAGAAAGGAGAGAGAAAGAGAAGTGGGTGGTTTAAAGAGAAAAAGAAGAGAGATAGAGGAAGGCAGACAGAGAAAGATAAAGAGAAGCAGAAGGGGGAGTCAGACATAAGGAACAAGGCACAACGAGAGAGACAAGCGAAAGAGATAGAACAAGACTGATAGGGTAAGAGAAAGAGGGAAGAGGGTAACTTAAAGGCAAGGAGCAGGAGGAGAGAGAAAAGAAAGAAGAAAAGAGGAAGAGAGATCAAATTGCAGCGAAAGCTAAAGAGAAAGTTTGACTTAGCAATAAGGAAAGAGGATAAGAGAGAAGAGTAAGACAAAAATACAGGGAAAAATAGAAAAAGAAGGGGGCGACTTAGAGATAAGGTGCTGTGGATATATAGGGAAGTGAAAGAAAGATAGAGGAAGAGATAAAAGAGAGAGAGAACGATGGGGGGACTGAAAGATAAGGGATAAAGGACAGAGAGAGTAAAGGAAGAGAGAAAAGACAAAAAGACAGAGAGATAAAAGTGGAAGACTTAGACTAAAGGGACAAAGAGCAAAGATAGAGACAAGTGGAAGAGGGGTAGTGAAATGTATAGAGAGAGATAAAAATGGGAGACTTAGATATAAGGGACAAAGAGTAATGAGAGAGAGAAGGGGTGGCTTAGACATAAGGGCAACGAGTGAGAGTTAGGAAGAAGAGTGATAGAGCAAAAATGGTAAAAAGATAAAGGAAGAGCTAATGATAAGGGACAACGGGTAGAGGGAGAAGAAGAAGGGTGATAGAGGAGGAGGAGAGATAAAAATATAGAAAGTGAGAGGGGGGAGAGAGAAGAGGAAGAGCTATAGCGAAAGAGGGAGAAAGATAAATAGAGGGATAAAAGGGAGAGTCTTAGAGATAAGATAGAGAGTAAAGCGAGATACAGAAAGAAGATGAAAGCTAGAGGAATGAAGGTCGAAGAATAATAACTTGTTTATTATGTAGCGCTTCAGACCATAGTTGAGTCATGTCTGTGAGCTGTAAATAACAGGTGTTATTATTACCCTGTTTGCAATCAACGTGGTCAACTTGCTCGGATGAAAAGCTGAGTTGGCCTTGCCAGAAGTCGAATCTACAGGTCACAGCAGGCGTCCCCAGTCAACTGATGTAAATATGCAGCATATGTTTAAAGAGCTGCAAAATATCATATGCATGCTTTGTTATCGACATCACCCAGTAACCCCCAAACCATCTGCGCCCCTGTATGCGAGTGCCCCCGGCCTGACATTGACCATGTGCGGTGACTTGGTTGTTGTGCAGGTTGTGGCTGAAACAACTCCTGCTGCTCAAATAAATGCAAAACTATAAATGACTAAAGTGTACAGAAGCTTTTCTTCCTGAAGCTGACTCTGTTGTTTCATTTCTTTCCTCGTTGTCCCGGGAGTATTTTAGTGCCCCCATATACCGGAGTGCGAACAATGAATATCTAACAGCATAAAACAGGCCCTGGGGGGCAATTTATCCTATAGGTTTAAGACTTCTGCTGCTGGGAAATAAAAATGTTACGAGAATGTTCATCGCTTCGCTTCTTAAGTCTTTATTTCGATTATAAAACCATAAAAGACATACAAGCAATAAAAAAATAGGCAGGGTAAAAACGTGATAACAGAATAGTTGGGTGATACCAGGGTTACATTGATCTAGGACAAACACAATAAAATATTTAAAAAAGAAACATTAATCCATCATTTCAACGGGCACAAATATACTATTAAAACATTCATTAGGATAGATATGAGAAAAAATTACCGCTCAATTGTAATTTATAAAGAGAGCGGAGAATGGTGAAACCAACAACATACAATCTAAAAGATAAAAGCTACCCAGGTCTTACACAAAGTCAATAGACTCCACCACAATTGTCGGCAGTGTGGCAGACACAGACTGCCACATAACCCACGTGATAAGGATAAGACGAAATAAAACAGATCAAGTTAATAAACCCTTGAATTTATTTGCCCGAATCACCCATGCCCAGCTCAGAAATGTTGCCGTAGCAATAACAATAGGTTCCTGGGTACATGTCTGTAGGATCCTCAGGGCCTCTATAGCGTCTCTCGTGCCTAGGGTGGAACAAATGGGTTTGAGCCATTTCGTCCTTGGTGGCCTGTAGGCCGGACAAACAAGTAGGATATGAGCAATTGATTCAGATTGTGCTAAACACAACGGGCACAATTGACTTGGACCATTTGCTAGAGAAAACTCTAGTTGGAAGGGAGCCCACCCTAAACTGATGGTAAAGCTTCCTATCCAACGGTTTTGAAATAATATCCCAATATTGTTCAAATCCACCCTCATGTTTAATTGACAGGAAATCCCTAGTCAAAGTAGGCCCTGTGATGGAAGAGAAACGCTTGGACTTCACCATATCCATATCCATATCCATATAAGCCGCTTTAAGCTCTCTTTTTTTGTCGGCAAGGGAGTCGTTTCTGGGTTCTCCCACAATGTACCCATCCCCATATCTATAAGGTTTTTTTTTATATGCTGAAGCCACTTAATCTTACTTAAGCACCCTACCCCCCTAAAATCCAATAGAGCTTTAGCGTACAAAGAGAGCTCGGGGGTGGCCCAAGGCCTTCTCCACAAGGCTATAGGCCTAAATCGGGCCAGGTCCTTAATACAGACACATCCCAGGTCCAAGAACAAAGGCACCAATGGGGTCGATTGCGGCAAGCCTGTTAATGCCCGCATAAATTTGTTTTGGGCGATAACAATGGGAGTAATATCCTCATGACCCCACAATTCAGCACCGTATAGAATTGCACTGGTAACCTTTGAATTGTATATTTTAAGAGCGGGAGCTATGGGTTTAGTAAAAGAGAGCCTATGCTCTTTTAAAAGAGCCCCAGCCAACTGCGCATGCTTCAGAGCGAGCATGTCAATTTGAGGCTTCCAATGCAGTTTCCTATTTAAGGTGACCCCCAGGTAGGTAAACACATCAGTCTGCTGTAATGGAACATTATTCATATGGACCATGCTCCTCTTAACTTTTTGTGGGTGGAGAACCATGAACTTAGTCTTGTCCACATTGACCACCAGCTCATGATCGCTCCTCAAAACGGGACATGGCCACCTGTAGGCCAGATTGAGCCTTAGAAAGAATAAAGGTGTCGTCCGCGAACATGAGTAGGGGGGTTTTCAGGCCCCCCAAGATTGGAGCATCAGTAGGACACGTGGAATAATACTGTACAACCCTGTCGATAAATAAGGAAAACAGGGTGGGAGCAAGGACGCATCCCTGGCGCACACCCTTTAACACCGGGAATCTATCAGTGACATCACCATGTGTGCCCCATCGGACCTGAGCATAATTACGGTCATGCAATTTGACTATCATTGCTAACAGCTCCAACGGCATCCCCACTTCCAGAAAGGCACTCCACATTTTATTACGAGGGACAAGGTCAAATGCAGACTTCAGGTCTATGAAGGCCGCATATAGCGTACCCCCACCTAAGATAACAACCCGCCAGTATATCATCACAAACCTAAGCACTTGATCGATTGTGCTGGTGTAGGGATGGAAACCTGCCTGCATGGGTGATAATATCTTGGATTCCTCTATCCACAGCTGGACTCGACTCAATACTAGCCTGGCAACTATTTTCTGAATAGAGTCTATAAGGCTAATGGGCCTATAGTTGCCAGGTAAAGCACGGTCCCCCTTTTTATACACCGAAATGATAACAGCACCGGACCAGGTATCGGGAATACACGCACCTCTGGCGATGGTGTTGGCCAAATACTTAATATAAATCACCCAATTATCCTTATCATGGACAAATAGGTCCGCCGGTACACAATCAAGACCCGTTCATCTCCATGCTGAGCACTTGAGCAAAAAAAGGGCACACCAGGGTGCGCATGACGCTTGGGTACAATATAATCCATAGGTTATTAAAACAGTTTGTATTTTTTGTAGCCATTGTGGCCCACTGATGCTACAAGTTGTGTGAAGTTCCCCCTTTATGAGGCATGCTCTGTGCGAGTATGGTGTCAGCAGGTTCACGGGTCGGTATAAAATAAAACATGGCCCTCCTTATGGGAATCAGCGTGATACGGAGAGGTGTTTGTCTCCTTGTGGACAATAGGCACGATAGCTGTTGGAGACTCGTGGGTGCTGTCTGGACAGACCCTGGAATTTGTTCACTCTGGGCATCTTTGTGATGGTGATGCAGTCCCACACATTCTGGAGGAGCTGAAGTGTTTGTCTGATAGGGCCAACTGCCTGTGTAACCAGCAACTCAAGCTGCATATTAATGACAATATAAGGCCAGTTCTTCAACAACCCTATAGGATCCTGTTTCACTGGGGCAATCGTTGAAAATGAGCAACAGAATCTGTAGATGTGATAGCATTGAAAATGTTCACGGCCCGACACCAGGGATCTTTCTCATTGTCCTAGCATGGAAAACAAAGCAACAAGGAAGGGTCCACATCTGCGTTGACATGCGCCTCCCAAACAGAGTAATCAGACTGCTGACTGAACTGGTGCTGATGAGCAAGATGGTAGCCCTGGTGCTGGAGATAATATCAAATATATGGATTGATGGTGCCTAAAGGATGAAGAGTGTTTTCTCTTCTCAAACAAACAATGCATCTTCTCCTCTAAATAGGTACCAAAAACATGAGTAACATCAAAAGGTATGGACTAGGCCATACATCTTTGTGATGCTTCAGAATTCCAGTCTTTCAATAATAAGTTAGAGTCTGCTCCTCTGCTCCACTTGCAAAAGCTGGGACTCTAACGACATCGAAAAATAAATCAGAGAGAAACTCAATCTGCCATTCCATCTCTTACAGCAATGCAGTACTCTCAGTTCCTTCTTCACTTCACTTAAAAGCTTTCTGAAATCTGAAATGAGTGACTGCAAGGTAAATGCTCCATACAAATCTGCTGTTAAACATAGGTGAGGGCCTATGTTGGGACAAGGATTTCCGCTGTATGGTAAACGGCATGTGGCCCCGCCCTGAGAACTCTCTAAAATGTGGTGTTGTTTTTAAAAGTCGAATTGATATGCTTTAATTTAGCATATCACTTTCTGTTTATTGTTCTCAAGGCATGCTTTCTTTTTGTTGGTGGATCAGTTGAGGACACCAATCCTCCTTACTACAGTCTGTTTGCTCTACTCAAGCTAACATGAATCAAGCAAAGGATTTCAACATAAACTTTAGCCTACAATTTCAAATATCAAAATGTTCAATTTTACATTTTGTTTTGTTATGTCTATATAATTTGTTTAAACAGTTGTGGACCCTCTGAGAAGGTGATGCGGACCCATTGTGTCGGTGGTCCACAGGTTAAGAACCACTGATCTTGGAAACTGCCAGTAATTGAAAGAGAGTCACTGCACACCAGTTTTGAAGCCATAGACAGTGGATCCACATCCCCGGTCTGAAAATGTGCATAAACGTGGGATCCAAACCACCACACTTTGTTCCACTACCAAATTCTACATGACCAAGGAAGAGAATGCTCTGCAGAGACCTTGATGGACCTTTGTGTGACCAGGGATGGTGTCTGCATGACAGCCAGTCTCCCAGAGGTGAGGAGACATCACGGGAAATCTGTTCAACTTACTAGAGAAACTGAAGGACTTCCTAACGCCTAGTCCTGCCTGCTCAGTGACGGAAGGAAAGTACCTGGCAGGGAATGAGGAGAGACTGTCCAGATGAGGAGTCAGCTGTGTTACCAGTGTGCAGAACATTGCTATCTGCCACTCTGAGCAAAGATGGAGGTAACTTGTGTCATGTGTCTCTCAGCCACAAATTGGACCATGCACAGGAATGAAGCCCAAGATGTGCTTTCCTCCTTCTATTAAAGCTTACATACCCCACACTCCCCCTCGCTATACACCAGAGGCCCAATAGAATGTGTCCCCCCACCACAGGCCAAATGCTTTGAGATGCCTGTTCATCATTCTTCCAATCAGTGCTTAATTTGAGGCGGTGGCTGCCGGTGGGGACCCCTGGCACTTATTTTTAGGGAGCAGCACTTATTGTTCCTCATCAGATATTTCTAGAGAGCAAGAGAGGGAAAAAAACAAAACAGAAAGCAGGAGGAAAAGAAAGACAGAACATCCACCACCAAGGGAGAAAGCAGAAACATGTTAGAGTGAGATAACAGGGAAGGGAGTGTGTGACAGCGAATTAAAGAGGCCTGAAGTAGATTTAGGACTACGCACCCTCGGTATTCAGCATGCTGACATTTTATAGTGCTGGCCGTGGGTTTCTGTGCAGCACTTTGGGCACCAGCACTTATTATTTTACAAATAAAGCACTGCTTCTAACTATTGCATCATCACAGGTCTGAATTCAATGCCTAAGAGTGAAAATTAGATGAGTTATGCCCATGAGTAGGAAAAAAGAGCAGGGGGCTTCGACCATGCAGGTAATGTTCATGGTCTTTCCCCCCACAATCACTAGGCTTAAAACAACATTACACTTTTAAGAGGCGCAAGTACAGGCATGTGTAGCCAATCCAGTCCATGTATTACTCGTGGCTCAACAACACAAGAACACATACTCATCAATAGATCATATATCAAAATATTTTTGTGCCGCTCCCTAACATGAAGTGTAGGAGTGGACGAACGGAGGGAGGGTGCTTACGTTTAATATGTTAAGGCCTGGGCGGTGAACTCCGCTCCGCTCGCGGAGTTTGCGGAGTTTTCTGCACTCAGCATTACGCGGAGATCACGGAGTTCCGAAAAACTCCGCTTCGCGGTGCGGAGCGGAGTTTTTTTCCTCGTTCGCGATCGTCAACATCAAGTTGGCGAGCGCGAGCGTGGAAAATCAACATCCCGGCGAGATTTCTCAACGCGGGGGGGTCAGGCTTCTCATTGCGAGTGGTCGCGTTTGCTCGCGACCGCTCGCGTTGAGAAACTGCCCGTTCTCGTTGAGAAAGCTGCCGCTCGAGTAAAAATCTACTCGAGCGGCAGAAAAGGAAAGCTTGCGCTGTGCATGGTGCCGTTCGCAATGATTGCACAGTGCGGACAAGCATCCGGCACTGTTCAATCCCCGCGAACGGCATTTTACTATCATACTCCGCCGCTCGCAGAGCTCTGCGTAGTGCGGCGGAGTTTTTTATGCACTTTGTGGTGTTCCGCGTAGTGCAACTCCGCGAACTCCGCCCAGGGTTAAATATGTTCCAACTGGTGTGGTGTTATCGATTCCATTCAGTGTAAAAACACATATAAAACAACAGAGAAAGTTCACCCAATCTTGTGCATCCTTCTTTAGCAAAAAAATCATAATTGCACAGTGTTGAACATCACCCTCAAGAGAACAATAGAGAGATCCGCAAATCCAAATTTTAATGCATTTATGGCCCGGGAGAACTTTGGCCGCCTGCAGCTCTACCCTTTAAGCATGAGAGGGAGTTCTTGGCCACTTCTGGTTGTGTAAAGGCCTGCACTGAAGCACCCATTATTACCGCAACCTTGGCATGTGGAAGAGCAATGTGGTCAGTTCAAGATGATCAGTTCCTTGTTCAGATCCGAGAATGCCTGCCTCGTCTGCTGAGTCAAATGTGACAAATCGGGGAAGATGAGGATCCTCTCATTTCCCCCCATTAGCCCCTTGTTTTTTTCAATTACCTTGATGAGTTCATCTCTGTGTTTTTGGAGCAGAATCCAATGGAATGCTCTCTCTCCCATTCCCAGAGCCCCCAGTGCCTCTCATGGGAAGTCTGATGGCTTTTAGGCCTTCCATTTGTGTGGAAGTGGAGCCCCCAAAACCCTCTGTATTGAGGAACGAAAATAATAGTGATTTAAAATCTTTGCTTTCCAAGGTCGGTGAGGTCCACAACACTTTTTTGAGTGGGTTTAGCTTCATTCTCTAGTTCCTCAATTTTAGACTTCATATTTGACACAACTGTGACTGCAGACCCTCTAGATGTCTTTTGTTGTTGGATCTCAGTCCATAGACGACACCTTTCGCTTCAATTTCTTTACTACATATTGAGTTTCTTCCAATCTAGCTTGATCCTTAATCACTGTGACATTCATGACTCTGATTTTACTCACCATCTCCTTTGTGGTGACTTTCAGGTCCTCCAGGAGTTCATAAAGGACAGACTCATCCTGGGTCATGCCAACAAGTAGGGAATCCACGGTCTCACTCTCTAGGTGTGACTGTTCCTGGGCAGTTGCAGCCTCTACACAAACAAGTGTGACCCTGGGCAATTGGAATAGCCGCCACAAGCAGCCCAGGAATGGGATCAGTGCTGGCGCTCTAGGAATGTGCGGCCATCTCTGAGCCCAGCAAGCTCCCCACACCAGTTTCTTTTATTGTATTTTGTGATTTGTAGCCATGTTTATCCCATTATAAACTCAGCAATACAAGTCCCAAAAAGCAAAAGAAAAACCTAGACAGATGAATTCCTTCAGCTAGCAAGAAAGAGTCGCTGAAATGTTTTAGAATTATAAATTGGAGTAATTGTATTTTGAACTCCCTGTGACACCGCAATCAGCATAGAAATCCCGCCCAATCAAAACAAGTTATCTAGAAAACCCAAAAGGGAACTCTGTGTAAAAGTGCCTTCCTGTGGGTAAGCTTTGGTCTCAGAGAAGAAAGTATGCTATAAAATGCTATCAGGTTGGCTAACAAGACACAAGGTTAGCTTTGCCTGCAATGAGTTTATGAAAAGCAACCAATGAAAGAGACAGAAGGCTTTTTTCTTGAAAATTGGTATCTAGCTACTGTAATAGAAACAAAATTGATGATGCCTTGTGTAGTGTCTTGTGAGTTAGAGATGACTGACCCTTTTGGTTCCCTACGGACTCCATAGAACAGTGACGTAAGTGCATGGGTGTGGGTGATAGAATTCATGATGTAGAATGTTCAGTTATCGGTTACACGCTGAGGAATAAAGACATGTGATACCAAGGTGTGATCATTTGCATGTACAAGGGCTGGGGTAGCATGCTACAACTGGTGACGAGAAAGGGGATTATGTAAACCCTGTGACCCAAAGAACCGAGAGTGCTCTCCCGGAGAGTTTTCCCATGGTCTACCAAACTGCTCTTGCGTGACACGTGTGCCTCAGACAAAGTGAAAATCACAAGTTGGCGTATCTGGAGTCAACGCGCCACTCCAGCCAATACAAGGCCTGTGAAGAAAGCGAAGGCCTTACAGAAAGTTTGTTTGTCGTCGGCTAGAAACTTGCAGATAACGTCAAGATAAGAGGTACTGTGCCACAAGATGACACAGAGCCGTCAGTCATACAGTACGACAGCGTTAAAGGCAGTGACAACCAAGTACTAAGAAGTGCTAAAGGCTGTGATACCCAAGAGCAAGGAAGCGCTAAAAACAGAAACATTTATCATGCAAATAAACGCTAAATGCAGTAGAAACCTGATACAATGAAAATGAGGTGAGGAGGGTAAGGAACCCATGCAAGAAATAAAGCCACTACTTGCCGCCAAATAAGACAGCGCTGTACAAAGGGAGAGCGGGCATGACGCCCAACATGGCTAGTGCATGATGAACGTGTTGGTACAAGCGGGCAGTAGATGCTGCCGGAGCAAGCTCTGCTCTCGGTAGCAGAAAGTTCCACAGGTTATGATGCATCTGCATTCCTAAAACCACCACTTCCCTTTGACACCGCCACAAGGCAAAATATTGGTGACAGATGGACTGCCTGAGGATTTAATTGATGCACTGGAAGAAGCAGATGACAAAAAGATCATTAAATATCTAAAGAATTTAGCAGGAGAAGGAGTAAAAGAAGTAATAAAGAAAAGATCACAAGGTGATGAAGTGAAGCACCATCAAATTAAAGAGGTACTAAACACCAAGTTCAATCCAATGCCGAATGGCGACTATGAAAGGTACATCTTCAGTCAGGAAAGGCAGAGAGCTGATGGATGAGTTTGTAGAAAGACTTGATTCGCACATAAAGCATTGCAAGTTCAATGAGTTCAATAATGAAGAGGCCATGTGTCTTAGAGTAATAGATGGTTGCCTCTCCGATTCCTTCAGACGATGAATGCTGAAACAGACACTCAGCTTGGAGCGAGTACTCATGGCTGCCAGAGCGGAGTAGAGAGCTGACAGGGAGGCAGCTAACCAGGAGGTCGGAACAAGCCAAAATGAATCTGTGCTGAGTCTGAATAGTAAGTCAAAACACAAGACAAAAGGCCATAAAGTAATGTCTCCAAATAAAAAGAAGTTGTGTTTCTGATGTGGATTTTCCTTCCCACATGAGGGTAGATATCCCGCCATTGGACAGGTATGCCAAGGCTGCGGGAAAGAGAACCATTTTGTAACAGTCCGCAAAGCAAGGGAGAGATCAAGTGTGTCATGTCAAGAAAACAAAATGGAGGCAAGATCAAGTGTGTCACATCGAGAAAACATAATGGATGCCAGAGCGTTCCAGACATGACACTCTACGCACGTCCACAAGGCCAAGTTGCAACATCAGTTGAGGCAAGTAGAAACCGAACGATGTTGATTGGCATCAAAATCTTCATCTAAAAGTTTGTCACTGTCATTGTCAAGCGACAGTAAGGAAGATGGGTGTGCAATGTCAATGTTGACTGCTGGATAATGTGCACATGTAGGATTAGCTTCTTGCCAGGAAGAATGCCGGTCAAAGCTAGGCCAACAAGTTAAAGTGTGAAATTCATTTGGACACTGTCCCAAGATCACACTGAAAGTGAATTGGTGCGCCATACCTTTTATCATAGACAGTTGCACGTCGATAAACATTATGCCAGAAGAAAAGTACAATGAACTTACCCCAGTGCCCTGTTTAACCCTGTCGAAAACCAAAGTGTATACGTGGGTTACTTCAACGCCACTGTAAAGTCAAGATTCATTCATAGCAACTTTGAAGCATAAAAAGACAAAAGTATAAATGCCAAATCATGTCCTGCCAGGCACTTCATCAAGCGCATGTTTCAGTACTGCTGCTGACATGGGGTTGATTTCTGTAAACTACAATGTCAATGCCTATCATGAGATAGTGAAAAAGTTTCCATCTTTATTTCATGGATTAGGAAGACTTAAGACCATGAAGGTGCAACTTCACATAAATGAAGACCCACTGGTCTGATGCCATGGGTATCACCCATAGTGGTAGAGCCTAAAAAGGATAGTGGAGGAGGTGTGCACATCTGTGTTGATATGTGCCAAGTGAATAAGGCGATTGAAATAGAATGAAATCCAGACCCACACATTACTGACATGATTACGCAGCTGAATGGAGCTAAAGTCTTTTCTCGCCTTGACTTGAACAAAGCCCAGTAAATTGGTCCTGATAAATTGCCATTATCTTTTTTGACATTTGATAGGCAAGAAACATGGTGACCTCCACATAATCTTTTAGAACTAGTGTGGACCATTATATCCACTTCTAGCCACTCTTTGTTTTTACTCATAACAAAGCAACCCAGATATTGAATTTGGCTTTGGGTTCCCTTTATTTATTTTTAAATCACTTCTCATCAGACTACTCACTCTATCACATTTACACTGCACCTCACTCCACATTGGCAAAACAATCGAAAGAACTCTGGCAAAGAGCCTCCCTGCGGGGCCCGTTGGGCATTGCTGCGCCGGCCCAACGAGGAGCTGTCCGAGGATGAAGCATGACACCCATCTGGGTGTGCGAGGGCCCTTGCTCCTGAGGGATCAGATCCCCCGATCTGACCCCCCCCGCAGGCCCTCCTGACCATGTTCTCCCTTCTACTCCACAAGGAACTGCATACCTTTTGTTTGACATTACCTGTTTGGGAGTGTGAATGCTGGACCTCCAATCGCCCATGCCCCTCCTTTTTATAGAGTAACATTAAATGTGGCAAAGAATGAGTTTCATCAAACCAAACTCAAGTTCTTTGGCCATGTCTTTTCTGATGGAGGTATGACTCCAGCCCCGAATAAAGTAAAAGCCTTGTCATCCACTTCTTCCACACAAGATGTAACTATGCTGCGATCCTTCCTTGGTATGTCCAGTTACTGTTCAAGGTATATACATGACTTTGGCACTGTATGTGCCTCTTTGAGAGACTTAACGAAACGAAATGTCCCATTCCGATGACCAAGTGAATGTGAACAAAGCTTGAAGAAAATCAAGCATGCAATTGAGAACGCAACTGAAATACCATACTTTGATCCGAAATTGCAGACATTGACTTATGGTTTTCAAGATGTGTAAAACTTATTTATAACCACTGTTAATGTGTTCTTTGAGATTTTTTTTTAACCCTTTTACATATATATAATACTTAGTAGACCTCTTCATGATAACCTTGAATACCAAAAATTCAAAAATGTGCAAGAAGAACTTTCAGTTACCCCAGAAAGCATCATCTTACGAGGGTCAAGGATTGTCATACCATAGAGAATGAGACACATTATTGAACTGGCCCATGAGGGACACCATGGAGTTGTTGCTACTAAATGCGCCGTACAGGACCAAGTGTGGTTCCCTTGTCTTGATGAAAGAGTTGAAAAAGAGTTAAAGGCATGTCATTTGTGTAACAGTCTGTCATCTAAGACAACTCCACATCCGTTAAACATGTCTGATCTCCCAAAACATGCATGGGAGAAGATTGCAATTGATTTCTTTGGACCCCTTGACAATGGACATAATCCTCTATTTGTAATTGTTGTTGAATATTCCCATTTTCCCCTGGTGGAAGATCAGTTGTCAAGTACTCATGACAGTCATTGAGAGACTAGAAAGTATTTTTGCAACATGGGGTGTTCCTTCAACTTTTGAAATCTGACAATTGCCCACCATTCCATAGATTAGACTTTAAAGATTTTCTCACTCATCTAAATGTCAAGCATCAGAAAAGCACACCCCTCTGGCCACAGGTGAATGGTGTGGTCGAGAGATTTATGAGCACCCTCAAGAAGACCGTCCAGTGTGCTTGAACTCAAATCAGTTCTTCAGTTTACGCTTCGTGCATACATGTCAACTCTGCATTCTACCACGGGTGAAAGCCCTGCCACCTTAATGTTTGGGAGATCCGTGGGAACCAAATTGCCACAATGGACCACTGAGAGATCTATTGACATTGATAAGCTTAGAACCACTGATTTGTCTCACAAAAGCAAAGTGAAGACCTATGTGGACAGACGCTGCTGTGCTCGGAGTACTGTGTTCAAAAGAGGAGACCAAGTCAGTGTCAGGCAGAAAGAGAAACACAAGTCTGATGCTCCTTTTGATGCGGACCCGCTGAGGGTTATGACTAGTAAAGGACACATGGTGACTGCTCACTGTCCCGGAAAGTCCATTACGCGAGATTCTTCGCAATTCAAGCACCTGCCTCGAACTTTGCCTACACCAGCTACCAGGAGTGAGACTTGTCCACCTGAGAATATGGAGAGCCCAACAACTGTACCAGTGTCTGTGTCACCAGTGCCCGTTATGGACACTTCTCCTGTATCTCCACAGCCTCACATGACCAGATCTGGGAGACTGATTCGAGCATAAAAAAAACTTATTGAAGAGTTGTAATGTATATATGGATCATTGGTACTTTTATTTAACAAAGGGGGAGATGTAGTATCTTGTGAGTTAGAGATGACAGGACCCTTTTGGTTCCTGATGAACTCCGTAGAACAGTGACCTAAGTGCGTGGGTGTTGGTGATAGAATTCATGATGCAGAATGTTCATTTAATGGTTACACACTGAGGAATAAAGACTTGTGATACCAAGCTTCATGTGTGACGCCATCATTTGCATGTACCCGGGCTGGGGTAGGACGCTACACCTTGGAGGTGGTTATTCTCTCCTGCCACTGACTCAGTATTTTTGCAATTTACATGGGAAGGCCTACCTGACTTCCTCTTGTCTGTGTCATTAGCCACAAAGGAACCATACAACATTACCTTTTCACTGGAAGAGGTCAGAACTGCTACTGTCGTTACCTTGAAGAATAAGACTCCAAGCCCAGACGGCTTACCAATGGACAACTACAAAACTAACAGGGATCTGGGGGTCCCATTCCTTACTAGGGTCTTAAAAGTTATTTTTGAGTCATTCAAACTCCCTTAGACTTGGAACTCTCCTGCCATCATACCAATATTTGAACAGGGCTCAGACATAACCCTGCCTGCTATCTCCCTATTTCCCTTATTGATTCTACCTTAAAATTCCTAGGGCCTGATTATGACTTTGGGAATACGTGAGTGGGCAGCCATGCCGCTGCCCCACTTTTGCACCGCTAAAGGTCATTGCCAGCCAGATTACAAGTATTTTTGTAGTCTGGCGGGCAGTCCTTTGGCGTTCCCATGGTGGTGCCTTTCAAAAAGGCACTGCATTGGGAACATCAAAGGTAGTTTCTGCACGGCATGGACTGTTAAGTCCATGCTGTGCAGAGATAGGGGGTGCATGCACACAGGCATGTATCACCAGGCCCAGAGGCACTAGGGGGCCCTGTAGGGCTCTATTTGTTTCCTCCCTGCCTCACTTTTCATGGTGGGCTCACTGACGTGAAAAGTTAGGCTGGGAGGAAGCTTGAAATTTGCTTGGCAGTGCTGCTGCGGCACTGCCAAGCATATTGCGCCCTCAGGGCTTCCACACCACAGCTGGGGATCGTGGATCCCAGGCGGTTGCGGCGGTCCCCTCACAGTCCGACCACTGCACTTGTGATGCGGCGGTCGGACCACTGGTGTGGCGTTCCGCGACCGCCACCGCACCTCCATCACGGTTTTGGAGGTCCCATGGAATGTCAAATTTGTAATCAGGCCCTTAGTGAGGGTCATCTTGATTAAATTATAAGGATGGGCTTTTTTTAACAAGGGAATTCAGTCTTATGTCCGAGTCGGTTTTCAGAAGGGCACTAGTAGTGTAATGCATGAATTTGTTCTTGATCTCCTCCACATTTGTTTTTGGTAATAAAACCCCTCTTTGTTTGGCTTTCAATTACTTGTCAGTCAGTCAAAATCTTTATTCGGCTGTATGCCAGCCATAAAAGAATACATCATAAAAACATTTCATAAGAGGAACAACGCAGTAAGATTGATAAAATACAGACAATGAATGATAATTCCATAACGATGGCAATTACAGATATCCGGATGTCAATCTCTTAGGGCAATTTGATCACAGACAAAACGCCATGATGCCTAAACATAGCAGTATTTCAATCAGGGTAATGCCAAACGCAAAGATGACATCCGTAAACAAAGTCCTTATAGGTGTCGATTTCATTTTCCAAAATTAATCAACGTCATGGTTTAGTTCCACATGAGGGAATCTTAAATCCTAAGCATAATAATATAATAAACATACAAAGTAATCATTTTCCAACAGTATTCCGGTGCCGAACAGCCGCGGAAATATACTTATAGACCATTAGACAAATGAATTCATCTTTTAAAAGCAGGAGATGATGTAGCGCAGCCCGACACTTTCTGATGTTTAAAAAACGTAAAAGTGGTTTTAAAAAGGCACATCTTGATTTAGTATAAAATTTGCAAAAAAACATAAAATGCAAAGTGCTCTGGACTGACTTTGAATCACATGGACACAAATCCAAATTAGCATCAATGTGGGTATGAAACCAGTAAGTGGGAAGTGCCCATCCTGAACCTTATCAAATAAAACATTTTAGCGTGACTGAAATAAAAAGTGAGGTAGGGCTCAATACCTAGAGAGCAAACTAACAATGAATGGTCAACATCCCTTTTTTTTGCCCACTCCAGGTTATCTCTGACCAGATAGGAATGAGTTAAAAATTCTCTTTTCAGCCTTGCTCTTGATATTTTGGCTATATTTCCGGGACTGTCGAGGCAATCTAACAATCCCAATTTCTCCAGCTTGTCATTAATATAAGTAATCCAAGGGATTTTTTTTAACACAATCCAGTTTTAAACAATCTAAAATGACAGCACGGTTCAGAACTGCTTCTTCTTTGCCCAAATGTTATGCCATAGCAATAAAGGAGCTTGTTCCATTTCTCCGACTGGGCGACATCTCACCGCCTCGTCTCGCGGCGCTTCCTCACCATTACTAGTCTCAGTTGCAATATAAGGTATCTTGCTTTAGATCATTCTATTATACTTTTTTCACTTTGGTTCACTATCTACTTTCAACTTTTCTTCACATTCGGGTGCAGTCCTTTTCCTCACTTTGTCTGTACATCATGTCTGTGCTGTTTTTAATTGTAAAGTCAAATGGTCTCGTAGGTACCTATTCTCTGTACACACTTTCACTACTTTAGCATTGTGACTTTTCTTGTCACTCTAGTCATTATTGTTCTTTTCATGTACACTGATTTATGCAATAGCAAACAACATACATTGCATAGCCGTCATATTCTTTGATATGCTTTTTAATATTGGAAACACGAATTATGTCTATGCTTATGGTGTTCATCCTTTTTAATATTTTGTATTATACACATTGTATGTTTTATGTTTCACAGCCCTGATGAAGTCCTTTCCCATGGACGAAACGCGTTGGTTGTTGTTTTAAAAAGAAAACAATAAAGAAATTACGTTTTTGATACCCACAATGGATGGATTATAACTGTTTTATTGAACTTTGGTGGTGCTCTCCACATTGGGAAAAAAACACTCTCATATGTTACTAACATTTGAATCCTTATCACTATTAAAGTACTTTTTTAACTTCTCCCAAATCCAACTTTCTGGACCTTCAATATACAGCAGTTATTCTGTAATATTTACAGTTTCATTGGTTCATCAAAGAGTGTTACCATCAGAGTTTTCCATACAATATAGCCTTAACCATGCCCAGTGGCAGCTGGTGACATTTGAAAGTAGTGGGGCCTAAAAGTTGGGTATGACTTTTACGTAGCGAGCAAAGCGAGCGAGTTTGGTGGACAGACTTGGGGTTGGGAGGGAGGAGGTCCTCCCCCAGAAAAAAAAAATTGGAAAAAAGATTGGCAAATGCATTTTAAAGCAAGAAGGTTTATAAAGCAACTGTAAACTTGTAGTCTTGAAATATTTAAACCCATTAAAAACTGCCCCATATCTTACTGCATTAATATATTCAATAGTTACTGCAGTTTGTCACATGTACAGTGTAACAACTTAAGGCCCTTTAAAGTGTGTGCTTGCCCAGTGTCTTGCATGACTTTGCAAGAAAATGCTTTAAGCAGGCTTGGGGAAGCACCCAGCTGGTGGCTGCAATCAGTCATATAGAAATATTCACAAGTAGGGCTTTAAGTGGGATGAAAAATGTGGGGGTCTGTACAAGGGGCGTGGCTCAAATATGTAAACTACATTTGTGGAGAGAAGCTGTATCATGCAGAGAAGAGTACTTCAGCCTGTATTCAACCAGGAAAGTGTTTTTCCAAAGTGAAGATGGGTTACCTCTAAGAAGCTGATCACAAACTACCCAGTACAGGTAGAAGAGTAATTAATACCTGATCGATAATACTTATGCCATGTGGTGTTCCTGCCTTGTGCCGGGGCAATTTGAGTTCTGCACCTCGGACGAGGAATAACATGTAAAAATGTGTGTTTCAGTGTGATTTCAATGTGTTATCTTCCATTATCAGTCGGAATTTCACCTGAATGAATGAAACCCTACTGACCTGCGGTTCACCCACAGAATTCAGAATCCCAATTTGGAGTTTTGCGGCCTACTCCTTATTGGCCCCTCAGTGCATATTTCTGTGATTTTACCATTGGCAGTTGCCACCTCCCCACACATACTCCCAAAACCCAGGCTAGGTTTTTCCCACGCACACTCTCAACACGCCCATAGCTTTTTTTCCACGCACGGTCTCAATATACCCACATTATTTTTCAACGCACACTCTCAACACATCTCATGGTTTTTTTAACACACACTCAACACACCCACATTTTTTCCCATGCACACTATCAAGGTGCCCAATACTTTTCTCCCCAAGCAGTCTCAGCATGGCTCTTAAGTTTTTTTTTCCACACGCACACTCTCAACCACACGCACACTCAACCATTTTTCCAATGCATACTCTTTACACGCCCCATCATTTTTCCCATGCACACTCTCAACACGCCTCATGCGTTTCTTTCCCGCGCATACTCTCGACATGCCTCATGCGTTTCTTTCCCACGCACACTCTCAGCATGCCTCATGCGTTTCTTTCCCACGCACACTCTCAGCATGCCTCATGCGTTTCTTTCCCGCGCATACTCTCGACATGCCTCATGCGTTTCTTTCCCACGCACACTCTCGACATGCCTCATGCGTTTCTTTCCCACGCACACTCTCAGCATGCCTCATGCGTTTCTTTCCCACGCACACTCTCTGCATGCCTCATGCGTTTCTTTCCCACGCACACTCTCAGCATGCCTGGTGTTTCTTTCCCATGCACACTCAGCATGCCTCATGCGTTTCTTTCCCACGCACACTCTCAGCATGCCTCATGTGTTTCTTTCCCGCGCACACTCTCAGCATGCCTCATGCGTTTCTTTCCCGCGCACACTCTCAGCATGCCTCATGCATTTCTTTCCCACGCACACTCTCTGCATGCCTCATGTGTTTCTTTCCCACGCACACTCTCAGCATGCCTCATGCGTTTCTTTCCCGTGCATACTCTCGACATGCCTCATGCGTTTCTTTCCCACACACACTCTCAGCATGCCTCATGCGTTTCTTTCCCACGCACACTCTCTGCATGACTCATGTGTTTCTTTCCCACGCACACTCTCAGCATGCCTCATGCGTTTCTTTCCCACGTACACTCTCAGCATGCCTCATGCGTTTCTTTCCCACGCACACTCTCAGCATGCCTAGTGTTTCTTTCCCATGCACACTCAGCATGCCTCATGCGTTTCTTTCCCACGCACACTCTCAGCATGCCTCATGCGTTTCTTTCCCACGCACACTCTCAGCATGCCTCGTGTTTCTTTCCCACGCACACTCTCAGCATGCCTCATGCGTTTCTTTCCCACGCACTCTCAGCATGCCTCATGCGTTTCTTTCCCACGTACACTCTCAGCATGCCTAATGCGTTTCTTTCTCACGTACACTCTCAGCATGCCTCATGCGTTTCTTTCCCACGCACACTCTCAGCATGCCTAGTGTTTCTTTCCCATGCACACTCAGCATGCCTCATGCGTTTCTTTCCCACGCACACTCTCAGCATGCCTCATGTGTTTCTTTCCCGCGCACACTCTCAGCATGCCTCGTGTTTCTTTCCCACGTACACTCTCAGCATGCCTCATGCGTTTCTTTCCCGCGCACACTCTCAGCATGCCTCGTGTTTCTTTCCCATGCACACTCAGCATGCCTCATGCGTTTCTTTCCCACGCACACTCTCAGCATGCCTCGTGTTTCTTTCCCATGCACACTCAGCATGCCTCATGTGTTTCTTTCCCATGCACACTCTCAGCATGCCTCATGCGTTTCTTTCCCACGTACACTCTCAGCATGCCTCATGCGTTTCTTTCCCACGCACACTCTCAGCATGCCTGGTGTTTCTTTCCCATGCACACTCAGCATGCCTCATGCGTTTCTTTCCCACGCACACTCTCAGCATGCCTCATGTGTTTCTTTCCCGCGCACACTCTCAGCATGCCTCATGCGTTTCTTTCCCGCGCACACTCTCAGCATGCCTCATGCGTTTCTTTCCCACGCACACTCTCTGCATGCCTCATGTGTTTCTTTCCCACGCACACTCTCAGCTTGCCTCATGCGTTTCTTTCCCGCGCATACTCTCGACATGCCTCATGCGTTTCTTTCCCACGCACACTCTCAGCATGCCTCATGCGTTTCTTTCCCACGCACACTCTCTGCATGCCTCATGTGTTTCTTTCCCACGCACACTCTCAGCATGCCTCATGCGTTTCTTTCCCACGTACACTCTCAGCATGCCTCATGCGTTTCTTTCCCCACGCACACTCTCAGCATGCCTAGTGTTTCTTTCCCATGCACACTCAGCATGCCTCATGCGTTTCTTTCCCACGCACACTCTCAGCATGCCTCATGCGTTTCTTTCCCACGCACACTCTCAGCATGCCTCGTGTTTCTTTCCCACGCACACTTTCAGCATGCCTCATGCGTTTCTTTCCCACGCACACTCTCAGCATGCCTCATGCGTTTCTTTCCCACGTACACTCTCAGCATGCCTCATGCGTTTCTTTCCCACGTACACTCTCAGCATTCCTCATGCGTTTCTTTCCCACGCACACTCTCAGCATGCCTAGTGTTTCCTAGTGTTTCTTTCCCATGCACACTCAGCATGCCTCATGCGTTTCTTTCCCACGCACACTCTCAGCATGCCTCATGCGTTTCTTTCCCACGCACACTCTCAGCATGCCTCATGCGTTTCTTTCCCACGTACACTCTCAGCATGCCTCATGCGTTTCTTTCCCACGCACACTCTCAGCATGCCTGGTGTTTCTTTCCCATGCACACTCAGCATGCCTCATGCGTTTCTTTCCCACGCACACTCTCAGCATGCCTCATGTGTTTCTTTCCCGCGCACACTCTCAACACACCCCATCATTTTTCCCCAGCTAAGCCCGGAGTTCTCTTTGTTGGTAACTTTGTTGCATTTCGACCAGTGAATTTCCGCTTTCCTAAGAGGAGTCCTGCACCTGAAGATGCCCCTACCTGCCGCACCCTCCTCTCATCAAGGAGGAAGATGAAAGCAGAGCAAACCGCTTCAAAGGCGCCTCTGGCATCTTCTGCGCCTCCGCTGCCTTTGAAGGTCGGATGCTGACGGGGCCGGTCTCCGGTCCTGGCCGCCCCTTCTCGGGGCCTCGTACTTGTATCACTTTCAAGCCTCTTCTCGGCTGAAAATCAAAAGCAAACAATCCGCACTCGAAAGTGCAGGCAGCAGAAAAACACAGGTTTGCATATCCAAGCGGAGGTGCCCGACACTGGAAATACCGTGTAGCGCTTTTAATTTTTACAAATATTTCTGGGCGCCTTTTGAAGCTAGATCTGGAAATGACTGGTCTAACTAAAACCAACTGTTATTTCACACTTTTACTAGGCGCCTTCTAAGTATGACACACGTCACGCAGTGATTAATTTGTAGTAGGGGTTTGGGGGCGGACGGCCGAAGGACGGTGTGCCCCCCGGGGATGTTGGGCGGGGTGGTACAGCCCAGAGGGCTGTGGGCGAGTTGGGCGGTTTTGGCAGACTGGGACGAGGTTTTGTTTAAAAGTGAGCGACATTGGGCTGCCAGCCGCTATCTTAGAGGTATTGTACGCTGTGCCTGGTAGCTAGGGACAGGCGAGGAAGAGAGGTGTTATAGAAAGTTTAAATACGTTCGGGAGAGGTGCCGTGATTTAGCATGCGATCCGGAGAGTAATAAACAGGGGACGGCCCCAGAATAGATGACCTTGAAGTAAACTCTCTTTGCTGCAGGCAGGAACTGCGCGAGGATTTTCAGCACTCACAAGGGAATACAAAGCATTTCACCATCTGGAGTGCTCCTCATCCACTTGGAAAAAAGCAATTTCTGGGCCTTTAGTAGTAATTTCACGCCACTACTATGCGGTGCCTAGGGGTGCTGACTTACCTCTTCTTTTAAGGTAGCCACGGCTAGAGACAGCTCATTAAGGGGCCTCAGCTTGTCGCCCGTGGGCCCTCATTTAAGTGTTGGCGGAAATGCAGCAAAGCCATCAAATTCTCCATTATTTGGGTTCCTGGAGATTTTTACCACTAGGCTGTGTGTACCGTTTGCTGTTAGTTGCCAAGACATCTCACAGTCATTTCCGTCAGTGTTTTCTGCCAACTAAAGGTTGCCCCAAACTTTGTTTAGTAAAAACGAAGAATTTTCCAGAGGTACCGATGCCACTGCCGGCTACCAGCCCGTGCATTGGGGGGCAGACATAGGGAGCATGGACGTGGTGCAGTAGGGGCAGGGCACGAGTCGGGGGTACACGCGGTTGGACGGCGTCCACCCACTATTTTCACTGGGTGAACGCCGTCCACCCTGCCAAGAATTTGGGACCAACTGAATAATGTGCTGAACTGGTCCTGGTGTAATTTCCAAACACCTGGACACTTTCAGCAGCGCCTGCACGTTGTCTGTTTTCCATCTGCAACAAGCAACAATGTGCAGGCACGACAGGGCTTTCTTATTTAAGACTCCTGCTGGGCCCATAACAAAGGCCGAATTTGAGGGGTCATCAGGCCTCCTTTTGTTCGAGTCTCCTGGCTGGGAGCAGTCAGGAGCCTCACACCTAGAAGCAAATGCAGCAGAGGGGAAACAAAGGTTAGCACTTCACACATACTTAAGAGAGGCAGCTTTTCACTTTGTTCAGGCTCTGTTTACTAGATATGCATTCACTGTAAGAATGTCAGATGTGTTGGTCTCTCCCAGTATTTACACAAAATAAATGTAATTTATATAGCGCTTACTACCCCTGAGGAGGCGTTGAAATAATTTAAGTACCACTATTTTTTCTTGTATAGCGCTACTCATCCCAAAGCAGAGTGTCAGAGCGCATTACATCACACGTACATATTAAAGTCGTGGTTTGTGATGCTACTTCCTATGATGTCAATTCCTGTGATGCCACATGTAATGTCATGCGCCGTGATGTCATGTGCCGTGATGTCACTCGTCGTGATGTCACTTGCATACTGCCTAACTAGGTTAGTCCCCCCACTTCTTTTTTTTAGGACTTGTGCCCTGAGTAGGGGTTTACCTTACAGGAGGTGCAGTTATGATAGGTCCATCTCCTGTGAACGAAGACACTAACTAGACCCGGAAGTGCTTCCACAGGACTAGTGCAGGGAGGTTTGCTGCCTTGGGCACGGAGACACCTGTGCGCCCCCTAACCTCTCTGTCACCAGCTTTGTGCAAAATATTTCCCCACATTGCGCCAGCCTGTCTATGGTTAGAAAAGTAACACCGTGGCAACGCTGAGCAATAATGAGTACACAAGCTGAAAAACACATCAGACTGTGCTCTCCTCCCTACTTCCCCGTCCCACTCAGCACTTAGTGGATAATTGTAAGTAACGTGGTATTCTGTGCACTAATCTAGTGATCCGCACATCATTTTGAAAAGTATCCTAAAGATATAAATTGAAGCCAACTTTTCTTTCTGTTCCTCTGGTTTAATATACTCACCGTATGCACCCCCTCCTCTGTGTGATTGGCCAGCACCAGGCCAGTATTGGCAGGGGGTGGCGGCCCTGCAGTGTGAGAGTGCAAGGCAGAGGAGGTCAGGGCCGCACTGGGAACAAAAAACCAGCCCTGGTAAAATGTTACACCAGCCTCACTTTACACCACAAGAGAAAACTGTCCATTTCCTGGAAGGGTTGGTTAAGAGAACCACAGGATTTACGTGTAACACAGGTGGGGGAATTATTTAAATACTCAATAATTGCAGTGTTTGACGACAGCAGCTCTTCTCCAACACCGAATCGTATGCATGACCTATGAAGAAATGTTGTGCCTGGCACAAACACTGGATGCCCGGCCAAACACTGGATGCCCCGCACTAACAATGGATGTCTGGCAAAAACTTTGGCTGCCGGGCACAAACACTGTATGCCTGGCACAAACACTAGATGCCAGTCACACACACTGTATGCTCAGCACAAATTTTGGATGCCTTGCACAGTCAGTGGATTCTTGGCACAAACACTGGATGGTTGGAACAAACATTGGATGCCTCGCACAAACAGTGAAAGTCCGGCACAAACAATGGATACCCACTCAAACACTGGATACCAGGCACACACACTGGATGCCCAGCACAAACACTGGATGCTCAGCACAAACACTGGATGCTTGGCACAAACACTGGATGCCTCGCACAAACACTGGATGCCTCGCACAAACACTGGATGCCTGGCACAAACACTGGATGCCTGGCACAAACACTGAATGTCAGGCACAAACACTGGATGCCCGGCACAAACTCTGAATGCTCGGCACAAACACTGGATATCCGGCACAAACACTGGATGCTCGGCACAAACACTGGATGCCTCGCACAAACAGTGAAAGTCTGCCACAAACAATGGATGCCCACTCAAACACTGGATGCCAGGCACACACACTGGATGCTCGGCACAAACACTGGATGCCTCGCACAAACAGTGAAAGTCCAGCACAAACAATGGATGCCCACTCAAACACTGGATGCCAGGCACACACACTGGATGCCTAGCACAAACACTGGATGCCCGCCACAAACTCTGGATGCCTGGCACAAACACTGGATGCCGGGCACAAACACTGTATGCCTGGCACAAACACTGGATGCCAGGCACAAACACTGGATGCCAGGCACAAACACTGGATGCCAGACACAAACACTGGATGCCCCTCACAAACAATGGATGTCTGGCAAAAACTCTGGATGCCGGGCACAAACACTGTATGCCTGGCACAAACACTGAATGTCAGGCACAAACATTGGATGCCGGGCACAAACACTGAATGCTCGGCACAAACATTGGATGCCTCGCACAAACAGTGAATGCCCGGTACAAACACTGGATGCCAGACAGAAACTCTGGATGCCCGGCACAAACACTGGATGCCCGGCAAAAACACTGGATGCCCACAGAAACACTGGATGCCAGGCACAAACACTCGATGCCTGGCACAAACACTGGATGCCAGACAAACATTGGATGCCCAGCACAAACACTGGATGATTGGCAGAACCACTGGAGACGTGGCACAAACACTGGATACCTGGCCAAACACTGGATGCCTGGCACAAACACTGGATACTGGAAAAAACACTGGATGCCCAGCACAAACACTGAATGCCAGGTGCAAACACTGAATGCCAGGTACAAACACTGGATGCCTGGCACAAACATTGGATGCCAGCACAAACAGTGGATGTCCGGCACAAACACTGGATGTCAGACACAGACACTGGATGCCTGGCACAGACACTGGATGCCCGGCACAAACACTGGATGCTCGGCATAACCACAGGAGACGTGGCACAAACACTGGATACCAGGCCAAACATTGGATGCCTGGCACACACACTGGATGCTCAGCACAAACACTGGATGCTTGGCACAAACACTGGATGCCTCGCACAAACAGTGAAAGTCCGGCACAAACAATGGATGCCCACTCAAACACTGGATGCCAGGCACACACACTGGATGCCTAGCACAAACACTGGATGCGGGCACAAACTCTGGATGCCTGGCACAAACACTGGATGCCGGGCACAAACACTGTATGCCTGGCACAAACACTGTATGCCTGGCACAAACACTGAATGTCAGGCACAAACACTGGATGCCTGGCACAAACTCTGAATGCTCGGCACAAACACTGGATACCCGGCACAAACACTGGATGCTCGGCACAAACACTGGATGCCTCACACAAACAGTGAAAGTCCGCCACAAACAATGGATGCCCACTCAAACACTGGATGCCAGGCACACACACTGGATGCCCAGCACAAACACTGGATACCCGGCACAAACACTGGATGCTCGGCACAAACACTGGATGCCTCGCACAAACAGTGAAAGTCCAGCACAAACAATGGATGCCCACTCAAACACTGGATGCCAGGCACACACACTGGATGCCTAGCACAAACACTGGATGCAGGCACAAACTCTGGATGCCTGGCACAAACACTGGATGCCGGGCACAAACACTGGATGCCGGGCACAAACACTGGATGCCAGACACAAACACTGGATGCCAGACACAAACACTGGATGCCCGACACAAACACTGGATGCCCCGCACAAACAATGGATGTCTGGCAAAAACTCTGGATGCCGGGCACAAACACTGTATGCCTGGCACAAACACTGAATGTCAGGCACAAACACTGGATGCCGGGCACAAACACTGAATGCTCGGCACAAACATTGGATGCCTCGCACAAACAGTGAATTCCCGGTACAAACACTGGATGCCAGACAGAAACTCTGGATGCCCGGCACAAACACTGGATTCCCGGCAAAAACACTGGATGCCCACAGAAACACTGGATGCCAGGCACAAACACTCGATGCCTGGCACAAACACTGGATGCCCAGCACAAACACTGGATGATTGGCAGAACCACTGGAGACGTGGCACAAACACTGGATACCTGGCCAAACACTGGATGCCTGGCAGAAACACTGGATACTGGAAAAAACACTGGATGCCCAGCACAAACACTGAATGCCAGGTGCAAACACTGTATGCCAGGCACAAACACTGGATGCCTGGCACAAACATTGGATGCCAGCACAAACAGTGGATGTCCAGCACAAACACTGGATGTCAGACACAGACCCTGGATGCCTGGCACAGACACTGGATGCCCGGCACAAACACTGGAAGCTCGGCATAACCACAGGAGATGTGGCACAAACACTGTATACCAGGCCAAACACTGGATGCCTGGCACAAACACTCGATGCTAACAAAAATACTGGATGCCAGTCACAAACACTGGATGCCAGGCACAAACATTGGATACCAGGCCAAACATTGGATGCCTGGCACAAACACTGGATACTGGCACAAACACTGGATACTGGCAAAAACACTGGATGTCCAGCACAAACACTGAATACCACGTACAAATACTGTAAGTGAGGCACAAACACTGGATGCCCACACAAACACTGGATGACCAGCACAAACAGTGGATGCCGGGCACAAACACTGGATGCCAGACACAGACACTGGATGCTCTGCACAAACACTGGATGCTCGGCACAAACACTGGATACGTGGCACAAACAATGGATACCTGGCCAAACACTGGATGAAAGGCACAAACACTGTATACCAGGCACAAACACTGGATGCCCGGCAAAAACATTGAATGCCAGCACAAACAGTGGATGCCCGGCACAAACACTGGATGCCCGGCACTAACACTGGATGCCCGGCACAAACACTGGATGCCCGGCACAAACACTGGATGCTTGGCGCAAACATTGGATGCCTCGCACTGGATGCCTGGCACAAACACTGGATGCCCGGCACAAACACTGGATACCTGCCACAAACAGTGGATGCCCTGCACAAACACTGGATGCCAGACACAAAAACTGGATGCCTGACACAAACACTGGATGCCTGCACAAACACTGGATGCTCGGCACAAATATTGGATGTCTCACACAAACAGTGGATGCCTGGCACAAACACTGGATGCCCGGCACAAACACTGGATGCTCGACACAAACATTGGATGACTCGCACAAACACTGGATGCCAGACACAAACACTAGATGCTGGTGCAAACTCTTGATGTCAGGCACAAACACTGGATGCCAGACACAACCGCTGCAGGCCCAGCACAAACACTGGATGCCTGGCACAAACACTGAATGCCAGGAACAAACATTGGATGCCTCGCACAAACAGTGGATGCCTGGCACAAACAGTGGATGCCAGGCACAAACACTGGATGCATGGCACAAACACTGGATGCCAGGAACAAACATTGGATGCCTCGCACAAACAGTGGATGCCTGGCACAAACACCGGATGCCAGGCACAAACACTGGATCCATGGCACAAACACTGACTGCTCAGCACAAACATTGGATGCCAGACACAAACACTGGATGCTCGGCACAAACACTGGATGCTCGGCACAAACACTGGATACGTGGCACAAACAATGGATACCTGGCCAAACACTGACTGCCCAGCACAAACACTGGATGCAAGGCACAAACACTGTATGCCAGGCACAAACACTGGATGCCCGGCACAAACAGTGGATGCCAGCACAAACACTGGATGCCAGGCACAAACAATGGATACCTGGCCAAACACTGACTGCCCAGCACAAACACTGGATGCATGGCACAAACAGTGGATGCCCGTCACAAACAATGGATGCCCGTCACAAACACTGGATGCCATACACAAACACTGGATGCTCTGCACAAACACTGACTGCCCAGCACAAACACTGGATGCAAGGCACAAACACTGTATGCCAGGCACAAACACTGGATGCCCGGCACAAACAGTGGATGCCAGACACAAACACTGGATGCATGGCACAAACAGTGGATGCCCGTCACAAACAATGGATGCCCGGCACAAACACTGACTGCCCAGCACAAACACTGTATGCCAGGCACAAACACTGGATGCCAGGCACAAACACTGGATGCCCGGCACAAACACTGGATGCCATACACAAACACTGGATGCTCTGCACAAACACTGACTGCCCAGCACAAACACTGTATGCCAGGCACAAACACTGGATGCCAGGCACAAACACTGGATGCCCGGCACAAACATTGGATGCCAGGAACAAACACTGGATGCCCAGCGCAAACATTGGATACCTGGCACAAACAGTGGATGCCTGGCACAAACAGTGGATGCCAGGCACAAACACTGGATGCATGGCACAAACACTGGATGCCAGGAACAAACATTGGATGCCTCGCACAAACAGTGGATGCCTGGCACAAACACCGGATGCCAGGCACAAACACTGGATCCATGGCACTAACACTGAATGCTCAGCACAAACATTGGATGCCAGACACAAACACTGGATGCTCTGCACAGACACTGGATGCTCGGCACAAACACTGGATGCATGGCACAAACACTGGATGCATGGCACAAACAATGGATGCATGGCACAAACACTGGATGCCAGGAACAAACATTGGATGCCTCGCACAAACAGTGGATGCCTGGCACAAACACCGGATGCCAGGCACAAACACTGGATCCATGGCACAAACACTGACTGCTCAGCACAAACATTGGATGCCAGACACAAACACTGGATGCTCGGCACAAACACTGGATGCTCGGCACAAACACTGGATACGTGGCACAAACAATGGATACCTGGCCAAACACTGACTGCCCAGCACAAACACTGGATGCAAGGCACAAACACTGTATGCCAGGCACAAACACTGGATGCCCGGCACAAACAGTGGATGCCAGACACAAACACTGGATGCATGGCACAAACAGTGGATGCCCGTCACAAACAATGGATGCCCGTCACAAACAATGGATGCCATACACAAACACTGGATGCCAGACACAAACACTGGATGCTCTGCACAAACACTGGATGCTCGGCACAAACACTGGATACGTGGCACAAACAATGGATACCTGGCCAAACACTGAATGCCCAGCACAAACACTGGATGCAAGGCACAAACACTGTATGCCAGGCACAAACACTGGATACCAGGCACAAACATTGGATGCCAGCACAAACAGTGGATACCCGGCACTAACACTGGATGCCCGGCACAAACATTGGATGCTCGGCACAAACATTGGATACCTGGCACAAACAGTGAATGCCCTGCACAAACACTGGATGCCAGACACAAACACTGGATGCCTGCACAAACACTGGATGCTCGGCACAAATATTGGATGTCTCACACAAACAGTGGATGCCAGACACAAACACTAGATGTTGGTACAAACTCTTGATGTCAGACACAAACACTGGATGCCAGACACACACGCTGCAGGCCCAGCACAAACACTGGATGCCTCGCACAAACACTGAATGCCAGGTACAAACACTGGATGCCCAGCACAAACTCTGGATGCCATGGCACAAACAACGGATGCCCGGAAAAAAACCACTGGATGCCTAGCACATACACTGGATGCCAAGAACAAACACTGGATGCCCAGCACTAACATTGGATACCTGGCACAAACATTGGATGCTTCGCACAAACAGTGGATGCCTGGCACAAACACTGGATGCCAAACACAAACACTGGATGCATGGCACAAACACTGAATGCTCAGCACAAACATTGGATGCCTCACACAAACAGTGGATGCCCGGTACAAAAACTGGATGCCAGAAGGAAACCCTGAATGCCCGGCACAAACACTGAATTTTCAGCACAAACACTGATTGCAAGCACAAACAGTAGATGCCTGGCACAAACACTGGATGCAAGACACAAACACTGGATGCCCAGCACAAACACTGGATGATCGACACAACCACTGGAGACGTGGCACAAACACTGGATACTGGCAAAAACACTGGATCCCCAGCACAAACACTGAATGCCAGGTACAAACACTGTATGCCAGGCACAAACACTGGATGTTTGGCACAAACATTGGCTGCCTCGCACAAACATTGGATACCAGACACAAACACTGAATGCCCAGCACAAACACTGGATACCTGGCGCAAACATTGGATGCCTCGCACAAACAGTGGATGCCCTGCACAAACAGTGGATGCCAGACACAAACACTGGATGCCTGACACAAACACTGGATCCTCGGCACCAATATTCGATGTCTCACACAAACACTGTATGCTCGACACAAACATTGAATGCCTCACACAAACACTGGATGCCATGCACAAACGCTGCAGGCCCAGCACAATCACTGGATACCTGGCACAAACACTGGATGCCTGGCACAAACACCGGTTGTCAGGCAAAAAGATTGGATGCCAGACACAAACACTGGATGCCCAGCACAAACACTGGATGTCAGAGACACACACTGGATGCCCAGCAGAAACACTGGGTACCCGGCACAAACATTGGATGCCCGGCACAAACACTGGATACCTTGCAGAAACACAGGATGCCAGACACAAACACTGAATGCCCAGCACAAATACTGGATACCTGGTGCAAACATTGGATGCCCAGAACAAGCACTGGATGCCAGGCATAAACACTGGATGCTGGACACAAACACTGGATGACAGGCACAAACACGGGATGCCCGGCAGTCGAATATCATCAAATCAAATAGTATTTATAGATTGTGGGTTGTCACCCATGAGGGTATCCAGGCGCTGAATATAAAGAGAAGTAAGGCCTCCCTGATGCAGTGTTCGACCGAATACAAGTTGGTACAAAATCCTATGTTGTCAGAAATTACAACATCCATTTTAACTTCTTTGTCAGGAAATAATGCCCCTTGCTGCTCATAGGTCAGTTAATAGTCCACCAAATCTTTGTGTTGTTACAATGTGATGCTAAATATGCCAGCCTACCTATGGTTCTATCCAAGTATGCCAAACAAGTTCTCACAATGCAGGCCTGTGCAGGGCGATTGCTGATGCCCAACAGGGCCAGTGTCAGGGCGCTGTTTTGTATGACAGAACTATCATTAAGAATGCTGGGCATGGTGCAGGTTACTTATTATAGAGGAAAGTCTCAACTATTAGGGTTATTAGCGCTTAGGTTAGGCCATGAATTAGAAACCGCAAACTGCTATGCCAGGTGGTACATTGTCTAGTGGGTAATCGGCACTCCCATGAAAGAAACCACATTGACCAGGTATGTGAGACACCACTGTCATGATAGCATCAGCAATGCCCTGTTGTCTACAACACCACCGAGATTCCAGCCAGAACCAACAGTGACCGTGTCTATGAAGCATCTTCGTAATGCTGGTATCCATACTGTGTAGGTAGGTATGTCACCAAAGTGATTGCCCCATTATGTGCATCATCATTTTAGTGCAAGGATGGCTCAGTGAGGTAAGTGTGCACCTGTCAGAAATGTGGTGATCCAGAGGCCACAAGTTTGAAACAGCCTTCCATCAATCCAACACTGGTAAATTGAGTACCATTAAAAGGAGTAATAGTGGCACCGAATCACTGACTAAATATCGAAGGTCACAATATCGACCTAAAAAAATATCACAGCAAAAATATCAAAGACAAGAATATCGACATCCTATCTACATTAAGGTAAGTACAAAAATATCGAAAAAAATATCGATGTCAAAAATATCGTTGTTAAAAATATCGTTTTTAATGTAAGTTAAAAAAATTGTAAAATAAAGTAAATAATACATATAATTAAAAGAAACATAGTTAAAAATATTTTAAAGTGTTTAAAAATTATAAGTAATATATATAGTTTGAAAATACATTAAACATATACATATAATATATAATATATACATACTATAAGGGGCCCATTACGATAACCGGCGGTAAAAATACCGCCAACCGCCATAGCCTGAAAATACCGCCTGCCTGCAACATTGAAATACCGAACGAGCAATTATGATGACGCTAAGCAACCACCGCCCGCAGCGGAAAAAAATAACAGAATACCGCCCGTCCATGTCAGAGTCCAAGACAATCCGTCCGCCACGGACGCAATACCGCCCGAAAAAGCCTAACACGACCGCGCGGACGGACTACACACCGCCCGTCAAATTATGATCCCCCCGACATGAGGGTGGGAAACCAACACATATCCGGCCCGCAACGGCGAACTACAGAAATGAATAACTGACAAGGCTGAAGGCCTGGCGGCCACGTCCGTGCACGGAAATCAGTGGCGGCACAAACAAATACACACAACACGGCCAACAAGTCCACACAGTAAACAACGCCAAAATACCCAGACACAGAACCCATCCCAAAGACACATCCCCCTGCCAAACATAGAATTAGCATAAATCCCAGGACACCACGCCCAACACACCTGAAAACGATAGACCATCATGACACACCCACATAGGTGAGTACAAAAGCAGCCCCCTCACAGACCACAAACCCTTGCACCACGACAAAGCCAACACCACAGCAGAGAACACGGAGAGACACAGAGGAAAGCAGCATACCACATGCACACACACATCACATCCATCACCACAACCACCACCACCACCACCTAAACACCGGCACCACAAACCCCCTGCACATTACACACCAAACACACCACACCAGCACCACAAAAACTACACTACGCACCATGGCAACACAACGAATGCCCAAGTTCACTGCCACAGAGTTGACGGTCATGGTCGACGAGGTCATCAAGGTGTACCCACAAATCTATGGGAACCAGGTCCAACAGACACCAGTATCCACCAGAAACAGGATGTGGAAAAGGATCGAAGACCAGGTGAATGCACTTGGGAATGTTCTGTGCTGGCTCCCTTGCACATGTATGTGGATTTGATGCCAAATGAGTGAGGCCACCTCGCTCTCCCTCATGTGTCAACTACCATGTGTGCTGAGGGACAGGGGACGGTCAACAGTGGTGTGGCATCGGATGGTGCAGCTGCACAGGAGCTGGGTGAGACTAATGTGACCGGCGCATCGGAGGGGGCAGACGTGTGCTGGATGACTCACAGGCCCATACGACAATTGCTGCGTCAACTGAGTACAGTGGTCATGTGTCCATGTCTGCTAGCACAGGGGACGTGCACTCTAGCTCCTCTGCAGCCATGCGGAGGCCAATGCCCGCCCTCCCAACTACTTCCACTGGTGCAACACGTGTCGGCACTAGGATGACGGTTAGGGTGTCTTTCACACCAGGCACAGCTGCCCCTGCGACCCCTGCTGCACTCAGTGCCGTGTCTGTTGGGCATGTGCGGCATCTGTGCGTGGGTCAGTCAGCCTCCCTCAATGACTTTATTGCCCATGGCAACACCTTTCCAAAGTTGACATAGTTCATGGAGGGCCTACATTAGCGCGTGGGTGGGCTACACCAGTATGTCCAATAGTTGTCCCCCCCAGTCAAGGTGGTCCTTGAACTGGGCCACTGTCAGGCTGACATACCTGACCTTCCCCCACCCCCCGGACAGTGGCGCATCTGACAACAGCAGGGCACGAGTCCTGACAGAAGAGGTGGTGGCACGCAGACGTCATGACAGGTAGTGACGTCACGGAAGATGGCTTGCACCATCAGACTCATTGCCTCCCCTTGCTCACCCCACTGATGCGATTGCATCATGGGAGCACGCGCGTGTGCAGCAGCTCCAATCTCTCCCCAGAGAGGCCAAATAGTGTATGTGTGGCTACATTCGCTCCAGTCACCGTGCTGATGGGACATGTCGGGTGACATTCGATGAAACTGTGATCCAGCATACGTTGTGCGGAGGCACACTGGTTCCATTGCAGTGTGTGTCCTATTGCAGCCACAAACGCCATGCCCCCATACACTGAACAGTTCCTGTCGTGGGCGTCCAGGGGTGAGAACAGGTGTACCAGGTCCCCAATTGGACATGCCGGGTTGGAGAGACATAGATCCACAGGCCAGTGGTACGGGCACCTCCGACAGTAGAAACGGGGATGACGCAGCTGAACATTTCAATGCGGTAAGTTACTCGATAACTTACATTCAGCATGGCCAGATTTGCACAGCCCACTGTCTGTATCAAGCTATTGCTGTACAGCTGCATCTGTCTGGCGTAGGTGTATAGTACTGGTGCCCCGTCCATTTTGCTGCTGGGTGCTGTGGTGGCGTGCTCCGGCTGCCTGGGCTGTCTGCTGAGTGCGACCTCGGAGGGTGCTGTGTGTTCTTGAATGGATGTTTGGCGGCAGGACTTTGTGTATGGCTTGGGAGGCGGCCACAGGCCCTCATCCCACATGCTCCTATGAATGGTCAAGGCCAGTGGTGTCTGACTCCTTCCTGATTACTTGCATTTGAGCCACAAGGCGCAGTGGTATAATTGTATTTTGTGGTTTTATCTTTCTTTCATGTTCGGCGTTATCTGCCAGGGGATGGTTGACTCAGCATGGCTATGTTTGGGTTGTGGTTGTTCCAATGGCTCCGTTCTCCTGCAGGATATGTTGCAATGTGATTTGGCTGTGGGAATGGAAGGACATTCACTGCTATCTGCTCTCCCGTGTGTGGGTGGGTCACTTCTTTCCCGCTGTACATTGGGACTTGTGTGTGGGCGCCGTGATTGTGCACACCTGTTCTCAGCCAGCAGGGTTTCTCTATTTTGGACATGCATGGCTTGTTGTTGCGTGCAGAATGGTTAGATATTGTTTGTTGTGACTGGCGTGCCTTTTGCGGGCAATGTCCATTGTTTGTGCAGTTCTGTCGCAGCTGCTGTGTGCTTCTCCATGCTTTGCACACAGGTGTGTGTCCTATTCCGACGTCACTTTGCTCCCCTGTTCGGCACACTTGTGTGACTACGTTTTGGCAACTGTGAGTTGTCGGTTGTGGTCATGGTTGACGCAGGGGGACCACGTGACTTGTGCCTTCAGGGTGGGGCTGGTGTGTGTGGTGTGTTGTTGTGGCCCTGCGGTGTTTGCGTGCAGCCCATGCGTGGCGCTGTCGTTGGCCTCTGCGTTGTGCGCATGTGCGTCATCGCCGGGGGGGCTGCGGTGCCGTGCCGGGTGCGTCACCTCCTGGTCCGGGGTATTGGGTGCCCAGGGTGTTGCGGGTTGATAATATTTTACAGGTGGGATATGTGTGGGTACAGTGTTGGATGTGTCCTGTCCCCACAGGGGTGTCTAGGGGGCCCATGTACAGTTTTTCCGACCTTGCATTGTGTGCGGTATTTGCATGCCCTTGTTGTGTGTCTGCCTACCTGCGTCGTCGTTGCGCGTTCACTCCTAGCTGCTGCATCAGGTACAGCATTGGGATGGCCTGGAGTGCAGGATTCATGTCGGAGTAGGCCGGGTTGGTGTTTCTGTGCTCGTCAATGAGGTTTCCGCCTCCTGTTCTCGTGCGGTGTCTCTTTGCCGATGAGGCTGTTTGGTTGTGTCATCGTAATTTGTACGCCGGGCGGTGCGTCATTTCGTCGGACGGTGTGCCTCCGTTGGCTGGCGCCACAACGTAAACGGGCGCACTTTGATGGCGGGCGGCGTCGCAGGCTTGTGGGCGGTATTAGCCTGACTTTTCACATCCTAATTTGGCGGGAGTGCGGGCAGTTGCTGGCGGACGGTAATTAGCGGTTTTTACCTCCGTCGGCACGGCGGTAGTGTTTCCGCCCGCCATCGTAATGACCCCTTACTTATTAATATGTTTTAATATTTATTTTAATAACTTATAAATTGTTTAATTTATTTTTTATAAATACATCTATACACATAAAACAATAATATAAATAAAAATTAAATAAATATATGTAACAAATATAAAAAATAAAAATTATTTTAAATCTTTTTAAAAATAATTATACAGTACATTAGCTAAAAAATACAAAATATTAGATAGCGGAGGAAATCAAATTACTATCCCCACTCCAGTGAGTGCAACAGTAGGGAAAGTGTTGGATAGCGTAGGGCTAAAAATTACTATTCCCACTCCAGTGAGTGCAACAGTAGGGAAAGTGTTGGATAGCGTAGGGTTTAAAATTACTATTCCCACTCCAGTGAGTGCAACAGTAGGGAAAGTGTTGGATAGCGTAGGGGTAAAAATTACTATTCCCACTCCAGTGAGTGCAACAGTAAGGAAAGTGTTGGATAGCGTAGGGGTTAAAATTACTATTCCCACTCCAGTGAGTGCAACAGTAGGGAAAGTGTTGGATAGCGTAGGGGTAAAATTACTATTCCCACTCCAGTGAGTGCAACAGTAGGGAAAGTGTTGGATAGCATAGGGGTAAAAATTACTATTCCCACTCCAGTGAGTGCAACAGTAGGGAAAGTGTTGGATAGCGTAGGGGTCAAAATTACTATTCCCACTCCAGTGAGTGCAACAGTAGGGAAAGTGTTGGATAGCGGGGGTAAAATTACTATTCCCACTCCAGTGAGTGCAACAGTAGGGAAAGTGTTGGATAGCATAGGGGTAAAATTACTATTCCCACTCCAGTGAGTGCAACAGTAGGGAAAGTGTTGGATAGCGAAGGGGTAAAAATTACTATTCCCACTCCAGTGAGTGCAACAGTAGGGAAAGTGTTGGATAGCGTAGGGGTTAAAATTACTATTCCCACTCCAGTGAGTGCAACAGTAGGGAAAGTGTTGGATAGCGTAGGGGTAAAATTACTATTCCCACTCCAGTGAGTGCAAAAGTAGGGAAAGTGTTGGATAGCATAAGGGTTAAAATTACTATTCCCACTCCAGTGAGTGCAACAGTAGGGAAAGTGTTGGATAGCGTAGGGGTAAAATTACTATTCCCACTCCAGTGAGTACAACAGTAGGGAAAGTGTTGGATAGCGTAGGGGTAAAAATTACTATTCCCACTCCAGTGAGTGCAACAGTAGGGAAAGTGTTGGATAGCGGGGTGGTAAAAATTACTATTCCCACTGCATTGAGTGCAACAGTAGGGAAAGTGTTGGATAGCGTAAGGGTAAAATTACTATTCCCACTCCAGTGAGTGCAACAGCAGGGAAAGTGTTGGATAGCAGGGCGGTAAAAATTACTATTTCCACTCCAGTGAGTGCAACAGTAGGGAAAATGTAGGATCGCGTAGGGGTTAAATTAACATACTTATACATTTTTTTTTTTTAAATAAATAACATATTAATAATTATTTAACCAAATAATTATTAATAAATACCTATTAAATTAAATTAATATTTACTTACATAACATTAAATTACTTCCCACCCTATTCCCTATAAACACACAACGCGCTACACATAACAAAATAACACAATTAATTTAATTACCAATTAATCAATGAATTAAAATTAATTACCAATTAATAATTAATTTACAATAAATTAACAATAACAATCAATAAAAATTAATAATAAATTAATTATAATTAATATAATTATAAATTAACCAATTAATATAAATTAATTACCAATTAATAATTAATTAACAATAAATTAACAATGAATAACAATAAATAAAACATATTAATTAATTATAATTAAATTACTTCCCACCCTATTCCCCTATAAACCCACAACCCGCTACACATTAAAAATAACATAATTAATTTAATTACCAATTAATCAATGAATTAAAATTAATTACCAATTAATAATTAATTTGCAATAAATTAATTAACAATAACAATAAATAAAAATTAATAATAAATTAATTATAATTAATATAATTATAAATTAACCAATTAATATAAATTAATTACCAATTAATAATTAATTAACAATAAATTAACAATGAATAACAATAAATAAAAACATATTAATTAATTAATTATAATTAAATTACTTCCCACCCTATTCCCCTATAAACCCACAACCCGCTCTGATACTAAAACGCAAAATTTCCTTTAAAAAAATTACTATTTTCTAAACATTTAATACATATATTTAAAAATAATGAAAAAACTTTAAAAAAATGTTAAACATACATATAAAATACATAACACTAAAAAAAAATCTAAAAAAAATCGATATTATTAACAACTATATTTTTGCTAACGATATTAATGCCTTCGATATTACTTACTTCGATATTAAAAAAATCGATATTACTTACCTTAAAGTCGATATTCTGGGCAACGATATTCTTGACTTCGATATTCTGTCCCTACGATATTAAAAACTCGATATTAGTGTAGGTCGATATTTAAAATTCGTTATTTTGACTGTCCACCAGTGGCACCTGGTGTTTATGGTGCTTGGAAGTGCGATATAAAGCACATTACTATAACATGCTCCCAGCTCCAGCTCTCCTACTCTCTTCAGCCTCCTACTCACTGGGGCGCTCTTGCCTGGAGCTGCACAGAACTGGAACTGCAGGGCTGTCCGCCCACCAGTCGTACAACGAGCTTCTTGCTGCATTGCACTATGGCATTTACTCCTACAGGAAGGACCAGTGAATCTTCTCCTCCAGCCTCCTGCTCTCCTCACCTGTAGATGGTACCTTGCATGTGCATTCTCCGCATACACCTGCTGGAGCAGTGTTCTATTTTTTCCAGCCAAGAAGAACATGTAACCTCTAAACTTTGAGGCGGTGGACTAACTACGAGATGCTCAACCAAATGTGGTCACGGACAGGATACGTGGGTTAGAATTGGGCCAAAGGGGTCCCCATGGCTAGATCATTGCAGCCCATGCCACTTTAAAGCCAGCACCATCTTGAAGCCCACCAAGAAAATGCCAGTGTGCCCAAGTGGCCAGTCCAGGACTGGGGGTGGCAACCCACTGATCAGATGTCCATCTGCTTCCTCTGGCTAAGCGGCTCACCTGCTCTAACCATTAGGGTGGTAAATCGCCACTTCTTCTAAGAATGTGCCCCATTTTTAGGATGTCAGCCCTGTATTCCACACCCAGCTGGTTGGGAATGTCCAGTGTCCTAGTTTTTGCTCCTGCCAGACACCACAAAGAGACAAAGGAGCTGGATGGCAAAGCTCAGACCCAGATTAAGCTGTGAGAAACACTTAGCACTCAGGGGATGTGAGAGCAGGGACGCGTCCAGCCTCAAGTACCTGGTGGGCTATCCCTCCTGCACCACCCTACACACCGGGAGCAGGACTTGTACAGGAGGGCGTATGAACGGGCAACACTTGTTTACATGGTGCCTTGGACAGAGATGCTTCAGATCAGTAACTTCACTGTCTAGCACAGGGGTGCTACTGATGTTCAATGAAAATCATCCCAAGCTACTAATATTACTAACGTTGTACTCAGCCGCGGCCGCTGCAGGTAACAGCGGTGGGGAGGTGGGGCCGGCTGAGGGGGCATTTCGAGAGACGACCACAAGGGAAAATTAAATAAAGAATTAATTTTCCCTCGTGGTCCTCTCTTGCTATCCCCCCCAGCCGGCCCACCGCTGTTACCTGCAGCGGTCGCGGCTGGTTGTATTAGTGACCACACCAGACAAGATTACACTAGTGGCTACCATATGCAAGATTACTAGCAGTGATCACCTCAGTACATCAGGCAGGATTGCCAGCAGTATTGTAAGGCTTTATCGATGCCGAATGTCTCAACTGAGTATTATATAGCATCGATAGCTGCAATGCCCCTGGCACCAAGGTATTGATATTAGTAACAAGTCTGCCCAAAGCCACATTATTTATCTCTCAAATATCAGCTTTAAATATGTTTTGAAAACGGAGCCCTTTTTCTCCAAACATCAGCTAATGAACTCTGAAAATACACACATTTTCAACTCAAATGCACTTGAGGTTTTTTTTGCAGTTTTTTTTTTATATAGCACAAACTCGACCCATTACATTACACAAGGGCACATTCATTTTTGGTAGGCAAGGGGAGATTAAGTGATTTGCCCAGAATCACAGGATGTTGAGCGGACGCCGTGACTTGAACCGGTTACCCAGTCCCAAAGTCAGCAGCTCTGGTTGTTACACCACATCCTCTCTAGTATACATATATTAATTCAATCAAGTTAAAGCGTCTAATAGAGTAAGCCGGGCTGGACACAGGAGAACTACTCACAGGTAAGTGGAGAGCTACAAGATACTTATTGGAGAAGCCTATTCTTGTATTAACAACACCTTTCCCATAGATGCTAATAAGAAGAATCTTAACATTGGCAGCAAAGCAGCCCTCAACCAGACCTAAACAAGAAAGGTACCGGCTACAAAGCCATTCATATAGCCGCCTGCATTAGCAAGACTGAGTTAAGGCCTAGTCAATTTTTACCTAAGTAGAAGTACTTCCAATATTGCCAAAAAATGGATCAGAGGAACGCATTTAAAAAAAGAGATGTCCCAATATAACATAAGCTGATCACATGGGAGGCCAGGATTTAAAACCATGTCTTCCGGTTCCACGGCCTCTAAAGTGCCCACTACACCACCACTATGTTGGGGGTCCTCCCCAGCCCTTTAATCCTGTTTGTTAAAGCCTCATTTGCTCAAGTGGTACAGTCAGGATTAGATGCCATGTCTCCTAGTTCCCACTGGAACACATCTAGTTGTGATGTCTGGCCATCCCAGTTAATTGCATAAGTTGTTAAATCAGGGTTTTTTGTGGCACTCGATACCTGAATTGAGCCTGCTTCTAAGCGTTACCAAAGTTTACGTAGAAGGGAAAAAGGCAGAAGGAGATTGTGATGCCTTTTCTCTGGGACCATACATGGTTAATAAGCAGTAACCGTTGGAGACACTGTTCTTCACCATTGGTGACCCAGGGACAAAGGGCTAGATGTACTAAGAGTGGATTTGCAAAAAGCGGTTGCAAGTTGCACACCCAATGTTTCTGCATCAATTCAAATTTGGTGAACCAATCTATGAACTAATAGGTCCGTTCGCAAAATTCCCATTGGGAGTGGGTTACACTCTGGCCTACCTCGTGAAAATTAATGAAGTAGGTTGCAAATTGCGACTCACTCCAATTGGAGGCCATCACAGCAAATGGTGACCTACTACTTTCAGCAAACCACCATATCTGTGATTGCCTTTAAATAAAGACTTTTTTTTAATCCAGCCTATTTTCCGTAAAGTAAATGAATGCATCTTAAAAGAAAAGTTTACCTTATTTTTAAAGTTTTTTTTATAACGTTGGTAGCGGTCCCCTGCCTAATTGCCAACAAACATTTTTTAGCATTCACTAAGGGGATGGGGTCCCAATGAAACTCTTTCCTTTTTGCAAGTGAGTTATCACCTCCTTTGAGTTGTTAGTAACTTTTCAATGGTTTGAGACAGGAATTGCGGTTATAAGCCATTGACATGTGATATTGAATCGCGATTTCAATGGGAGAGCCTAAACACAACCCTTCTAAAAAAAAATATTTGATAAGCCTTTACTGAATCTCAAAATGGATATAGTGAATATCAAAATGCAATTTTTAAGATCACAAATCTTCTAATTTTGCGAATCGTATGGTTTGCGACTGCTAAATAACTCAGTGCATCTGGCCCTAAGATGCTGGTTTATTCAAAATAGGTAAAGAAGTTACTCGCTGTGCACTCTTGACTCTAAGGATACTGGAGATCCTGTAAACTAAGCCACAGTAATTACATTTGATCAACTCAATGTTGGACAGAGCTTCTGCTTTTAAAGAGATCATGGTCTGATTCAGTGCTTAATTTGAGCTGGTGGTTTCCAGTGGGGGCCACCGGCACTCATTTTTGGGGACAAAATTTATTTTTCCTCATCAGACATTTCGCAAGAGCAAAAGAGGGAAAAACACACAAACGGGGAAACAAATGGAAAACATACGCAAAGGGAAAAAGTGGTAACCTGCAAAAGAGAGATGAAGGAGCAGGGAGTGCCTGGCAGTAGATTTAGAAGGTCTGAGGTCGATTCAGGACTGCGCAGCCTTGGATGTTGGCCCCCCCACATTTAATAGCGCCGACCGTAGGCTTCTGAGCAGTGCTTTGGAAACCGGCACACTTTATTTTGTCAAATTTATCACTGGTCTGATTTAAAAGAGGGTGGTATGGCATGAAACTCCAAAAATGTGCACTGTGCCTTATAGTGTGCCTGCTCCCAATAAAAATCTTATGAAGTCTCTGCGAAGACAAATTGGTCTTTTAGCTCTGTTAATCACTTTACTGAGAGCACTGAAAAACAGTATTCACAGGGAATACACCCAAGTCGGAGTAGACATAATTGTTCTTGAGATAATATATGAGGCAGCAGACCGTGAGCCTCTAGCGCCTCTGGCCGGCTTCCTAGCACTCTTGGAGGTGACTGGACTAGATGAACAAGGCAGAGCAGGACTCAGCGGTCATCTGGGATTTATATTCCCTTGGTCCAAAATCCAATGCCGCATCCTGAGATGATGCTCAGCGCTCCTTAGTTGGAGGAGGCCCTTGGAAGATGATGGAGCAGCTGAACTCAGTGCAACGGTATTAAGTTATTCTTGAATCAAAGTAATATGAAGTAACAAATTTAATTACAGCACGGCAAAGGGCATCCGCCTAGGTTGGTATCCAGATGCAACTGGCTCAACCTAGTGGAACTGTCCATTATGAGAATTCATTTAGAATGTAGAACACATGTGAAAAATACACAGGTCGCATGCTGTTAAAGAAACTGGTCAGAATCCATTAAACAGTGACCTGCACAATATGATAATATATAAATGAAATGTAACACATCCCCCTCATTAAGAGAACAAAAGTGAGAGAGAGTACAGGAGGATTAAATAAAATCATTAAACGATTTAGGAACACTTCTAATGCGAGTATTGGTTTTAACTCTTGACGCAACAGATTCAAAACATTGTCCATTACTCTGACTACCGTTTTGGTGGTCAACATCTTTAGAATCAGAAATGCGTGGATAAGCATGGGCAGGACATTTTGCAACCTTCCTAGTATTCCATTCCTTACCATCCTGAGTGATTATGCTGTTGTTAAAAACTTTCTTGACTTGTATGGGTTTTCCATATTTATTGGCACCTTTCATAAGAAATCCAGGTTTTGAAATTCTTACCCAATCACCAACCTTGAAATCATGTTCTCTCGTTTTCCATTTATTGTTGTACCATAATTTGGTTTTGTTTTGTTTATTTTCCACCCTTCTAGCAGTATCATGTACACATTCTTTTTTTTCCAACAAACTCTTGCATTTTTCCCTGAACCACCAGGGACAAACACTGGACGCCGGGTCTCTACCTTTGAGTAACTTAAAGGGACTAATCTCAGTAGTAGAATGTGGAGTAATGCGATACACCCACAAATGTTCCCTAAGAGTACTCAACCAATTTCCTCCTTGTTTGATAGAATCAGTAACAAAACTCTTAAGCACACGGTTAAAACGCTCAACTTGACCGTTCTCGTGTGGTTCATAAAGTGAAGTGAATATGTGTTTAATACCACAACCTTTGAGAAAATTCTCCATTTCAGACGACGTAAGTTGTACTCCATTATCAGAAATAAGGGTAGAAGGACATCCTTCACGTGCAAATACTTCTTTAAAGAAGTTCACAACCACACTAGTAGTGGCTTTGGGGACAAACTTAACTTCGGGCCATTTAGAATGGTAATCAATCATGACCAAAGCAAAGCGTGAACCCTCAGGTAACATACTGAAAGGAGCTGAAATGTCAAAAGCTACTTTTTGCCATGGTTCCACAGGCCATTTAACTGTCTTAAGGGGAGGAATGTGTACTTTTAACATTTTTTCACTGGAAACACATTCAGGACATTCCCTTGCTGTCCGATCAATGAACCTGTCCATACCAGGCCACCAAAAATAAGTTCTAATTAAACGTTTCATAGCGGATATACCTGGATGTGTTTTGTGAGCTAACTTGAGGATACTATCTTGAATACCTTTAGGAGGAATGCACTTCCCTTCTTTAAGGATTAACTCACCTTCAATACATAGTTCATCTGCAACATTGTAGAAAGATAATAAATCTGACCTCATATTCTTCTTCCTAGGCCAACCTTCCATCACAAATTTTTTAAGATCGCACCACCTATCATCACTCTGTTGACATTCTTTCCAGTGTTGTTCTGTGATTTCCTGGTACTGTAAAGGAAATAACGTCAGTGATTCCTAAAGAAAAATCCAACTCTTTAACAACGTTTACATTGACAACATTATCGCTGCATGGAAGGCGTGATAAAAAATCAGCAGTCACATTTTTTTTTCCTGGTACAAATTCAACTTTAAAATTATACTCCTGAAGTCTTGAAGATAAACGGGCAATTCTGGCCGTGGAGTTCCATCCTCCTCCTGTGGACAGAATAGGTACTAGCGGTTTGGGGTCCCTCCTGAGCTTGAACTTGCTACCCCACACATAAATTCTGTAATGTTCCACTGCCCATACACATGCAATACCAAAGGGGATGATGGACGGAGCGCTAGAGCAAATCAAACACTCACCCCCAGTCAACTGATCTGGGTTTAATCCATCATCATTCTTTAGCTCACTCCACCACCCCAGTTCAGACATGGCCATATGCAAATCAGTCTGACCCTGTGCCTCATGGGAACAGTCCAGCCCGAACTGCCAAGCCATGTCTTCCCTGGACCGGAAACAAGCATCCTGGGACCGGTTTCGGGTTCAAAACCCTCATCAGCCAGGCTATCTTGAATCCAGTGGCAAAGTGAGCAAGGGACCCACGTCTGGGCATACCCTGCCAACTTAGGGCGAACAAGCGATACCAAAGGGGATGATGGACGGAGCGCTAGAGCAAATCAAACACTCACCCCAGTCAACTGATCTGGGTTTAATCCATCATCATTCTTTAGCTCACTCCACCACCCCAGTTCAGACATGGCCATATGCAAATTAGTCTGACCCTGTGCCTCATAGGAACAGTCCAGCCCGAACTGCCAAGCCATGTCTTCCCTGGACCGGAAACAAGCATCCTGGGACCGGTTTGGGTTCAAAACCCTCATCAGCCAGGCTATCTTGAATCCAGTGGCAAAGTGAGCAAGGGACCCACGTCTGGGCATATCCTGCCAACTTAGGGCGAACAAAGCGATACCAAAGGGAATGATGGACGGAGCGCTAGAGCAAATAAAACACTCACCCCCAGTCAACTGATCTGGGTTTAATCCATCATCATTCTTTAGCTCACTCCACCACCCCAGTTCAGACATGGCCATATGCAAATCAGTCTGACCCTGTGCCTCATGGGAACAGTCCAGCCCGAACTGCCAAGCCATGTCTTCCCTGGACCGGAAACAAGCATCCTGGGACAGGTTTCGGGTTCAAAACCCTCATCAGCCAGGCAATCTTGAATCCAGTGGCAAAGTGAGCAAGTGACCCACGTCTGGGCATACCCTGCCAACTTAGGGCGAACAAAGCGATACCAAAGGTGAAGATGGACGGAGCGCTAGAGCAAATCAAACACTCACTCCCAGTCAACTGATCTGGGTTTAATCCATCATCATTCTTTAGCTCACTCCACCACCCCAGTTCAGACATGGCCATATGCAAATCAGTCTGACCCTGTGCCTCATGGGAACAGTCCAGCCCGAACTGCCAAGCCATGTCTTCCTGGACCGGAAACAAGCATCCTGGGACCGGTTTCGGGTTCAAAACCCTCATCAGCCAGAAACCGGTCCCAGGATGCTTGTTTCCGGTCCAGGGAAGACATGGCTTGGCAGTTCGGGCTGGACTGTTCCCATGAGGCACAGGGTCAGACTGATTTGCATATGGCCATGTCTGAACTGGGGTGGTGGAGTGAGCTAAAGAATGATGATGGATTAAACCCAGATCAGTTGACTGGGAGTGAGTGTTTGATTTGCTCAAGCGCTCCTTCCATCATCCCCTTTGGTATCGCTTTGTTCGTCCTAAGTTGGCAGGGTATGCCCAGACGTGGGTCCCTTGCTCACTTTGCCACTGGATTCAAGCTAGCCTGGCTGATGACGGCTGAATAGCCAGAAACCGGTCCCAGGATGCTTGTTTCCGGGCCAGGGAAGACATGGCTTGGCAGTTCGGGCTGGACTGTTCCCATGAGGCACAGGGTCAGACTGATTTGCATATGGCCATGTCTGAACTGGGGTGGTGGAGTGAGCTAAAGAATGATGATGGATTAAACCCAGATCAGTTGACTGGGAGTGAGTGTTTGATTTGCTCAAGCGCTCCGTCCATCATCCCCTTTGATATCGCTTTGTTCGCCCTAAGTTGGCAGGGTATGCCCAGACCTGGGTCCCTTGCTCACTTTGCCACTGGATTCAAGCTAGCCTGGCGGATGACGGCTGAATAGCCAGAAACCGGTCCCAGGATGCTTGTTTCCGGTCCAGGGAAGACATGGCTTGGCAGTTTGGGTTGGACTGTTCCCATGAGGCACAGGGTCAGACTGATTTGCATAAGGCCATGTCTGAACTGGGGTGGTGGAGTGAGCAAAAGAATGATGATGGATTAAACCCAGATCAGTTGACTGGGAGTGAGTGTTTGATTTGCTCAAGCGCTCCGTCCATCATCCCCTTTGGTATTGCTTTGTTCGCCCTAATTTGGCAGGGTATGCCCAGACGTGGGTCCCTTGCTCACTTTGCCACTGGATTCAAGCTAGCCTGGCTGATGACGGCTGAATAGCCAGAAACAGGTCCCAGGATGCTTGTTTCCGGTCCAGGGAAGACATGGCTTGGCAGTTCGGGCTGGACTGTTCCCATGAGGCACATGGTCAGACTGATTTGCATATGGCCATGTCTGAACTGGGGTGGTGGAGTGAGCTAAAGAATGATGATGGATTAAACCCAGATCAGTTGACTGGGAGTGAGTGTTTGATTTGCTCAAGCGCTCCGTCCATCATCCCCTTTGGTATCGCTTTGTTCGCCCTAAGTTGGCAGGGTATGCCCAGATGTGGGTCACTTGCTCACTTTGCCACTGGATTCAAGCTAGCCTGGCTGATGACGGCTGAATAGCCAGAAACCGGTCCCAGGATGCTTGTTTCCGGTCCAGGGAAGACATGGCTTGGCAGTTCGGGCTGGACTGTTCCCATGAGGCACAGGGTCAGACTGATTTGCATATGGCCATGTCTGAACTGGGGTGGTGGAGTGAGCTAAAGAATGATGATGGATTAAACCCAGATCAGTTGACTGGGAGTGAGTGTTTGATTTGCTCAAGCGCTCCGTCCATCATCCCCTTTGGTATCGCTTCATACACTTGCAAGCAGCTCTCTCTCAATTACTGCATACTTGCGCTCCGTCTCATTGAGAGTTCTTGAAGAAAAAGCTACGTTCCATTCATTCCCACCATCCCTTTGGGATAAAACACTTCCAAGCCCATATAAACTGGCATCAACAGTTATGATGCATTCTTTCCTCATACGGAACGGTTTCAATGTGGGAGCATTAATAATGTCTCTTTTTATAGCTTCAAAAGCTTTTTGTTGCTCATCATTCCATTCATACATAACATTCTGTCTTAATAATTTCCTCAATGGTTCCATCTTGGTGGCAAAATTCTCCAAATTTGCTATAATACTCACACATTCCAGAGAATGACAGTAATTGCTCTTTGTTAGTGGGAGACGGAGCATTCTGGATGGCTTCAACATTAGATTTTTTAGGAATAAGACCCTCACCAGACAATGTATGCCCTAAATATTCCACAGAGTGTTTAAACAGTTTACACTTGTGAGCCTTAAGGGTAAGACCGCAATTTTCAAGTCTCTTACATACTTCATTTAAATGGATTTCATGTTCTGCTTCATTCTTTGGGAAAATTAAAATGTCATCCTGAAAACATTTGACATATGTGTCAATGTCCCTAAAAATCTGAAACATTACCCTTTGGAAAACTGACGCAGCTGACGCCAGCCCAAATGGCATCCTAGTATATTGGAAAAGACCTTGAGGTGTAATGAAAGCAGTATATTTCTTTGACTCTTCTGTAAGTTCTATCTGGTGATACGCAGACCTTAGGTCAAGTGTGGAAAATATCTGCGCACCTTCTAATAATGAAACTACCTCATTGATATTAGGAAGTGGGTGGCAATCAATCACAATGTTGGAATTTAATGCTCTCCAATACACACACACTCGGAGTTTTTGGTCGGGTTTGCGTACTAAAACAATGGGTGAAACCCATTCAGATGACTCAATGGGCTCAATTATACCCTCATCTGACAATTCTTTAAGCATCTCTTTCAGCTCATCTCTAATGTTGATCGGTACTCCCCTCAACTTCTGCTTAATAGGACTAGCATTTTCTTTCAAAACGATTCTATGTGAGAAATTCTTCAATTTTCCCAATCTGTCACAAAACACTTTGTGATAGGTACTCACCAATTTTGTTTCTCTTCCTAAATCAACCACATTAGAGTTCACTGTGGCAATATTGTGCAAATCTTGTTCATTACAAAGAGAAACAGGATTTTTCTGATCGTGGATTGAGGATAATGCCCAGTTTTCACTGGTCTCGCCAACCTAAAACATTTACCCCTTTCACAGCAATGTAAAGTTTTATATGAGCACATCTTCCTTTGAAATATAATGGTACATGAAAAAAAACCTCTATTTCAATTTTTGACCCTTCAAACCTTTCAGCATTAATATCAGACTGTTGTAAATCATTATAGTTACACACAGATTGTAACTTTTCTTTAAAATATTGTGTAGTAATAATTGTCCAAGGTGATACAGAATCCACCATGAGTTCTAGGTCAATACCTAAAACTTGAAACATACATTTGGGAGACTTCATGTGAATATCCATATCAGGTCCATTATGTATGATAGAAACCACAAAACCTTTATTATGATCAGGAATTTCTCTGATACTGGTGACTTTGTTGGTATCAGCAGGACCTGATGTAGAGCTTCGGGCTTGGTTGTTGTAACGTTTGTCTCTGCAAACATTGCTGAAGTGACCCATCCTGCCACAAACTCTGCACTCTCTATTGATTGCGGGACATCCTTGAAAAGATGCCACATGGGATCTACTTCCACATCTGTAACGTGTTATAATTAGCAGAATTATCATGTCTTTTACCAGAATGGCTGTAATTGTTATATCTAGACGAAAATCTTCCTTGTGAAATGTCATTTTTCACTTCACTTTTTGTTTTAACAACACAAATTTCTTCCTCAGTTGTAGATTTGTTGGCATTTTGTTTCACAACATCCATCCATTCTTCTGAAAGCTCTGTAGCTTTTGCAGTGGCAATTGCTTCATCTAATTTAGGATCACCCATGACCCATAACTTTTCTTGAACCTTTTTGTTTTTGACGTGTACAATGATTTGATCACGTATCATTTCGTTTGTGATATTGCCAAAGTTACAATGTATACTTAAGGATCTCAGAGCTGTTAGAAAATCATCAAATGACTCGTCATCTTTTTGTGCCCTGGAGTAGAATTTAAATCTATTTAAAGCGATGTTAGATGTAGGTTTGAACCTTTTTTCTAATCTGTTCAATGCTTCAACGTATACATTCATGTTATCACCTTCTCCGCTTTGTGGCGTAATCTGAGGTAATGCTCTGAACGTTACTTGTCCCTCAGAACCAAGGCAGTGAAGTAAAATACTTTTTTTTCTTTCAGCGCCCATGCGCTCACCATCTATGGCCTTCATATAGGTGAGAAATTCTTCTTTCCACCGAGGCCATGGAATGGGTGGATCACCTTTATTTTGAAGAAATTTTACAGGTGGTTCAAACTGCATTTTGTAAGAATATACGTCTAATAATCACAATACCTTTTAATCTGATAGAATTTTTGAGAATCCAAAAACTGTAATATAAGTCTACAGTACCAGATTCATATTTTCTTTTGATAAACTGGCATGAAAAATGTGGCTGTAAAACATGCAATACTGATGAATAATGATAAAAATAAATAGAAACTCACTTATGGAAATGTGGCTCAATTTGAGTTCTCCGATACTTAACACTCCAATTGAAACGGATGATGTGCTTAATAATGTGCTCGTATTAACATGAACACATCTCCGGAAGCGCAATGAACATTTCCAAGATAAACGTTTCTGGTAGTGTGTCAATTACAATGCCGACACACTTCCCGATGCGCAGTGAGCGTTACCAAGGTAATGTAAAATGGCTGCTTTGTACGTCGCACGCAAACTTCAGCGTGATGACGTGTTGCGCTGGTCTTGTTGCGTGTTAATTGAATCTTCCCTCTTTACGATTCCGGGAAAGAACGAAGGCAAAAAGATTCCGGTGGCAAGCTTTGCGTCAGGTAAGAATGTTCCGTGCAGTGTGGAAGTTTGAAAGATGCGCCCCAGGTAATGACAGACGATCAACTCCAGTAATAACCTGTTTCGAACAACGATGGTCGTAGAATCCAGGAAACCATGCCTCCAAAAGCTTGTAGAATAGCAATCCAAACACAGCGGTGAAAACGAAACTTACGGGCAATAAAATTGAAAATCCATCGGGTAAAACAATCTGTGGGTAAAACAACACTCCGCTCCCGTGCTGAGAAAAAGGCAGGAGTGAAAGGTCCAGCTCGTCGCCAATATTAAGTAATTCTTGAATCAAAGTAATATGAAGTAACAAATTTAATTACAGCACGGCAAAGGGCATCCGCCTAGGTTGGTATCCAGATGCAACTGGCTCAACCTAGTGGAACTGTCCATTATGAGAATTCATTAAGAATGTAGAACACATGTGAAAAATATACAGGTCGCATGCTGTTAAAGAAACAGGTCAGAACACATTAAACAGTGACCTGCACAATATGATAATACATAAATGAAATGTAACAAACGGGTAGGTGGTATGTCTCTGGGCTCACTCAGACCAACATTAAGAGCAAACAGGTGGTTCCTTTGAGTTCATGTTTAGCAAGCCAGCAGGTGAGTTAGTGACTCCTTGTACAAGGATGGACCGATCCTGTTGTCCTCGCAGACACAAGTAAGAGAGGTCTCCAAGGCTGGAATGGCTGAAAGGTATGTCTGTGTTGGCACATTAGTTAATTCAATATATGGCTGCAAGGCAGTAAATTGTACAGCAGGGTTGAAGGACTCAGATAAATGAAGGCCACATTCTGTGTCCATGTACGTGATGGGGCATCCTTATTCCAATCCCTACAGTTTACTCCAAACCAGTAGGAGATGCTCAACCATGGTCCACCTCACAGTCTATCCAACATTCACAAAGACGCCTATTCACACTCAAACAACAACTGATTCTTTCTCTTGCAGGAACCTGTGGCAAAGAGCAATCCCATAACCATATGGGATGCCCTTTGTCAAGGTGCCCCTGATTGGTGGATAAACATCACTTTATTCACACTGGCATATTAGGAATGCCCAGTAGGTACTGTGGAGAAATGTGTGTACTGCTTCCATCCTCTCCCTTTCCGATGTCTTCTGTATTCCCTGGGAGACACCCAACACTTTTCAGGATCCTCTGATCTCAATTTAAATTCACACTCATACATTCTGGAATAGGGGATCATGGCTCTTGTGCTCGAATAGCCCTTGGGTTTCCTTTATTAATTATTTTCGCAGTAGTGAAGGCTTCCAAATGGTACACATCAGAGAGTGTCTGGATGCACAGCTGACCGGTCACGGCTCGACGGGTCTGACCATGGAATTCATCAAACCTTCTTGCACTGAGATAATTCCAAGAAAGGAAAGGATAGTGGTGGTTAATGAATGTTGGAGCTTCCTAGTAAAATTATTTACGTCTGAGGACAACACACTACATAAAGGTGCTCTTGAACTCTCACACCATTTGGGGAGGGTGTCGGCCATTTTGGATCATTGGCTATAACTTCCCTCATACTCGATGACGTCCTTGCTAGGCAATTGTGCTACAATGTTGCTGCAGCCAGGACCTGGAGATTGGATTCATGTTTTTTCATTTGGAGAACTAGTGTCAAGAGACTCCTTGTGGACTGTTTTGTAATCAGAGAAGTATTTGGAAATCAAGTTGTGTTGGAAGAAAAATGAATTTTGAACTTTTATGAACATTTGTTCATTAGTTTGGACTTTTGAGAGATTTGGTTTCACATGTTCTCTAGGGTTCTTCTCATGAAGGATTGAGAATGATAATTGCACCTTGGACCTTGATTACCTATGGAATGTACATGCAATTATGTGCAAGGTACAACAGGTGTTTATTGAATTATACATGTATATTTGTGACACTGGGAAACACAGAGTATTGATGACATTTTTACAGCGAACGGGTCATTCACAGTATCTTTTCACCACGAACAGAGCACAATTCTGCAGGGTGGTGTAATAGCCTAATTTTGGGAATTTCACGTAACAAGAGTAATGTTAAATTGCCAAAAAATTACTGGAATTATTCTATTTACACAGGTTTAATGCACATTTTTCCCTGGCCTAATCAGTGACAAGACAGAGGGGTCGATTCCGATTCAGGCCGGAAAACGTACCGACCGACTCGGAGCCGGAATTATTTCCGACCGACACGTACCGGTGCAGCCCGACCCGCAAAGTACGATGAGAAGCGTGCAAAACCCGACCGACTCGTACGGAACGCAAGCCGAACGACCGAGCCGCGCGGAAAACAGCAATCCGGCCGGAAAAACACGCGAATCTAACTGACCGACACGCACCCGGAACAATCCCGAACGAAACGTACCCGCGAACTCCTACCCGCCAAGTACGATGCAACGCGTGGAAAACACGACCGAGTCGCACGGAGGACAAGCCGTACGACCGACATGCATAGAAAACTGCGAGCCGAAGCAACCCAAAACACCGCGACCGACGCGTACGCAGCATAGAAAACAGCACAAACACAGCGTGAACGAATCGGAGAAGTCCGTACGAGACAACTGCAGGGTCCGACTCGGTCACAAGAACGTCTCCTACATGCACAAAAAGTACAAAGGGAAAATACACAAAAAAAGGCCAAACAAGCAATTACAAAGCCAATAAATACTGGGGGGCAGGGAACAAAGACACACCCACAACTCCACCCATATAAAGGACCCAAATCCCTACCATGATCCTTTGCAAATTCAAATTACCTGCCAGCACTCAACAGACAGCAACCACACACCCACAGCTCATCCATCACACAATCCACACACCATCAGCACCCCAACAAATAGCAACCTCACATACACCCAGCAAAACACACACTCACACACCTTCACCTTCACCTGCACACCAACACACACATCACTCACCATCACCACCCATCACCATGCCCCCAAAGAAGAATCATAAGTTCCTAGATAGTGAATTGGAAGTCCTGGTAGATGAGATCCTCAGGGTAGAGCCACAGCTATTTGGTACACTGGTCCAACAGACACCCATGTCGCAGAAAACCAAGATGTGGGAGAGGATCGTCGACAGGGTGAACGCACAATCACCATGTTTGCGCACAAAGATAGACATCCAGAACAGGTGGTATGACGTGCGCAGGAGGGTCAGGGAGCTGTTGAAGAAGGACTACCTCTTGAGCCAACACACCGGCAGTGGCACTCCTGCCAAGCCAGTATACCTCAGGCCCTGGGAGGAGAAGGTGCGGGCCATCCTACCACCAGTGAGCGTATATGGACTAGAAAACATCCCAGAGCCTGGTGAGTACACAACAAATGTACACAATATTGTGCCACAATACACACACATCACTGTCAAGGGGAGAGTCAAACCATGCACCCTTAGCAAATACACAGCAACCAGAACAGAACCATCCCAAAATGTGTATGTCAGTCAGATAAACACAACACATGCCATCTCATAGTGACATGTAACTGTGTCATCACATGTACAAACACAACTACAACTACAGCTGGGCAGTGGCACAAATATAACTAACAAACACATCCAGACATGTAGCCACCACTACAACACCACCACACAGTGAAGCCCACTGAAAGGAAGGAATACTGTGTATGCTGGGCAAGTCAGTGTAGCCAATAGCATCATGGGAGTCGTAGTCACAGATATTGCCCACCCTCACAATGCGCACATCAACACCACCATGAACCATGCTCACATCACAGGGAGTGGAAAACAACTGACAAGATGGCTGACACTGGCTACTGCTGTGGGGAGCACAAGGTCCTGCTGGCAACTGTGCACCAACCAACAGCAGGACACCAGTGACTGACATCTTGCCATTGCTCTCACACTCACACACAGTGAAGTCCACCCAAAAGCAAGTAAGTATGGGCATGCTGGGAAGTGGGGTGGAGGCAATAGCATGATGGGAGTGGTAGTCACAGATATTGGTCACCCCCACAACTGTCCCATCAACACCACCCTGAACCATGCGCACATCACAGGGAGTGGAAAACAACTGACAAGATGGCTGACACTGGCTACTGCTGTGGGGAGCACAAGGCCCTGCTGGCAACTGTGCACCAACCAACAGCAGGACACCACTGACTGACATCCTGAAAGACAACTTGCACTCCCTGCAATGGAAGCACGTTCCATGGTGGGATATCTGGCTGGGTGGGAAGGAGGACTCACAGCCCTGACCATAGTTACCAGCAACGTTTCTCACACACACCCCTAACACAAACTCCACATAACTCACCTGGGAGAATGCATTGCCTCACACTCCAATCAAATATCCCACAAAGAACCACAACCCTGGGTCATGCTGAGTGAAGCACAGGGACACACATGGGACTTGTAGCAAAAATAACCCCAGGATAACACTGTCAGCCATCTTGTCAGCACAGGCACACAACCCCACAGGGAAGCAGAGTCAAAGGGAAGGAAGCATGGGCATGCTGGGAAGGGGGGGTGGAGGCAATAGCATGATGGGAGTGGTAGTCACAGCTCAACATCCCCCACCCACATGGCCCAGCAAGCTCACACTCAAGCATGCACACCCCACAGAGAGTGGAAAGCCCCATCAAAGATGTCTGACACTGGTGCTCTGTTGTGGGGAGCACAAGGCCATGCTGGGAACTGGCCACCAACTAACAACAGGACACCACTGTCAGCCATCTTGCTATTGCTCTCACACTCACACACAGTGAAGTCCACCCAAAAGCAAGTAAGTATGGGCATGCTGGGAAGTGGGGTGGAGGCAATAGCATGATGGGAGTGGTAGTCACAGCTCAACATCCCCCACCCACATGGCCCAGCAAGCTCACACTCAAGCATGCACACCCCACAGAGAGTGGAAAGCCCCATCAAAGATGTCTGACACTGGTGCTCTGTTGTGGAGAGCACAAGGCCATGCTGGGAACTGGCCACCAACTAACAGCAGGACACCACTGTCAGCCATCTTGCCATTGCTCTCACACTCACACACAGTGAAGTCCACCCAAAAGCAAGTAAGTATGGGCATGCTGGGAAGTGGGGTGGAGGCTATAGCATGATGGGAGTGGTAGTCACAGCTCAACATCCCCCACCCACATGGCCCAGCAAGCTCACACTCAAGCATGCACACCCCACAGAGAGTGGAAAGCCCCATCAAAGATGTCTGACACTGGTGCTCTGTTGTGGGGAGCACAAGGCCATGCTGGGAACTGGCCACCAACTAACAGCAGGACACCACTGTCAGCCATCTTGCCATTGCTCTCACACTCACACACAGTGAAGTCCACCCAAAAGCAAGTAAGTATGGGCATGCTGGGAAGTGGGGTGGAGGCAATAGCATGATGGGAGTGGTAGTCACAGCTCAACATCCCCCACCCACATGGCCCAGCAAGCTCACACTCAAGCATGCACACCCCACAGAGAGTGGAAAGCCCCATCAAAGATGTCTGACACTGGTGCTCTGTTGTGGGGAGCACAAGGCCATGCTGGGAACTGGCCACCAACTAACAGCAGGACACCACTGTCAGCCATCTTGCCATTGCTCTCACACTCACACACAGTGAAGTCCACCCAAAAGCAAGTAAGTATGGGCATGCTGGGAAGTGGGGTGGAGGCAATAGCATGATGGGAGTGGTAGTCACAGATATTGGTCACCCCCACAACTGTCCCATCAACACCACCCTGAACCATGCGCACATCACAGGGAGTAGAAAACAACTGACAAGATGGCTGACACTGGCTACTGCTGTGGGGAGCACAAGGCCCTGCTGGCAACTGTGCACCAACCAACAGCAGGACACCACTGACTGACATCCTGAAAGACAACTTGCACTCCCTGCAATGGAAGCACGTTCCATGGTGGAATATCTGGCTGGGTGGGAAGGAGGGCCGGATGTCAACCAAATACAACCAATGCAGACCATGTACACACCCAAACATTCACATAGAAATGCCCAAATAATGCAGGACAATGTGCTACACCAATATCAACCCCTGACTGTGACAACTTAGGACAATGCAATGTACAGGCCCGCATCCAGAGGCACAGTCACAACTGTCAGGTGTGTCAACCATTGATGCCTGCAGAAACATAACATACATTGTGTGTGTCTCCCAAAAACAGGTGATGATGGGGACACAGCAGCAGACGCCAAGGAGTCCCCGTCCCAGGCTCAAGAGGATACGGAGCTCACTGGTGTGGAACAGCCTCTGCCCTCCTCGGATGAAGAAGACCCACCTGGCACCTCCGGAGCAAGTCATCATGCAGCACCAGCAGGACCACCAGTTGCACCCCCTGCACCCACCCCTCCAACGACTGTCAACACACATACCACCCCTGCCGACATGGACAGACCAAGGAGCACCACCACCACCAGCACAGGGACCCTGGACCAACGTGGGGCCATGGACACCAACACCACCAACAACCCCCAAGGGGGCCCAGGGTCACCTGTGCGTGCCACCTCAGGTACTGCACGTGTTGCCAGGGGTGGTGGGAGGGGTGGGAGACATAGGTTGCTGCTCGCAGAGGGGTCTGGACTGCATGATGACCCACAACTGGCACGCATAGCCGATGCGTACCAGTCCAGCACCGGAGAGCTCAGCCAGGTAGTGGGGCTCCTCAGGGACATTAAACAGCAGCAGGCTGCCAATCATGCCCGCTTGGACTCACACTTGTCCCGCGTGGAGTCCAAGTGGGACACACTGCAAGAGATGACGGCGGTGCATAGGGACATATTACAATGCCTCCGCCAGATGAGCAGCAACCAGTCAACACCTCCCTGTGTGCCCACAACATCTGGTGCTGAAACAACTGCAACTGCCACAGGGAGGCAGGATGACTCTGACGGAGAGTCCCCTGCACCGCAGCAGCCTGCACTTGAGGGTCCCCCCCCAAAGAAGAGGGGTCGTCTGATGGCCATGCACAACCCCCAGGAAGCCAACACCTGTTGTGGATAATCACCTTTGTGCGCAAACTGTTCACCCTGTTGACTGCAACACAACTCCCCCACATGACATGGGGAGTACAAGTTGGACCAATGTCTCAGATGACTGTGGACTTGATACAGGACATTTCTGCTACCAGGACTTCCAATTCATCTAGGAACTTTGGATTGCAATCAAAATGTACAGCACTCACCATCCTGTGCACTATTCACACACATGTATGACAACAAACACACTAATACACCATACCTGCCTCTGTCGTGATTCCAACGTGGTTTCTGTCATGGAGATGATGAGCAGCAAAATTACACTGTGCATGCTAACTGCTACAGCAAGTACAACACAGGCATGTGAGTCATGGCAACGTGACACATATGAGGGAGACACACCACCAGGGCTACACAACAAATACACACCTAGGCCATCTGACTCATTGCCTACACTGATGTTGCCAGGAAATACGGTGCAATGCACAGACACAACACCTATTCACAGTCTTAGTCAACTAGCCCACTGGTGCAGTAAGCAAATGTCAGTCAAATGTGTGACCACAGACAACGCACATCACAAAGTGAAGCACAGGTTTATTACACATTTGCAACATGTTGTAACCACTACAGATGCAAGGTAATCCCACCTGGCAGCGGGCACACAGTCAACAAGTGTAGAAGGAAGGAAGTCCATGGGTGTGGCGCACATCACCTGTAGGGACACGACATCTACCACCCTGGAAGTCGAATCACAGTGTCGGGGATCACAGTTGACCAAACGACTCTGAAAGTACCCTGTGAAGGACAGAAATGACACACAGTCAAAAGCACTGAAGAACAGGACAGAACTGCAATACTCATGCCCAATACATGTCACAAGATACCCACCCAGAACCAAGTTAGCATGTCAACACTGTTGGGGAGTACAGACTACCTGTAAGGACACATCGCTACACGCATACAGTCATGTAGCACCAGAGCACCACCAACACATATCATGCAAACTCACATCATTGACATGACATCTCTGGATACTCACATTCAGCTGAAGAAGTTGGTGATGAGCTGTGTGCGGACATCACCATCATCATCATCATCATCACTGGCATCGTGGTCCAGGCCAGGATCCTCCACAGGTGGCGGACGTTGGTCATCGTCATCCAGGATGAGAGGCAACTCCTTCCGCACTGCCAGGTTGTGTAGCATGCAGCAGACGATGACAATCTTGCACACCTTTGCTAGGGGCATATGTGAGGGACCCTCCTGTCTTGTCCAGGCAGCGGAAGCGGCTCTTCAGGAGACCAAATGTCCGCTCAATCACTCTCCTGGTCCGACCATGTGCCTCATTGTAGCGCATCTGGGCTGGTGTCACAGGGTTCCTGAGGAGCGTCAGCAACCACGGCATGTTGGGGTATCCGGAGTCACCTACATACAGACAATTGCACATTAGCTGAGTTGGAAAAGAGGGTGGAACACTACATTGCAGAACACACACAATGGTACAAAGTCAGTACACACCAACAAGCCAGGCACGCTGGTTCCGCATCTGTGACATCATCCTCGGGATGCGACTACTCCTCATCACGTAGGCATCGTGTGCAGAACCGGGAAACGGGCACACACGTGTGAGATGCTCATATCTGCAAGACAGACCACCAGTGCATTGACCGAGTGGTAGTGTTTGCGGTTCCTGTATGCCTGCTCTTGGGCCTGTGGTGGTACCAAAGCCACATGTGTCCCATCAATGGAGCCAATGACATGCGGCATCCTCCCCAGGGCATAGAAGTCACTCTTCACGTCAGTGAGTAGTTGGAGTCTAGGAAATAGATGTACTGGTTCAGGTATATCAACATAGCCTCCAAAACATCGCGGAGCACACGGCTGAACATGGTTTGTGACATCCCACCAGCAGTCGCCACAGTGTGTTGAAAGGTACCGGTGGCAAAGAAGTGTAGGGCTGCCATCACCTTCACCTTGGGGGTCAGCGCTGTAGGGTACGGCCGGCCAGGTTGCAAATGTGGTGCCAAGCGCACTGCCAAATCCTCAATCAGCTGGCTGGTGAAGCGGTACCGTCGGATGCTGTCACGTTCCACCATCGTTGCCAGGTCAGGGAATGGTCTATGGACAGCTGGTGCCCTGCAGTGCATAGGTGAAGAAAGAAAGATTGTCAGTCACCCCACATATGTGGCATTGAACACACTCAATATCACATGATACATCATTATGAGGCACAAGTACATGATGTGTGCAGTTCCGTAAGGACATGTATGGCACATACATGGCCAACATCTAACATCACAGTTCAACAAGTGGCATCAATAAGTCCCAGGTTGTGCCATTGGATATCATGAGGCCGTGTCACAGTTCCCATCTCCTGCTGCCACGTTACAAACACACCCCACAGTGATATGTGAGGACAGATGTGCCCCAGGCATCACAGCTCAACGACAGGTAGATTCCCAGGGACCCTGTATTGCCACATGGACACTGTCATGACATGGTGTATCATGTATACACCACAGCAAAACAACCATGACCCCCACAGGTAGTGGTCCCTGTTGCCTCGGCAGGACAGACATGGACGTCTGTGACACACACACGCACAACATCAAAGTCCATGCACAAACAACGTGGATGTGGAGACTGTCTCCCATTGTGCACATGAAATCAGAGACATTGTAAACACAACATGCACACAGACTGTGGAGGACCACCACTATTGTGCCAATGGGTCACCCTGGGTTAAACATACCGTCCCACATGGGACTCAGGGGTATGTGACATGACATACACATACACCACCGTGAAATGTGACCATGCCACATGCTCAGATATGAACAGTAGCACATCACAGTGGTCATGTACACGAAACACCAAGGATCCTGTCCCCATGAACACGTGCACAGCCTGGGGGTGGCTGCCCCTAAGTGACACCCACAGAACAACATGTTCACCCCCATACACGGAAGAGGTAATGCAGCCTTACATGCCTTAGGATACAGTTTGGACAGGCTGTGGTGTTGTAGGTGTGCCCCTCACTCCCTGGGAAGTATATGTGGCTGGCATATGTTCACCTGTGACAGGCATGGTGACATATGCCAGTGACTTGTACAGGGACGCGTTGGACTGCAATGGACCGATCGGTGCGCACACATTGGCCATTGCATTCAATGTGTGCTGATACGCTTTGTATTCGCAATACGCGTTGGACAGCAATGGACCGATCGGTGCGCACACATTGGCCATTGCATTCAATGTGTGCTGGTATGCGTTGTATTCGCAATACGCGTTGGACAGCAATGGACCGATCGGTGTGCCCGGCCGGCCCATTGCATTCAATGTGTGCGGGTACGCGTTGTATTCGCAATACGCGTTGGACAGCAATGGACTGATCTGTGCGCACACATTGGCCATTGTATTCAATTTGTGCTGGTACGCGTTGTATTCGCAATACGCGTTGGACAGCAATCGACCGATCGGTGTGCCCAGCCGGCCCATTGCATTCAATGTGTGCGGGTACGCGTTGTAACCTGGGTACGCGTTGAACAGCAATGGACCGATCGGTGTGCCCGGCCGGCCCATTGCATTCAATGTGTGCGGGTACGCGTTGTATCCTGCGTACGCGTTGAACAGCAATGGACCGATCGGTGTGCCCGGCCGGCCCATTGCATTCAATGTGTGCGGGTACGCGTTGTATCCTGGGTACGCGTTGAACAGCAATGGACCGATCGGTGTGCCCGGCTGGCCCATTGCATTCAATGTGTGCGGGTACGCGTTGTAACCTGGGTACGTGTTGAACAGCAATGGACCGATCGGTGTGCCCGGCCGGCCCATTGCATTCAATGTGTGCGGGTACGCGTTGTAACCTGGGTACGCGTTGAACAGCAATGGACCGATCGGTGTGCCCGGCCGGCCCATTGCATTCAATGTGTGCGGGTACGCGTTGTATCCTAGGTACGCGTTGAACAGCAAGGGACCGATCGGTGCGCACCCATTGGCTATGGCCTGGCCTGGCAACGGACGCGTTTTCAAATTTTGAACGAGTCTGATGCTGTAAATTCAGTTGGTCACCCACAACAATGTTGCAAATTCATGGGTGTCATGAAGTTGAACTTTTGAAGGATGCTGTGGGCGTGTGTAAGTGGTGCAATTCCATGGATTGGCCAGATTCAGAAGATGCAAACGACTTGGACCTATCACTTTGGACACATGGGACAGTATCTGCCTCTGCAGCACACATATAATGCTGGCTGTTCCCCTGAGAGCTCACTTGCCTGCACTACATGCTCCAGGACGACATCTGCCACCACCACTGCTGCTGTATCTGCACCCTCTGGACCCTGCAATGGCACGTACTGTGGAGAGAGCCCCAGCCTTCAGCACTGAGGAGAACCAGGCCCTGCTGGACAGCCTCCTTCCACAGTACAGCAAGCTGTATGGGAAAGCAGGGGAGCAGGTGAGTGTTCTGTCCACTGCCTTCCTAAATGTGCATGTTGTCTGACTAGCAAGGCTGACAGTCTGCACGCCACTGGCTAGCAGGCTCACTGAGTAGTTGTCACCCCCCATAGTGTGTAGTTACATGCACTGGACAGGTATAGTGCAGTGACAGTGCATTTAAACAAGGTTTTACTTCCCAGGCAATGATACCATGTAGTAACTGCTGGCATATTGTTCATGGCCATCGTTGCACTGCCTGTGTACATCATGTGCCCCTGTGATTGAGACATGTATATCCAACTGTGTAATGCACGGATATGTTGCATGTGTAGTAATGGCATTCTCACTTTGTCATCCTCACAGGTTGATGCCCACCAGAAGCAGCAGATATGGCTGACCATCGTCCAGGCAGTGAGATCCGTGGGGGTCTACAAGCGCCGGATCCGCAACTGCCAGAAGAGGTGGCAGGACCTTAGGGGCTGGACCCGGAGGATCGCACGGGTCCAGCTGAAGCTGTCGCCTCCTCGCAGGAGGGGCGGACACCGGACCCTGACCCCCCACATGCTCAGGATCCTGGCGGTGGTCTTCCCTGATCTGGATGGGCAGCTGAAGGCCAGTGAGCAGCAAGGAGGGGGTGAGTCCATGACTGCATTGTGAACTATGTCTGCCATGCTATGTGCCCTCCTCTGGCCTGGTTAAACTTCCACAGTACATCAGTCATGTGGTTCAGGACCCATGTCCCTCTATTGTGCACTGCCCACTCCTCAGCTGATACCCAGGTGTGGCCCTTACAGTCAGGGAATTGTGTCACTTGGGTACTGTGTCCTTGCAGTTTGCTTGACTCAAGGTGGGGGTCAGCATCTGTTTCCCTAACTCTGTGGTGGGCATCATGGGTGGGTCCATTGCTTACACAATGCCTGTGTTCTGACATGTAATCTGCGTGTTACTTTGATATGTGGTCCAATTGCTGAGCTGATCCACCACATGTGCCTGGGGTATCTGGCACACACCCATGCTGCGGGTGGGAACAATGTTTGGGCCCCAGGAGTGTGTATATTACGTGTGTCACACATACTTAGCCAGCTGCCTACTGTCCAGGGCTCATCCCTCATTCATGTGGGGCAGGACAGTCATGCCTACTCCAGGCCATACAATACACTCTGTACTCCCACTCCCGTGTATCAGCTGACACGTTGTGCTCAGTGAATTGTCCCCTCAGGTGTCTGCCTCTGTGTCAGTGTGCTGTGGCTTCGTTGTCAGGACTGCTGGGGTGTTTCTCAGTTGGGGCTCAGCATGCCACCGGAGATGTGACCATAGGAGACGATACTTGTGTGACACATAGGTGTTTGATCACCTGACCGTGCAGACTGGGGTATGCGAATGTGAGTTCAGGCAGCTGTCTCCCATTCACAGCAGATTGTGAGGTGCTCAGTTTCAGAGGGTTGTGTTACAGGTCTCCCATATGTCCAATCGGTATGACCTGGACAGATAAGGGTTCAGATGATGTGGTGTGTGGGGGATGTACATGTGCACTTGTTCAGCTCCAGGACTTGCATTCCCCATGACCTACTATTGTGACACAGTGCAGAGTGTTGTTGTCTGGCTGCCCTGCCCATGTGACTGGAGACAGTGATGTATGACTTAGCAGGCATGCCTGTGCCATGGCATGTGACTTCCTATTAGTGATCCTGCAGGGGGAGTGACATGTGCTACATGCACACCATTGTGGCAATGGCTATCAGGACATGGCTGCATCATGGTGTCTGTCGCTGGTATGCATCACATTCATTTCATATTTGACTCTGGGCATCCCTTTCATCCGGACACCTGTACTGACTCAGTGGCAAGTGTTGTGATGTGTGCATGTTCACATGCTTGACCGGGTTCTCTGCACTGTCCAACTACTGTGTAGGTGGTGCATGTGTCCACACCGGGGTATTGCCATCCAACAGACACCAGACAGATGGGTGCAAGGCCAGGTGGGATGTGAGTGCCATGGTTGACCATCAGACTGACAATTGGCTTCTCCTGTTCTGTTTGGGCACTTTTAGCAAAGTTCAACTAAGGATGCCAGGGCTTGCTCTGTAATGTGCTGTACTAACTGTGGTGTGTGCGTTCGGTGCAGGTGACTGATGTCTGTCTGTTTCCCTATTGATTGCAGATACATCCACGGCCACAGGAGGGGACAGCTCCACGGACGAGGAGGAGCCGCAGAGCCAGACTGGGTCAGCAGCCGAGGAGTGGTCGGAGGGACCCAGTGGCACGGAGGGCGAGGGGAGCCACACCGAGGAGTCCTCAGCACCATCCACCTCAGCTGAGGACCACAGCAGCTCGGAGGATGACTCCCTTATGGAGGCGGGTGTCAGCAGCCACCACACCCCAGCTAGGGTTGCTGTCCCCGCCACCACCACCACCACCACCGCCCTCCCATTGGCTCCCATTCCCGAGGTCCGTGGAGGCTCCCATGTTCGGGAGCGTGTCTCCTTCGGGCCAGGCACCGCACCCCTGCCCCTGTGTCCCCTGCTGCCCTGAGTGAGGAGTCTGTGTACCTCCTTCGCCAGCTCCATGTAGGGCAGACAGCGATGCTGAGTGTCCTCCATGCCCACACCACTCTGTTGACTCAGCTGGTGTCGTTCATGGAGGGCATCTCATCGGGCATGTCTGCCCTACAGAGGGGCAATAGGTCCATGGACTCCTCCCTGACGGCAGCAGTGTCCCTCCTCCGACAGTCCCTCACCCCTCCTGCCTCTGCCCCATCCACACTCCCCAGCACCTTACCTGTCCCAAGCACACACACACCGGCAGAGGCACACACCAGCACAGACACGAGCAGCACACAGACACACACGCCACAAACAAGACGCACACGCACGCACAGTCAGGGGACTGAAACCACACTCACAGGGGATGGGGCCCAGGCACACACACACGCATCCACGAGCACTGCGCAGTCCTCAGTTGCCTCTCCCTCCAAAGCCCCCTCCCTTGCCTCACCTGCAACCCCAAAGACACAGCGGCTCTTCCTCAGTGACCTCGGCCTCTTCCCCTCCGATCCAGCTGATACAGCATTCAGGGGAAGAGGAAGTCCACCCACACGGAGCGGAGTGCCCCTCGCCCCCGGACACCCTCCCCCAGGCGCAGACCGACTGACGCCCCCACCCGCAATTCCCCCGGACCCGGAAGAGCAAGACCCCGCCGCCGCCCTGCAGCTCAGGCACCAAGTCTCCTTCCTCCATCCCTCAGGCCCCCACTCCACAGGTGCCCCCACCACACCCTGCCCCAGGTTCCCCCACCCACAGATACACCATCCCCAAAAGGATCAGGCCTTCTCCCCCTGCCACTTGCTCTTCCGGCCCCACACCCCCGCTGCGCTTGTCTGTGCCACTGGTGTGGTGAGGGTGTCCTCCCCCTCTGTCCTGCCCACCTTACCTGATCCCCATTCTCCTCCCCTGGAGGTAGGCACTGCAGTGGAGGCCACTACCACCCTGTCTGACTTGGGCACTGCAGTGGCGAACCTGTCCACTCCATCTGCACGGTCCACTGCAGTTGTGCCGGCGCCCACACCATCTGAGTCATGCCCCCTGTTGTGCCGGCACACACCATGTCAGACACCTCCACTGCAGTTGTCAGTGGCTCTCCAGCACCCACCACCCCTTCCCTGCCTCCTTCTGGTGAGCCCTGATCCTGTCCCTGCGGTGCCTGGCCTGCCCCCCGTATGCCCCTCCGAGGGATTGTCCCTGGTTTTCATCAGTGCAGGCATGCGTAGGGTGACATCTGCCACTGTCACCCTGTTTTGACTTTCATGATGGACTGGCCATTGGCCTTTGTTTATTTTTTACATGACTTCAAGTATTGAACCCACATATGCTGAATAAAGCAACTTTCTGTTCTCTAGTGCTTTTGCTTCTGATGTACATGATGTTGATGATGCTAACCATGCCCTTGCTGCAGTGATGGTGATATTTGGTCTCATGAATATGTAGTGTTACTGTGCAGGAACCCATGTGGTCCAGGGGACTGTGTCCTATCCTGTGGTGTATCCATGTCATCCTTAGCAGCATCTGTGGGTGTCATGTTTTCAATATTTGGCAATGGGATTTCCTACTTACATTAGCAGCGTCACATCTGTGGCTTCCACCCCTGCACATCTGTTGTGCTTGCCATTGTTCAATTAGTCTACTTCCCTGACCGTGTGGCCATCTCCACTGGACATGCAGGTTTGGGCATCAATGGGGAAGGACTCATCTGTGTTGTCAGTGCAACTTGCTATACATGTGTGTTGGATCTGTGCTGATGATTTCGTTGACACTCCCATGACCAGGCTGATGTGACAGGAGCCTTCATTTGGTGCTAATTGTTGACTGTGTGACCAAGTGTTCTGCTGACATGATGGAGCCCTACTGAGGCGACATATGGCACAGCTTTCCTCACACAGGAGTGGAGTCCCCTCATGGCAGTGTGTGCTCCTGTGACATCGCCTGCGCCCAAGATGTGTGTTGTATGAGCATGTCTGTGTGTTCACTTCCATTTTGCTGTGCATGCTGGGATCCCTAGTGATGTACCTGTTTGTGATGCTTGCTGAGTTGACCTATGTTCCCCCAAAGTCTTCTCCCTGGGTTCTCTGTGATGTGGGTGCATGGCACATTACTGGTCATCAGGGTGTCACCCATAGGTGTGTTTGCTGTCAGGGCTGAGTTTGTGGGCAGACGTTGATGGGTCACAGTCAGGATTCCCCTTGGCACTTGTTGTTTACACCTGTCATGTGATTTCCGGTTTGTGTTAGCTTTCATTGGTTGTGACACTTTGTGTGTGTGACTGCTGGCACTCCTCAGGGTCAGGGCTGCAATGTTGGTAGTTGTCTATGTGTGTTCTTTATGGGTGACCTTGGCTTCTTCATTGGTGTGTGACTGTGGCTGGGATCCCATTGGTTGGTGTGGTATTGCCGTCATGTCCATGTACAGCGTAGTGTGCAGTGTGTCAGACATTCAGGAGTCTTGTTGAGTGGCCATGTGTGATGTGTTTCTGCACCTTGGTTCCCGCCACCCCCCCTGGGATTGTCATGGGTGCATGTGCAATGTCACCAGTGCATGTGAGCTTCACTGCTGCACATTGTTGGAGGTCGAGGTGTGTGGTGTTGAGTGTGTGCAGATGAGAGTTGTTGCCCGGCTAGACCCCTGCCTCCATGTTGGCCTTGGCTTACTGGCCGTGCTGATTGATTTGTGCTTGTGTAGGTGTGATGGTAGTTTGTTGCTCAGGACACATGACTGTGGTTCACAGTGTGAACGACATCTAGCTTCGTCATCACAGTGGGATTGTAATGCAGCCCAGGGTCACCACATTGTGGGGGCCCTGGGGGTAGTGCTGTGGTGTCTCTGTGTCTTGCTGTGTCAGTTGCTGTTCCTACATGCTTGTATGACATGTGTGATTTGTGCTCCCTCTCATCTGACAATGCCTGATTGCCCACATAGGGGATTTGGATCCATGAGTTACCTTTGTGTGGCACTGTATGCACATCTGTGTAATTGGTATTCAGGCCTCCTCATGTGTTGTGTGGTTGCCTGGGGACACTGGTACCCCCCCCCCTCACCTGTTGTGTTTGATGTGCAGTGTGGGTCTGCCTGTTTGTGTTTGTGCATCTGCACCACTGCATTGGCATATCTTTAGTGTGCCATTGGCTGTATGTTGTTTGGTGTGTTTCCCCTGCTGTCCCTGGGACTCTTAGGTCATCAGTCAGCACAATGATCATTGTTTGTGTGTCCCATTGCTGCCATGGTATGGTATCTGTTCACCTCACATCTACAGTCTCCACAGGGTATCTGCATTTGTGTGCCCATTGGTGCAAATATGTGGGTCTGCATTCTGATGGTCACTTCTGTCATGGTGTCATTGATGAATGTTGACAGTGTCAGCCCCCATGGGTGATGTTTGTCTGCACATGGCCAAAGGTATGTCTTATTTGCACTGCACTGTTTGCCTCCCCCAATCTATGTTGCTATGGGACACAAGCACTACTTTGCCACTGATGTGTTTGTTGTTCTGTGACCAGGAATCATCCATGCAGTTTGGCCGTTGCAGCTTTTTCTTTGTCAACACTTACATATTGGTCACTGTGATGATGGGGGTTTGGACCCCATTGCCCCAATGTTCAAAATGTGCTTCAGCTATGGACCCCACACTTACATTTTGGTCACTGTGATGATGGGGGTATGGACCCCATTGCCACAATGTTCAAAATGTGCTTCAGCTATGGTCCCCACACTTACATTTTGGTCACTGTGATGATGGGGGTTTGGACCCCATTGCCACAATGTTCAAAATGTGCTTCAGCTATGGACCCCACACTTACATTTTGGTCACTGTGATGATGGGGGTTTGGACCCCATTGCCACAATGTTCAAAATGTGCTTCAGCTATGGACCCCACACTTACATTTTGGTCACTGTGATGATGGGGGTATGGACCCCATTGCCACAATGTTCAAAATGTGCTTCAGCTATGGTCCCCACACTTACATTTTGGTCACTGTGATGATGGGGGTTTGGACCCCATTGCCACAATGTTCAAAATGTGCTTCAGCTATGGACCCCACACTTACATTTTGGTCACTGTGTTGATGGGGGTTTGGACCCCATTGCCACAATGGTCATGGCCTGCTTGCATTGTGGGGCCACACACATTTATGTGTGGCACATGTGATAGGGGGTCACATTGTATGTTCAAAGTCATGTTCAGTGTTGTAGGCATTTGACACAGTCTACACACGCTTGTCATGGTGTTGGGGGATGTCTTTATGTTGCATTCTTTATGTTGGTGTGTGCTTGTTGTGTCATGTATTAGCCATCCTGTGAGTGGGGGTGTTGTTGGTGGTAGGCATCCAGCCCCCATGGGTAGAGGTGGTAGTAGTGGTAGGCATCTGACACCCCTGGTTAGGGGTGGTAGTAGTGGTAGGCATCTGGCACCCCTGGGTAAGGGTGGTAGTAGTGGTAGGCATCTGGCACCCCTGGGTAAGGGTGGTAGTAGTGACAGGCATCCAGCCCCCATGGGTAGAGGTGGTAGTAGTGGTAGGCATCTGGCACCCCTGGGTAGAGGTGGTAGTAGTGGTAGGCATCTGGCACCCCCTGGGTAAGGGTGGTAGTAGTGACAGGCATCCAGCCCCCATGGGTAGAGGTGGTAGTAGTGGTAGGCATCTGGCACCCCTGGGTAGAGGTGGTAGTAGTGGTAGGCATCTGGCACCACCTGGGTAAGGGTGGTAGTAGTGGTAGGCATCCAGCCCCCATGGGTAAGGGTGGTAGTAGTGGTAGGCATCTGGCACCCCTGGGTAGAGGTGGTAGTAGTGGTAGGCATCCAGCCCCCATGGGTAAGGGTGGTAGTAGTGGTAGGCATCTGGCACCCCTGGGTAAGGGTGGTAGTAGTGGTAGGCATCCAGCCCCCTGGGTAGAGGTGGTAGTACTGGTAGGCATCTGGCACCCCTGGGTAAGGGTGGTAGTAGTGGTAGGCATCCAGCCCCCCATGGGTAAGGGTGGTAGTAGTGGTAGGCATCTGGCACCCCTGGGTAAGGGTGGTAGTAGTGGTAGGCATCCAGCCCCCATGGGTAAGGGTGGTAGTAGTGACAGGCATCCAGCCCCCCATGGGTAGAGGTGGTAGTAGTGGTAGGCATCTGGCACCCCTGGGTAGAGGTGGTAGTAGTGGTAGGCATCTGGCACCCCCTGGGTAGGGGTGGTAGTAGTGACAGGCATCCAGTCCCCCATGGGTAGAGGTGGTAGTAGTGGTGGGCATCTGACACCCCCTGGGTAGAGGTGGTAGTAGTGGTAGGCATCTGGCACCCCCTGGGTAAGGGTGGTAGAAGTAGTGGTAGGCATCCAGCCCCCCATGGGTAAGGGTGGTAGTAGTGGTAGGCATCTGGCACCCCTGGGTAAGGGTGGTAGTAGTGGTAGGCATCCAGCCCCCATGGGTAAGGGTGGTAGTAGTGACAGGCATCCAGCCCCCATGGGTAGAGGTGGTAGTAGTGGTAGGCATCTGGCACCCCTGGGTAAGGGTGGTAGTAGTGGTAGGCATCTGGCACCCCATGGGTAAGGGTGGTAGTAGTGGTAGGCATCTGGCACCCCTGGGTAAGGGTGGTAGTAGTGGTAGGCATCCAGCCCCCATAGGTAAGGGTGGTAGTAGTGACAGGCATCCAGCCCCCATGGGTAGAGGTGGTAGTAGTGGTAGGCATCTGGCACCCCCTGGGTAGAGGTGGTAGTAGTGGTAGGCATCTGGCACCCCTGGGTAGGGGTGGTAGTAGTGACAGGCATCCAGCCCCCATGGGTAGAGGTGGTAGTAGTGGTAGGCATCTGGCACCCCCTGGGTAGAGGTGGTAGTAGTGGTAGGCATCCGGGCCCCTATGTGTATATGTGGCATTGGTGATGGCCATCCCGCCCCTATGGTGCTGATGTCGCTGGTGTAAGTAATTTCTGCATCCCTCTGTGTGTGAGTGATGTGTCGGGTTCGTGTAGTTTGTTTTTGTGGTTGGTGGTTGGTGTCTGACTTACCTTCTGCGCCGTACGCGTCCGTGCCTGTTCCGGTAGTAGATGTAGAATATTGGTAGGATCGGCACGATGGGATTCATGGTTGGTTCGTCTCGTTCGTCTTTCTCGTTGCTTCGCCTCGTCCTCGTCGCTGGCGTGTTCGTCTCGTAGCCGTGGATCGTGTTGTGGCGCGAATCGGAGCTTATGTGCGCCTCTCCCGGATGCTTTGACGTGCCGTGCGTAGCGACGGGTTCGGCGCGTACGGGAAGCGCATCGTACTTGTCCGGCCGGACGGGGCTGCGTTTTGGCTTCCGTGCGACTCGATTCTGCGTTTACGGATCCGGCTCGGTCGGGGAACAGGACCTGGATTGGGTGAGTACGACTGGGTCGGAATCTATGCTGTTGTGCGCATCGTACTTGCTCGTTCGGAATAATGTGCGAAATACATCCTCATTAACGCAGGCTGGACAAATACTCAGGATCCATCACCCCTTAAATTCTGAATGTTTTCAATACTCCTTGTTTTTCCTTCTTTGCATATGTGATATGTTCTGCACCATACATACAAGGTGGAAAATGCCTTAAAACCTAGGGGCTTACTATGGGGAATTGGCGTAAGGCAGTGCCACAAGTCTTCTTGCTGCACTGTCCTATGCCAATGTGAAAGGGTAGGAATGCACTGTATTTATGCAATACGGTGCATTCCTGTCCTTTCCCCCTGCGCTGCCGCACAACTGGCTGCCTACTGCCAACGCAGGCACCCTTGCACCATGGTGCAATGGTGTCTGCATTGCAAGCAGGATTGTTTTTGGGGCACCTTCCTGCACAAAAACAATCCTGAGAGGTGTTTTCCTCTTTCTGAATGCAGTACACATGGAAAGAGGAAAGAACGAGGAGAAATACAAATATTTCTCCTCGTTATGCCTCCCCAGGGGAGGTGTAAGGTTTTGGCACTTTCCCAGGTTTATGTGATTAAGTAAATCTGGGGCAGCATCTAAATCCATGGGTGCTGCGTGGGTAAACCTACTTCAATGCCCTGGTGCAGACTAATTAAACACAGTGATTTGCATTGCTTTGTCTTACTCCATATCTATGAGGCCATTCAAAGCCATGCAAAGTGACAGTAAAAATGCTTTACAGTTAAAGCAATACTTTGCTATTGTCAATACAGAATAGAAACAGTAGGACTTAGCAATGGTAAAAGATAGACATTTGGATGTGATAGCAGAAATGCAATGTAGTCCTATGGAAGGAAAACAGTTATATGTATTAACAGGTAAGTTCACAACTCACTATTTATCTTCGGGGATTTAGAACAACAATGGGCAAGGTTCAGTTTAAGGTAGGTACTGCACCACCAGCAGCACTGGGGCGGCCGGGTGCAGAGGTCACTGGGCCAAATGTTAATCAATGGAGACTGGGGGCACCACAAGAGGTGCTGTTTGCAGGTAAGTACCCATATTTTCAGGGCACAGGCCCCAGGGTCAAAGCAAGCACAGGTGGGGCTAGAAGGCAGCACCAATGCTACACCACCAGTGGCACAGGAGCAGCCGGGTGCAGGGTGCTAATCAGCGTCGGGCGCCCAAGGCAAACAAATGGAGGATCTTGGTCACACAGAGAGGCTGCAGACTCAGGCCAGGAGGCTGGATGAAGGTGACCTCTGGCCGGACAGGTAAGTTGGGATGCAGGGGAAGGTCTGGGCATCATCAATTGGGCTCCCCAAGGTCAGGTGCTGAGGATGCAGGGGTGCCTTTTGGTGTCGGATTTTCTTTACAGGAGCCATGTGGCTGTAGGTGGGGACCCTTCTCATAGAGGCTGCAGGCGACTTTGTGGTGTCCATAGGAGGTCAGCCACCGATGGAGTCGAGGTCTGGATGAATGGGGAGACTTCACTGGACAGGTGAGTCACTCAGACTCGGGCCGTGGGCGTTGGGTGCAGAGTGGTCAGGGGCCCCGGATCCGCCTGGATCCGGAGTCCTTGGAATTGGAGTTTTCTGGACAGGGTCCCTGTCCTCAGGGGATCTGGCCTTTGTTGAAGAGTGGCAGTCTTTATGGGGTTCTTGGAAGTCTCTGGCCACAGGAGAGGCATTGTCTTCTTCACAGGCTCTTTAAGCTGCAGACAGGCCAGGTCGTCGTCTTCAAGCTTTACTGCACAGCATCTTCTTCATCCTTCTTCTTCATAGGTTGCAGGAATCTCAGGTTCAAGGTTCAGGGGTGCCCCTAAATACTGCATTTAGGGGCATGACAGGTACTGGTAGCCATTGTGCTACTTGCCTTTTAGGGTGACTACACCCTTTGTATGTCCCCTCCCTTTGGGAGGGCACATCCCCTAACCCGATTGGGTCTAATCCTTCCATTCAAGATGGAGGATATCCTAAGGAGGGAGTCACCTCAGTTCAGGCCACCTTAGGAGTGGTCCTGGCAGAGAGGGGACACACCTCTCCTGACTATTCATTTTCCAGCTGACCTTGCCGCCAAAGGTGGGGCTTGGTCAAGGGGGCGGGCATCTCCACAAGCTGGAGAGGCCTGGCTAGCATAACAAGGGGCAGGAAATCTTTGAGGCTCACCTCCCTGAATGCTGTTCCTGCTGGGGTTTAGGTGAGAAGCACCTCCAACCAAAAGCAGGCTTTGTTCCTGACCCACGAGAGCGCAAGGGCTCCCACCTCAGGAGGTCAGAAACATGTCTGTGTGTGGCAAGCTGGTGCAGGCCAGGCAGCTGGACATGAGGGACTAGGTCGTTTTTCAGGGGGCATCCTTAATGCCCTCTGAGGGCATTTTACAATAATACCAACACTGGCATCAGTGTGGGTTTATTGTGCCGAGAAGTTTGATACCAAACTTCTTAGCATTCTGTAAAGCTATCATGGAGCTGTGGAGTACGTAATGACAAACTCCCAGACCATGTACTCATTATGGCTTCACTGCACTTACAGAGTCTAAGAATGGACTTAGACACCGTAGGGGCATATTGCTCAGGCAGATATGCCCTCACCTGTGGTATAGTGCAACCTGCCTTAGGGCTGTGAGGCCTGCTAGAGGGGTGACTTACCTATGTCACAGGCAGTGTTTGTGGGCATGGCACACAGGGATGTGTGCCATGGTCACTCTTAGGTTTTGTCGGCACCAAAAAACACAGTCTGCAGCGGCAGTGTATATGTGTTAGGTGAGGGGTGCCTGAGGGTGGCACAATACATGCTGCTGCCCTTAGGGACCATCTCTGGTTACACTGGTACCTTTTACAAGGGACTTAAATGTGAGCCAGAGTGTGCGACAATTGTGGAAACAAAGGTACAGTTTTGGGAAAGAACACAAGCACTGGGAACTTGATTGGCAGGGACTCAGTCAAAGTGTATCAGATATCAGGCAAAAAGTGGGGGGTAACCATGAAAAAGGGGACACTATCCTACAGAGATGAGATGGGAAATGGGAGAAGAAGAGATGGGAGATGAAGGGAATCCAATAGGAGATGAGATGGGATGGGATAAGATGGGATAAGGTGGGGTGGGGTGGGGTGGGATGGGATGGGATGAGGTGGGGTGGGGTGGATGAGGTGAGGTAAAGTAAGGTGAGATGAGATGAGAGGAAGACTGGAAGAGAAGGTGAAAAGAGGAGAGACACAAAGATGCATTGGCAAGATTTTCAGTAGGGTATTGCATTGTTGTATTTATATAGCGCGTCATACTCCTGTATGTATGAATGGATGGGTGGAAGAGATGCAGTCAGTGGGTGAGTGGGAGAAGGCAGATGTGCAGATGAGGAAAGACAAGGAGTGATAGTAAGAATGAAAATCCCAGAGGAGGGTTTAGCGTAGAGTGTAGAGTAGTGAGTGTATCTCGTACAGAGTCCCACAATTTTTCTTAGTCATATGCATAACAAGCATTGGCATAGCCAATAGGTCTCGCCTTTGGGACCTCATAAGTGCTTAGTCAGAGCTATTGGCTTTGCCAAAGTCTTTAAACTATGTGGTAGAGCAGCGTGGCTGCTGTGCAGCATGTTAAAAAGTTATGATAAAAAAATGTTTAAAGTATTTTTGTTCCCTTATTTATATATAACCAATCAGACATTATGTTCAACTGAACGGCCCTATTAAAAAAATAATTAACATTAAAATGTCTTCTAGTTTTTTGTTTTTGCAATGCTGGCAACTTCTACCTGTCTGTTCTAATGCTTGATTGTTATAGGTTTTTTTTTGGTAATGGGGTGTGGGGGTTAGACAAACAACAGGAGGGTGGAGGTTAAGATATAGTACCTGAATTACAACACAAGCAGCGCCTTGGCATTACAATCAGAATTTTTCACTACCTGGCAAAATTCAGATAGCACCGCAAATTTTTTCAGGACTGGAAAGAGAACATTCCACTGATCTCTATCGAAAGCCTTTTCCATGTTCAGCATTAATATTGCTGCTTTAATTTTATTAGTAAAAAATGGTCGATAGCTTGGATTAGACAGTGAGTGTTGGATGCCAAGAGCCTACCTTGAAGCCTACCTTCTCGTGTATAGCGGCGAGACTCGGAACAGTAGCAGCTGAGGCGCTCGGCTGCCGAGAGACTCTCAGAAAGAGTTACACCTATGGTCCGTGCCCCGAGGTGACGGTGGGGGCGGGGTGGATAGAGAGTGAGAAACGACGAAAAGAGGTGTTAAACAAAGGCAGCCGGGATGCAAAGGGAGATAAGGGGAGGGCGGGAAGATGGACAGAGCCCGAATCTGTTATTACCAAGATGTACAAGAAAGAGATAGAGAGGGAGGAAAAAGAGTGTGAGGAGAAGAGAGAAAGGAAAACGGGGAAGAGTGCGAGCGACAGAGGGGAAAGAGAGAGTGAAATTCAGGGAGAGAAGAGGAGCGAATAAGGAGGAGAGGAGAAAGCTGATCGGCGGAGTGAGCCGAGGAGAGAAAGGAATAAGCAGGGGCGAGAACTGAAGGGGCGCGGGATGAAAGGACCAGAACAATATTGTCAGATCACGCGCTCTCTGGTGAGGGAGGGGAGGAGGGGTGAGGGAGGGGGAGGAAAGGCAGATGGCGCCTCGCCAGCGATGCGAGGAATGGATGGCAGCTGCGCGCGTGCACGCCATCGTGAACGCAAGCTGGTCACCAGCCGAAAGCCAGTGGGTTTGCACTTCCAAAACCCGCTTACTAAAACTCTCGGCCAGACCAGCGCAAGCGCTGGTGCAGGCCGAGACCTAAAAAGTATACAGGCTGCTCCTTGCCTAAGATGGTCCAGCTGCACTTGATACTTGTGACCAAAAGTGTCTTGGTTTAGGGCTCCTTGTATCAGACCTGTCATCTGGCAGATCTCAAGAGACCTCTGCTGTTCACCACGTACCGCAGGAATGCCAATTATAAGGTGACACTAGCAACATTAGGGGACCAAATTGCCCTGGAGAATGCCACAGACCAGAATAGGCCTTAAAGAAGGATAGAAACATGTTGGCATAACACTGGGACTCTGAGTTATACAGTTTCCTAGATACATTTCCGTTTTTAATTATGTGATAGGAAGTGGACAATAAACCAATAATTTTCCACCATCTACATTTATTATACCATTTTGAGGTCCCCAGGACACAGCAATAAAGTACACATGCTCCTCCTCAAAAAAGCTTCCCCTTCTACAAAAAGAGTTCAAGGATGAGCCCACTGTGTGTATCTTTCATGTTACCACAGTGAAGGAGGTGGCCGATTATGTAGCATGTCACTTCGGTGAATGAGAACCTTTGTTCTTTTTTTAGAAAGGATACTCAGAGTTTTCTTTACTTACCTAGTACATGAGGTACTTCAGTGGATAATAATTATATAAAGCAAAACAGGGCTCTTAAATCTGCACCATCCTGTTACTTCTTATTCATACCACTTTCTTCATGACCCCTAAGATGTACAGTAACAAGTGCTGTGACAAGCGGAGAAAACAACCCTAATTGATGCCCATGGGGCAGGTACATAATAAGAATACAGATGGGGACTGAGTAATGCAGAATTTGAGAGACTTTTAATGAATATACCTGTGGAACGTCTTACAATAGGAAGCCTTTGCGGGCAGGACAGCATTTTTACAGTAGTTTTTATATGTAGTTTGATACTGAATTCTGGGTCTCTGGGGGTGAGGGGGTGAGGGGGTGAGCGGTGAGGGGAGGGTGTAAAAATATGAAATATGGGCATTTTGCATTATTCCCTATAGAGCAGGCGGTAACGAGCTGTGACCGTGACTCATACAGACTTCCATTATACGTGGTCAGACTGCAACAAATGCTCCCAAAATGTAGCCCTAGGCGGAACTCACAGAGTTCTACTCTGCGGAATTCCGCGGAGTTATCTAAAAACTCTGTGAAATTCTGTGGAGTTCCGCCTGTGGCAGAATGTTGCCCCGGTGCTCCTTGTCTCCTGTCCCTGCTTGCCTCCCTTTGTTCCTTGCAGTGCAGGGCTTTAAGTGGGCCGGATCTTGCCGGTGCTCAGCACCGGCAGTTCTAAAAAGCAGGTGACCAAATGGGTCTCTATCGGGCTCTCCATTTTTGCCTCATCCTCGGGGTGAAAAAAAAATCTTAACTCTGCAGCAGTGCCACCCTTCACTGCCTGTGATGTAACTTCAAAGAGACTCGTTATAGTTCTTTTACAGTCACATCAATTCAGAACCGAAGTATTTTCAATATTGTATGCAACAAAGCCATAGTTATTGCTTATGTATCTTATGCAACTAACAGCCATTGACAAAGCCAATAGTCCTGGCTTGTTGTAGGTGTAATGTTACATGTTGTATCATATATCTGGATTCAATCACAGAAGCAGCAAAATGCCAGTCAGGTGGCACAGTATGCTAAGCACAGATTTTTAGCTTACGTGTTTTAAGTAACCCTAGGCGAAGCAGGCATGGTGCCTCTACGCGGAGTTCCACGGAGTTGGAAAAAAACTCTGTGGAACTCCGCTCCGCTCCCTCCCCCCTCCCAAAGTAATTATAAAGTTAGAAAAAAAGCACTTACCTGCCTTGGCTGCCTCCTCCTCGTAATGGCCGCTCTCCTTCCTCGTTCTCGCCGTCCTTCTTCTTTGATAACCCCTACATTGTACGTCTTGCGCGTGCGCATACGCACTTGCAAGACGTACAACGTAGGGGTTATCAAAGAAGAAGGACGGCGAGGACGAGGAAAGAGAGCGGCCATGGCGAGGAGGAGGCAGCCACGGTAAACATCCATTAGTACGCGGTTGTTACACCGCGTACCATTACTTCGCATGTGTTGTAACGCTTGTGAAGTAAAGGCTATCCACATCGTTGTGTGGAAATGGACGCGCATCCGTTTCATCACAACGACGTGCAACACTGACGACGCAGGAAGCCGGAGAAGACAGGAACCGAGGAGAGAGAGAGAGGTAAGAGGGGCTGTGTAGTATTTAAGGGTTTAGGGTAGGGGGAGGGTCGTGATGGGGGTAGTGTTTTAGGGTTTAGGGTAGTGTTGTGGTGTTTGTGTAGTGTAGAGTAGTGTATTTGGGTTTAGGGTAGTGTCTGGGGTCTTGAAGGGTACTGTTTCAGTGTAGGGACCGTCTTGGGGGTAGGGGCAGGGTCGTGCTGGGGGTAGTGTTTTAGGGTTTAGGGTAGTGTTGTGGTTTTTGTGTAGTGTAGGGTAGTGTTTTAGGGTTTAGGGTTGTGTCGGGGTTGCGTGCAGGGTAGTGTTTGGGAGTAGGGACAGGAATGGGGGTAGGCGCAGAGTCGTGGGGGGTAGTGATTTAGGGTTTAGGGTAGTGTTGTGGTGTTTGTGTAGTGTAGGGTAGTGTTTTAGGGTTTAGGGTAGTGTCGGGGTGCGTGCAGGGTAGTGTTTGAGTGTAGGGAGCGGGCTGGGGGAAGGGGGAGGGTCGTACAGGGGGTAGTGATTTAGGGTTTAGGATAGTGTAGTGGTGTTTGAGTAGTGTAGGGTAGTGTAGTGTTTGAGGGTTTGGGTAGTGTTTTAGAATTTGTGATGTGTAGGGTAGTGTATTTGTATTTAGTGTTTAGTGTAGTGTTGGGTTTTTATTACTAGGCAAGTTTTTAGTTCGCATACATTAACACTTGCAATGTAAAGGTATGCGAACTAAAAACTTGCGTAGTAACGGTATTTGCAAAGTAAAAACATCGCAGTAAAAAGCTGCGAAGTAATGGTATGCAAAATAACGAGTCATATTCGGCAGCCACGGCAGGTAAGTGCCTTTTTTCCTACTTTATAATTACTTTGGGAGGGTGGAGGGGCCGGCTAACTATGCTCTGCCACGGAGTTGTAGTTTTGCCTAAACTCCGTGTTAGCAATGGAACACGGGGTATGCAAACCTACGTAAACTCCGCTGGCGGAGCGTAGTTACCCGCCCGGGCTTCATTTTAAGCCACGCCTTCAACTGCATCGGCCACGCCCCTTTGAGAGACCCCTCCAGTTTTTTCATCTCACTTAAAGCACTGTTGCAGTGGGTGATTAACATTTCTTTCACACTTCAGAGTGGGTGTTATCTGGTGCTTTCTGCAGGAGCAGATGAGATGTCTCTCCCAGGAGCAGATGAGATGTCTCTCCCCCAAGCCCCCAGTCCCTGGAGTCGCTTACCTATGCATCGCCAGTGCTCAACTCCTCGGGTAATTCTGGGCGGTCATCATGACTCCCACAAAGAGGAATCTGCTGTTCCACAGGCTGCGTTCAGGCCCCCCCCAGCCTCCGGATCTTCAGTCCTCTCTCAAGGTCCCAAGTTACAGGTCACCCATAGTGCCCGGCCTCTAATCATGGTCTTCGCCGGTGTCCCGTACCACGTGGGAGCAGCAGGTGGGAGGCAAGCAGGAAACCAAGCACCAGTCCAAGAAGTCATGAGCGATGGGGCGTGACCCGTCAAGGAGGGCAGTGAAGGATCCGTTGATTGGGATTACTTCTTTCAACAGGCGCCTTCTATTAAAATGCTGCAACAGGGTCAGAGGTGGTGCTCCAATCCAGTGCGAGAAAACACATTTTCTTTTGGATTGAAAAAGCGTAGTGACTTTAGATTGATGGATGGACTTCTCGTCCCAGGATTGGCTGGAACAGTAGCTACGTAATGCGGCCAGAGAAAGTTCACATTTGCCGCTCTATTGATATATTCAGATTGGTATTTGTAAAAATGCACTTCTAACCCTTGGATATGGAACATTTTGCCATAATATTTCTGCCCATTATTCAGATAATAGCAGATAACATGCTATATCATTTCGCTGACCTTATCAACAGTTCCAATTTCATCGCATTATACTTCACGAGTGGAATAACAGAACGGAGACGAGCCTGGTGTTTTTTGCGTACACATTTGCGCAGGTACGAATCCTGCGCTCTCCATGGTGCCCCTGATCTTTGAGCTGCACCGAAGAGCGGTAATCAAGTAGACATCTCGGAGAAATACATGTCTAAAACTTGTAGAGCTCGGATGCGCTTGCAACAGAAGGCTGCTCCTGACATTTCACTGCGAGCTTTACAGCCAGCCACAGGCTCTGGCCTAATATTGTCGGCATTTAACTTCCACATACTCTGGTGGATTACTCCCATATGTCTCAGGTCACTGCACGTTGCCCTCTGTCAGTATGGTGACGGTACCTGTGTCTTGAGATTACTATATGCTCAAAACATGTACTGCAAATGCATGATATATCTATATGCCACGATGAAATCCCTCGTATAATCCTGCACCCATTACATTTCGTGTTATTTCATGGCATGCCGCCTACACAATGTCAGATGAAAACACGGACCCTTAAAGAGAAAAGTGCCACATTTGGGAAACATTACAAAGATTGAACAGGTACTGTTACATCGGTGCAATTTTTCACTGCATTTGTACCACAGAGCAATACAAAAAACAACAATAGAAATGTATGCTGGTTCTTCCGGGTTCCGGAGGTGCGGTGGTGGCGGAGAATAACTGGTGGAGAATGTATCTTTTAGTGGTCGCTCTTTGATGAGGTAGAAATATACGAAGCTGTAGCACCGCATAATAGTCTAGGACGATGGGGGCGAAAAGTACGTTTACCCGATTGGTCGATAAATCAGAAACTTTTGAAGAAAGATGTGGATCTAACTTTCGGCACAAAATAAAAATGGCAGCTTGCCAGTACTGGAATTATGAACATTTGACTCATGCAACATAACAAATTATGGTATATGACATAAGGGGTTATACAAGACAGTGATAGTAAGTGTATTATTTTTACAATGTATTACCTTAAGGCCATTGACAAGAGATGGTAAAGCTGTTCTGTTTGCTTGACTTGTCCCAACAAATCACATTTGAAGATAGCTTATGCTGTTAAGGCTGCTTTTGCCTGGAACAGATGGATTCTGTGGTTTATATATCCGTGCCCCTAAAGGGCGTCGGAGCAGGAAAAGCCGACATCATGCACTGAGGACTACCTGAAGGTGAGAGTTAGTCTGCGCTGCTGTAGTATGGAGGCGACAGGTCAGAGACTTCTGGGCCGGATTTTAGTTAAACAGTGCCTTGACACCTCTAATGAACTCAAGCTCTGCTTTTCAAAAGCTCCACCTCTCCTAAATACCTCCTCGTTAAGTTTGGCACATTCAAATTCAGCAGACGGTTTTGTCGCGAGTTGCACAAATCTTTACAGAGCTGAGCTCTGAGAGCACTGGCACACCCACTCTGCCAGCGGTAGGCAGAGTTTTTGACAAACTCTGTGCTCCAAGCAGAGTGCAGAGTGGCAAAACTCAGCGAACTCCGCCAGTGGAGCAGAGTGTACCGTCAACCCCTACCAAAAAGGCCTTTTGCTATGGAAAATAAAGCGCCTGGAAATCCTTGCATCGGAGCACATAGGCAATGCATGAAACTCACCTGCACACAGGCAATGCATGAAACTCACCTGCACACAGGCAATGCATAAAACTCACCTGCACACAAGCAATGCATGAAACTCACCTGCACACAGGCAATGCATGAAACTCACCTGCACACAGGCAATGCATGAAACTCACCTGCACACAGGCAAAGCATGAAACTCACCTGCACACAAGCAATGCATGAAACTCACCTGCACACAGGCAAAGCATGAAACTCACCTGCACACAAGCAAAGCATGAAACTCACCTGCACACAGGCAAAGCATGAAACTCACCTGCACACAGGCAACGCATGAAACTCACCTGCACACAAGCAATGCATGAAACTCACCTGCACACAGGCAAAGCATGAAACTCACCTGCACACAAGCAATGCATGAAACTCACCTGCACACAGGCAATGCATGAAACTCACCTGCACACAGGCAATGCATGAAACTCACCTGCACACAGACAATGCATGAAACTCACCTGCACACAAGTGATGCATGAAACTCACCTGCACACAGACAATGCATGAAACTCACCTGCACACAGGCAATGCATGAAACTCACCTGCACACAGGCAAAGCATGAAACTCACCTGCACACAAGCAATGCATGAAACTCACCTGCACACAGGCAATGCATGAAACTCACCTGCACACAGGCAATACATGAAACTCACCTGCACACACACAATGCATGAAACTCACCTGCACACAAGCAATGCATGAAACTCACCTGCACACAGACGATGCATGAAACTCACCTGCACACAAGCGATGCAAGAAACTCACCTGCACACAGGCGATGCATGAAACTCACCTGCACACAGGCGATGCATGAAACTCACCTGCACACAGGCGATGCATGAAACTCACCAGCACACAGGCAATGCATGAAACTCACCTGCACACAGGCAATGCATGAAACTCACCTGCACACAGGCAAAGCATTAAACTCACCTGCACACAAGCAATGCATGAAACTCACCTGCACACAGGCAAAGCATGAAACTCACCTGCACACAAGCAAAGCATGAAACTCACCTGCACACAGGCAAAGCATGAAACTCACCTGCACACAGGCAAAGCATGAAACTCACCTGCACACAAGCAATGCATGAAACTCACCTGCACACAGGCAAAGCATGAAACTCACCTGCACACAAGCAATGCATGAAACTCACCTGCACACAGGCAATGCATGAAACTCACCTGCACACAGGCAATGCATGAAACTCACCTGCACACAGACAATGCATGAAAGTCACCTGCACACAAGTGATGCATGAAACTCACCTGCACACAGGCAAAGCGTGAAACTCACCAGCACACAGGCAATGCATGAAACTCACCTGCACACAGGCAATGCGTGAAACTCACCTGCACACAGGCAATGCGTGAAACTCACCTGCACACAGGCAATGCGTGACACTCACCTGCACACAGGCAATGCGTGAAACTCACCTGCACACAAGCAAAGCGTGAAACTCACCTGTACACAAGCAATGCGTGAAACTCACCTGCACACAGGCAATGCATGAAACTCACCTGCACACAGGCAAAGCGTGAAACTCACCTGCACACAGGCAATGCGTGAAACTCACCTGCACACAGGCAATGCGTGAAACTCACCTGCACACAGGCAAAGCGTGAAACTCACCTGCACACAGGCAAAGCGTGAAACTCACCTGCACACAGACAATGCATGACACTCACCTGCACACAGGCAATGCATGAAACTCACCTGCACACAGGCAAAGCATGAAACTCACCTGCACACAGGCAATGCATGAAACTCACCTGCACACAGGCAATGCATGAAACTCACCTGCACACACACAATGCATGAAACTCACCTGCACACAAGCAATGCATGAAACTCACCTGCACACAGACGATGCATGAAACTCACCTGCACACAAGCGATGCAAGAAACTCACCTGCACACAGGCGATGCATGAAACTCACCTGCACACAGGCGATGCATGAAACACACCTGCACACAGGCGATGCATGAAACTCACCAGCACACAGGCGATGCATGAAAACTCAACTGCACACAAGGCAAAGCATGAAACTCACCTGCACACAGGCAATGCATGAAACTCACCTGCACACTGGCAATGCATGAGACTCACCTGCACACAGGCAATGCATGAAACTCACCTGCACACAGGCAATGCATGAAACTCACCTGCACACAGGCAATGCATGAAGCTCACCTGCACACAGGCAATGCATGAAACTCACCTGCACACAGGCAAAGCATGAAACTCACCTGCACACAGGCAATGCATGAAACTCACCTGCACACAGGCAAAGCATGAAACTCACCTGCACACAGGCAATGCATGAAACTCACCTGCACACAGGCAATGCATGAAACTCACCTGCACACAGGCAATGCGTGAAACTCACCTGCACACAGGCAAAGCGTGAAACTCACCTGCACACTGACAATGCGTGAAACTCACCTGCACACAGGCAATGCGTGAAACTCACCTGCACACAAGCAATGCGTGAAACTCACCTGCACACAAGCAATGCATGAAACTCACCTGCACACAGGCAATGCATGTAACTCACCTGCACACAGGCAATGCATGAAACTCACCTGCACACAGGCAATGCATGAAACTCACCTGCACACAGGCAAAGCATGAAACTCACCTGCACACAGGCAATGCGTGAAACTCACCTGCACACAGGCAATGCGTGAAACTCACCTGCACACAGGCAAAGCGTGAAACTCACCTGCACACAGGCAAAGCGTGAAACTCACCTGCACACAGGCAATGCATGACACTCACCTGCACACAGGCAAAGCGTGAAACTCACCTGCACACAGGCAAAGCGTGAAACTCACCTGCACACAGGCAATGCATGACACTCACCTGCACACAGGCAAAGCGTGAAACTCACCTGCACACAGGCAATGCATGACACTCACCTGCACACAGGCAATGCGTGAAACTCACCTGCACACAGGCAAAGCGTGACACTCACCTGCACACAGGCAAAGCGTGAAACTCACCTGCACACAGGCAATGCGTGAAACTCACCTGCACACAGGCAAAGCGTGAAACTCACCTGCACACAGGCAATGCATGACACTCACCTGCACACAGGCAATGCATGACACTCACCTGCACACAGGCAAAGCATGAAACTCACCTGCACACAAGCAATGCATGAAACTCACCTGCACACAGGCAATGCATGAAACTCACCTGCACACAGGCAAAGCATTAAACTCACCTGCACACAGGCAAAGCATGAAACTCACCTGCACACAGGCAAAGCATGAAACTCACCTGCACACAGGCAATGTATAAAACTCACCTGCACACAGGCAAAGCATGAAACTCACCTGCACACAGCAATGCATGAAACTCACCTGCACACAGGCAAAGCATGAAACTCACCTGCACACAGGCAATGCATGAAACTCACCTGCACACAGGCAATGCATGAAACTCACCTGCACACAGGCAATGCATGAAACTCACCTGCACACAGGCAATGCATGAAAGGCTTTTCTGCTGCACATTGTACCACGCAGCCTGCTTTTGCATCTGAGGCCAGACCCGAGAACAGATTGCCACAGTCAGCCAGTCCAACACAGTAAGTCATTGTTCAAGCATGTCTTCACCTGTTCCTTTCTCCTTGCATTTCTCCTCTTTTGTGTATGTGCTCTTTCTTTGTGTGACTAAATATGGCTTTATTTTTACTGCTGTAAAACTGTCTTGATTTAACTTAGTTCCAATCGCTTTTTTAGAAGTTTCAGTTTATTTTTACCTTCATCTGGCACAAGGCTTTGCTAATTTGTAAAATAATGTTCACTTTATTCGAACATGACCATGCTTGAGTCTATCTTTCGCAGAACGTTTCGACGCACAGTGGCACTGGGCTGCATTTCATCTAGGACCTAATGACAACTGGGCCAGAAAATGTGATCCCCTTTTGACAACATCAGTTGGTTCAGGGGTCAGAATTAGAAGTTGGGAAGACTTTATTGCACATTGCAATTAAAGGGTACGATAAAGTCCACAACCTAGTTAAATTTTGACAGGATAAGCCCGACGGAGTTTAACAGAACAAAAAAGGCCAAGGAAGCACTGAAATCAGCAGCAGGAAAACTGCCGAATAGGTTCTATTCTTTGCACCTGGTGAATTTCGAATGGGGTTTTGGGGGGCAGCAAACAGGAGGGAGGTTCCCCCCCCCCATGGCCGCCTTCAGGAGTATTGGGATATGGCCAGGTACAGCCTATACCCCCTCGCTCCTCCTTTAATGATACCCAGATAACCACATGGACTACCAATAGAAGTTTTTGGAGTAGGGGGTCGTAAACCCCCGGCCGTATTTATTAAACAATTTTAATAAAACATTTTAATAAAACATTTTATACCTTATTTAACACAAAAATACGCAGAATAAAATTGCATTCCATTGTTACAATGATATGTACAGATGTCAGATGGCTAACCTTAACATAAATCTAATACAAAGGTATTCCTATCTTAATCTAGCATACCACAGCAATTACTTCTGCGCATTCCCCTTTGAGCCCACGGCAAGGTCACGTCTGGGGTCAGATCCTCCCCCAATTAAGCCCCACGCCCTCGTACCGGAGTGCGCATGCGCGGGGGCCCAGTCACCGTGAGGGTACTTACCCCTCCCGGTCACCCCCATACGCCCTGTATATTATCTCCAAGGGGCCCATTGCACCCGTGTGCCCGTGCGGGGTGGCCAACCAGCCTACTGGAAAGCGTCACTCCCCATCCCCCGCACCCCTCCAGCCTACCGGCTGTAACCGCCCCTGGAGTACCATGAGAGACCACTTGTCCCTCCCATTGGGCGACCCCATTCCAGAATGGCGCCGCCCCTAAGGACCTTAAGTTACTGCTCCCCAATCATGACCTTACCGCCACAGGCCAGATGGTTGACCGACTGTCTGGCCCCCCCCATCGCTCTCAGAAAGGTCAAAGCCTAGCTCTAAACCCCTCCATCCAAGCCAACAAGTTCCCCATGAAAATCCTATTACCCAATTGAGATAAATGGACGCCGTCTTGTAGGAAGCACGACTCCCCTCGTATGCACCCATGGGAAATCGTTTGCAAATGTGGGGACCTGAATAATCTCTCCAATTTAGTGTTGATCCTCCGAACTGAATTATTTAACGCCTTCACTGATTCGCCCCCCGCCATTGCATCCTTGGGACCATGTGTGACCAAACTATGGTGCACCCTGGGCAAGTCCGAGCCAACCATCCCACTTCCGTCAGTACAGTCTCCACTAAACCCCTCCTGCCCAAGTGTACCAAATCATTCCCACCCACGTGTAGGATAATGGCGCTGGGTAGAACCCCATTTTTTTTTAATAAATCTGACACCAGGTCCCTGAGTTGTGTGAGGAGGAGACCCCCTCTCCCATGAAAAGACACTGTAAGGCCTGCCAGTTCAGTTTTTGACTCAAATTTTCCTGCAATAAAAAGGCATGCAACCGTTTTACGTAAGAATGGCCGATGATCCAAACCACTTGCTGTCTTCGCTGGCGGGCGTGACCCTGTCCCAGCGCCGACTGCTGTTGCCGCTGTGTCGCCATCAGTTTCCCTCCTGCGTGACAGGTTCGAGAAACTGCAATTCAACAAAAAGGAGAAAGACATCAGAACCCAAGCTCCCGCACTCATTATAACAAATGCATACGCACATAGCGCTTGTAACAATTGGATGACCATCTACCAATCCTCTGGACGTCCCCCTGGCAGACCCCTAGCCGTCGCCTCAGTTGCAGCTCCTATTCTGAATGAATGCGTTCCAAAGCTACTTGGTTCCAAACCTGCTTTCAACACCGCCATGTCCAAGACTCTTTTGAATTGGAATTTCGTGAGCGGGGTGCCATCTGCATGAATTAATAAAGGGCCACCCGCCCCATCGGCCCTACTGCCCAAAAATTCCTCCAAGTTAGCAATAGGGCAACAAGGATTTGAGGGTGCACGGTGTAGTACAACTCCTTCTCCCCGGGCAAACTGGTCCGTCTTTGACTTCTTGATAGATATCAGCACAGAATCCCCTTGTACTTTAACCCGATCAAATTGTAGGCCACTCTGCACATCCCGCTTGTTGCTGGACACCAGTTCACTGATCCTAAATGCCCCATAAAATGCCAAAGAAAATGCCGCACGGAATAACAACACTTCAGCCGTGGAGCTGCAAACTAAACCGAGAGACCCAAGCAAAGCTGTTAACAACTCCATCCCTATAGGCCGCCTACTGTCCGGCACTGATCCCTGTATGCGCTGCCACCCCTTCAAAGCCTTCCTGACTGTGAAATTGTTTGCGGGATCCCTTAACCCTCTTGCTTGCGCAAAAGGAAATTGCTGCCATATGTCGCCTGGCGGCCGCCACTGAACACCCCTCCTTCTGCAAAAAGGCTAGGTAGGTCAGGATCCTCCCCGCATCATGCCAATGTTCCTCCCACTCCCTTCCCAAAAGGTACAGTAAGCCCAAAACGCCCCTTCGTATGCCTTCCTAGTCCTTGGAGCTAGACTAGCTGCCACGAGGTCCGGTAATTGGGGGCACCAATCTGCCAAAGAGATTCTGGGAAGGCCGTCGGGCGCACTGCCGCCTCTGGGAGATGTGTCCTGAACACCTGCATCTTGAAGCGAGAGAGGGCGTCAGCAGCATGATTCAATATTCCGGGCACATGCTTAGCCCTAAATTGCAAATTCAATCGCATGCATAACAGTACAATCTCTTTCACTAGGCGCAATATCCATTTGCAATGTGCAGTTTGCTGATTAATGCATTCGACCACAGACATATTGTCAGACCAGAAAATGACCGAGCGGTCGCGTAGTTGACCCGGCCAAACAGTCAAAGCCACCCAAATGGGGAATAATTCCAGGAAACCAATATTTTTTGTGAGGCCACTCAGCCTCCACCATGTCGGCCACCGCTGAGCCACCCACTCAGTGCCCAGTATGGCGCCAAATCCCTCACTGCCAGCAGAGTCCGTCATTAGTCCCAACTCTGGGGAGGCAATGAGTGGACCGGGCCACACCAACCTGCCATTGAAGTCCCTCAGAAATGCCAACCAAATGCGCATGTCCTGACGTACCTCAGCAGATAGCCTGGTGTGGTGGCGTTGTTCCTGAAGTCCGGACATAGCCTGCGCAATAGAGCGTGAGAATGGTCGCGCCATAGGTATTACACGCAAAGCAAAATTCAACTGCCCCACTGTCTGCTGCAACTGATGTAATGTGACCTTTTCCTTCTCCAAGCACTGTTGCAGGCCTAACTCAAACTTTCTAATTTTTTCTTTGGGTAACCTGAAACATCCCTGTATGGAGTCCAATTCTATCCCCAGGAATTCAATGCTAGTGGATGGCCCTACTGTCTTCCCTGGTGCTAATGGTACCCCAAAAGTCTGCATGAGTGTGCAAAATTCACGCAGCGCCCATCCACACTCCGGGGAACCAGGGGAGCCTAGAACCAAGAAATCATCAAGGTAATGTAGGACATGCGTGTGCCCAGTAACCTGCCCAAAAACCCATTCCAGAAAAGAGCTGAATTTCTCAAAATAAGAACATGAGACAGAGCAACCCATGGGCATACACATATCCATGTAATACTTTTCTTGAAACTGGAAACCCAACAAATGAAAATCCGCAGGATGGACTGGCAATAAGCGAAATGCAGACTCAATATCTGTTTTTGCCATCAGCGCACCAGGGCCCAGGACCCGGAGCATTTCCACCGCTTGGTCAAAAGATGCATATTTTACCCTGCACAACTCTTCACTAATAGCGTCATTCACTGACAACCCCTTAGGTGCCGATAAATTGTGAATCAGCCTGAACTCTCCCGCTTCTTTCTTTGGCACCACCCCTAGCGGAGAGCAAACAAAATTCTTTACCGGGATGGTGTCATATGGGCCTGCTATTCTACCTAGACGTAGCTCCTTGTCAATCTTATTGGCTGCCACCCGTGGGTTAGCTCGTACTGAAACCTGATTCTTACAGACCGACTTTCCAATATAATCTGGGGCGGGTATCCTAAAGCCACAGGTAAAGCCTTCCAACAGCATCTGGGCAGATGAAGAACATGGGTACTTATTCAGCCAAGGGGTCAAAACCGATATCTTAATAGGGGAACGTGAATGGATAGCTGGCGCACCCTCAATCCTGTTTCTTTCTCTCTGCATCTTTTCCTTTCTTGGAACATCTAGACTCAGGGTGTGATGTGTTGGCGCAGAAGGAACACGCGTGCCTGAATTTACACGTTCCCGGGGGCCTGTTACATGTCCGCCTATTGAAATCCCAGCACGCTCCCTTCTTCCCGCTCCCCCGCCACTCCTGTAAGTGGAGGGGAATTCTGCCGAAAGGGCTGAGCCGGCTGACTTCTTGCTCCCTCCTGCACTACCCCGCCAAAATGGTCAATCCAAGATATCAAGTCCACTTGGTCCCAGGCCAGTGCTGGATCAGAAGCTCTTGCTCTCCTAAAACTTTTATCATAATCCTTCCATCCATTACCCCCGTATTTATCATGCGCCATAGTGATCCTATTCTGATAACATGCCATCGCTGCCTGCATATTGGGAGATTGCTCCGCCATCATTGCCATATACACTGAAAAACCCCTAATCCAATTAATGAGGGACTCTTCCAACCTATATTTCTGCAGTTCGTTAGCCCATTCCCGAGGAAGCATCCACTCCTTATTTTTCTTAGCTTCCTCCCGCTCAGCTTCATCAAGTAACAAAGAAAACATGTTCACATAACTCCCTTTCCATATTTTTTCTTTCGTTTCTGTTGTCACATGTCTGGCCAAGTTCTCCCTGGGAGTGCGGGCCTCACCCACCCCCAACAACGGCAGAGTCACTTGCTTACCTGGTGTCTTACACCCCGCCGGCTCCTGGACCTTCTCCTTGGATGTATCGACCACCGGGCAGGGCCCCGGTAGGTCCTTGTTGCCCCGCTTGGGGTTGCGTTGCCCTGTGGAGCGGGGGGAACTGGTAACACCTGACCCTTACCCGGGGCATCCCCGGCGTACCATTAAACTGGGTCATGATTTGCCTCGCCTTCTCCATTAAATCTTCCCCTTCTACCGTGGCTCCCGCTGCCGGTGACCAGTTGGCCACCTTCCCCAACCAAGGGAGCAGAGCTGCTAGATTGGAAATTAAGTCCTGTGGTACCGAGCTGCCCCCGGAGGTGTCAACGGGGCCCCGGGCACCCCCTAGTTGGTCTACTGGGACCAATGCCGGCTGTGGTGCTGGGGCGTTAATTGGCAGTGGCGGAACGAGAGCGGGGACCGGCAGGGCTGGCGCAGGCACAGGTGGGATTGCGTCCGGGACGGGAGGGATGAGCGACGGCACAGGCATAGGGGAGGGTATCGGGCGTGGTCCTGGTCTCTCGTGCACCCCCTCCCTGCCCTTCTTGGCTCTATTTCTCTTTGGGAGGGGTGGAAAAGCCTCCCTAGGTGCCACATGCTTGCGTCTAGGCCTCTCCCCTGGCGTCTCCTCCCCATCTACCTTCTCCTTTAATTCCGCCAAGGCCTGCCCCATCTCATCCATCTGCTTCATCCTATTCTCCATTGCCACCATTTTTTCCATCATGCCTTGCAAAAGGCTTTCCATACGTGACTGTGTGTCCCCCCGCTTAGATTTATTTGCCATCTTAAATCTCCCCCGATCACAATACGCCTGTTACCAATGGGCACCCCGAGTGGGTCAAATCCTGGCGCACTCCCCCACACAGACTGGGCTGGGACGTGTCCCGAGCCCTTACCTGATAGCGTAGGAGGTACACGACCGGCCGTAAGCACCCAGGCAACCAGAGCCACTCCACACCAGCTATTCTAGTGGGTCAGGTGAGTTGACTCAAACCCGCGTGGCTCCCAGAAGCTCTGAAAATGCAGGCCTGTCCGTGCCCTCTTCCTCGATCCTGCTGCTGTTGTCCTCTGCATATGTCCGCTCTTGCCCGCTGTCCACTCGCCGTGAATCAGCCCACTGCTTGGACACAAAGAACAGATCACGTAATGCCAAAACAACCGCTTTTTATTAGCAGTATTCACATTCACCATCCAACTAAGACAGAATCCCCCACCCCTAAGCTGTCCAGATCAGCTTAAGGTTTTAATACTGCAGGGGCGTGAGTGGAGAATAGAACCCTGCAAGGCTATCCTAACTCGTTTGCCAGCACTTTCCTCTTGCCACTGCAGCCCCATGCTGAAAATCACCCCCAACCATATAGGCTATTAAAGAAGTAAACACCACCACTATTAGAACGAAAATCGGCACCTTCCGAGCATGAGATTGCTCTTAAACTTCCCCCTTTCGGTAGCGCCCAGTAGACGGAGAAAACCGGCGGACCGCAGCCCCGACTCACTGCTCACCCAAGCGAGAAGCTATCCGCTCACCTTCCCTTCTTGCCGCCTCACGGGGCCCTCACTACCCGTTACCGTACTTCTAGGCAGATCGCGACGGTCCGATGCGACCCGGCGCTGTCTTTCTGCTCCCTGCACCCGACCTCGACCTCAACGTGGCGCTGTCCTCCTGTTCGAGTAACCTCGACCTCGACGTGGCGACGTCTTCCTGTTCCCCGCACTCTTGATCCGACGACGTGCACCTGGAAACAGAAAATAAAACAAATTAAGGGCAGCCTCCTAGCGAGGCTGGTGCGTAGTCCGGCTGGGAAGCGGCGAAAAGAGATCCAACTCGCCGCTCCCGAGCCTTATCAGGGGTCTCCCTGATGACGTCACCAACGCGCGCCCCGGAAGCGCGTTTCGCTTCCGGGGCACGCTCCCTCCGCCAATCATTCTGTAAGGCGGGCCCACCGCGCTCTCAGGGCGCGATGGGCCCGCCCCCCAGTGTGGGCAGCATCGGGGGCCGGCTCGACCGCCATACCTTTGGCGTGGCCGAGTCCGGCCCCGCCTCTCTAGAGTTGGTGCAGTCCGACGACTGCATCTGGTTCTTTGGGCTGGGAATTGGGCTATTTAATTGCCCATATATAAACGGACATTTTAGAGCACGAGCCACCATGTTGTCAATGGTGACACAGTGGCTGGTAGATGGGTTTTAAAAGGTTTTACGTGAGTGGTTACTGGCGCAAGGAGAGTCAAGCCATCCTGCTGCTGGAGAAAACAGGCTGGTTTGATGTATGGGCCGACAGCATCGAAAGAGCGGGGTGCCTGGCATGTCAGGTGCCTTCAGGGGTCGCTGCCATGGTAATGGCTTGTTCGCATCTGCGTCGTGCCCTGTTACCTCAGGCAGTGGAGGTGAGTGCCAGGGGCCACTCAAGAGTCCGGAGAGTCGCCCCTTTAAGGAAAAATGCAGGCCTCGCAGGCGGAGCAGGCATCGGGGAGAGAAAGGAGCCCGTACGAGGCCCTGCCGGTAGGGGCGGGGGCCAGCACAGGTAGGAGTATGAGGTCGATGGCCATTAGGGGCAGCCCGGGCAGGGAAGAAACAAGCCCAAGCTCAGCTGGCCATGTAGGGGCCAGCATTACAAAGAGGGAGAGGAGGGGCATACACAGGCGTCTGCTGTCCACAATGGCATGAGAATAAAAAATTTAACTATTTACAGCGGTGAAAGGAGCCTGCTCAGAAACTGTTCACACTTCAACTGCTGCAAAAGATGGGAAAGCTACTGCGAGAATACTTGGAAAAGTGCCCTGCTTGAATCCCCACCTCCAGTGAGAAAACTGCATTGTTATTGTAAATATGAATGTATTCAAGACATTTAACACATAAATGACAAGTGTAGCAAAACGGCAATTAGTGAAGCCTGTGTTGCAAAAATAACTGTGCTTTAGAAGGGCAGGACAGAAACGTCACTTCTGCAAAGCTTCGTGCCCGAGCTCTCCGCTGAAAGCAACGACAGGCACAGTGGACGTGTCTCCCGAAACACACATTCAAAGAGTGTTTGTTTAACAAAAGGTGCCCACTGCAGGGGTGTATGTAAATCGCTTTCCAGAGCCAACTTGAGTTTAACAACTGAATGAGCAGTTAACATAACCTGTTGACTGAATGGGGAGCAGAATCCCTGACCTGCTTTCTTCAGTTCTTAGCAGGAGGCGCAAGGGCCACAACAACACTCCGTTGTCAGGCTGTGCCTCAGCAACACCCTAGCCCAACTCCATTTACTTCATGGAACCTGAGTCTACACGCCAGAGTTGTCCTGGGAACTCTGAATCCTACCCTTTTCACTGGAAGTACTATTTGAGCACAGCGCAGTTACCTTCCCCTTACGGTGCTCCAACCTTCAAGCGCTCCATTGGAGTTACCAGGGAGCCCAGTGTAAAGCCCAGCCCATGAAAGAATGAGCCTAGCGCGAAAAAATTCTGCCATGCCGTAGGCAGAGTTTTTGCCGAACTCCATGCTCCAAGCAGAGCGTGGGGGTCACAAAAACTCTGTGAACTCCACTTGTGTAGCAGAGTTTATCACCAGGCCTAAGAGTGAGGGGAGCAGGGAGGGCTTTCTGTAGGCATTTGGCAGGGAAGGTGGTGCGTGGAAGAACAGCCAAAAGACTGGAAGCAAGGAGGGAGGAGCATTGTGTTTCTGGAATGTTTTCCCGTAGTGGTGCCAATAACTCTATGGGGGATGGTGTTGGCACACTAGAGAGTGACTTTTCACATTGATAACATGGCAGTGGTGTAGGTGGTGAACAAGCATTCCGTAAGGGACGCTCAGGTGCTGAAGCTGCTGAGGGTGTTTTGTATTGAAGTGCCTGAAGTATGATATGTTTTTTCAGGCGAAGCATGTGCCTGGGGTTGACAATGACATTTCGGGTGCTTTGTCTTGTTCGCAGTGGAAGAGATTACGTGGGCTGGGAAACTAGGCAGACATGGACATGGCTTGTATGCCACAGGAGCTTTGGACAATATGCAACAGATGATGCTATGGCTGGTGGCAGGGTCGCTGGCATTGTCAACGAGAAAAAGCTATTCACAGGCATGGACAGAATTCTTAAATGGTGGGGCCCAACGGAGGCAGCAGTACTGTGCCAGGACAAAGGACTTAGTCTAATGCATACTGTCTCAAATTGAAATGAAGAGGTCTAGGGTCGCGATTTCAGGGAATCTGGTGACATAGCGTTCACGGGGAAGCTGTTGTGGGGTTAGGAGCTGTCAGCAGGTGAGCTGGTTAGAAGGATGTTGGAAGACTGGACCAGGGAAACAGGTCTTGTGGGACCAAAGAGGAGACCACAGTCTTGGTGTATTTTGTGTGAGGTAATTCATTGCCTGCCAGCAGTTTGTAAGGGTGAGGACGAAGCAGTGTTATTGTCTACCTTGATGACATGGATGTTTTGGGGCTCTTTTCGTGTGCCTGGGTTGTTAGGTGGTGGGGGGAATAGGGGTTTGGTCTAGGAGGAATTAAGGTCTGGTGCAGGGTTCGAAGTATGGATATACAATTTAAAAACAGATCAGAGAGGGAAGGGTAGGTCGCAGGTGCTCCAGAAGTAACTGGTTGATAGTTTTTGCCGGTGAGATGGGTGGTCTCCCTCCGTGGTAGGAACGGAGACCCTGTGGGGCCAGTCTTTAAACACAAGGATGGTAGACCAGTGACAGCATTTAAGCTGTTAGCGACCCTGCACAGGGCGTTTTCTCACTTGGGAGTTGAAGCAGGAGGCTTTATGACACATTCTTTTAGAATAGGTATTGCAATGGAGGCAGGCAGGAGATGCTGGTGTCGGGACAGGATCATGGGTCTGGGGAGGTGGTCGTCTGAATGTTTTAGGCAGTATGTTCCAGAGGGGATTGTTGATCCAAAATCCGTATCTCACTCGCTATTGCTGTGTTTCAGGTTGGGTACCCGGCCCGGATGCCATTGCTTTGTCCCTATGGATTGCAGGCACTCTTTCATATAATGGGCGGAGAGGAGAGTGTCCCAGCGAATTTGGGGCTCAACCCCAGCTTGTTTACGGTGTGTTGGCATGGCAAAAAGGACATGAGATAGAGAGAATTTTTAGCCTGCCTGAATAGGCTGGCAGTGGGAGGGAAGAACCCAGATGTGTTGGTTTTACATGTAGGTAAGAATGAGTTGGTAGTGGAAAATGGGGTAGTGTAGATGAGGCCCATGAAGGAGGATTTAAAGCGGATACATAAGCAGTGGTCAGGTTGTCACGTCATATGGATGGAGTTTATTCCAGAAGAGCTTTGCGAGGGCTCTGATGCTAGCAGCGATTGACAAAGTCAGGAGGAAAATGAATAAAGAAATGAGATCTATTTGCAGAAAGTCTGGGTTTGGTCGAATTGAGCATGAGGATGTGTGGTATGATAATGTGGAGTTTTTGGGGCGATGGTGTACATTTGCTGCATTATGGTATGGTACTATACCTGTGGCAGCTTACGCAAACGTTGGCTGCTACGCTCAAAGTTCAGCATTGAGCGCCGTGGGCGTGGCAGAAAAAGTCAGTCAGGGCCTTTTTTCTGGGGAAATTTGAGAATTTGCCATGAGTTTTAGTCAATTTTAGTCTTGTTGACAGCGGCAGTCCAGGCTCAAAGAGAACGGGTGGTGAAGCTCACGCCTAGTTGAGGCAGAAAGATAGAGGTTTGTTAGGAAGTTAAGTTAGGTAGAGTTTAGTAGTTGCAGTTAAACTGAATGAGAGGTTACAGGTCTCAATTGCTGAAGTTCAGTCCGATAGGAGTTAGAGACTTTCATGTTGAAGTTGTGGGGAGAGAGGGATATTTAGGGGTGGGGGTAGTCTAATATAGCTGAATACCTTTGTATAGTGAGGTTTAGTTTTGTACAGCGCAAGGCCTACGGTTTTATTGTGATGTGCACCTGGTTCAATAAAGCGCCCTTTTCACACAAAGCTGGTGTCAGTGGTCTATGCTGCGCCCCCTCTCCCCCAAACCCCAGGGTTTCAGATTTTATCAGGTGCAATAAATAGCAGCTGCCCCTCTGGGGCACTCCTCATCAGGGCCAGTTTTCTTTGAATTGAATCTTATGAACAACTATTTTGTTAGTAATAAATACAGATATGTGTGACTTACATTGTCACAATGTCACACCCCTACATGATCTCGGATATGCCAAAATCCCTGGGGTGTCATTTCCGCACCCCCAGGGTTACTCTGCAAGGGTTTTCTACCCTGACTCTCCTATTCGATCAGTCTGAGAAATCTGTTGCACCATTGTGGAATGCTGAAGGAAGGAACCACAGCCCTTGGGGACACAATGAAGTGAAAGAGTGACAAGAGGATGCTGGGAGGCCAAACGGATATGACGGCTGAGAGGTGGAGAGCGAATAACGTACCAACGTCCTCGCTAAAGGACGTGGGTACGCTAAAGACGGCTGCCAGGGAGGAGAAACTGACAAGGAAGCCCTCGTAGAGCCTTCAGGAAGCAGGTCTGCTGCGCACCACGGTTAATGCGTATATCCGAGAAGAGTAGAGACTGACAGGAGATCGAAGCACAGTTATGGATCTGAAAAAGAGAACAGCAGCTGTTCGTTTACATACTTGTTTTGTTGAGCGCAGACATGTCACATGACAGCCTTCTCATATACTGGACAGAGGGGTCTCTGAAGAAGGCTTCTCTGTGCCTGGGGCAGCACGAGGAAGCGAATGTGCACTTGGACCTTTCCCCACTTTGTGCCCCACAGAGTGATTTTACGCCATAAATAAAGACCCCAAATTTCTATAGAATTGCACCAATTTCTATTCCCAAAAAGTTTGCTATTTTTCCCTTGAATAAACATTTAAATAATCAATAAACTGAATTTCCTGCACCCTTCACTTGTCAAAAATGGTACTTTATTAGGCACTGGATCAAAATACTATTGTTGTTCGACACTACATCGATGCTGGTAATATCGACCAACACAAATGTGGTATCCACTACATGGCCCACCACTACATCGTCACGTAGTATGGAATGATTATTCTTAGCTCTACTTCTGCATAGACTTTCCTTGCCAGGGAGTGGTTCGGTGGAAATAGTTACTGTCATGCGATGGAACATGTGTGATATAGTGAGGGCACCCCAGAGCTACGCCACACCTTTTCTAGCTCCTTAAAGCATGCAGCTAGTGTCAGCATGTTGATTGGTCAAGGTGATCCCTATAGTGCCTATTAAGATGCGCCTGGACTGCATAGCGCGCGTCCAGAGCACAAACCCGAGAAGGAGGAAAGTAAACACGAAGTCTTGAAGTAGAGTCACTGTAGGCCTCACGACAACACCCAACCAATCACATCAAACCTCCAATGTGTCAGCGCAGTGACATTTCTCAAGAGTAGCGCAGGCCTCTTATCAAAAACCGAGCGCGGAGGCTGACAGCTTTTGAAGAACATCCCTGCCCGTCTCCTCATCTCTGCAGTTTCCATGGCAGCCGAGGGCTCGCAGAGGCATTTCTTCACCAGCAAAGTGGGGGAGAGAGAGGCTGTGGACTTGTCTCGAACACAAACGGAATACAAAGGAGCAGGAGCGAAGCCGCGCGCCGCCGAAATAAAACGGAATGGAACAGCAATGCAAATCGATACGGATGCGCTATAAATGATGCACGCCTCGGTAGCCTCGAGCTAATACATAAAACATGAGGGGAGGTTTATAGCTGCTCCTGGTGGGCACCTCCCAGCGGAGGGGAGGGGGCGGGCCTGCGCTGCCGGGCTGCGGAAAACTCGGTTCTTGTCGCCAAATTGTAGATTTAGCACATTGACCGTACTGTATCCGAGCTCTCAAAATGGTGGCTAGCATCCGTGGTCATCATGGGATGGAGGGGATGTGGGAAGCATTAAAAAGCCCTGGCCTAGAGGCTGTCCGTATTTGGACTTGTTATCACGAACTGTATGATTCTAAAGAAAAATGTGAAATCACCAATCGATATATCTTTTGAGCTGTAAACATTTGTGTCCGTCAGTCTCACCAGCCACGAAGAAGCTGATTTTTGAAAATAATAAGGGCAAAATATAGGCCCTGTGCTCCGGGAGGAATGTCCCCTCTACCTCATAGCCTACTTTGAACCAGGTCCCAGACAGCTCTGAGCGAATGGGTGAAGCAAGCAAAGCCAGCAGGTGTTAGGAAGATTGCCCCCCTTTTAGGGAATTTTGAAATTCTTTCATTTCCTTCATTCTCGCCATCCTTCTTCCATACATTTTCCTCTCCCTAGTCTTCTTTCTGTCTTTTCCTAAATTGCTTCCCTTCTCTCCTCCAACTCTTTCTGTACTTTTATCCATCAATTTATTCATCTTTGTTTAAGCCCCATCCTACTTTCTCTCCATCCTTCTTTGTGTTTTTAATTCCTCCGTTTTTTATCCATCATTCATACTTCATTACGCCATCCTTCCAACCACCCTTCTTTCCTTCCATCCATCACTTTTACCTTTTCCATTCATCCTTCTTTCAATCCATCCATCATCCATCCTTCTCTCCCACATCCCTTTATCCTCCTCTCCAGCCACCTATCTCTGGCTCCATTCACCCATCTCTCCATCCATCCTTTCTCCAGCCTTCTCTCCCTCATCACTTGATCCTCCTCTCCAGCCACCTATCTCTGGCTCCATCCATCCATCCTTTCTCCAGCCTTCTCTCCCTCATCCTCTTCTCCAGCCACCTATCTCTGCCTCCATTCATCCATCTCTCCATCCATCCATCCTTTCTCCAGCCTTCTCTCCCTCATCCCTTCATCCTCTCATCCAGCCACCTATCGCTGCCTCCATTCATCCATCTCTGCCCCCATCCTCTCGCCAGCTTTCTCTCCATCTATCAATCCATCTTCCACTTCATCCATCCGACTCTGCATTCAATCCACCTCCTCTCGGGCCTTCGCCAACTAGCCCTGACATTTCGTATCCCAAGCTTTAGCAGACTGAATGATGGGGAAGGCAGTGGTGGCTCCTTGCCCCAAGCCCCACGCTTTTTGGGGTCCCACGCTCCGGTTACACCACAAAATGCTTTGCTGAGGATGGGGACGCCATCGGTGGTGAGATGCCTGGCATACATTACTCATCAGGAGGCTCCTTTTTTGAGCCAGTCTCATAGCTGGGGCATTCCAACCCATTTTTGGCCATCTGATTACCGACAAACTTTGACCAGTTCTCTGTCCACACCTTTAGCCATTCGCTCTTTGCAGTTGTGGGAGTGAGGTTTCATTCTACTCGGTTGCACAACCAATTACACTAAGGGCCATATTTATGGTCAAGTCACGCAGTGCACCGCAGCGCAGCGCAGCAAGCCACCTTGCTGCTCTGCACTGCGTGACGGGAAAGGGCAGGAATGTGCCATATTTAAGGCAAATACAGTGCATTCCTGACTTTTCCCCTGTGCTGGCACCCTTTTGGCTGCCTAGTGCCAACGTGGGCACCCTTGCAACATGGTGCAAGGGTGCCTGAGTTGTAAGGAGGATTGTTTTGTGCCAGAAGAGGCACAGTCCTGCACCAAACAATCCCCAGAGGCATTTTCCTCTTTCTATGTGTGCTGCAAACACACTCACACATAGAGGAAAAAATGAGGAGAAATAGAGATATTTCTCCTCGTTACTCCTCCTCTGGGAAGGAGGAGGTTTTTGGCGCATTCCCAGGTCTACCACTTCTGGTAAATCTGGGAATGCGTCAAAATCCGTGGATGTTGCGTGGGAACAACAGCGCTCCGCCCATGGAAACGCCTCCCTGGTGCAGAGTAATGCAACGCACAGATTTGCGCTGCGTTGCGTTACTCTAGATTTATGAAGCCACTCAGGGCCATGCAAGGTGGTCTTGTGTGGCTTCATACATGCCATTTTTGTGACTCTCTTGCACCACGTTGTGTGGTGCAAGAGCCATGCAAAGGGGCTCGTGAATATGCCCCCAAGTTGGTGAGGGCCCTGCTAAATGAGCCTCCAGCCCTTCCTGACGGGCCCTTTCAAAAAGCAGTGGCCCCCAGTTCCGTGCTGTTCATGCCCCTTTTAGAAGGAATTTCCCTTTCCTTCACATGCGTCCCTTCATTCGCTGCTATTTGGAACTCAGTAATCAGACCCTATGGGCTTGTCGCACTAGGCTTATGCCCAGCTTCTCTTACTACCGGGAGGACAGAAGCTGTCATTCTTGTAATTCATCTCCTCGCACAAAAGAACCGACACAACGTTCTACAAAAGGAAGCCTTTAACAAAAGAATAAGAAAGAAACCACAAATTAGCCACAAAAAATGCATAACAGGGTACAAGTTACATAACAGGTATAGTTGCAGAGTACATATTCACCCCAGGGGGACTCTCTTGCCGCTATTGACAGATGACAGATTTTCATTGTTGCTGAAAGGTACTCCTTTTATCGACTTTGGAAGGTTGTACTGCAAGTGGGGTAGTGCCTGCTTTTAGTTCTAGTAACTACCAGTTAATGGCTTATCTGGGCTGTGCGTGATGCATGTTTACTAATTCTGTTTTAATGTGTTTTATTGTGGATAGTGTGGGATGTGCTGTGTTGGAGTATAGGATTGGAAACAGCCAAGCCAAGGACTGGAGACATTCCTATCTACTAGGTGGGCCGGTGCAAGGCGTGACACCCGCAGCTCTTCTTGTGTTTACTTTAGCTACGATGACCTTACATATATGGATTTGTAATTTCACTTCTAAATTTGCAAGTTAGATTTTTTTAAAATGCATCATGCAAAGAGATTTTGAGATAAAAAGCCAGGATTGGCTGAAGGTGTCACATGACATGAAAACATTTGGAAGCAATGTTTTGTGTTCTGATGACAAGAGGGCAGGTGGGACACCCAAGAAGTCATAGCTTTACTGGCATTATTGCGAGCATCACCCAGACACGTTTCTTTAACCCAAAGGTCCAGGAGTGAACAGCTGCTGAAAGTGCCCATAGAGAGAGAAGGTGGTGGGAAGTCTGCAGGCATGAGTATGGATGTTTCTACTGTATTCAGTGTTTAATTTGTGCCGGTGGTTGCAGGTGAGGCCCACCAGCACTCATTTTTGGGGGCTGGAACTCTCTTTTCCTCTAAATATTTTGATCCAGTGCAAGAGAGAGAACAATTCCAAATGTTGAACGAGAGAAGAAGTGAAAGAGAGAAGAACAGTGACAAAGGAAGAAAACAGGGGAAGAAGAAGGACTTGCTCATGACATGCAGGGGGTGGCTGGGGGTGGGTCAAAGAGGCAAGAGGGGGAATCAGGACTATGCTGGCTCGATATTCCATGCCTGACCTTTTAATTTTTTTTTGCCGTTTTATGTAGCGCGAGCTCGACCAGAGGGTACTGGAGCGCTTTACCTGAGCACCAGTTCCATTACTCAAGGACTCATTAATTTTTGTAGGCACGGGGAGATTAAGGGCATAATTTACTGCAAAATGATACAGCACAGAGCTGCAAGCTTTTTTGCTGCACCGAGCTGCATCATTTTAAAAGCACAGGGATACGTTGTATTAACAGCTATACGAAGCATCTGTGTGCTTTCCCCTGCGCTGGTGCACAATTTGCTGCCATGCGCCAACGCAGGCACCCTTTCGTCATGTTGCAGGGGCGCCTGCATTGCTTTCCTTCTTTCACAAAAACAATTATTAATGGCATTTTCCTCTTTCTATGCATGCTGCTGCATGGCAGCACGCATAGAAAGAGGAAAAACTAGGAGACATAAAAGTATTTCTCCTCGCTGTGCCATTCCCAGGTTTACGGCACTTTGTAAATCTGGAAATGTGTCAGTTTTCAGGGATGCTGTGTGGGAACACCCCAGCAACACCCATGGAGTGCCCCTTTCACGCAGAGTAAAGTGTGACCCCAGCAACACCCATGGAACACCCCTTTCACGCAGAGTAAAGTGTGACCCCAGCAACACCCATGGAACGCCCCTTTCAAGCAGAGTAAAGTGTGAAAGGGGCCCATATTTACAAGGCCAAGAAAAGTCACGCAGGGTGACTTTACATAGCCAGGTGAATATGGGCAGGCATACTGCACCGTCGGTGAGTCTAACAAAAGTGACGCACCAGTGACGCAATGGTCTTGTAAATGAGACTATAAGTGATGCGCCCAGAATGACAGGATGTTGAGTCGACGCCGAGACTCGAAGCTGGTCCCCCAGTTCCAAACTCAGCAGCTGTAGCGACCACCACATCCTCTCCCACCTTCGATAGCATGGACTTCTGAGCAAAACCTTGGGTGCCGGCACCTATCCTTTCACAAATTAGGGAGGGACTGTATTGCATTGCAGTATTTCCACAGCACTGTCCTACCCCGTGACGATGATTGAGGGCGGTGTGAGACGGGGTGAGACCAGCCGGGTGCCAGCAGTGTGCTTGCCGAAGCGTGCAGGCAGGACGATGGTCATTCCACCCTTATCAGTCACAGCTGCATCAATTAAATACATAATTTAAACACACTCGTAAATTAATGATCATGCCTCAAGGATCTTGCAGAATCCAGACATCTCTCTACTTTAATCAGGGCCTCGCCGGGTTCGCGGCGTTTTCGCTAATTTGGGGTGGCCTGTGATGCATATTTCATGGCGTCCGATCACGTCGCCTGCCACTCCGAGGAGGGGGGGCGACGGCGGGTCTTGATGAGAAGCATTTGAACCGTCGGGGCTAACATCTCGGATCAAGGCGGCTCGAGCCCGCCGTTAATCAAAATCCTGTAATTGGACGAGGCTTTGACGGCCTCGTTCACCTCGTCTGTTCCTCCGTTGTTTCAAGTTGTCGCTACATGACTGCTTGACATGAGTGCGCGCGCGCTGCTGCATAGGAAATGGAAAAATGATTGAAACAGCAGCGTGAGACCAAGGGCCGAGCGGCAGCCAATCAGGAGGCACCGCTGGCTGGGGATGAGGATGCTGGTGACTTGATCTGCTAATGTGCTGGAAAGAGTCACACCCAACACCTAGCATTGCTGCTGCCTGTAATGTGCATAGTCTGTTCTGTATGGCCTGGGGGCACCCACAGGGTTTCATCAAGGACAATAGCCTTTTCACCTATATATCAGTGTTGTCAGATGTTGCTCCAATCAGGACAGTAAAAGCAAATCAAATCTACAACATTCTAAATGCATTAGTCACATGAAATACTAGAATCAAAAACCGTGTCTGGGATGACATGGAGTAAAGTGACCATGCTATATAAATGAATGACGCTTGCACTGCTGCTTCATCCATTGAACTGTTCTGTGTGTGATGGGAGCTTGCACTTCTGCTACCTGTGTTGTACTTGGTTTTGGATGTGAAATAAGCTTACAGTGAAGGACGGTCACCTACGCAGAACCTGTTCTCTGTATCTGAGAGAAGCTTGCACTTCTGCTTCTTCTGCTGTACTGTTCTGTGTGCGATCAGAGCTTGCACTGCTGCTACAGGTGTTGTATTTACTTAGTCAAACCTGTCACCTATGCAGAACCTGTTCTCTGTATCTGAGAGAAGCTTGCACAGCTGCTTTCTCTGCGGTACTGTTCTATGTGTGCGACTGGAGCTTGCAGTTCAGTTGCCTGTGTTGTACTTGGTTGGGATGTGAAATAAGCTCACAGTGAAAACTGTCACCTATGCAAAACCTGTTCTTGGTATCTGAGAGATGCTTGCACTGCTGCTTCCTCTGATGTACTGTTCTGTGTGCGATCAGAGCTTGCATTTTGAATGCCTGTGTTGTACCTGGTTGTGGAAGTGAAATAAGCTTACAGTGAACCCTGTCGCCTATTCAGAACCTGTTCTCTGTATCCGAGAGAAGCTTGCACTGCTGCTTCCCACGCTGTACTATTCTGTGTTTAATAGGAGCTTGCACTTCTGCTACCTGTGTTGCACCTGATTGTGGATGTGGAATAAGATAACAGTGAATCCTGTTGCCTATGAAGAACCGGTTCTCTGTATCTAAGAGAAGCTTCCACTGCTGCTTCCTCCACTGTACTGTTCTGTGTTCGATGGGAGCTTGCACTTCTGCTACCTGTGATGTACTATTCTGTGTTTTATGGGAACTTACACTTTGCTACCTGTGTTGTACCTGGTTGTGAATGTGAAATAAGCTTACAGTAAAGGACTGTCACCTACACAAAGCCTGTTCTCTGTATCTGAGGGAAGCTTGCACTGCTGCTTCCTCCACGGTACTGCTATGTGTTCGATAGGAGCTTGCACTTCTGCTACCTGTGTTGCACCTGGTTGTGAAATAAGCTTGCAGTGAATCCTGTTGCCTGTGTGGAACCTGTTCTCTGTATCTGAGAGAAGCTTGCACAGCTGCTACCTGTGCTGTACTGTTCTGCGTGCGATGGGAGCTTGCACTTCTGCTACCTGTGTTGGACCTGCTTGTGGATGTGAAATAGGCTTACAGTAAAGGACTGTGATCTACAAAGAATCTGTTCTCGGTATCTGAGAGAAGCTTGCACTGCTGCTTGCTTTGATGTACTGTTCTTTGTGCAATGGGAGCTTGCACCTCTGCTAACTGTGTTGTATCTGGTTTTGGATGTGAAATAAGCTTACAGTAAAGGGCTGTAACCTACACAGAACCTGTTCTCTGTATCTGAGAGAAGCTTGCACTGCTTCTTCCTCTGCTGTACTGCTCTGTGTACGATGTAAGCTTGCACTTCTGCCACCTGAGTTGTACCTGGTTGTGGATGTGAAATAAGCTTACATTGAAGGACTGTCACCTATAGAGAACCCGTTCCCTGCACTGCTGCTTCCTCCGCTGTTCTGTTCTGTGTGTGCGATGGGAGCTTGAACATTGCTACCTGTGTTGTACCTGCTAGTGGATGTGAATGAAATAAGCTGACAGTGAAGGACTGTCACCTACACAGAACCTGTTTTCTGTATTTAACATAAGTTTGCACTACTGCTTCCTCTGCTGTACTGTTCTCTGTGCGATCAGAGCTTGCACTTCTGCCACCTGAGTTGTACCTGGTTGTGGATGTGAAATAAGCTTACATTGAAGGACTGTCACCTATAGAGAACCCGTTCCCTGCACTGCTGCTTCCTCCGCTGTTCTGTTCTGTGTGTGCGATGGGAGCTTGAACATTGCTACCTGTGTTGTACCTGCTAGTGGATGTGAATGAAATAAGCTGACAGTGAAGGACTGTCACCTACACAGAACCTGTTCTTGGCATCTAAGAGAAGCTTTTACTGCTGCTTCCTCCGCTGTACTGTTATGTGTGCGATGAGAGCTTGCACGTCTTTTACCTGTGTTGTACCTGGTTGTGGATGTGAAATAAGATTACAGTGAAGGACTGTCATCTACACAGAATCTGTTCTCGGTATCTGAGAGAAGCTTGCACTGCTTCTTCCTCTGCTGTACTGCTCTGTGTGCGATGTAAGCTTGCACTTCTGCCACCTGAGTTGTACCTGGTTGTGGATGTGAAATAAGCTTACATTGAAGGACTGTCACCTATAGAGAACCCGTTCCCTGCACTGCTGCTTCCTCCCCTGTTCTGTTCTGTGTGTGCGATGGGAGCTTGAACATTGCTACCTGTGTTGTACCTGCTAGTGGATGTGAATGAAATAAGCTGACAGTGAAGGACTGTCACCTACACAGAACCTGTTTTCTGTATTTAACATAAGTTTGCACTACTGCTTCCTCTGCTGTACTGTTCTCTGTGCGATCAGAGCTTGCAGTTCCGCTGCCTGTGTTGTACCTGGTTGTGGATGTGAAATACGCTTACAATGAACCCTGTCACTTATACAGAGCCCGTTCACTGTATCTGAGAGAAGCTTGCACTGCTGCTTTCTCCACTGTACTGTTATGTGTGCGATGAGAGCGTTCACGTCTTTTACCTGTGTTGTACCTGGTTGTGGATGTGAAATATGATTACAGTGAAGGACTGTCATCTACACAGAATCTGTTCTCGGTATCTGAGAGAAGATTGCACTGCTGCTTGCTTCGCTGTACTGCTCTTTGTGCGATGGGCGCTTGCACTTCTGTTTCCTCTGATGTACCTGGTTGTGGATGTGAAATAAGCTTACAGTGAACCCTGTCACCTACACAGAACCTGTTCTTGGCATCTAAGAGAAGCTTTTACTGCTGCTTCCTCCGCTGTACTGTTCTGTGTGCGAAGGGAGCTTGCACTCTGCTACCTGTGTTGTACCTGGTTGTGGAAGTGAAATAACCTTCCAGTGAAGGACTGTTGCCTACACAGAACCTGTTCTCACTATCTGAGAGAATCTTGCACTACTGCTTCCTCCGCAGTATTGTTCTGTGTGCGATCAGAGCTTGCACTTCTGCTACCTGTGTTGTACCTGGTTGTGGATGTGAAAAAAGATTACAGTGAAGGACTGTCACCTAAATAGAACCTGTTCTCTGTATCTGAGAGAAGCTTGCACTGCTGCTTCCTCCACTGTACTGTTCTGTGTGCGAAGGGAGCTTGCACTTCTGCTACATGTGTTGTACTTGGTTGTGGATGTGAAATAAGATTACAGTGAAGGACTGTCACCTACACAGAACCTGTTCTCTGTATCTGAGAGAAGCTTGCACTGCTGCTTCCTCCACTGTACTGTTCTGTGTGCGAAGGGAGCTTGCACTTCTGTTACCTGTGTTGGTACATGCCAATTGACCCGATTCAAATGGAAGACTTTCATTTTTTTTAAGCCACAGATGGCTTTATTTTGTCTTTCTACTGCCTGAAATGGCCTCTGCTTCAACAGAAGTCAATGAGGGAAATACACTCTCCTGATTATTTTTTTAAAGCTCCCACTTTTCTCTTCTAAAATGTTGGCATGTATGTGTGTTGTTCCTGGTTGTGGACATAAAGTGTACATTACCCCCTTGCCTCTCCCTCACTTGCCTCCATAACACAGTGAGGCATGCTTGCTCCACAGACCCAATCACCACTTAGTTTGTGGAATAAAATGCCCTTCCCTCTTCCTTGTCCTGTTTTTAGTTTGTCCATGAGACTCACCGTGGCGGTCGTGTGCGGGGTCGAGTGCAGCTGCTGTCTTCATTTCTTCGAGGATAGGAAGGGGGATGTTGAAGGACAGGAGGCAGAGCACTGCTGGCCAGGTAGCTCCCCCTTTGAGACACCGTAGAGTGAGACTTTTGCCACAGTAGTGTTAAGCCACAGAAAACCCACCTAGGTGGGCAAAGGCAGCGTATGGCCGGCCAAAGGTGCTGGGGTTTGGTCTTCTGAGTCGGGGAAGGGAGAGTGGCGCTCATGGTGATGCCGCATCCCCAGAGGGAGGAGTGGGGTTCTCCCTGTGAATATCCAGCCAAAAAGGAGAGAAGTAAGTTGCTATTTAGGGGGCATTTGTTATTATATTTTGTAACTGGCAATACTTTGTGTGTTTTTTTGTTTTTTTTAGTTTTATATTGTGCTAACTCGACCCGTGGGTATCAGAGCGCTTTGCATGAGCACCGGTTGCGTTGCAGATGAACACATTAATTTTGTTAGGCACGGGGAGATTAAGTGATTTGCCCAGAATCACAGGATGTTGAGCATCGCTGCCGAGACTTGAACCCGGTTCCCCAGCTTTGAGGTTGACTGTTCTAGCCGTTAGGCCACATCCTGTTGGTTGCTATGTTCGAAATATTTAATTAGTGCACTGAGGTATTGGTGCATATACCCAGCTGTGAATACCTTATTTGAGGCTGTTGCTTCCCCTCTATTTAGCATCCCCTAAGTGATGAAGGGGAAGACCAGCGCCAAAAGAAGACAGATTGCATCAGGCTCCTCGTTTGGGGAGGAGCTTATTCCAGCGAAGAAGAAAAGGCCTAGGAGACCTCCAGATTCTCCCCGTTATGTGCCTGGAGTATTGTCCGCAAAGGTGCAGGACATGATAGAAGCAGCTGTGGTCAAGGCTTTGGAGAACAAAAGAAGGGTCATGCTAAGAAAAACAAGGCTAGACCCAGCGTGACTCATCTGAGGATGATCCTTCCCATGCCGAGTCTGAAACTCCTGGTTCTTCGGCATCAGGGAAGTATATTTGAAGAAAAGAGGTGTCTGAGTACAAGGTACAGCTTGAGGTCCCCTCCATATGCTTCCACAGTCAATGAGAAGGGGTTGATCCCTAGTAAGAGAGGCCTTCATCATTGGCCATGCCACAGCATAAAAAGATCAAGGATTTAATTTATGGGGAAAGGAAGGAGGTTGATAAAAACAAGTATTTCCAGGTTTCTGCAAAATCTTTATCCACTGGAGGAGTCGGGGAAGGAGCTTCCTCATAATACAAAGGTGACTCTATTCTGGCAACATTGATTGGACAGACAGCAATAAATCTAGTTGACTGTTTTTAGTGCGGATGCGATTGATAAGAAGGTGGAAGACACGCTAAACAGAACCTAAGCAACTGAGAATCTAAGACTGAAAGCTGTCAATTAGTCTATGCGGCTCGAGCCTTAATGAAAGATATGGAAGCTCGTTCAGGTGCAATTCATAAAAGTATAGACTGCTCAGACCAGTAGGCTCAGACGGAGCAGGAAGCTGAATTTATGGGTGACATCTCTTCACCTGCTCAACATCAGTTCCAGTAGCTAAAGCCACCACCGTTTTTTGCCAGAATAAACCTGTGGATGCATGACTGGAAGGCAGATGCTATAGGAAAATCTACCCTTCTGAAGATCGTGTTTGATGGAAACAAATTGTTTATTGATCAACTAGATGCCATGATTACCAAAGTCTTTAAAGATAGGAATCACGCTCTACCCTACCAGAAATACTTAATGTTCTTACAAGACTTGGGGCTGTTCTTCTTAGGAGTCCAGTAGGAAGGACGACAGGTCTCACTCCTCCTGGAAGAAATAATTAAAGCCAAGAAACGCACTGGAAAAGAACAATTCAGGACTTCCAAGCGAAAGTCCTGACAGCTATTTTTGCAGGCATAGCAGAAGGACATACCATAACACAGGGTCTTGAACCTCATCACGAGAGGTTATCCCATAGATTATTATTGGTTCATGTTTTATGGTGTTCTTGCTTTTTCCCCACAGAATTTGTACATTAGTATATAATCAGCAAGATATTATGGCTATTTTATAGCCGAATTAAGATGTTTCTGCTTTTGACTTCTCAGAGCTTTTTCCAGAAACAGGGTCCATCCTTACTCCTGTCCACAGAGATTCTACCAAACGCAAAGTTCTGCGGGACGGCTATGGACTCTATTAATTATAGGAGCAATCATTCCTGTTCTTCAAAAGGCAATCGGACAAGGAGTGTACTCCATCCTGCTCATGGTCCTGAAATATTCGGGGTCTTAAAGCCGGTTCTAGATCTGAAGAAAGTGAAAGTTTGGGTAGAAAGTATTTATTTCAAAATGATGACATTGCAAAGCATTGTTCCATTGGTCTGCAGCCAGGAAATATAGGTGTTTACAATGAATGCGTTGTTCACACATTCCTTTACAACGCAGTCGTTACAACGACCGCGTTGTTAACACGTGAACCATTACATCGCAAGTCGTTTCAACGACTTGCTGTAGGGGGCGCGCTGGACTTAGGAATAGTGGGGCATATTATCAAGGGCTTTATCGCCGCTTTAGCAGCACCTTTTGCCGCTAAAGCGGCGATATTTTTAACGCCCTATTAGCAAGCTGTCGTTAACAGGCGTTAGCGACAGCTTTCAGGCGTTAGCGGCCGGGTTTTACATCGCTTTGCATGTCAGCGATAATTATCGCTAATGACATGCAAGGTAGGCGTTCCCCACTAAAAGCGACTGTAAACAGTCGCTAACACAACTAACCCCTATTAACAAGGCAGGCGAAGCGATAAAATAAATCGCGCTAAGCGCGTTTATCGCTAGATTTTAACACCTGCTACTGAGGATGACAACACCAGCGCGCCCCCTACAGCAAGTCGTTGAAATGTCCGGAAATAATGACAACACTAGCTGGGCAATCAGACTCTGTTGAGAAGGATCCACCTTTCTCCTCCAGACCCTGTCGTAATTACAAAAGATGTCAATCTACTGGGCTAGGGAGCTTGGATGAATGACTTTGGTTTCTGTTTGCGTTCCTGTTTAGTTTCTGTTTTAGATCCTGATCTGACCTTGACCTTCTCCAAGTTGTCTTTGTGGGAGGGTAGTTCTGATCAGGATGCAGAATATGATGCAATGTCTTACATAAACAAACAGACGGGGTGGGGGGGGCAAGAGCAGCATCCCTTTCCAAGATATCAGACAAAAAATTGCTTGGGCAGAGGTGAATATAGTTTCAATCCCAGCAGTTTATATTCAGGAGATTTGCAACTCACTGCAGAGAATTTGAGCAGGTCCATTCCACATTTCAGGTTTCTCATTTGCATTCTCAAACATTTTCTCTGATATGCAAACACTGACGCAGACCAGTAATATAACTCTTTGTGTCTCCTCTCAATGCTCAACTAGATATCTTTTGCTTGAGGGGAAAGGAATTGGGAGCCTGGGGGGGTAGATGCAGTCTCTTGCCAGTTGCCTTGAGGTCTGCTTGATGCTTCCCCTCCATTCCAGCTACTTCTCTGATTCTTAATTTAGGTGAGGAGAGAGAAGGCATAAGTGATCCTAATTGCTCTAATATGGCCCGCTCTGGCTGGTTTCCTCTTCCTTCTGAGCTTCAACATCTAACCTATCCATCTCCCCTGGTATTTCCAGTATTGCATCAGGAAGCATTGGCAGGTTCTAGTTTGTGGCCTGACAGTTGAAAGGATAGGTTTAAGGGAGAAGACAGTTTTCAGATGCTGTGGCTAGAAATGTCCAGGTGCCCAGGAGACCATCTACTTTAAGGTCCTACTCAAAACATTGGGCAATGTTCAGTAGATGCTGTAGATCTAAGCGATTCGATCCCCAGACTGAAGACTTGGCACCCATCCTTTCCTTTACCCAGGATTGTTCCCACATAGTTCTGAAAGTTTCCCCACTGGAAATCCAGTGGGCAGCCATTGGAACTTTCAGGGGAACCTGGGAATTATCTCAGAGAAAGGGGATTTCATCATATCTGCCTTGTTCCAGACCTGTTGTTACGTCTTGGGTTTTGTCTTTGTTTTTGGATCCTCAAAAGATTCCCCCCTTTGACCCTCTAGAATCGGTCAACATCAAGATCTCAATATTTAAATCTTTTTTTCCTTGTGGCAGCTGTTTCTGCAAGAATGTTTGGGGCAGGGACATCTTAATGATTTTGGGGCCCTGGGCCAAACGTATTTTGGAGGCCCCTGTTTGGAACAGTTTTAAATTTATGATCCAACTTCAGCTCTTTCATGCCCTCTTTGGCTAGGTCACTGACTGTGCACAGGCACACTCGTCCAAATTCTAAATGTGTTTACATTTAATATTCAAAGGTAGTGATGTGTGTTTTCAATATTGTAACACACCAGCAGCTCACTAATATTACTTCAAATAATCACTATAACACCCTCCCATTTCTCATATGTGAGGTCCTGTTTGGATCTAAAATAAACGTTTTTTTACGGCTAGTGCATAAAACGTAAACACAACATTCCTCTGCAAAATGTCTGCAATAGACTCTCCCACATCACCCAGACTAAAAATAAATTAAAAGAAAACGGTATTTAAAACAATGTGTTTAACAATTATTCAAGGTCATCCGGGCAAAACTCCCTGCAGAACAGAGTTGGCTATATGAAGGGGCCCCTGAAAGGCTGGGGCCCTGGGCCAGAGCCCACTTTGCCCATTCCTTAAAGCGTCTCTGGTTTGGGGAGCTGGGCTCTCTAGCTAGTAGACATCCTAGACAGCCTTTCTGTAAAGTTGTTGAGGATACGATTGTGCTTCGCCCAGGTCCAACTTTTGTGCCAAATGACAACTCTCCTTTTCATAAAGATCAGGAAGTGATTTCACCGCTCTTCTTTCCCCACACCAAGTCAGAGGAAGGGATCAGGCTCTAACGTAGGACAAGCTACGAGGTGTGAAAACCCATCAGTAGTTCACTTAGTAGATGGCTTAGATCACTGGTGCCTTTGACTTACAAAACAGTGGGTCATTGGGCAGCCTTCGAGGTTCATGGCAGATCCACAAGCGGGAGGGATCCAGGGTGTTTCCATCACAGACGTCATTTAGGGGTCGCCAGGGGTCGCCTGCCCTGCCCTTTGCTAACGCTGGCACTTTCTTTGCCACCCCTATGTCCTAAAGGCAGTGGAAGAAAAAAAAAAAAAATATGGCTGTCATGAGCCATGTTTACTTTCAGAAGCTAACACAAGGAGATGATGGACGGAGCGCTGAAACTTTTCAAACACTCACCCCCAGTCACAGATCTGGGTTGAATCCATCATCATTCTTTAGCTCACTTTGCCACCCCAGTTCAGACACAGCTATATGCAAATCAGTCGTGACCCTGTGCCTCATGGGAACAGTCCAGACCGAACTGCCAAGCCATGTCTTCCCTGGACCGGAATCAAGCATCCTGGGACCGGTTTCGGGCTAACAGCCTTCATCAGCCAGGCTAGCTTGAATCCAGTGGCAAAGTGAGCAAGGGACCCACGTCTGGGCATACCCTGCCAACTTAGGGTGCACAAAGCAAACACAAGGAGATGATGGACGGAGTGCTGAAACTTTTCAAACACTCACCCCCAGTCACAGATCTGGGTTGAATCCATCATCATTCTTTAGTTCACTTTGCCACCCCAGTTCAGACACAGCTATATGCAAAACAGTCGTGACCCTGTGCCTCATGGGAACAGTCCAGACCGAACTGCCAAGCCATGTCTTCCCTGGACCGGAAACAAGCATCCTGGGACCGGTTTCGGGCTAACAGCCCTCATCAGCCAGGCTAGCTTGAATCCAGTGGCAAAGTGAGCAAGGGACCCACGTCTGGGTATACCCTGCCAACTTAGGGCGCACAAAGCAAACACAAGGAGATGATGGACGGAGTGCTGAAACTTTTCAAACACTCACCCCCAGTCACAGATCTGAATCCATCATCATTCTTTAGCTCACTTTGCCACCCCAGTTCAGACACAGCTATATGCAAATCAGTCGTGACCCTGTGCCTCATGGGAACAGTCCAGACCGAACTGCCAAGCCATGTCTTTCCTGGACCGGAATCAAGCATCCTGGGACCGGTTTCGGGCTAACAGCCCTCATCAGACAGGCTAGCTTGAATCCAGTGGCAAAGTGAGCAAGGGACCCACGTCTGGGCATACCCTGCCAACTTAGGGCGCACAAAGCAAACACAAGGAGATGATGGACGGAGTGCTGAAACTTTTCAAACACTCACCCCCAGTCACAGATCTGGGTTTAATCCATCATCATTCTTTAGCTCACTTTGCCACCCCAGTTCAGACACAGCTATATGCAAATCAGTCGTGACCCTGTGCCTCATGGGAACAGTCCAGACCGAACTGCCAAGCCATGTCTTCCCTGGACCGGAATCAAGCATCCTGGGACCGGTTTCGGGCTAACAGCCCTCATCAGCCAGGCTAGCTTGAATCCAGTGGCAAAGTGAGCAAGGGACCCACGTCTGGGCATACCCTGCCAACTTGGGGCGCACAAAGCAAACACAAAGAGATGATGGACGGAGTGCTGAAACTTTTCAAACACTCACCCCCAGTCACAGATCTGGGTTGAATCCATCATCATTCTTTAGCTCACTTTGCCACCCCAGTTCAGACACAGCTATATGCAAATCAGTTGTGACCCTGTGCCTCATGGGAACAGTCCAGACCGAACTGCCAAGCCATGTCTTCCCTGGACCGGAATCAAGCATCCTGGGGACCGGTTTCGGGCTAACAGCCCTCATCAGCCAGGCTAGCTTGAATCCAGTGGCAAAGTGAGCAAGGGACCCACGTCTGGGCATACCCTGCCAACTTAGGGCGCACAAAGCAAACACAAGGAGATGATGGACGGAGAGCTGAAACTTTTCAAACACTCACCCCCAGTCACAGATCTGGGTTGAATCCATCATCATTCTTTAGCTCACTTTGCCACCCCAGTTCAGACACAGCTATATGCAAATCAGTCATGACCCTGTGCCTCATGGGAACAGTCCAGACCGAACTGCCAAGCCATGTCTTCCCTGGACGGGAATCAAGCATCCTGGGACCGGTTTCGGGCTAACAGCCCTCATCAGCCAGGCTTGCTTGAATCCAGTGGCAAAGTGAGCAAGGGACCCACGTCTGGGCATACCCTGCCAACTTAGGGCGCACAAAGCAAACACAAGGAGATGATGGACGGAGTGCTGAAACTTTTCAAACACTCACCCCCAGTCACAGATCTGGGTTGATGAGGGTTTTGAACCTGAAACCGGTCCCAGGATGCTTGTTTCCGGTCCAGGGAAGACATGGCTTGGCAGTTTGGGCTGGACTGTTCCCATGAGGCACAGGGTCAGACTGATTTGCATGTGGCCATGTCTGAACTGGGGTGGTGGAGTGAGCTAAAGAATGATGATGGATTAAACCCAGATCAGTTGACTGGGGGTGACTGTTTGATTTGCTCTAGGGCTCCGTCCATCATCCCCTTTGGTATCGCTTTGTTCGCCCTAAGTTGGCAGGGTATGCCCAGACGTGGGTCCCTTGCTCACTGTGCCACTGGATTCAAGATAGCCTGGCTGATGAGGGTTTTGAACCCGAAACCGGTCCCAGGATGCTTGTTTCCGGTCCAGGGAAAACATGGCTTGGCAGTTCGGGCTGGACTGTTCCCATGAGGCACAGGGTCAGACTGATTTGCATATGTTCATGTCTGAACTGGGGTGGTGGAGTGAGCTAAAGAATGATGATGGATTAAACCCAGATCAGTTGACTGGGGGTGAGTGTTTGATTTGCTCTAGCGCTCCATCCATCATCCCCTTTGGTATCGCTACTTTCAGAAGCTTGCAGTTACCACAGACATCTGACTGTTTAACCAATACATGAGTTCAGGAAGAGAACACGGGCTGCACTGAAACAAAATGTCAGCAAAAAGGGGCCTCCACTTCTTAGGCAGTCTGTGAGCATGTGAGGGGAAAAGGAAAATCAACACAGGAGAAACAAGAGTGAAGACAGAAGAGAATGAGAGAGGAAAGGGAGAGAGAAAGAGAATAGTGGAAGCAGAGAGAAGATAGGAAGAAGATACTGCAGAGTGGCAGATCAGTGACAGACAAAACAGATGTGTTTGTAGTTTATGTGTGAGAGATAATAAAGAGACAGCTAACATGGAGGAGACCAATATAAGAGAGATAGAGCGCAACAGGTGTGAGAAAGGCACAGACTATAAGAACAGATGAGAAAGACATATTAAGAGCGACAGAAAAAGTGATAGACAAGTGTGAGAAAAAAGTGATAAGGAAACAAATTGCTGAAAGAGATAGCTGAGAATCAGCAGATAGGTCAGAAAGAAAACTCAGAGAAGGGAGGAGACGTGGGTGAGAGAGGTAGTTAAGAGGCAAATTGGTGTGAGAGATAACTCAAATAAAGAGGGGAGAGGTGGGTGAAAAAGAGGGGCTATAAAGAGACTAATGATAAAGAGGGTAAGACAGTGGGAAAGTTGTGATATAGAGACGGAAAAGTAAGAGACGCCGTTAGCTGAGAGAGGTGGGGGAAGGGGAGATTTAGAGCAGTGATATAGAGACAGAGACAGGTGAGAAACAGATGGAGCGGGACATGGGCGGGAGACAGGTGATAGAGGCTGAAAAGAGACAGATGAGAACGGTCATATCATTTCACTTCCTGTGATGTCATCTGGGACAAAGGACATGTGATGTCACTACTGCTACCCCTGGTATTTTGGTGAATTGACTTCCATGGTTTGTAGTGCAAGATTTGCAGGGCGGCCAGCTTGTCTGCTCCATGTACATTAGTTAAACTATACAGGGTTATTCAGGAGTTGGATGTTAGGAATACATTTGTTTCCAGAGTTCTTTCCTTTATAGAGTATTAACAGAAGATGTCTTCCTATATAGACATAATAAAGTCTTTCGGCACACAACCTTGCTTGTCCTGGACTCCTGCTTTGGTACATCTCATTGTGTAATAGAGGGAAGGGGAGGCGATGGGGGAATGCCTTCATTACGTATTGGTAATTGCATTTCTCCAAGCCCTACTCCATCACTTCCATTAATTTCCCTCCCACCCAGTCCGTTCCAGGCCAACTGGTAAGGTTGCATCTTGTGCCTCATGTGAGGGGAAGGTGTTTTTTCTGCAAGCTAAGTGGTGATTGGGTCTGTGAAGGCAAGCCTGCCTCATTGTGTAATGGATGAAAGCGGGGACTAGGCATCAGAGTAATACAATTACTGGTAAGTAACTGAGGCATTATAGGACTGTCCCTTATAAAGAACCTGTTCTCTGTATATAAGAGACGCTTGCGCTGCTTCTGCCCACGCTGCACCTTTTCTTTTTATGGTGACATGTTGTGCAGTGCTTCCGATTGTGCTGTAATTGTTCTACAGGCACAAGAGGCTCCCTGTGCTGTTCCTGTGTCATACCTTTTGCTGACCTCGTGTATCTGTTCTCTGTAGAATAGAGCACGGTTTTAAAAAGTAAGAGAGAGAGAGGTGTGTAGGGGCTGTACCTGAGTGTACACAAACCTATCAGAAGAGCACTGCACACAGCAGAGAAAACGAGAGCAATTCAGAATTTCAGGAATTTTGCATAACAAGCTTAAAACGAAATTCCAATAATTACATGAATTACGACGGCATAATGAGCATTTTTCCCAGGCCTAATCATTTTGCTATGGTCCATGCTCTTGCACGAAAGTTTTAAACTAAATGTTATTTACAGGGAAAAATGTTAAAATTCTGAATGCATCCATGTTTCAGTCTGTTCTCCTGTCGGCGCATTAAAGTTATGGGAGGTCTGCCACCAGCTAAAGTATTCTTTACGCCCCGCAGAAGTGGAATCAACATGGTTTATCATACTCCTTTTATGATTTATCTGCGGACCCCGCAGCAGTCAGTGGTTGCCAAACAGATTCTTTGGTGTGTAATGTCACCAGTGCTTAATTTGGGCCAGTGGTTGCCAGTGGAGAGCACCATCACTTATTTTTGGGTACCGGTTTTCGTATTAGATATTTAGAGAATGAAAGAGAAGGAAAATCACACAGATCGGAAAGAAGGAGGAAAAAAAAGGGAGCAAACCCATCACAGACAGAAAGCAGGAACCTGCAAGAGCGATAAAAAGGGACAGGGAGTGTATGTTAGTGGATTAATGACTACCAGCCTCGGAAGTCGGCGTGCTGACATTTAATTGCATCGCCCGCCGGCTTTTGAGCAGAGCTTTGGGCACTAGCACGCTTTCTTTTACAAATAAAAGATTGACTGGCACTTACCCCTTTTGTCCCAGGGCCAAGGCTTAATTTGAGCTGGTGGTTTCCGGTGCTCAGCACTGGCACTTTATTTATCAATACCGGCACTTATGACAGAACACCACATGGTGGCGCTGTTTGTCTGGTTTAGAGACGAGCCGAACAGCAGTTGTTTATTAATTTAATGCACATTAAAATGCCTATTACCTGCCGCCCAAGCCATTCTTATAGCTTTGGTGGTCTGGAATAGTCTAAATCGTCGCACTTGTAGGATTGTGATGTTTCACAGTTGTGTTGGTACTGACATCGACAGTGCTGGCAGGGGCAATGGTGGTGGGAGCTGCAGTGGCCACCTGACGAGGGCTCAGGCACTTATTATTTTACTAAGCAAGTATTGCCTAGGGCCAAAGTCCTGGTGCAGTGTGCTCCATCAGCAGCTTCGGAATCATGCAGATATGTCAGCTTCTGTCAAGCATCATGGATTCTGCTGGCCTTGTTGGATTCCTAGAGCCAATGTTCACTCCAACAGCTCTTGCATTCCTACAGCTATCTTGAGTTCTGCAGGCATCTGGGATACGGCCCAAAGAGTTGGGTTCCAGCCTCCATGCGGCATTCCAGCAGCAATACAAGATTCCTTCAACCATCCTGGATTTACACACCCATCAAAAGTTATGGGCACAGGTGGAAAAAGGTAAGATCAACGCACGGGGTGCAGGTGTCTCCTAATTTTAATAAACTCCCCAGGTGCCCTTTAGTAGTTCAGAACGCTTTTATCAACTTGTCCTAGAACCGTTCCACTGCAACCTCATTACCACTTGGGCTTTGCATTGCCTAGCTATGCTCAGCACGTGCAGCCTGCAAAGCTGAAAAGGTGGAATGCAAATTAGCGCTTTTTAGTGCTCATCATCTTTGTACTAGAAGAGTCCTGTCTTTGAAAGAAAGGCCGGATGTGATGCAAAGGTTCCCCAATGTGTAAGTGTGTGCAGTGCTTTAAATGGAAATACAGAAGGGCTGATACTCGCAATGTAGAGTACCTGCTTGCTCGTGAGAAGTGCTGGCACTCTCCCATTAAATGTAGTGCTGAGAAGTGCAGGTACTCTCCCTGTCAGATTAGAGAAATGCAGGAACTCAGTACCGGACGGCACCTGCCCATTTAAAGCACTGATTTTGAGGAACCTGTTTGGAAACTGTCGACCACTTTGGAAATTGCCTGATTTCAGACAGGAGCGCCTTCCACCGAGACAAAAATGTGTCGTTTGACTTGAAGATTCCTTCTGCGCGAGGATGAAATCCCCCCACGTCCTCTCCCAAAGTGCCCCCCTCAGCAGCTCTCCCCGTACCCTGCGGCTGATCGAGAAATTAATTTTCCGGGCGCAGTTTCCCTCTAAATGGAAGCAGGCGGCGCGCGGCGGCGTCTGATGGCGGCGGCGCGAATTGGTCCCTGTCCTCGGTGCATTACGGAGAAATTATATTTGTTCAGAGACTGCATTGTTCGCATTCGCCAAGCGCTCCTGCCCTCAATTTCGCAGTGCTCAGCCCATGCTCATTCAACGGATGAGGCTCTCAGCGCAGAGGCCGACCCCAACTTTGTTCGCGGCCCCCGCCATAATGGGAAAGCCGGCTGGGGAAAGCGCGCACAAAGGATATTGTGCTGTTAAAAGTTCCTTCACAGGCGCACTTGTCACATCCCTTGAAAAAGCTCAAGAAATTGAAAAGGAAAAACCAATTTTCTCCGAGGACAGAGTTCACGTGCGGCCTGGTGCCGGTGGCCGGGTGATGCTGGGGTGGCTGCGGGGGTGGCCGGATGCGGAGCTGGGAGACGTGTTCGTAAAATAGCCTATTGATCGAGGCTCCGCCGGTGGCCCAGGCAGGACAATTACTTTCTGTCCAAAGTAATATTTTCATCATTCTGCCCAGCAAATCAGACTTTATCGTATTCACCGCAGCTGTGCTATAAAAGGTATTTCAGAATCCAAGGGTGTCTTGGCGCTATTTAGGCCTCATTTGAGGACAGTCAGAGACGGCTGTGTATGTTTGCGCATCTCAGTGCATTTCTTGCAATGAATTAGAGCGCGCCCCCTTGCCGCATAATTAAAGAGCTATGATTATGAGGTAGAGAAAATATAATGGCGCGCACTGTGGCTGAACTGGACGACAGCGGCCTTCGTGAGGGTCGCCTCCCTGGGGGCAGGGGTGATGGTCACCTGTGGTTGGATGAAGGACACATTCAGGTATGTGGTAAGCTCCGCTCTGACGGATTCTTACATAAGCTGACGGCTGAAGTATTCGCTGGTGCCTCCATTGAGTACATTTACATTTGGCTGCACCTACAAGTGGTATTAGGTACAATTAGAAACTGACTGACACTAGTAAACTTGTCCTGTATTACTGGATTTTTGAATTTAGGTCTTTTATGAACACTCTGTCCTGAAGATGGTCTCATGTACTATATGCTGACCGGAGGCCGAAACGTTGACATCATTCCACTACAACTATTTCTGGACGAACTATACGGAATATAATTAGAAAGCTATAAATATTAATTATAACTTTTTCAAGGACTGGTTGAGTGGATTTTTTTAAACTGACCCTAGTCACCAATACATTGTTAAGTGACTTTGGTGTTTACTGTGTCAGTTGCGTTGTATCCTCTGGATAACCTATGGCATACTCTCTGCTGTACAAAAACTGGTTTGTCGAAAAATTGCCATGAAGAATTAAATGTTGTTGGTTGTTAATGCTTTGAACACGCCACGTTGTGATGTTCAAATGATTGAAAAATTATAAACAGCTAACACAATTATTTATACTAAATCTCTTTGCAAAAAGCTACATATGATTTTGTGATTGGATACTGAGGGTACCACTCACTATAAATAATCCGGTTTCTCTGTTGTTGAATAATTCCTCCAGGGGTCATTGCGGGGCATACGTGTGAGTATTGTGTCTGTGCTGCTCAGCGTCACAGGGAAAGGGCAGGAATGCGCTGTATTTATCCAATACGGGACATTTCTGTCCTCTCTCCCAGCGCTGGTGCTGTTTCGTCAGCCTAGCGCCAGCACAGACACCCTTGCACCATGGTGCAAAAGTGCCTGCATTGCATACAGGATTGTTTTTTTGAAGGAAGGGTACCTTCGTGCACAAAAACAATCCTGAGAGGGTTTTTCCTCTTTCAATGTGTGCTCAGAATGTAGCACACATAGAAAGAGGAAAAAACGAGGAGTAATAAAGATATTTCTCCTCATTACGCCTCACGTGGGGAGGCGTATGTTTTTGGTGCATCCCCAGGTTTACAAGTTCTTGTAAATCTGTGGATGCGTCAAAATCCATGGCTGTGGTGTGGGAACACCCACGCAACCCCCATGGAAACCCCTCCCTGGCGCAGAGTTATGCAACGCTGAGATTTGTGCTGCACTACGTTACTCGAGAGGTATGAAGCCATGCAGGGCCATGCAAGGTGGCCTTGTGTGGCTTCATAAACCTCATTTTTATTTGCGTTGCTCTTGCACCATGTTGCGTGGGGCAAGAGCGATGTAAAGGGGCTCCTAAATATGCTCCTATGTAGTTATTCAGTTCTATTGAAGAAGTGATTGTCGCAGAACGCCGAGCCACCAGACGCAGGCACATTAACTGAATATTTACTGAGCAAGCAGTTCAGGGCTCTTGACCACAGACAAACACCAGAAGCTGGGCTGTACAAACAGAGGTGCAGCTAGAATGCCCTGGGTCCCAGTGCTTAATTTGTAAAATATTAAGTGCCGGGGCTCTGACCAGGAGGCCACTGCAGCTTGCACCACCCATCGCACTTGTCATCGCTGCCAAAACAACTACTAACCATCTCTCTCGCATGTAAATGCGACAGTTCAGATTATTCCAGGTCCCCAAAGCTAAAGGAATGGCTGGGGAGGCAGGTATTAGCACTATTTTAATGTATATTGTATTCATAAAAAACCGTTGTTCTGCTCATCTCTGAATTAGATGAGCAGCGCCACCATGTGGTAGACTGTTCTAAGTATGGTGTTGACAATTTGGTGCCGGTGCCGAGCACCGGAAACCAATTAAGTGCCGGTGCTGAGCACCGGAAAGCACCGGCTCAAATTAAGCACTGCTGGGCCCTCACAAGAAAGGGACACGGTCCCACCTCTGCCAGAGTTTGGCAGTTAAATACTGTCATAGTAAGGTTACAGGGGGCCCCTCGACCAAGGTGCCACTGCACCTGCGGCGCTGTTGACAGCTATGCCCCTGACGACCGAAAGAACCATGAGAATACCAAAGTTTAAGGAATCAGTAAGAAAGGTTTCAGTTCGCAGCACAATTGTCTTACAGGCACAGGCATGATTTTCTGCTGCAGAGAAATAATGTACCTGGGTACTGCGAAAGATACTATAGTATCGGAGTATTTCATGACATTCTTCTCAGACAGACTACAAAATAAATGGCCTTTTAGGCGATACATTGTTATAAAAATATGGTTAATGGAATATTAATAATACAGTAATAATCACAATAATCATTATGTTTATTTGGTTTGTCATAATAAACAGAAACATAGTTTCATAAATAATTTAACATACAAACACTTTATAAAATTTAGCAGTAATATAGTAAAGTAAAAACAAGGAATGTGCGGAATTCTTGTGATTTTTTTTCACGTAATTAAAAAAAAGAATAACTGGGTTACAGCGGTGCGAGGGGGAAAAGAAAGAAAAAAAGGGGGAAATGGCACTGTACATAACAGTTTTTGTCACATAGATTTCTTCGAAATTTGGAGCATAATCCCATATTAATATGCACAGCGCACCGAGGACCACGCAAAATCCAATGACTTCGGTGGCACTAATTAAACTTTCTTAGTAGTATACGAATTTGAACTTTCAAGATGAAATAACTGAGGCAGACCTTTCACCTTTTTTTCTCTCCCTTTGTCGCTTATCTTTTTCTCTTCTTTGCCTTCCCCTCTTTTTTCTTCTTTCTTTTTTCCTTTTGCTATTGCCGTTTCCAATATTTATGGATGGCATGATGCCGCTCTGAGTTTTGGTGGACCATTGACACGTCTTATGAACCTGTATGCATACAATTTTTCACTTTGATAAACCAACATGTATCATTATCTCTGCCTTGAATAACTTGAACCATGTGATTTTTTTGTTTTTAATGTCTTTTCTTTTTTTGGGCATGAACCAGTGAACTTCTCACAACTTACTGTGTTGCTTCAGACCTGAAACAATAGTACACACTTAGAAAAAGGAACTAAGCACTCTCCAAATGAGGCAAATACATTTATCAATGCACTTTAAAAATTAAGCAAATGCCTTTATTAATGCAGAACTCTTAAGAGAAAGACAACATATATTTATTACTGCACTTTCCCAGATGTCAAATGAAACAAACCAGGCATAGCAAATATATATATGGATGTTTGCAATATATTCAACAGGCTTGTGTCCCATTTTTTAGGTCTCACTTGTGGAGTGGAGAGGTGTGGTGCAGCGGCCAGGGCAGCTGACTTTGGAGCATAGGGTTCACGGTTCGATCCCCGGCTCCGGCGGCAGCTCAGCTCAGCACCATGTGACTCTGGGCAATAGCTCACTTAATTTCCACTACGGCCCCCAGCACCTTGAGACCCGTAAGGGTGAGTAGCTGCGCTATATAAAAACGGACTTACATTTATTTTTTTTTGCCTAGGCAGCGCATGCGCTGTCTCATCGAGAGATGCTGTATACAGTATAGCGGGGGAAGCTCCGCCCACTTTCCGGCCATATTTTTGATTGGCTTCAATCATAAATTCTGCATTGTGATTGGTTTTTGGCTTGTTAGTCCCGCCTCCTGACGGCCATGTCGTCATTTTTGTTCTTCCGAGGCTATCGGCCCCTTTACTTTAAAAATCGTTTTGTTCCCCTGCCTCTCCCCGTTCCCTCCCGCAGTCCGTAACTTCTTGGACCACAACCACCCTCCCACCCCCTCCTGCTCGTGCCTTCTTTGATGCCCGCACTTCCGTTGAAAATGCAATAGGTCTCACGTAAATACGAGTCCTATTGCATTTTCAAAGCTTGTTTGTCGTGTGATTGGTGGGTGAATTTGCACTATATTTTGCCTGACCTGTACAGAACACATGCGCAATGCAAACGGCTATCTTACGCATGCGTGGGGGATGTCTTTCTGTGTGCTCACAAAGCGTTAAAGCCCTTCTCCAATCATCCAGAAATTGCTACATATCACTGGTTTGACAGCAATTATAGGGTAAATAGTAAACACGAACTATTGCAGACAGCTGCGGGCTTTCAAGGACCCGATATATACCCTCTGGTGGCCAAAAAAGATTCAGGCAAGGAGACCGATTGGACGTGTATGCGACGGCACACATTGAATACCTCTTCCGGTAACCATGATGGAAAATGAGGGGCTGCTCTGCTTGGCCGGTGTTAAAAGGGGCAGAGCTCCCTTGGTCTAAAGGCGACAGCAGCATTGATCCAAATGTATTTACAGCACGCGGGCTCATGTCAGTCATCGACGTGTGCTATAGACCAACCCACGTGGGGGGTTGCCCGGTCCCTGAAAGTTTGAGATTAAAGGAGCTCTCTGAGGAACAATCACCATTGCTGTATGTTCTCTGAAACGCTTTATGATGTCTATGAGTGTGTGAAGTAGCCGCTATTCTCCAAGACCATTGAGTGTGGCACATCACTCGTGGCCCTGTACTAGCGCCACGTTCATATGCATAGAGTTTCAAGCTGCTAGTGGCTGCTGGTGTGAACTTCACTTGCCTGGTCTGGTTGTATTCTGGGGTCTCCGATTCTCCCACTGCCGATGAGTTGTTTACATTTCTTACTAGCCCTGCCTCATAAAATGCTGGCACGTTGTCCCCTAGCCTGCATCGGCATACCCAAGGCTTTTACATGGCATAAACAAGACCTATGAAACAAACCCAGGAGTCAGGGCTGTCGGCTCTCCCTCGACGCCACTGCTGTCATGTTTACATAAACATGTACACGGCTTCTGTAAGCGCCTATCCGTTAACATTTCCACGCTGAGATGCTTTTATTTTCAAATCTGTTACTGAGCAAGATACTACAGACAAGCCTTTCCCTGATGGATTGAGAGTCTGCAAAAGAAAACAGTTACCCTGCAGACTCAAACAAACTGAGCTCCTGTGCCCCTGCCACCCACACCTGCCCTCCGGAGCCCAGTGCTGGCAGCTGGGAACATCAGTCTGCTCCATTCCCTTTTCCCTGAAGGCTGCAGCAGTAGTGTAGGCTCGCTGCCATCTGCCCTGTGGCCCCATGCAGAGCAGGCCTCACAGTAAATAACGGGTGCACTGCAGGGTTAGCTGCACGCGCTTCCTGAGAGGTGCCATGCAGACTCTACCCCTCACAGCTCGGGTCCTGCTGCTGCGCGAGCTTCCTAACACCCACCATGTGCACTCCAGCAGAGAGTACTCACACCTGCCCTTTGAGCGCCATCCCAGCTTCATACCAGGCGCTGCCCCTCCCAGCACTTGTTTCTGTGGTTTTCGCAGATTACCACCGTTTTGTCATCTCTTCTACAGGCGTTGTGTTAACAGTAAAAATTAATGGTAACCAACAAAAAGTATATATTATGTACATGTGTGCGCCCATGTTTCACATTTGTGTAAACAGGGTGGGAGGACAGTGAATGTAGGGAAACGGGATTTATCATTCTATTCCTGATAGCTGTTCTGGGTTTTCATCTAGCAGCAGAATGCATGCTGGGACTTGTAGTTTTTCTTTTCACGTAATATGCATGGGCTTACAATATACTTACCCAGCTAGCCTTGCTGAAGAAGGGTGACATATCCTGAAACCGGTGACATATCCTGAAACCGGTGACATATCCTGAAACCGGTCCCAGGATGCTTGTTTCCGGTCCAGGGAGGACCTGGCCTGGCAGTTCGGTCTGTACTGTTCCCATGGGGCACAGGATCAAGACTGATTTGCATATGGCTGTGTCCAAACTGGGGTGGCGTAGTGGGCAAAAGAACGATGGATTTAACCCAGATCTTTTGACTGGGGGAGAATGTTTGCATTGTCAGCATTCCGTCCATCATTTGTTTGCTGTAACACTTACAATATACTTACCCAGGGCTTTAAGTGGGATGAAAAAACTTGCGGGGGGGGTCTCTCAAAGTGGCGTGGCCAATGTAATTAAAGGCGTGGATTAAAAACACATAAGCGAAAAACCTGTGCTTAGTGTGCCGCCCGACTTGTATTTTGCTGTTTGTCATTGCATCCATATTTACAGAATGTTGAGCCGATGCCGAAACTCGATGCCGAAACTCAAACCTGGTTCCCCAGCGCCAAAGTTGGCAGCTCTGGCCATTAAGCCACATCTTCGCATTCGACTCTCGGCACCGGCTCAATATTCTGTGATTCTGGGCAGTTGTATATTGTACATTGTATGCCTGGGGAGGGTTGAGTTCAATACCCTCCAGGAGCGTGAGACAGAGGCTGAGCGCGCTGAAGGCTTGAAGGCTTGAACTGTTTTAAAGAAATTTTAATACTGTTGGTATTTCTTAACTTGCGTATTTTGCACATTCAAACTTGCTACTTGTACTAATTTTTAAAAATAACCGGATTTTAGACTCTACTTGAACCCACCTGACAGCTCGGCTACTCTGCCCGTTCTTAATTGCCTGATCGCAGAAGCCGCCTTACGCCGGCCGGCACTGCTGCCGGGGCTGGGGGTGGTGAGCGACGGCCATTGGGAGGTTAGCGGGCTAGTTGCTGTTCCAGGGTCGCCATAAAATACGCATGTGGACGCGACCGCGCAGCATTGTATGCCTGGGAAGGGTTGTGTTCAATACCCTCCAGGAGCGTGAGACAGAGGCTGAGCGCGCTGAAGGCTTGAACTGTTTTAAAGAAATTTTAATACTGTTGGTATTTCTTAACTTGCATATTTTGCACATTCAAACTTGCTACTTGTACTAATTTTTAAAAATAACCGGATTTTAGACTAAACTTGAACCCACCTGACAGCTCGGCTACTCTGCCCGTTCTTAATTGCCTGATCGCAGAAGCCGCCTTACGCCGCCCGGCACTGCTGCCGGGGCTGGGGGTGGTGAGCGACGGACATTGGGAGGTTAGCGGGCTAGTTGCTGTTCCAGGGTCGCCATAAAATACGCATGTTGACGCGACCGCGCAGCGAGGGCGCTTAAGGCAAGCCCGTCTGCGCCCGTCCGTGCTCGGCCCGGGCTCAGGGCCAGGACCCCTGTACCTTTGTCGCAAGGTGGCCGGACATATATCAGTGACACACTAAGGAAACTGGACCCACTAGGGGGTGCAGCGTGCTGTCCAAGATTTTTGCCCTGTGCGAAACCTTCGGCCATGGCGAAACTTTGCTTAAAATGCCACTGTTCACTCCCCCACATCTTGGCGCTCCCCTGTAAAGTCCCCTCTAATATCAAAATGGGTTCAGTGAAGTTGATGGGTAGGCCTGAGCTTAAATGTCTCCTTTTAAACGCCAGATCACTGGTTAAACATAGCGTGGAATGCGCATTGTTTATAGAAGAGCACAACATCAAGATGGCTTTTATTACGGAGACTTGGACGGATAGCGCCTCGGGGCCTGACATTGTAAAGGCTTCTATCCCTGACTTCCTCTGTCACACGTTGAATAGACCTCTAAGGAAAGGAGGGGGGTTGGCTGTTATCTACCACAAGAGCCTAGAGCCCTCATTCGAGACTGCCTCCAATATAGCTTGTGAGGCAATGTCAGTCAGCGTGCGACTTGCGCCGCAAGACACGCTTATGGCTATGCTTATTTACCGGCCCCCTGGCCCCAGAGGTGGCTTTCTGGAGTCCATCGGCTCACTGCTGGAGGAGGGGTTCTGTGCCAAAGCTTTCACAATTCTTGGAGATTTTAACTTCCATCTGGAGGACTCCATGACACAGACACCTCTAGACTGATGCAAATTATGTTAGGAGGGGACCTCACGCAGAGGGTTGATGGCCCGACTCATGAAGCTGGTCATACGCTGGACGGAATCTTTTCTAATTCCTCCAGCCTCTCCGTCTTGGACATACTGCCACTTCCCTGGACAGATCACACAGCCATCATTTTTGCTATCGCTATGTCCCCCCCCAAAATGCCCAACTCCAAGCCCAGGGAAAAAATAGCCACACAGGCCTGGAAGAATATTAATAGTGTCAATTTTGATAAAACTCTGATAGACTCGGCCCCAATTCTTTCCAATAATATAGAGGAAGCTACAGCGGCCTATGGGAATTGGATTAATGCCGCTTGTTCCAGACTGGCCCCTGTCAAATGGTGTACCCCCAGACGTGGTCTTCCCTCTGCCCCCTGGTTTACTCAGAACTTACAGGAGCATAAATCAGAGTGTAAGAGGCTGGAGCGGCTCTGGAGAAAGGGGTACAGTTTGGCTAATAAGGAAGCATATAAAACCAGTCTTACAATCTACAAAAAATCACTTCAGGAAGCGAAAAAGGCCTATTTTTCCGAACAGATCACTGGAGCCAAATCCTCTGCGAAGGAACTTTTCAGAACAGTAACTAATCTCATGAACCCCTAAACCTATTATTTATAGCAGTCCAGATTTCTGTGACGTCTTAGCCTCTTTTTTCTGAATAAAGTTGAGGTTATTTTCTCCTCCTTCAGCAATCTACAGGGTGAGGCCAGTGATTTGGCAGCCGGGACAATGGTAACTAACAATTCTCCTACGTTTAACAGTTTTACCCCTTTGGTGAACAAAGAGGTTACCAATCTGCTTATGGGTTGCAGATCTGGTTCCCCTATGGACCCGTGTCCGGCGGCAGTAATCAAAATTTCCCCGGAAGTTATCTCTGACACTCTAACCTCCTTATTGAACCTTATAATAGGGGCAGGTCACTACCCTATAGCATGGAAAACTACTTCAATTCTGCCACTGATTAAGAAACCCAACCTAGATCCTAGCGATCCTAACAGCTACCGACCCATCTCCCGACTCCCCTTACCAGCTAAAATACTGGAGAAGGCTATGAACATGCAACTAAGTCTGTTCATCGAGAAAAACAACACGTTGGACCCTTCTCAGTACGGTTTCCGAGCGGGACATAGTACGGAGTCAGCGTTGATCAAAGCCACGGAGGAGGTTCGCGAGGCGGTGGACCGGGAGGCTCTGCCATTTTGATCATGCTGGATCTGTCGGCAGCCTTCGATACGGTCCATCACGAAGTGTTGATGGGCCGTTTATCGGAGGCTGGGGTCCAGGGTACGGCCTGGAACCTACTAAAATCATTTTTGGCCGATAGAATACAAATGGTAGAACTAGGTGGGGACAGATCAAAACCATTTTCCATCCCCTGCGGAGTCCCACAGGGGTCCTCCCTTAGTCCAAATGTAGTAGTATTTGTATAGCGCCCGAATCGACCCCCGAAGGGGTATCTCAGGCGCTTGTACGCATACCGCTGTGGAACCCTTCCTGGCCTTTCCCTGTGAGATGCCCACTCCTGGGCACCCCCAAGGTGAAGCCAGGCATCCTAGCGTTGTGGGGGCCGTTGTGGAGATTAAGCAAGCTATTGCCCAGAGTTGCAGAGTGGGACCCATGATCAGAATAGGCACCGAGGCGAGAATTATCAGGTCCGAGGAAATTGAGCCCAAGACCCGCCGAGGCGGGAATTGAACCCTGGTCCCGGGCTAGACCTCTGCATCAGGGTCTGCCGCTCTAACCATTGAGCCACACTTCTCCACTCCAACGCTTTTCAATATGTATGTGAGACCGCTGGCTGCCCTTATAAGATCTTTTGGGCTACTCCTGACCTCTTACGCAGATGATACTCAAATTGTGTTATCCCTGCAGAGAGGTAAAGAAGCGGAAAAGGCCCCTAGTTGCCACGACTGTATGTTAGCAATAACTGGCTGGATGGCTGCTAATTGCCTGAAGTTAAACGCAGGCAAAACAGAGGTGATTATCTTTGGGAACAACCCCAACCTCTGGACTCCAGCATGGTGGCCCAGTGATATGGGCCTTCCCCCACCCCCTTCACGGAAAGTTAAGAACTTGGGTGTGATCATGGATAATACTCTCACATTTGGGGACCAGGTCAGCCGGGTGGTGTCAACAAGCTTTCTTATTCTGAGGACACTGAGGAAAATAAAACCTTTCCTTACGGAAGAAAGTTTTAGAACAGTTGTCTCAGCCCTCATTCTGTCCCGTCTGGATTACTGTAATAGTCTGTACTTGACTATTAATAAGAAACATCTCAACAGACTACAGATGGTGCAGAATGCGGCAGCTAGGTTGCTTACAGGCACTCCGAGGTTTATGTCGGTCAGAAATGGCCTACGTTACCTTCACTGGCTCCCAATCAAACAACGAGTTCAATTCAAGGCTCTCTGTACGGTCTTTAAGTCCCTGATGGGAACTGGCCCTGAAGACCTACAAAAGCGTATTCAATGGTATGTCCCCGGGAGAACATTGCGCTCAATGGAAGCAAAGCGGGTGGTCGTTCCTAGAGCCAAAAAGGCTAACTGGGGTGGGAAGAGCTTTGTCCTTAGAGCCACCAATGCCTGGAATGATCTTCCGTTATATCTTAGGACCGGTACGGAATTCCTTTCGTTCAGGAAAGGTCTGAAAACCTGGTTGTTTTCAGCTTAGTCTCAGTTGGGCTCAGGGGTGGAGGTTGCCAGGTTATATTGCCAGGTATACAGTGCTCAGCGCCAGGACACCCTTGGGTAACAGTGCGCTTTACAAACCTATATAACATAACATAACATAACATATATAGCGCGAACTATTGAAGCGCTTTACACAGGCACCAGTTACCTTTGCAAGGACACATTCTCTCTGGGTATTTATCCGAGTTTATATTATAGCCCGCTGCTGAGGGCTATGCCAGCTGTTAAAGGCCCTGATCCCGAGTTATAGGCCCGAGCCGCAGGCGAGGGCCTATAATGAGGGAGATGGCCTTTAACAACCGGTATAGCCTGAGGCAGAAGGGCTATAAGGCTATTAGAACATTCCACCCACTAAGGGTAGAATGTTCTAAATTAAAAATGGAGAAACAAAAAGACAAACATTGGAATGTTGGAACGCTGGGCTTATACCAGCCATTATAAGCCCAGAGCAACTCCATTGTCTTCAATGGAGCTCCCAACATTCCAATGTTCTAATATTTCGTAATGAGGCCTCTTAAATGAAGAAAGCTGCATAAAGTCTCCTTGCACAAACGTTCATTCGGTTCTTAGCTGCTGAGCACCCTGCTTTCCTTGTACTTATCCCAATCACACCAGACGTACATTTTAAAGTGTCCCGAAGCTTCATTTAGCCACAAGGTGCTTAATAAATGTAACCAAGTAGCGAGGAAACCAAGTGCAAGTTCGTATTTATTTGTATTAAATTTGCTATTACAAAGGGCTTTGGTATGAGTGGCAGAGGTGGCTGGCACTTCGGCATCTAGTCTTAGTTTCTCCTAAAAAAGGAAATAGAACAACATATTTTCTTCTGATGTTTTTTTGTTTTTTTTTGCGAAGAAGCCATTTGTTATTCGGAATAGATAAGTCCACTAACATATAAGGTCCCAAAGGCGAGACCGATGCATTGCAAATGCTTGTTGTTGATAAAGTTTTTGTTGAGGTTTGGGTGGGGCGTCTGCCCCTTTAAAAGGTACACTCTAGACAATGTCTCTATGGCCCTGTTGAAGGCTACGGCTGAAACGCGTAGGCCATTTCACCTTGGTGCTATGTAAATACCTAATAAATTAATATCTTGAGGAATTACCTCTTTGGTGGTGCCGTCTCCTTCTGTGCATGAAGTGGATGCTGTGCGAGGGCGCTCCGACCGCTGCAGAAAGGATCAATTCCACAGATGATATGCGATTACCGGATCGCACACACGAGCACCCGGAAGTGAGGCCGAGATTTCTTTCCGGTATGGAGTAATGTGACTGGTGTTTATCTCGGGCCTCCGCCCTGCAATCAACTGAATCGTTATTGCCATCTGGGTTAGAGGACCACGGAGTTCGGTTGAAGTGGAGAAGAATGCACAACTCCAACACGGCGGTGAGTGAGGGCAGGCAACGCGGGGAGAAAGAGCTGGTCGCCGGCAGTGTCTCAGAGGGGGCACGGTGGGCGAATCGCGACTCCATTCCAGGCTTTCCTGGCTCACACCACTCAATGCATGGGTGGGCAACGTTTTTTTTTTTTTTTTTAAACAGAGTTTTATATAGCGCGAACTTGACCCGAATCGGGTATCAGAGCGCTTTACATAGCACCAGTTGCATTACATGAGGACACATTCATTTTTGTTAGGCACAGGGAGATTAAGTGATTTGTCCAGAATCACAGGATGTACAGCGTCACTGCCGAGACTCGAACCCAGTTCCCCAAATTCGAGGTCGACCGCCCTAGCCATTAGGCCAACTCCTCTCCCCTTAACGTTAAGACATACAGGGGCATATTCACAAGGACTTATCTCCGATTTATCTCCACCTTAACTCATCAAAAGTGGAGATAGATTTAACACCCCATTCACAAGCGTGTGCAAACTGCCGACATCGCCAGTATTCCGGCGATAACTGCCCCAAAACTTAACACCACGGTGGACACCACCAACTAACCCTAATGAGATGCAGAGTAGGCGTTCCCGTGCAAAAACACACGAAAAAACCACAACACCACTTTCACAACGAACTGCCAGATCTGTGATGCGAATCAAAAACAGGCGATAAGCTGCGGTAGCACCAGGGAATTAACACCTGCCTTTTGCTGGTGTAAAGCAGGACGACTACCTGCAGCATGAAAGGGAGCCCAGCCAAGAGCCACATTTGAAGACCCACAGATGCCATGGAGACAATGATCATGCAGCTCCGAGACCCATGAGGGACACAACACCCACCACCACCCTCCCAGCCCCCCTCCAACATACACATACCGTGCAAAACACAAGAGCCACAAAAAGCGCCAGATGACGCACATTGATAAAAAATAACACACATGTGTGGCCAGAAGTACGAGAAACAGTCACACAGCACTGAAGTAACAACCAAAACTTTATTGAAATGCAACACAAAACACCAATGCGGAAGACTCCTGTCGGCTCCGTCCGGGACAATCTCGATGTCACAGCCTGGAAAATAAAGCACAAAATCAGAACGTGTGTCATGCGCACATCAAAGGAGCCAGACACAGAGAAACAGAAAATGAAAGAAAGGCAGAGAGAGAAAGAGAGAGAAGGAAAGGAAGGGAGAGAGAGAGAGAGAGAGGGAGAGAGGGAAGGAAGGGAGAGAGAGAGAGAGGGAGAGAGGGAAGGAAGGGAGAGAGAGAGAGAGGGAGAGAGGGAAGGAAGGAAGGGAGAGAGAGAAACACCCCCGCGCACCCAGGCCCCACTGTTCACCTGCTGCCACCAGTGTGTCTCCAACCACGTGCCAGGATACACTGCAAGCCACCAGGTCTGCAACCTGCAATCGAGGCCAGAGTCAATCATGGCAGAGTCCATCACACAGCACACAGCAACAACGCCTGTCCGTCCCTGCGCATGCATGCAGCCGCACCCCACCCCCTCCCGCCGGCCAGCGCTGGCTGTCCGCACTTGCGCACCCCGGGCCCACTGCTCACCTGCCGCCAACGGTGTGTCCACCAGTGGGCACACCACGTGCCCGTGCAAGCTCCAGGCCCCGGTCCCGCCACCATGGCATGCTCCACATCATGCAGAGCCGCCCCGTGGCACAGCAGGTCCCATACATGATGCTGAGTCCTGAGGCATCAATGGCAGAGACCACATCAGTGCACACGTCATCATCGCAGGCTGCACACCCACTCAGCTATTTCGGTGCCACTAACCCTGTGCAACCCCAGTCAGCGCCACGTGGTGGTAGGCCTGTGACAGCCGCAAGGCTTCGGGTGCCACTAACCTTGTGCAACCCCAGTCAGCGCCACGTGGTGGTAGGGCCGTGATGGCCGCAAGGCTCCGGGTACCACTAACCCTGTGCAACCCCAGTCAGCGCCACGTGGTGGTAGGCCCGTGATGGCCGCAAGGCTTCGGGTGCGACCAACCCTGGGCGCCACAACTCATGGGCCCTTTATGATTGAGAACCGTGGAGCGTCCGTCATCCAGTCACCACCGGCAGTGGGGAATGTGACGCTGCCAGCCCCTTATATTGGCGGGGTCACATGCCCTGTGACGCCTGTGCCGGATGGGTGTGGTGTGTGTGCAAAGCTGCCCTCAGGGAGTGGCCGTTGCATGCTGACAACTAGACCAGTGACCTGCATACCACCAGCGTGTACGCCTGCGACATGTAGCTATGTGGGCCCCCCCTCGGAGCGTAATCGGAGTGGTCTGGCCTGGCGTACGCCGGACCAGCGCAGGGCTTGCAACAATGACTCGGGGGCTCAGGGCGTGGTTCAGTCCATGTCCGGACAAGGAAGTGTCAAACGTGTGTGTCCCTGTTGTAGTGTCCACGGCAAGCGGAACACAATAGGCAATGTGGCACACTGTGACTGGCATCCCACTAGATGAGCATCATTGACGTGAGGGAAATCACTGTCCCTACATTCATCCACACATTCATACATGAATGATGAAGGACATGACACAGCAGTGTGTTTATGGATGTTTATTGCACATCCGGTGGAGTATTGCAGCTGGAGCAGTACAGGTCCATGCCAAGCACACTACACAATATGGGCCCGTGGAGGGCCAGCCAGAGTCCATCCGGGGATGACAAGTACTGCGGAAGAGGAAGGGTACAGTCCGCAGTCTGGTCGCCGTGTCATTGGTCATCGAACAGGATATGGCAGTCCATATCGCGAGCCAAGGTGAGTGCAGCGGAGTGTATCAGGGGTCAGTGGCAGGTCATGGGGCCATGTGCGGCACCAAGCAGAAACAGGCAAGGCTGGCGGACATGAATGCTAGTGCCTCCTACTGAACTCAATCCCATCCACGTCCTCGGATGTGTGCTCTGCCCCACCTGTGGGTGTTGCAATACCGGCTGCGGCACTGTGAGGCACTGACACACCAGGGGGCGGAGTTGTGGATGGTGAGGGGCAGCAGCATTCATCATCGCCACGCCTTGTGGCAGCAATGCCATGATGAGGACATAAAGGGCCTGGTAGATGCCAGCCACATTTCGCTGATGTGCAGCGATGGCTGCCATCCTTTCCGCCTCCATCCGCACCATGTCCTCCATGAGCCTCCGCATGTGTGCCAGCTCACGGCTGGAATCGCTGGAGCCACTCTGAGCGGACAGGTGGTCTTGTCTCCGAGTCAAGACTCCAGCGATGTCAGTCATAGCTCGTTGGAGTCCATGGAGCGTGCCGTGGGTGTCCGTTAGGGACTGGAGCCAGTCCCTGATGGGACCTAGACACCCATGGATGGCGTCCAGTTTGGTAGCCATGAGGTCGAACCGCACCTGCTCAGCCACCTCCCTCTGGACCTCCAACACACGGCGTTGGAAGGCCATGTGTTGCTCGGGGGGGTCTTGGGAGACAGCCGGGGTTGTGGGTGCCTCCTGCTGGGTGGTTTGTGGAGTGGGTGGGGTCTCCTCGATGCAGCTGGGCTGCCCTGGTCCTGGAGGTGCTTGGCGGATGAGCTCAATGATGTCTTGGAGGGCTTAGGTGTCGATGCTGGTGGTGTCCTCCTCGTCATCAGTGAAGAGTGGCTGGGACTGCTCTGCAGGAGGTGTTGACGGTGCCCCTGCAATGTGAAGGGGAGATGGTGTATTACAATGTTTCCGCATGTATGTAGCCGCATGGTTCAGGTTCACATTCAGGCAGCATGGCATTGTACATTGTGACAGTCTGTGGCTCAGGGCCATGAGCCATGATCCAGAATCATTGTGGGTGTGCACTGTGCCCTGCTTGATTGTGCATGTGTGCCATTGTGGCCATCTCCCCCCGTCCCCCCAGTACCCCCGTCACCCTGTTGCGGTTGTGTTGTGTCCTGTCGAGCAGTGTCCGGTCCTCCGACTCCTGCCACGGTCTCCACACTGATGACTGTCGACACCAGCTCCTCCATGTCATCCAGCTCCTGCTGTGGCACAGGCCTCCCACCTCCAGTCTGCATTCCTGCCTTCTGGTTGGCTGTGAGTTTCTCCTTGGTCTTGCGCTTGATGTCATTCCATCGCCTCTTGACCTCGTCCATTGACCTCCTGTACTCTCTGACGGCGTTCACCTTGTCCACGATGCCCGCCATAATCCATTTCTGGTGCCCAATGACACATTGGAGGCGATGAACAGTTGTTGATAGTGTTCTATCACCTCCGTGACCAGGATCCGATTCTCCTGCAGATTTTACTTCGTCTTCCTCTTCTTCGTGTCCTTGCCCTTCCCTGTCACCGTGGTCCCGGGATGGTCGTCCGGAGTACTTGTGGGGTTGCGCTCGTCCTCTGCGCCTACTCCGGCTGCCTCCATGGTGCTTGGGTGTTGGTCATTTTGTGTTTGTGTGTATTTTCTCCTTTTGTAGTGATTTTCACGCCTGCCGGGTGTGTATGGCAGGCCTGGCGCTGCTTATCGCTGATTTCCTTATCGCGAATGGGCTCGCCGCATGTTTTTTGGTGTTGGGGTTTGTGTTTTTATCGACGTCGAGGTGGTTGTATCGCGGACATTGTCCGCGGTTTCAGGAGACTATCGCATGGTACAGCCGTGTTGTGAATTCCACGTTAACACGGGGTTATTTTCCCGCGATGGACTGCGATGTGTAAAGTTGCGTTAACATTCTTTGGTGATATTTAGCACACGTTCTTGTGAATATACCCCACAGATTCAACGAAGGGTGTTTTCCGGCGAAGGGAAGTTCACTAGATAACTGAGGGCTGGATTTGGTTGTAACCTTTGCCCTGCATCTTTATGTGTGAACGTCTCCGAACCAAACAAGGCAATTGCATCAAGGGGGTCATTTTGAATGCAAAATACGGCACCAAGTTTGCGATGTTTCTTGGGACAATACAAGCCGGATAAATAATTTATATGAAAGTAGAAAATAAAGAGAAAACCTGACAACTAGACATCCACTAGTGTGCGACTTTTAAAACATTGGTGGCGCAGAAATCGGTGCATTGAAACATATAAAGGATATGAATTAAATCGAAACAGCAATCCTGAGATATGTCACTGCCTCTTCTGTGAATAGTTTTAATTGGAATTGAGTCTCATTTTGACCAGTGAAATATATTCATGGGAAGCATTCTGGGGGTGCCTAAAGGAAAAAGAAAAAATTATTTGGACCGGAGTGAGAAATATCAGTGAATTCGTACTCTCCTCTGTGAAGTGACTATATGCATTTGGCATTTCAGTGATCCATTATCATCCGAGAATAAATCTTGAATCATGGCTAATCGCTTTAGCAAACGAGAACAAACAGCAAATGAAATGTTTACTGAGAGTGGGGTGTACGAACAATTAAGGAGTATGCCACATGACCCCAGCAGGGAACGTGAGAGTGATCCGAAGCAATTGGTGAGAGAACTAAAAAAATTAAGAGTCGCAGAAACAAACAAGTGGTGGGAGAGTGCAACACTAAAAAGGTATTTAGAATGTTAGCGAATACCCAGGGGTCTGTGAATCTTAGTCCTACCCACTTTGAATGACATGGACCCAGATCTACTCACACAGTGGCAAAGAGACACAACAGAATGCTCAATGAAACTTATGAAGACCCTCATCATACATGCAGAAAGGAAACTGTCTGAAATATCGAACAAAGTGAAAGAATTGGAGAAATTTGCCGCCACAGAGGATGGGAAGAAAACGTTGGAAGAATTAGAAAGGAAAATGGACAAACATGAGAAAGAGGTCCAGATGAAGAAACTTAGAAAGTTTAACAGGGACAAAACTGACTATGCAGTAGGCAGAGTGTACACGTTTGCCAGACGATTTGATGCCATCCACACTAGACAAAGAATGGATCAAATGAGGAGAAGAGTGGACCTTCCATCCAGTGTGGAAAGCTCGGAAGTAAGCTGTGGAGATGAGGGTGTATCTGGAAATTTACCAAAACTGGATTTTTCAGGGGAGCTACGGCTGCTCCAAATGACAACGAGGGGGAGAGGCAGAGGTTTAAATCAAACAAATGCCAAAGAACAAGAAAGGGCAGGAAATGGAAAATGTGGCAGAGGAGGAGAGAAAAAGAAAAATCAAAAAGATTGATAGGAGTGGGGACTGGTTCTATGGATGAAGATCTAGTCATTAATCTCTCCAGTATGAAACTTAACGAGAATCATATACACCTGCTCAATAAAGGCTTGTCCTTTTGTCCAAATTCAAACATGGACTTTGCCAATGCCAGAATTGACTTGTACAAGTTCTGCCGGAAGCTTAAACTGAGAAAGTACTTTGCAAACAGAACAAAGAAAATTCGAGAACCAACAAGGGAAAATGAACCGAAACTATCCATCTTAACAACAAGAGATCTCCCACACATAACAACTCTCATGAGCTTGGATGAACAACCAGTTGTTGAAAGAGAAAGAGAAATGAGTGATAGAGAACTGTGTGTGACGTTTAACATCAACCCTGACATGTCTGTCCCCAGTGGAAGTACAAACAGCTCCAAGTTTTGACCCCAATCGCCACCTGGGAATAAAGTGGATCTTTTTCAGGAACTGGTATCGGATGGCTTGAGGAAATTGGCAGTCATGGCTGGAAAAGGTCACTCCAGGAGAAGTAGTGACAACATGACGTCTGATGACTGTGCAGCTCTGAGTGAACTACAAGAAAACAAGGACATCATCATAAAGCCCTCTGATAAAGGGGGAAATATTGTGATCATGGATAGAAGCAAGTACTTACTGGAAGCAAGAAGACAATTGAACAACCGGACTCGCTATGAGAAGCTGCCAGTAGATCCATCAAAAGAAGTGATGAGGAGATTTCACACCAAACTGGAAGAATGGCATGATCTGGAACTATTGGATGACAATGAATTTGCGTATCTAAAAAAGGACAGTCCAATTTTACCAACCATTTATTTTTTACCAAAGGTTCACAAAAGTTTAAACAACCCCCCAGGGCGACCAATTGTGAGCTCCTGTGACTCCCTCCTAGATAATGCCTCCAGATTTGTAGACATTTTTCTCTTCCCATATGTCTCCAACCTCCCCTCTTACATTAGGGATTCTATGGACTTCCTAAACAGGATCAACGACAACCCCTGGAAACAGAATTACATCATTACATCATGGCTACAGTGGATGTCGTATCACTATATACATCAATCAAACATGAGGACAGCTTGTAAGCTTGCAGACATTACTTAAGATCAAGAGCTCTCAGCCTGCTAAGCCACACTGAAATGCTGTTGGGAATGATGGAATTCTGTCTGTTGAATAACATCTTCATCTTAAATAGAAAATTTTATATACAGAAGCAAGGGACAGCAATGGGGGCTTCTTTTGCCCCAAAATACGCAAATCTTACAATGGGCTTCTGGGAAACGGAAACAGTGGGAGCAGGAAAACACGCAGAGAGCTTGAAAAAAGTTGTCTTATGGTTACGTTTTATCGATGACCTCTTTCTCCTGTGGGAAGCAGAAGAAGCTGAATTAATCACTTTTTTGGAATCACTGAACATTAACCCCCAAGGCTTCAAATTTACATATACAATCAGTAAGACAGAGCTCACCTTTCTTGATGTCCAACTCTATGTATCTAATGACAAAATTTGCACAAAAGTTTTTAGAAAACCCACCAGTGGAAACAACTTATTGTTTGCAAACAGTGCTCACCCCAAAGCTCTGAAATGGAGTATTCCGTATGCCCAGTTCCTCAGAGTGAAAAGGAACTGCTCGGAGGAAAGAATCTTTGAGGAACAAGCATCGGACATGACACAGAGGTTTTTAAGACATGGGTATCCAGTGTCTGTCGTGAAGGATGCTTTATGGAGAGCAAAACAAAAGAATAGAAGTGATCTTTTATTGCCAAAGAGGAAGAATCTGGTGGAGGGTGAGGGAGAGTGCAAAATGAGGTACATTATGGACTTCAATAAATCCGAAAAGGAAGTGAAGAAACTAATCAAGGACATTGGAAGGTCTTGGAGCAAGACGGCGATTTGAAGGAGATCATACAAAGTCATCCGAGCATAACCTATCGCAGAATGCACTCTCTTGGGGACCTATTGGGTCGAAGTTTTATGCCACAACAGCAAAAAATCAGTGGCTGGACACTCCCTAAAATACCTGGATTTCATAAGTGTACGAAGTGTAAAACCTGCAAATGGGGGACAACAGAACAAAAGTGAAACTGATTGATAGTAAAGTGAAGAAGATCAGAGAACACATTCACTGTGAGAGCACCCATGTTGTGTATGCATTGGAATGCGAATGTGGTATGCTGTACGTAGGAAGTACGATCAACAAACTTAAACTACGAATCCTGCAGCACATTCAGGTTATCACAAAGAAAGACTATACATATGTTATTTCAAAACACATCTGGGAGCATCACAATGGTGACGTTGGCAAATTTGTATACTATGGAATCCAACAGATTTTTGTGAATCCAAGAGGAGGCGATAGGGAGATGAAATTACGGAGAGCAGAATCAAGATGGATACTCTCCATGGGCACTGAAAGCCCATGGGGTTTGAATACAGACACCGAACTATATGTACATTTGGACTGAGGTTTTTGGTGGTCCTTCTGAACATCATAAAAGGTTGTATAAAGGGAACATGCTCCCCGCTCTGTCTCCTCCCTTTCCGGGCAGAACATGGCATGCATTTCAGTAACAGGGGGATCTTTATAAACAGGGTTAATGGTTTCTTGGTTCACACATGGTTAGAACAATAGTGCCCTTTTCTTTGTCCCCAGGAGAAAACGATGGTAAGAATGGGAGTCTTCTATGAAAGTGTCTGTTTTAAATTCATTCAATGGCATTTTTATACAGTGCATCTTTTTATTGTGTATTTTGCTTCATATTTTTATCTCTGCATGACCCCAATGGCCTATTCATCTTTTCACATTGCACTTTGATGAACTTTAGAAGCTACTATGTTGATATATGTCTTTGGTGCTTTATATTGCTGCTTACTCATCTTTGCACATTGCACTTTGATCAACCTTAAATGCTGCCATATATTTATATTTGATGTGTTTCATATTGTTGCCCTCATGCTATTTGAATGACCTATTTATTCTTGCACACTGCTCTTTGATGAAGCTCCTGATGCTGCTATATATGGTGCACAGACGTAATATCGAGTTTTTAATTTCGGAGTACAAAAATATCGAGTTTGAAATATCGAAGGGACTGAATATTGAGATCAAGAATATCGGTGACCAGAATATCGACATGAAGGTAAGAAATATCGTTTTTGTTAATATCGAAGTCAGTAATATCGTTTGTAAAAATATCGTTGTTAATAATATCGATGTTTATATTAGTGTTATGTATTTTAGTATGTATTTTAAATGTATGTGTTCTATATTTTTTGTTAAGTATTGTATTTTTTTAAATATATGTATTACATTTTTAGAAGTTATTAATTTTTTTAAAGTAAATTTTGCGTTTTAGTTCCGTAGCAGGTTGTGGGTTTATAGGGGAATAGGGTGGGAAGTAATTTAATTATAGTACATTTAATAATAATTTTTAGAAATTATTAATTATTTTAAATTAAATTTTGCATTTTAGTTCTGTAGCGGGTTGTGGGTTTATAGGGGAATAGGTTGGGAAGTAATTTAATTATAGTAAATTTAATAATAATTTTTAGAAATTATTAATTATTTTTAATTAAATTTTGTGTTTTTATTCCGTAGCGGGGTGTGGGTTTATAGGGGAATAGGGTGGGAAGTAATTTAATTTTAATAAAGTAATTATACATTTTTATTTATTGGTATTGATAATTAATTTATTGTTAATTAATTATCAATTGGTAATTAATTTTTATTAATTGATAATTATATTGTGTTATTTCTTTTAGGAGCGGGTTGTGGGTTTATAGGGGAATAGAGTGGGAAGTAATTTAATTATAATGAAGTAATTATTAATTTTTATTTGTTATTATTTATAAATAATTTATTATTAATTAATTATTAATTGGTTATTTAATTAAAAAAATTATTTAATTGATATGTATGTTAATTTTAACCCTCTGCTATCCAACACTTTCCCTACAGTTACACTCTCTGGAGTGGGAATAGTAATTTTTACCCTTACGCTATCCAACACTTTCCCTACTGTTGCACTCTCTGGAGTGGGAATAGTAATTTTAACCCCTACGCTATCCAACACTTTCCCTACTGTTGCACTCTCTGGAGTGGGAATAGTAACTTTTACCCCTACGCTATCCAACACTTTCCCTACTGTTGCACTCTCTGGAGTGGGAATAGTAATTTTTCCCCACGCTATCCAACACTTTCCCTACTGTTGCACTCACTGGAGTGGGAATAGTAATTTTACCCCTACACTATCCAACACTTTCCATACTGTTGCACTCACTGGAGTGGGAATAGTAATTTTTACCCCTTCGCCATCCAACACTTTCCCTACTGTTGCACTCACTGGAGTGGGAATAGTAATTTTTACCCCTACGCTATCCAACACTTTCCCTACTGTTGCACTCACTGGAGTGGGAATAGTAATTTTTACCCCTACGCTATTCAACACTTTCCCTACTGTTGCACTCTCTGGAGTAGGAATAGTAATTTTATCCTCTCCGCTAACCAATATTTTCTCTACTGTTTTAGTTAATATAGTGTATAATGTATTTTAAAATGATTAAAAATATTCAAATTTTTTAATTTGTTATATATATTTTTTATATTTTTATTTATATTATTGGTGTATGTGCATATATATGTATTTATAATTCTGATTATATTTTTAAAAATTTGTTATTAAAATAATTTTTTATAAATATTATTAAGTATATATATTATATTTTATACATATATATGTATTAGTTTTAATTTTAAACATTTTAAAATAATTTTAACTATATTTCTTTTAATTATATGTATTATTTACTTTATTTTACATTATTTTTTAAACATTAAAAAAACGATATTTTTAACTTTGATATTTTTGACGATATTTTTTCTCTCGATATTTTTGTACTTACCATTATGTAGATAGGACTTCGATATTCTTGACATCGATATTTTTGTGTCGATTTTTTTGTACCTCGATATTCTGACTGTCGATATTCTGTCAGTGATCCGCTATATATATTTGTAGAACTTATTCTATCTCAGTCGTTGGCTGCTAGTTTGGTACGTAGCACTTTATGGAAACTTGGGGGCCTATTAGCATGGCGGGCGGATCGCCACCGCCCGACCGGCGGTGGCGATCCACCCGCCAAAACACCCCGCCGGACGGCCATTTATCCCCGCCACATTAGCATGGCAGGGAGTACCAAGGCGGACGGAAACACCGTCCGCCGCTTTTCCGCCGGTAGGCAATCGTCACGATTGCCTGCCGGGCGGAAAAGGCCCATAATATGGTGGCGGTGCCTTGCAGGCACCGCCATCCATATTATGATGTGTGCGGAGGAATGCCTTTCCATGGCGGAGACTCCGCCATGGAAAGGCATGCGGAATTCACTTTGGGGGCCCGTTGCGGGCCCCCGGGGGAGGGGGTGGGGGATGGACGGCTGCACTTGGGGGGTACCCATGGTACCCCCCCTACATTGGCATGGACAAGGTGGCAGGCACCGCGTGGTGCCTGTCACGTTGTGCATGCCAATGCACAACATGCATTTTCAACATTGTGGCGGGTGCTGCTTACAGCACCGCCCGCCACAAAGTTGATTATGCGGAATGCGACTGCCAGGGTGGCGGTCGCATCCTAATAGGCCCAGCGGGACCGCCACACCTCTGGCGGTCGGTCCCATTTACCGGTACGGTGGCGGGCGGACTTTGTCCGCCCACCATCGTAATGATGCCCTAGGTGTCAACTTGGGTATGTATTTCAGGTACGGTCACTTTTTGACAAATGAGCAAAGCGTAATAATATTTGATTAAGGGGTGCCCTTGAGATGGACCCCAGGTATAATGAATGGTTAGCAGCCTATTAGTGTACAAATATAATGTGTCATCATGGGAACTCTAGAGAAGCTAGTCGGTGGAAGATTGTGTATTTTGATTTGGGCAAAGTGCAATGTTTATTTTAGGAGAACTGTCACTGGAGGTTTAAGCATAAGTTGAAGCACCACGCACTTTAGTAACAATATATATAATCTACTGTATAAAGTTTGATGGCAGTTGGATGTTGAAACTGCAGTGATGACTAGCTAGACACTTGAACAAATCAACTTCTGTCAGGGGTTTGTAACATAAAATGTTTATTTGAGATCTGCGTTAAATGATATTTAAGGATAGGAAAGAGGTAATCTCTTGCTTTTCTCGGGGTATGTGGTCGAGATTCAAATGCATATACATTTTGGGATGCAAACATACATGCAAACCCAATTGTGCATGAAAAATGTATTCTGTGGAAAATATATTATGAATTTGTTAGACGAATGCATTCCCCGAGGGCTTGCACATGAAGAGGGTACTTCACCTTTGATTATTTCATTTTCATTGTCATCTGCATTTTTTACTTTATATATTCTCTTTTTCTCTTTCTGATACGAAGTGCATATCTATGGTGTCACCAATGAAATAATATGAAAAGAAAAGATTCCTTGTCGCATACACCTATGTGGATGTTTGCAATATATTAAACAGGCTTGTGTCCCTTTTTTTGTTGATAAAGTTTTTGTTGAGGTTTGGGTGGGGCGTCTGCCTCTTTAAAAGGTACACTCTAGACAATGTCTCTATTGCCCTGTCGAAGGCTACGGCTGAAACGGGTAGGCCATTTCACCTTGGTGCTATGTAAATACCTAATAAATTAATATCTTGAGGAATTACCTCTTTGGTGGTGCTGTCTCCTGTGTGCGAAGTGGATGCTGTGCGAGGGCGCTACGACCGCTGCAGAAAGGATCAATTCCATATATATACATATATATATATATATATACAAAGCAAGAAATCAAAACTTATTAAACATCACCGATGGAGTGTCCTTTAACATTCTGGCCAGGATGAATGGGGAGTCCTCATAGTCAGGCAGAAGTCTTGATCGGGATCATAAAAAGTCCCTGCGCAACATGTCCATTCCACAGGCAAGCTCCCGTCTGGGAGCCAAGAGTCCACGCCTTTAATAACTTGCTCAACTCAAGGAGAGATTTCTAAAAACCTCTCCCCCCTTTCTTTGGTTGCAAAATTAAAGCTGGCCACCCCAGTCTGCGTCGAGGTCACCCAAAGGAGCTGGCCTGGCTCCAGTATTTGCTCCGAGGCAGGACAGTACATTCCTCTCTCACGCTTGTGAACAATATCAACTGCACATCCCACACTACATGTTTCAGAAACTGTTTTACTCTGTGCTGTGAAGGGTTGTGTAGAATGAAAACATTCCCATCCTGTAGCTGCAAGAAAGCACAAAATGAAGTGGTGCACACAAAATGGAGTCGATGGTCACCATACTACTGATTGTATTACACTTACACTTACTAATATTTCTCATTGATCATGCCATTTTTCCCATATTGGCGACTTATGTCACTGGAATTACATATGTATATATTACAAACTGTATGACAGCTATGGATTTATTTTGATGATAAACTGCTTAAATGATTGTAAATGATATCTGGATAATTTTGAAACTATGCTGCCTTTTGTGTTGGGCACTCTGATCCTTCTGTCCACTGCGCTTCCTTGTGCTTCTTGCATTTGTTACAACAAACTGATTACCTTGATTTCCATTTTGTTCCTACCTTTTTTCCCTTCTGTTTCCCCTCTCCCCTTCCTTGCTTACTGTTGGTAATAAAGATGTTTCACTATCAGCCTTGAGAAAGCCCCAGGCTTGCCAACTGAGAAGGGACGAAACACGTGTTGGCTGTCGTTCTGCTTTGCTCTGGAAGAATTATTCTGGACCATCAGAAGAATAATAATAAAAGCACAAAAACTTTGAAAATCATCTGGATCCTTTTATCCACTTTGGGAATATTATTAGTCGGACGATCTAGTTTTCCAGCTCTGCCCTTCATCTAGTCCAAGTTTCTTGTTTCAGTGGGTTAGGGTTTACCCATTTGGACATTTGGATATAATGGACACTACCTATTAATACTAGGACGGACAACCACTGGGACTTATTACCCCTTTTCTTTGTCTACAATTCCTTGTTATATATTGTACTTTAATAGAAATAGGCCATATTCTTCATCATTGGTTTGTCTCATATTTTGTGTGTGTTCAGTGTATGAGAAATGCACCCAAGTGTTGACATTGCCTATACTTCCTAGTGAATTGCAAATTTCATTTTGTAATAGAGTTTTGAAAATTGTCTCACTACTTACAGGAGTAAATTGTAACAAATCTCCAAAAACAATTACATGTTTCCCTCCAAAGAGAATGTCATAAAATGTCCTTAGTACTTCTTCCATCTGTAAGCGAACAAAATCCAACATTAAGGGGCCGATTCCGATGTCGGGAGCTGTAACCGACCGACCTGCTGTCGTCGGTTACGGCCCTGCAAGTACGATGCGACCGAACCCTGTTCGGTCGCACTCGTATACTTCACAATGGGAGCATGCATTCCGAGCGGAATGCATGATTGCATTGCGAAAAGCAGGGGTGCAGTTCATCCCTGCACCCTGTGGCCGGCACCCCAAGGTGCCTGCCACCGGGTGCAGGGATCAATAGAGGGGCACCATAGGTGCCCCCAGGCCGCCATTCGGCGGCCTCGCACCCATGGGGGCCCTACTGGAGGCCCCAAAGACAGCTTCCGACTGCCTTTTCGTGCCGGAAAGACTGGCACGAAAAGGCAGTGTAAACTGCCATCGTACTCCCTCGGTCGTGAAGAGGCGGCCGGGGGAGTACTGAAGGATTTCCGGACGGCGGACGGGCTCTCCGAGCCCGTCGGAAGCCATCCGGAAATCCGAGTCGGATTCTTTTCCGACCGAGCCCATCGGAATGGCTCGGTCGGAAAGGAATCCGGCCGGCACGTTCCGATTCGGTCGGAAGGGCTCCGGCCATCGTTCGGTGCCCTTCCGGCCGAAATCGGAATCGACCCCTAAGTTGGACACCATGCTGACCTCATCGATAATCAAAACTTTTAAATTTATTAAAACTCTACGGAGCTCTTAACTGGTATCACTGTTTAATTTTAAGTATTCTAAATTATGATCATGTTCTACTAGTAAAAGACACTGAAATCTAATTACTTTTATATTATGTGATGCCAATCCTGTTGGGGTAGTTACTACACATGATAAATTAGAATTGGTAAATGTATGCATGTAAGCATTTATTACTTTGATAAGGCAGCTTTTTGCCAGTTCCAGCTTGGCTTGAGATGTATTGCAATGTAGGCTTATAATTACTACATTGACATAATTCATGTTCATGTTGAAGTCCATGATCTACACATTGTTGAATTTGTTTGTATATTTTAAGTTGATCTGTGTTTAATTTGGATATGAGGTAATTTAGATTGTGTACATCCTTCTGAACTTTGCCCATATCAAGTTCTACCTTACCAAGGGCAAATGTAGCCTCATTTTTAGTTGTACAAGCGGTCTGCAGGTGTTGAAGTTGAAGGGTTATTACTTGTTCCAGTATCGCAAAATATTCCAGCACTAATTTTAATCTCTTCTGAATCTCTTGTTTTAACATTGCTCAGTATGTCTGAAGTTGTTGAACTGTAATGTCATTTTTATATGCATCAAAAACAGCTTCATAGGACTGAAATTGCCCAATAATGTCTTGCTCTTTGTGTCATGGGTTAAAAAGCTGTAAAAAGTGCGAAGAAGTAGAATTCTTTTGATCACCATTCTCACAACTAAGGGGTCGATTCCGATCTCGGCCGGAAGCGCACCTAACACTATTCGTCCGGAAAAAAACCAAGCCGAACGCGTGTTTCCCGACCGATTCGAACATTCGTTTGAACGAGCAAGTACGATGCGCATAACTGCCCAGATCCCGACCCAGCCGTACGTACCCATTCCAGCTCCTGTTCCCCGCCCGAGCCGGATCCGTAAACGCCAAATCGAGTCGCACGGAAGCAAATATACAGCACCTTCCGGCCGGACTAGTACGATGCGCCTTCCGTACGCGCCAAACCCGTCGCTACGTCCGGCACGTCAGAGCATCCGGGAGAGGCGCACATAAGCTCCGATTCGCGCCACAAGACGATCCACGGCTACGAGACGAACAAGCCAGCGACGAGTACGAGTCAAAGCAACGAGAAACCCGAACGAGACGAACCAACCATGAATCCCATCGCGCAGGTCCTACCAATACTCTACATCTATTACCGGGACCGGTACGGACGCGTACGGCGCAGACGGTAAGTCAAACACCCACTACACAAACAAATGACACGTACCCGACATATGTCACACACACATAGGGATGCAGAAATGACGTACACTAGCAACAGCAGAACCATAGTGGCGGGATGGCTATCACCAATGCCATACACACCCATAGGGGCCTGGATGCCTGTCACCACCACCACCCCTACTCATGGGTGCTGGATGCCTACCACTACCACCACCCCTACTCAGGGGGTGCTGGATGCCTGTCACTACTACCATCCCCACACATAGGGGAATTGATGCCTACCACTACCACCACCCCTACTCAGGGGGGGCTGGATGCCTACCACTAACACCACCCCTACTCAGGGGGGGCTGGATGCCTACCACTACCACCACCCCTACTCAGGGGGTGCTGGATGCCTGTTACTACTACCATCCCCACACATAGGGGAATTGATGCCTACCACTACCACCACCCCTACTCATGGGGTGCTGGATGCCTGTCACTACTACCATCCCCACACATAGGGGAATTGATGCCTACCACTACCACCACCCCTACTCATGGGTGCTGGATGCCTACCACCAACACCACCCCTACTCATGGGGGGCTGGATGCCTACCACTACCACCACCCCTACTCATGGGGGGCTGGATGCCTACCACCAACACCACCCCTACTCATGGGGGGCTGGATGCCAACCACTACCACCACCCCTACTCATGGGGGGCTGGATGCCTACCACTACCCCACCCCTACTCAGGGGGGGCTGGATGCCTACCACTACCACCACCCCTACTCATGGGGGCTGGATGCCTACCACTACCACCACCCCTACTCATGGGGGGCTGGATGCCTACCACTACCACCACCCCTACTCAGGGGGGGCTGGATGCCTACCACTACCACCACCCCTACTCAGGGGGTGCTGGATGCCTGTCACTACCAGCACCCTTACTCAGGGGGCTGGATGCCTACCACTACCACCACCCCTACTCATGGGGGCTGGATGCCTACCACTACCACCACCCCTACTCAGGGGGGGCTGGATGCCTACCACTACCACCACCCCTACTCAGGGGGGGCTGGATGCCTACCACTACCACCACCCCTACTCAGGGGGTGCTGGATGCCTGTCACTACCAGCACCCCTACTCAGGGGGGGCTGGATGCCTACCACTACCACCACCCCTACTCAGGGGGGGCTGGATGCCTACCACTACCACCACCCCTACTCAGGGGGTGCTGGATGCCTGTCACTACTACCATACCCACACATAGGGGAATTGATGCCTACCACTACCACCACCCCTACTCATGGGGTGCTGGATGCCTGTCACTACTACCATCCCCACACATAGGGGAATTGATGCCTACCACTACCACCACCCCTACTCATGGGGGGCTGGATGCCTACCACTACCACCACCCCTACTCAGGGGGGGCTGGATGCCTACTACTACCACCACCCCTACTCAGGGGGGGCTGGATGCCTACCACTACCACCACCCCTACTCATGGGTGCTGGATGCCTACCACCAACACCACCCCTACTCATGGGGGGCTGGATGCCTACCACTACCACCACCCCTACTCATGGGTGCTGGATGCCTACCACTACCACCACCCCTACTCAGGGGGGCCTGGATGCCTGTTACTACTACCATCCCCACTCATAGGGGGATGGATGCCTACCACCAACACCACCCCTATTCATAGGACGGGTAATGCATGACACAACCAGCATACTCCAACATAAGGAATGTCAGAAAAAGACATCCCCCCAACACCATGACAAGCGTGTGTAGTCTGTGTCAAATGCCTACAGCACTGAACATGACATTGAACATACAATGTGACCCCCTATCACATGTGTCACACATAAATGTGTGTGGCCTCCACAATGCAAGCAGACCATGACCACTGTGGCAATGGGGTCTAACCCCCATCATCACAGTGACCAAAAGGTAAGTGTGGGGTCCATAGCTGAAGCACATTTTGAACATTGTGCCAATGGGGTCCAAACCCCCATCATCACAGTGACCAAAAGGTAAGTGTGGGTTCCATAGCTGAAGCACATTTTGAACATTGTGGCAATGGGGTCTAAACCCCCATCATCACAGTGACCAAAAGGTAAGTGTGGGGTCCATAGCTGAAGCACATTTTGAACAATGTGGAAATGGGGTCTAAACCCCCATCATCACAGTGACCAAAATGTAAGTGTTGTCATGGAAAAAGCTGCAAATGCCAAACAGCATGGATGATTCCTGGTCACAGAACAACAAACACATCAGTGGCAAAGTAGTGGTTGTGTCCCATAGCAACATAGATTGGGTGAGGCAAACAGTGCAGTGCAAATAAGACATACCTTTGGCCATGTGCAGACAAACATCACCCATGGGGGCTGACATTGTCAACATTCATCAATTACACAATGACAGAAGTGACCATCATAATGCAGACCCACATATCTGCACCAATGGACACACAAATGTAGATATCCTGTGGAGACTGTAGATGTGAGGTGAACAAATACCATACCATGGCAGCAATGGGACATACAAACCATGATCATTGTGCTGACTGATGACCTAGGAGTCCCAGGGACAGCAGGGGAAACCCACCAAACAACATACAGCCAATGGCACACTAAAGATATGCCAATGCAGTGGTGCAGATGCACAAACACAAACAGGCAGCCTCACACTGCATACCAAACACAACAGGTGATGGGGGTGTGTGCCAGTGTCCCCAGGCAACCACACAACACATGAGGAGGCCTGAATCCCAATTACACAGATGTGTATACAGTGCCACACAAAAGTAACTCATGGATCTGATTCCCCTATGTGGGCAATCAGGCATTGTTAGATGAGAGGGAGCCCAAAGTACACATGTCACACAAGCTTGTAGGAACAGCAACTAACACAGCAAGAGACAGACCCACCACAGCACTACCCCAGGGACCCCACATTGTGGTGACACTGGCCTGCATGATAATCCCACTGTGATGACAAAGCTAGATGTCGTTCACACTGTGAACCACAGTCATGTGTCCTGAGCAACAAACTACCATCACACCTACACAAGCACAAATCAATCAGCACGGCCTGTCAGCCAAGGCCAATATGGAGGTAGGGGTCTAGCCGTGCAACAACTCTCATTTGCACACACTCAACACCACACACCTTGATCTCCACCAATGTGCAGCAGTGAAGCTCACATGGACTGGTGACATTGCACATGCACCCATGACAATCCCAGGGGTGGTGGTGGGAACTAAAGTGCAGAACCCCATCACACATGGCCAGTCAACAAGACTCGTGAATGTCTGACACACTGCACAGTACGCCGTACATGGGCTTGACGTCAAATCCACCCCAATCAATGGGATCCCGGCCACAGTCACACACCAATGAAGAAGCCAAGGTCACCCACAAAGAACACACATAGACAACTTCCAACATTGCAGCTCTGACCCTGAGGAGTGGCAGCAGTCACACACACAACGTGTCACAATCACTGAAAGCTACCACAAACTGTAAATTACATGACTTGTGTAACCAACAAGTGCCAAGGGGAATCCTGACTGTGTCTCATCTGCGTTTGCCCACAAACTCAGCCCTGACAGCAAACACACCTAGGGATGACACCCTGATGACCAGTAATGTGCCATGCACCCACATCCCAGAGAACCCAGGGCGAAGATTTTGGGGGAACATAGGTCAACTCAGCAAGCATCACAAACAGGAACATCACTAGGGATCCCAGCCTGTTTAGCAAAATGGAAGTGAACACACACAGATATGCTCACACAACACACACCTTGGGCTCAGGCAATGTCACGGAATTACACACTGCCATGAGGGGACTCCACTCCTGTGTAAGGAAAGCTGTGCCATACGTTGTCTCTGCAGGGCTCTATCATGTCAGCAGAACACTTGGTCACTCAGTCAACAATTAGCACAAAATGAAGGCTCCGGTCACATCAGCCTGGTCATGGGAGTGTCACCGAAATCATCTGCACAGATCCAACACACATGTATAGCAAGTTGCGCTGATAACACAGATGAGTCCTTCTCCATTGATGCCCAAACTTGCATGTCCAGTGGAGATGGTCACACGGTCAGGGAAATAGACAAAGTGAACAATGGCAAGCACAACAGATGTGCAAGGGTGTAAGCCACAGATGTGATATTGCAAATAAAAGTAGGAAATCCCATTGCCAAATATTGAAAACATGACACCCTCATATTGCTGCAAAGGATGACATGGATACACACCAGGATAGGGCACATTCCCCCTGGACCACATGGGGTCCTGCACAGTAACACTTCATTTTCCTGATATCAAAAATCACCATCACTGCAGCAAGGGCATGGTTAGCATCATCAACATCATGTACATCTGAAGCAAAACCACCAGAGAACAGAAAGTAGCTTTATTCAGCATATGTGGGTGTAAAATTGAAAGTCCTGAAAAAACACAAAGGCCAATGGCCAGTCCATTAGTAAAGTCCGAACAGGGTGACAGTGGCAGATGTCACCTTTTGCTTGCCTGCACTGCTACGGACCAGGGACTTTCCCCTCGGAGGGGCATACGGGGGGCAGGCCAGGCACCGCAGGGACAGGATCAGGGCTCACCAGAAGGAGGCAGGGAAGGGGTGGTGGGTGCTGGAGAGTCACTGACAACTGCAGTGGAGGTGTCTGACATGGTGTGTGCCGGCACAACTGGGGGGCATGAGTCAGATGGTGTGGGTGCCGGCACGACTGCAGTGGGCTGGGCAGATGGAGTGGACAGGTTCCCCACTGCAGTGCCCAAGTCAGACGGGGTGGTAGTGGACTCCACTGCAGTGCCTATCTCCAGGGGAGTAGAATGGGGTTCAGGTAAGGTGGGCAGGACAGAGGGGGAGGACACGGTCTCCACACCAGTGGCACAAACATGCGCAGCGGGGGTGTGGGGCCGGAAGAGCAAGTGGCAGGGGGAGAAGGCCGGATCATTTTGGGGATGGTGTATCTGTGGGTGGGGGAACCTGGGGCAGGGTGTGGTGGGGGAACCTGTGTAGTGGGGGCCTGAGGGATGGAGGAAGGAGACTGTGTGGTTGAGCTGCAGGGTGGTGGTGGGGATCTTGCTCTTCCGGGTCCAGGGAGACTTGCGGGTGGGGGCCTCAGTTTGTCTGTGCCTGGGGGAGGGTGTCCGGGGGTGAGGGGCACTCCCCTCTGTGTGGGTGGACTTCCTCTTCCCCCTGTATGCTAGATCAGCTGGATCGTAGGGGAAGAGGCCGAGGTCACAGAGGAAGAGCTGCTTTGTAGGTGGGGTTGCAGGTGAGGCAAGGGAAGGGGTCTTGGAGGGAGAGGTATCGGAGGACTGCGGAGTGACTGTGGATGCCTGTGTGTGTGTCTGTTCCCCATCCCCTGTGGGTGTGGTATCAGTCCCCTGAGGATGCTTGCGTGAACGTTTTGACTTTGTTTGTGGTGTATCTTTGCTGCTAGTGTGTGTGAGTTTGCGTGATTGTGCAGGTGTGCATGTGCTTGGGACAGGTAGGGTGCTAGGAAGTGTGGATGGGGCAGAGGTAGGAGGGGTGAGGGACTGTTGGAGGAGGGACACTGCTGCCGTCAGGGAGGAGGCCATGGACTGATTGCTCCTCTGTAGGGCAGACATGCCCGATGAGATGCCCTCCATGAATGACACCAGCTGGGTCAACAGAGTGGTGTGTGCATGGAGGACACTCAGCATTGATGTCTGCCCTACATGGAGCTTGCGAAGTAAGTACACAGACTCCTCACTCAGGGCAGCAGGGGACACAGGGGCAGGGGATGCGGTGCCTGGCACGAAGGAGACACGTTCCCAAACACGGGAGCCTCCACGGACCTCTGGAATGGGAGCCGATGGGAGGGCGGTGGTGGTGGTGGTGGCGGGGCCAGCCATACTAGCTGGGGTGTGGTGGCTGCTGACACCCGCCTCCACAAGGGAGTCCTCCTCTGAGCTGCTGTGGTCCTTAGCTGAGGTGGATGGTGCTGAGGACTCCTCGGTGTGGCTCCCCTCGCCCTCCATGCCACTGGGTCCCTCCGACCACTCATCGGCTGCTGCCCCAGTCTGGCTCTGCAGCTCCTCCTGGTCCGTGGAGCTGTCCCCTCCTGTGGCCGTGGATGTATCTGCAAACAATTAGGGAAACAGACAAACATCAGTCACCTGCACTGACCGCACACACCACAGTAAGTTCAGCACATTACAGAGCAAGCCCTGGCATCCTTAGTTGAACATTGCCAAAAGTTCTCACACAGATTAGGAGAAGCCAATTGTCAGTCTGATGGTTAACCATGGCACTCACATCCCTCCTGGCCTTGCACCCATCTGTCTGGTGCCTGTCGGATGGTAATACCCCAGTGTGGACACATGCACCACCTACACATTTGTTGGACAATGCAGAGAACACGGTGAAGTATGTGAACATGCACACATCACATCTCTTGCCACTGAGTCAGTACAGGTGTCCGGATAAAGGGATGGCCAGAGTCTAATTTGAAATGCATGTGATGCATACCAGAACCAGACACCATGATGCACCCATGTCCTGATAGTCAATGCCACAATGGGGTGCATGTAGCACATGTCACTCCCCTGCAGGATCACTCTTAGGAAGTTTAATGCCATGGCACAGGCATGCCTGCAAAGTCATACATCACTGTCTCCAGTCACATGGGCAGGGCAGCCAGCCAACAACAGTCTGCACTGTGTCACAATCCTAGGTCATGGGGAATGCAAGTTCTGTAGCTGACAAGTGCACATGTCCATCCCCCACAAACCACATCATCTGAACTCTTATTTGTCCACGTCATACCAATTGGACATATGGGAGACATGAAACACAACTCTCTGAACCTGAGCACCTCACAGTCTGCTGTGAATGAAAAACAGCTGCCTGAACTTCACAGTCGCATACACCAGTCTGCACAGTCAAGTGATCAAACACCTATATGTCACACAAGTATCGTCTCCTATGGTCACATCTCAGATGGCATGCTGAGCCCTAACCGATAAACACCCCAGTAGTCCTGACAACGAAGCCACAGCACAATGACACAGAGGCAGACACCTGAGGGAACATTTCACTGAGCACAACGTGTCAGCTGATACACGGGAGTGGGAGTACAGAGTGTATTGTATGCCCTGGAGTAGGCATGACTGTCCTGCTCCACGTGAAAGAGGGATGAGCCCTGGACAGTAGGCAGGTGGCTAAGCATGTGTGACACACTTGATATACATACTCCTGAGGCCCAAACATTGTTCCCACCCGCATGCATGGGTGTGTGCCAAATACCCCAGGCACATGTGGTGAGTCAGATCAGCAATTGGACCACATATCAAAGTTACACGCAGATTACATGTCAGAACTCAGGCATTGTGTAAGCAATTGACCCACCCATGAAGCCCACCACAAAGTTACGGGAACAAATGCTGTCCTCCACCTTGAGCTAAGCAAAATGCAAGGACACAGTACCCAAGTGACACAATTTCCTGACTGTAAGGGCCACACCTGGGTATCAGATGAGGAGTGGGCATGTCACAATTGAGGGACATGGGTCCTGGACCACAAGACTGATGTACTGTGGAAGTTTAACCAGGCCAGAGGAGGGCACATAGCATGTCAGACAAAGTTCATAGTGCAGTCATGGACTCACCCCTCCTTGCTGCTGTCTGGCCTTCAGCTGCCCATCCAGGTCTGGGAAGACCACCGCCAGGATCCGGAGCATGTGGGGGGTCAGGGTCCGGTGTCCGCCCCTCCTGCGAGGAGGCGACAGCTTCAGCTGGACCCTTGCGATCCTCCGGATCCAGCCCGAAGGTCCTGCCACCTCTTCTGGCAGTTGCGGATCCTGCGCCTGTAGACCCCCACCGATCGTACTGCCCGGACGATGGTCAGCCAGATGTCCTGCTTCTGGTGGGCATCAACCTGTGAGGATGACAAAGTGAAAAGGCCATTACTACACATGCAACATTTCCGTGCATCACACAGTTGGATATACATGTCTCAATCACAGGGGCATATGATGTACACAGGCAGTGCAACTATGGCTATGAACAGTTTGCCAGCAGTTACCAAATGGTATCATTGCCTGGGAAGTAAAACCTTGTTGGAATGCACTGTTACTGCACTATACCTGTTCAGTGCATGTAACTACACACTTTGGGGGGTGACAACTACGCAGTGAGCATGCTATCCAGTGGTGTGCACACTGTAAGTCTTGCTAGTCAGACAACATGCACATTTAGTAAGGCAGTGGACAGCACACTCACCTGCTCCCCTGGTTTCCCATACAGCTTGCTGTACTGTGGAAGGAGGCTGTCCAGCAGGGCCTGGTTCTCCTCAGTGGTGAAGGCTGGCGCTCTCTCCATACTACGTGCCATTGCAGTAGCCAGAGGATGCAGATACAGCAGCAGTGGTGGTGGCAGATGTCATCCTGGAGCATGTAGTGCAGGCAAGTGAGATCTCAGGGGAACAGCCAGCATTATATGTGTGCTGCAGAGGCAGATACTGTCCCATGTGTCCAAAGTGATAGGTCCAAGTCGTTTGCATCTTCTGAATCTGGCCAATCCATGGAATTGCACCACTTATACACGCCCACAGCATCCTTCAAAAGTTCAACTTCATGACACCCATGAATTTGCAACATTGTTGTGGGTGGCCAACTGAATTCACTGCATCAGACTCGTTAAAGCTTCGAAAACGCGTCCGTTGCCATGTCAGGCCATAGCCAATGTGTGCGCACCGATCGGTCCATTGCTGTACAACGCGTATTTCGGATGACAACACGCATCCGTCCACATCATATGCAATGGCAAATGCGTGCGCACCGATCGGTCCATTGCTGTACAATGCGTATTTCGGATGACAACACGCATCCGTCCACATCATATGCAATGGCCAATGCGTGCGCACCGATCGGTCCATTGCTGTACAACGCGCATTGCGGTAAACGACACGCATCCGTCCACATCATATGCAATGGCCCATGCGTGCGCACCGATCGGTCCGTTGCTGTACAACGCGCATTTCGGGAAACGACACGCATCCGTCCACATCATATGCAATGGCCAATGCGTGCGCACCGTTTGGTCCATTGCTGTACAACGCGTATTTCGGGAAACGACACGCATCCGTCCACATCATATGCAATGGCCAATGCGTGCGCACCGATCGGTCCATTGCTGTACGACGCGTCCCTGCACAAGTCACTCGCATATGTCACCATGGTTGTCACTGGTGAACGTATGCCAGACACAATTACTTGCCAGGGACTCAGGGGCACACCTACAACACCACAGCCTGTCCACACTGTATCCTAAGGCATGTAAGGCTGCATTACCTGTGTGTGTATGGGGGTCAACATGTGGTTTGTTGTGTGGCAGTTGGGGGCAGCCACTCCCAGGCTGTGCACGTGTTCATGGGGACAGAATCCTTTGTGTGTTGTGCACATGAGCACTGTGATGTACAACTGTTCATCTCAGAGCATGTGGCGGGGTCACATCTCTAGGTTGTGTATGTGTGTGTTATGTCACATACACCCTGAGTCCCATGTGGGATGGTATGTACGTCACAGGGTGACCCATTGCCACAATTGTGATGGCCCTCCACAGTCTGTGTGCATGTTGTGTTTCAGATGTCTCTGATTCCATGTGCACAATGGGAGACAGTCTCCACATCCACGTTGTTTGTGCATCGACTTTGATGTGCGTGTGTGTGTCACAGACGTCCATGTCTGTCCTGCAGAGGCAACAGGGGCCACTACCTGTGGGAGGCATGGTTGTTTTGCTGACATGTACATGATACGCCATGTCATGCCAGTGTCCATGTGGCAATACAGGGTCCCTGGGAATCTACCTGTCAAAGAGCTGTGATGCCTGGGGCACATCTCTCCTCACTTGTCACTGTGGTGTGTGTTTGGAACGTGGTAGCAGTACATGGGTACTGTGACACAGCCGGATGATTTCCCATAGCACGACCTGGAACTTGTTGTCAACACATGTTGAACTGAGATGTTAGATGTTGGCCATGTAGGTGCCATATATGTCCATATAGAATGGCACACACATCAAGTACTTGTGTCTCGTAATGATGTATCATGTGATATTGAGTATGGTCAATGCCACATATGTGGGGTGACTGACAATCTTTCTTTGTTCACCTATGCACTGCAGGGCACCAGCTGTCCATAGACCATTCCCTGACCTTGCAACGATGGTGGAACGTGACTGCATCCGACGGTACCGCTTCAACAGGCCGCTTATTGAGGAATTGGCGGTGCGCTTGGCCCCACATTTGCAACCTGGCCGGCCATACCCTGCAGCGCTGACCCCCAAGGTGAAGGTGATGGCAGCCCTACACTTCTTTGCCACCGGTACCTTTCAACACACTGTGGCGTCTGCAGGTGGGATGTCACAGACCATGTTCTGCCGTGTGCTACGCGATGTTTTGGAGGCGATATTGAGATACTTGAACCACTACATCTATTTCCCTAAACGTCAACAACTCACTGACGTGAAGAGTGACTTCTATGCCCTGGGGAGGATGCCACATGTCATCGGATCCATTGATGGGACACATGTGGCTTTGGTACCACCACAGGCACATGAGCAAGCATACAGGAACCGTAAACATTACCATTCTATCAATGCCCTGGTGGTATGTCTTGCAGATATGAGCATCTCACATGTGTGTGCACGTTTCCCCGGTTCTGCACACGATGCCTACGTCATGAGGAGTAGTCGCATCCCGAGGATGATGTCACAGATGCCGAACCAGCGTGCCTGGCTTGTAGGTGGGTGCTGACTTTGTACCATTGTGTGTGTTCTGCAATGTTGTATTCCACCCTCTTTTCCAACTCAGCTAATGTGCAATTGTCTGTATGTAGGTGACTCCGGATACCCCAACATGCCGTGGTTGCTGACACCCCTCAGGAACCCTGTGACACCAGCCCAGATGCGCTACAATGAGGCACATGGTCGGACAAGGAGAGTGATCGAGCGGACATTTGGTCTCCTGAAGAGCCGCTTCCGCTGCCTGGACAAGACAGGAGGGGCCCTCCCATATGCCCCTGCAAAGGTGTGCAAGATTTTCATCGTCTGCTGCATGCTACACAACCTGGCAGTGCGGAAGGAGTTGCCTCTCATCCTGGATGACGATGACCAGCATCCGCCACCTGTGGAGGATCCTGGCCTGGGCCACGATGCCAGTGATGATGATGATGATGAGGGTGATGTCCGCACACAGCTCATCGCCAACTTCTTCAGCTGAAAGTGAGTATACAGAGTTGGCATGTCAATGATTTGAGTTTGCATGATATGTGTTGGTGGTGCTCTGTTGCTGTTTGAGTGTGGCCATGTGCTACTTGACTGTATGCGTGCAGCGATGTGTCCTTACAGGTAGTCTGTACTCCCCAACAGTGTTGACATGCTAACTTGGTTTTGTGTAGGTATCTTGTGACATGTATTGGACATGAGTATTGCAATTCTGTCCTGTTCTTCAGTGCTTTTGACTGTGTGTCGTCTGTCCTTCACAGGGTACTTTCAGAGTTGTTTGGTCAACTCGGATCCCCCGACACCATGATTCAACTTCCAGGGTGGAAGCAGTCGTTTCCCTGCAGGTGATGTGCCACACACCCCTGGACTTTATTTCCTCTACACTTGGTGACTGTGTGGCCACTGCCACGTGGGATTACCTTGCATCTGTAGTGGAAACAACATGTTGCAAATGTGTAATAAACCTATGCTTCACTTTGGGATGTGCGTTGTCTGTGGTCACACATCTGTCTGACATTTGCTTACTTCACCTGTGGGCTAGTTGACACAGACTCTGAAGAGGTGTGGTGTCTGTGCATTCCACTGTATTTCCTGGCAACATCAGTGTAGGCGATGAGTCAGATGGCCCTGGTGTGTATGTGTTGTGTAGCCCTAGTGGTGTGTCTCCCTCATATGTGTCATGTCGCCATGACTCACATGACGGTGTTGAACTTGCTGTAGCAGTTAGCATGCACAGTGTCATTTAGCAGATCATCATCTCCATGACAAAAACAACGCTGTAATCACAACAGAGGCAAGTATGGTGTATTAGTGAGTTTATTTACATACATGTGTGAGGATAGTGCACAGGATGGTGGGTGCTGTACATTGGGATTGGAATCCAAAGTTCCCAGATGAGTTGGAAGTGTTGGTAGCAGAAATGTCCTGAGTAAAGTCCACAGTCATCTGATACATTGGTCCAACTTAAACTCCCCATGTCATGTGGGAGAGTTGGGTTGCATTCGACAGGGTGAACAGTTTGCACACAAAGGAGAATTTCCCGAACAGGTGTTGGGTTCCTGGGGGATGTACATGGCCATCGGGCTCTCAGTTTTCCTTCCTCGGACGACCCCTCTTCTTTCTGGGGGACCCTCACGTCCAGGCCGCTGCGGTGCAGAGGACTCTCCACCAGAGTCATCCTCCCTCCCTGTGGCAGTCGCAGTTGTTGCAGCACCAGATGTTGTGGGCACACAGGGAGGTGTGGCCATGTTGGTGCTAATCTGGCGGAGGCATGTCAATGTGTCCCTCTGCACCGCTGTCAGTTGTTCCAATGTGTCCCACTTGGACTCCATGCCAGACATGTGTGTCTCCACACGGGACATGTGGGAGTCCAAGCGGGCATGATGGGCAGCCTGCTGCTGTTGAATGTCCTTGAGGATCCCCACTACCTGGCTGACCTCTCCGGTGCTATTCTGGTATGCATCAGCAATGCGTGCCAGTTGTGGGTCATCATGCAGTCCAGACCCCTCTGCAAACAGCGACCTCTGCCTACCACTCCTCCCACCACCCCTGGCCACACGTGCGGGACCTGCGGTGGCACACACAGGTGACCCTAGGCCCCCTTGGGGGTTGGTACTGGGGTTGTTGTCCGTTGCTTCACGGTGGGCCAGGGTCCCTGTGCTGTTGTCATTGGTGGTCCTTGGTCTGTCCGTGTCGGCGGGGGTGGTCTGTGTGTTGGCAGATGTTGGAGGAGTGGGTGCAGAGGGTGCAGATGGTGGTCCTGCTGGTGCTGCATGATGACTCACACCGGAGGGGCTAGGTAGGTCTTCGCCATCAGTGGAGGGCAGAGGCTGTTCCACACCAGGGAGCTCAGGGGCCCCCGGAGCCTGGGACAGGGACTCCTCATCATCTGCTGCTGTATCCCCATCATCACCTGTTTTTGGAAGAGGCACACAATGTATGTTATGTTTCTACAGGCATCAATGGTTCAAACACCTGACAGTTGTGACTGTACCTCTGGATGCGGGCCTGTACATTGCATTGTCCTAAGTTGTCACAGTCAGAGGTTGATATTGGTGTAGCACATTGTCCTGCCAACCTGAAGCATTTCAATGTGAATGTTGAGGTGTGTGCATGGCCAGCATTGGTGGTATTTGGTTGACATCCGGCCCTCCTTCTCCCCCAGCCTAGTTATCCCACCATGAAGCATGCCACCCTTGCAGTGGGTGCAGGTTGACTATCAGGATGTCAGTCAGTGGTGTCCTGCTGTTGGTTGGTGCCCAGTTCCCAGCAGGGCCTTGTGCTCCCCACAACAGAGCACCATTGTCAGACATCTTTGAAGTGGCTTTTCACTCCCTGTGATGGGCGCATGGTTCAGAGTGGTGTTGATGGCCCAATTGTGAGGGTGACCAATATCTGTGACTACCACTCCCTTCATGCTATTGCCTACACCCCCCTTCCCAGCATGTCCATACTTCCTTCCTTTTGAGTGGACTTCACTGTGTGTGAGTGTGACAGCAATGGCAAGATGGCTGACAGTGGTGTCCTGTTGTTTGTTGGTGCATAGTTCCCAGCAGGGCCTTGTGCTCCCCACAACAGAGCACCAGTGTCAGACATCTTTGAAGTGGCTTTTCACTCCCTGGTAGGTGTGCATGCTTCAGTGTGAGCTTGCCGGGCCATGTGGGTGGGGAATGTTGAGCTGTGACTGCCACTCCCATCATGCTATTGCCTACACCCCCTTCCCAGCATGCCCATACTTCCTTCCTTTTGAGTGGACTTCACTGTGTGTGAGTGTGACAGCAATGGCAAGATGGCTGACAGTGGTGTCCTGTTGTTTGTTGGTGCACAGTTCCCAGCAGGGCCTTGTGCTCCCCACAACAGAGCACCAGTGTCAGACATCTTTGAAGTGGCTTTTCACTCCCTGGTAGGTGTGCATGCTTTAATGTGAGCTTGCCGGGCCATGTGGGTGGGGGATGTTGAGCTGTGACTACCACTCCCATCATGCTATTGCCTACACCCCCCTTCCCAGCATGCCCATACTTCCTTCATTTTGAGTGTACTTCACTGTGTGTGAGTGTGACAGCAATGGCAAGATGGCTGACAGTGGTGTCCTGTTGTTTGTTGGTGCACAGTTCCCAGCAGGGCCTTGTGCTCCCCACAACAGAGCACGAGTGTCAGACATCTTTGAAGTGGCTTTTCACTCCCTGGTAGGTGTGCATGCTTCAGTGTGAGCTTGCTGGGCCATGTGGGTGGGGGATGTTGAGCTGTGACTACCACTCCCATCATGCTATTGCCTACACCCCCCTTCCTAGCATGCCCATACTTCCTTCCTTTTGAGTGGACTTCACTGTGTGTGAGTGTGACAGCAATGGCAAGATGGCTGACAGTGGTGTCCTGTTGTTTGTTGGTGCACAGTTCCCAGCAGGGCCTTGTGCTCCCCACAACAGAGCACCATTGTCAGACATCTTTGAAGTGGCTTTTCACTCCCTGTGATGTGCGCATGGTTCAGAGTGGTGTTGATGGGCCAATTGTGAGGGTGACCAATATCTGTGACTACCACTCCCTTCATGCTATTGCCTACACCCCCCTTCCCAGCATGTCCATACTTCCTTCCTTTTGAGTGGACTTCACTGTGTGTGAGTGTGACAGCAATGGCAAGATAGCTGACAGTGGTGTCCTGTTGTTTGTTGGTGCATAGTTCCCAGCAGAGTCTTGTGCTCCCCACAACAGAGCACCAGTGTCAGACATCTTTGAAGTGGCTTTTAACTCCCTGGTAGGTGTGCATGCTTCAGTGTGAGCTTGCCGGGCCATGTGGGTGGGGAATGTTGAGCTGTGACTGCCACTCCCATCATGCTATTGCCTACACCCCCCTTCCCAGCATGCCCATACTTCCTTCCTTTTGAGTGGACTTCACTGTGTGTGAGTGTGACAGCAATGGCAAGATGGCTGACAGTGGTGTCCTGTTGTTTGTTGGTGCACAGTTCTCAGCAGGGCCTTGTGCTCCCCACAACAGAGCACCAGTGTCAGACATCTTTGAAGTGGCTTTTCACTCCCTAGTAGGTGTGCATGCTTTAATGTGAGCTTGCCGGGCCATGTGGGTGGGGGATGTTGAGCTGTGACTACCACTCCCATCATGCTATTGCCTACACCCCCCTTCCCAGCATGCCCATACTTCCTTCATTTTGAGTGTACTTCACTGTGTGTGAGTGTGACAGCAATGGCAAGATGGCTGACAGTGGTGTCCTGTTGTTTGTTGGTGCACAGTTCCCAGCAGGGCCTTGTGCTCCCCACAACAGAGCACGAGTGTCAGACATCTTTGAAGTGGCTTTTCACTCCCTGGTAGGTGTGCATGCTTCAGTGTGAGCTTGCTGGGCCATGTGGGTGGGGGATGTTGAGCTGTGACTACCACTCCCATCATGCTATTGCCTACACCCCCCTTCCCAGCATGCCCATACTTCCTTCCTTTTGAGTGGACTTCACTGTGTGTGAGTGTGACAGCAATGGCAAGATGGCTGACAGTGGTGTCCTGTTGTTTGTTGGTGCACAGTTCCCAGCAGGGCCTTGTGCTCCCCACAACAGAGCACCAGTGTCAGACATCTTTGAAGTGGCTTTTCACTCCCTGGTAGGTGTGCATGCTTCAGTGTGAGCTTGCCGGGCCATGTGGGTGGGGGATGTTGAGCTGTGACTACCACTCCCATCATGCTATTGCCTACACCCCCTTCCCAGCAAGCCCATACTTCCTTCCTTTTGAGTGGACTTCACTGTGTGTGAGTGTGACAGCAATGGCAAGATGGCTGACAGTGGTGTCCTGTTGTTTGTTGGTGCACAGTTCACAGCAGGGCCTTGTGCTCCCCACAACAGAGCACCAGTGTCAGACATCTTTGAAGTGGCTTTTCACTCCCTGGTAGGTGTGCATGCTTCAGTGTGAGCTTTCCGGGCCATGTGGGTGGGGGATGTTGAGCTGTGACTACCACTCCCATCATGCTATTGCCTACACCCCCCTTCCCAGCATGCCCATACTTCCTTCCTTTTGAGTGGACTTCACTGTGTGTGAGTGTGACAGCAATGGCAAGATGGCTGACAGTGGTGTCCTGTTGTTTGTTGGTACACCGTTCCCAGCAGGGCCTTGTGCTCCCCACAACAGAGCACCAGTGTCAGACATCTTTGAAGTGGCTTTTCACTCCCTGGTAGGTGTGCATGCTTCAGTGTGAGCTTGCTGGGCCATGTGTGTGGGGGATGTTGAGCTGTGACTACCACTCCCATCATGCTATTGCCTACACCCCTCTTCCCAGCATGCCCATACTTTCTTCCTTTTGACTCTGCTTCCCTGTGGGGTAGTGTGCCTGTGCTGCCAGGATGGCTGACAGTGTTGTCCTTTCGTTAGTTTGGCTACAAGTCCCAAAAGTGTCCCTGTGCTTCACACAGCATAACCCAGGGTGGTGGTTCTTTGTGGGATATTTAATTAGAGTGTGAGGCAATGCATTCTCCCAGGTGAGTTGTGTGGAGTTTGTGTTAAGGGGGTGTGTGAGAAAAGCTGCTGGTAACTATGGTCAGTGCTGTCAGTCCACCTTCCCACCCAGCCAGATATCCCACCATGGAACGTGCTTCCATTGCAGGGAGTGCAAGTTGGCTTTCAGGATGTCAGTCAGTGGTGTCCTGCTGTTGGTTGGTGCACAGTTCCCAGCAGGGCCTTGTGCTCCCCACAGCAGGACCCAGTGTCAGCCATCTTGTCAGTTTTTTTCCACTCCCTGTGATGTGAGCATGGTTCAGAGTGGTGTTGATGGGCCAATTGTGAGGGTGACCAATATCTGTGACTGCGACTCCCATCATGCTGTTGGCTACACTGACTTCACCAGCATACACAGGATTCCTTCCTTTCAATGAGCTTCCCGGTGAGGTGGTGTTCTAGTGGTGGCAAAATGTCTGACAGTGTTTGTTGTTTAGATTTGTGCCACTGCCTTGCTCGATTTGTTGTTGGGTTTGTACATGTCATGACACAGTTACATATCACTATGGGATGGCAGGTATTGTGTTTGTCTGACTAACATACACATCTTGGGATGATTCTGTTTTGGTTACTGTGGCTTTGCTAACAGTGCATGGTTTCACTATCCCCTTGACAGTGATGTGTGTGTATTGTCACACGGTATTGGGTATATTGGTTGTGTACTCACCAGGCTCAGGGATGTCTGATAGTCCATGTACGCTCTCTGGTGCTAGGATGGCCCGCACCTTCTCTTCCCAGGGCCTGAGGTATACTGGTTTGGCAGGAGGGCCACTGCCGGTGCGATGGCTCAAGGTGCAATCCTTCTTGAGTAGGGCCTTGACCCTCCTGCGCACATCATACCACCTGTTCTGGATGTCTTCCTTTGTGCGCAAACATGGTGATTGTGCGTTCACCCTGTCGACGATCCTCTCCCACATCTTGGTTTTCTGCGACATGGGGGTCTGTTGGACCAATGTACCAAACAAGTGTGGCTCTACCCTGAGGATTTCATCTACCAGCACTTCCAATTCACCGTCTAGGAACTTTGGATTCTTCTTTGGGGGCATGGTGATGGGTGGTGGTGGGGATTGATGTGTGTGTGAGTGTGCAAGTGAGGGTAGGTGAGTGTCAGTTTTGCTGGGTGTATGTGAGGCTGCTATTAGGGAGGTGCTAATGGTGTGTGGCTTGTGTGATGGATGAGTTGTGGGTGTGTCTGTGGTTGCTGTCTGATGGTGTTCTGTGCTGGCAGGTCATTTGAATTTGCAAAGGGTCATGGTAGGGATTTGTGGCCTTTATATGGGTGGAGTTGTGGGTGTGTCTTTGCTCCATTTCCCCCCCCCCCCCAGTATTTATTGACTTTGTCAATGCTTGTTTGGTCCTTTTTTTTGTATTTTTTCCTTTGTAGTTTCTGGGCATGTAGGAGACGTTCTTCTGATGGAGTCGGACACTGCAGTTGGCTCGTGCGAGCTTCTCCGAGTCTTTCACGCTGTGTTTCTGATGGATTTCATGTGCGGCGTACGCGTCGGTCACGGAGTATTGGGTTGCTTCGGCTCCGTTTTGTATGCGTGTCGGTCGTACGGCTTGAGCTCCGTGCGACTCGGTCTGGTTTTCCACGCATTGCATCGTACTGCGCGGGTCGGAGTTCGCGGGTACATTTCTGTCGGGTTCTTTCCTGGTGCGTGTCGGTCGTTTCGATTCGCGTGGTTTCCCGGCCGGATAGCTGGTTTTCGTGCGGTTCGGTCGTTCGGCTTGTGTTCCGTACGAGTCGGTCGTAATTCACATGCATTGCATCGTACTAGGCGGATCGGGCAGTGCCGGTACGTGTCGGTCGGACTAAATTCCCGTACCGAGTCGGACGGTACGTTTTCCGGCCCGAATCGGAATCGGCCCCTAAGTTTACGATGATTAATGAGTGTAGCGTTTGAATGATGTATTAGCCATTTGTCCCTGCAACTCGAAAGTTTCCACCATTGACATCTTCTACAACATTATTTTGATAACTGTAGAATTGAACAACTTAATGCTTTTTCTAACAAAGGGATTCTGCTTGGGTAGTAAGTGTCCAACAGATTAATTTTTGCAATGTCGTTATTTGCATCAAATTGATAAATATGTTCAGTTTCAGGTAGGCTTTTCAGAACTCTTCATTTTGACGATGATAATTCTAAATTAAGCTACATAATTGCTTGAGATTTTCTGTATAAACTTGAAGACCTTACATGGTCACACGCTTAATAGCTACTGACCTCTCAATGAGACAGTGTTGGAAGTCTAAGTTGATATAGCCCTTTGGTCAAAGATTGCTCAGCAGATATCTCGTCCCATACTTCCTTCATATCAGTTTTTCCGCCTTAGAAATGTATGAAGTAACATAATATGTTACTGCTGTAAACGTATCTACAACAAATTGTATGTCCATGTTAGCATTCCATATATGTAGTATTAAAGGTAACCCTGGGCGTCGTACTCCGCTCCGCCAGTGGAGTTTGCGGAGATTTACCAACTTCACGCTCTGCTGGGAACGTGAAGTTGGGCAAATCTCCGCCTCCGTGGCAGAGCGGAGTACGAGGCTAGCCCCATATACAAAATTAAAAAAAACACCACTTACCTTGTCTTCTACCCTTCCCTCCTCCTCGCCGCAGTGTCTCCCTTCTTCCGGCGTCCTCCTCCTCGCCGCCCTGTAGGTATTACATCATGCGTGAACTGCGCATGCGCAGTTCACGGAAGATGTAATACCTACAGGGACGCAAGGAGGAGGACGCGGGAAGAAGGGAGACACCACGGCGAGGAGCAGGGAAGGCAGAAGACAAGGTAAGTGGTGTTTTTAATTTTTTTTATTATATTGCTGATGGTCCCGGGGCGGAGCGGAGCCCTGCGTAGTTCCACGGAGGTTTATTTTTTACTACGTGGAGCTACGCGGAGCTCCACTACGCATACTCCGCCCAGGGTTAATTAAAGGGTTGTAGCCATTGATCCACTGTGATGCTTGGTATCTCTTTAGATAATATGTATTTTTAGTTGACTTTCCTGTAACAATATGCCTAACTGATGACATCAAATTGTTGACACTTCCTTTATTTAGAATTGGGCTAGGAAAACCAAAACAACATTTACAGTAATGTTTTGATTTGTTTCAAAATTTACATAAGCAGTATTTCCAACACTTATGTAATTATAATTTCACAACTGATGCAGGGACAGAATATTGAGTTCAAAATATCGAGTTGCACAAATATCGAGTCATTAATATCGTGGGTCAGAAATATCGACAGCAAGAATATCGTTGTCAAGAATGTTGACTTAAGGTAAGTAATATCGATTTTAAAAATATCGTAGTGTTTAAAATCGTTTGCAAAAAATATAGTTAAAAATATCTTTTTTTATTATTGATATGTATGTTAGTATATATTTTATAAATATGTGATGTATGTTTTTTGTATAAGAATTGTTTGTATTTTTAATTTATGTGTTAAATTTTTAGTAGTTATAAATAGTTTTTTAATTTGAATTTTGTGCTTTTAGTTCCGTAGTGGGTTGATACGGGAATAGGTTGGGAAGTAATTTAATTATATTAAATTTATAAATTCTTTTTTATTTGAATTTTGCGTTTTTAGTTCCGTAGCGGGTTGTGGGTTTATAGGGGAATAGGGTGGGAAGTAATTTAATTATATCAAATTTATTGATTATTTTTTATTTATTAATATTTGTTTAATTGATATGGTATAGTGTTAAATGTGTAAAGTAATTCATTATTAATTAATTAATAATTGGTTATTAATTAATTTTAATTAATTGGTAATTAATTATGGTAATTGTGTAATTAATTTTAGGTGTGTGTTGTAGTGTTTATAGGTGTAAAGGGTGGGAAGTAATTTATTTTTAATTTATGAGTTAATAATTGGTTGTTAATTAATTTAAATTAATTAATTGATTATTAATTTTGGTAATTTTGCAATTAATTTTAGGTGTGTTTTGTGGTGTTTATAGGTGTAAAGGGTGGGAAGTAATTTATTTTTAATTGATGAATTAATAATTGGTTGTTAATTAATTTAAATACATTAATTGGTAAATAATTATGGTAATTGTGTAATTAATATTAGGTGTGTGTTGTGGTTTTTATAGGAGTAAAGGGTGAGAAGTATTTGTGTTTAATTAATTATTTATAGTTTTTAATTAATGTTAATTATTTGATATTTATTTTGGGTAATTGTTTATTTTTTTGTGTGTTGTTTTTACTTTTAAAGGGGTAAAGGGTGGGTATTAAATACATTTTAATTATTTAATTATTAGTTGTTAATAGTAATAGCCATTCATTTTAAAATAAGTTTTAATTGTTTTTTATTATTTTATAGTTTAATTTAGGTGTGCGTTGTGGATATTATAGTGTTAAAGTGTGTGTAGTCAAAAATGTTTTTTGTTTTGTTTATTAATAATATTTTTTTATGCATTTTTAATTATGTTAATTATGTAAATAAATTTAATTAAAAATGTTGAAGTGTTTAGTTATTGGTGTGGTGTTATAACGTAGGAAATAAAATAAATACATGTATGTTTTAATTCATTTTTTTGTTTGTAAATATTTCCTAGTTTAAAAGAATTATTTTTTGGTGAATGTATTTCTTTTTCTATTCTATATAATATTTGTAGGTTTTTGTTATATGTAATTAGTATTATGATATGTGTTCTTTTTATATGTTTAATATTTTGTATTTTTTTTTAAAAAATTGTGTTTATTTTTTAAAATTTTTAACATATATTTTTTTATTCCACTATCCAGCACTTTCCCTACTGTTGCACTCACTGGAGTTGGAATAGTAATTTTTACCCCTCCGCTATCCAGCACTTTTCTCTACTGTTGCACTCCCTGGAGTGGGAATAGTAATATTTATCTCTGCACTATCCTGCACTTTCCCTACTGTTGCACTCACTGGAGTTGGAATAGTAATTTTTACCTCTCCGCTATCCAACACTTTCCCTACTGTTGCACTCACTGGAGTGGGAATACATTTTTTTACCCCTCCGCTATCCAACACTCATCCTACTGTTGCACTCAGTGGAGTGGGAATACTAATTTTTACCCCACCGCTATCCAACATTTTCCCTACTGTTGCACTCTTTGGATTGGGAATAGTAATTTTTGCCCCTCCGCTATCCAACACTTTCCCTACTGTTGCTCTCACTGGAGTGGGAATAGTAAATTTTACCCCTCCACTATCCAACAGTTTCCCTACTGTTGCACTCACTGGAGTTGGAATAGTAATTTTTACCCCTCCACTATCCAGCACTTTCCCTACTGTTGCACTCACTGGAATGGGAATAGTAATTTTTACCTCTCCCCTATCCAACATTTATCCTACTGTTGCACTCAGTGGAGTGGGAATACTAATTTTTACCCCTCCGCTATCCAACACTTTCCATTCTGTCGCTCACTTTCCATTCTGTTGCTTACTGGAGTGGGAATAGTAATTTTTACCCCCCCCCCCGCTATCCAACACTTTCCCTACTATTGCACTCACTGGAGTGGGAATAGTAATTTTTACACCTCCGCTATCCAACACTTTCCCTACTGTTGCACTCACTAATAATAATAAAGGGCATTTATAGAGCGCACAGCTACCTCCGCTGAGGTGTCCCGGCGCTAGGGCGGAAGCCAACAGAGCAGAGCGGACGAGGTGCTAATCCCTATGCTTGAAAAGCCGGGTCTTTAATGCCTTTCAGAACTCCAGCTCTGAGTTCAGCATGCGTAGGTGGAGAGGCAAGTCATTCCACCGTCTGGTGGTTCCCACCTCAAACGATCTATCCCCTAGCCTGGCTTTGGCAAAGCGAGGGACAGTGAGGTAACATTTTTGGGTGGATCTCAAAGACCTCTCCTGCTGGTAAGGGAGAAGTCTCTTCCTCAGGTACCTAGGGCCCCTGCCTCGGTAGGCCCGGAATGCAAACGTAAGGGCCTTGAATTCAATTCTCTTGGCAACTGGGAGCCAATGGAGTTGTCTGAGATGAGGTGAGATATGGTGGCGGAGTGGAACCGTACAGACCATCCTCGCAGCAGCATTCTGCACTATCTGCAGCCTTCTGATCAGACAGCTGGGCAGGCCCACGTAAAGGCCGTTGGCATAGTCGAGGTGCGAGGCATGCACAACGGTTCTTCGGCATTCCTCCGGCAGAATTACTATTCCCACTGGAGTGGGAATAGTCATTTTTACCCCTCCGCTATCCAACACTTTCCCTACTGTTGCACTGACTGGAGTGGGAATAGTAATTTTTACCCCTCCGCTATCCAACACTTTCCCTACTGTTGCACTCAGTGGAGTGGAAATAATTTTTTTACCCCTCCGCTATCCAACACTAATCCTACTGTTGCATTCAGTGGAGTGGGAATACTAATTTTTACCCCTCCGCTATCCAACACTTTCCCTACTGTTGCTCTTACTGGAGTGGGTATAGTAATTTTTACCCCTCCGCTATCCAACACTTTCCCTACTGTTGCACTCACTGGAGTGGGAATAGTAATTTTTTCCCCTCCGCTTTCCAACACTTTCCCTACTGTTGCTCTTACTGGAGTGGGAATAGTCATTTTTACCCCTCCGCTATCCAACACTCTCCCTACTGTTGCACTGTTTGGAGTGGGAATAGTAATTTTTACGCCTCCGCTATCCAACACTTTCCCTACTGTTGAACTCACTGGAGTTGGAATAGTAAATTTAATTATTTTGCTATCCATGATTGTATTGGGCAATTTAAGTTTAAATATTTTTTCATAGTTTAATGTTTTAATTTATTTAGAATGGTTTTTATATTTTAAATTATTTATATATATATATATTTTATTTTTATATAATTTTAAAGTTTTAAAATAAATTAAAGATAGTTTAATAATTATTTTAAAGTAAATATATATGTATAAATTATTATGTTTGTGTGTTTATTTTTTTTAATTACGTTTATTTGTAATATTCTGTAAAAATGTATATTAAATGTAATTTATTTTGTTAAAATTAATATTAATATTTAATATATTTAATATATTATTTTATTTTATATATATATTTAAATCGATATTTTTTACATCTATATTTTTTACATTGATATTTTTGATTCAATATTTTTGTAGGTATGGGAGTCGATATTTTTGTAGTTTATATATTTTTTTCTCTATTTTGAACATCGATATTCTATCAGTAAACCTACACAACTTGCTCGAACAGTTTTTTTAATTTTGTTTATTTATTGGGGATCTCACAAGTGTCATATTGTTCAATAAAATTATGAAAGGATTCATCAGTCATCCAAGGTTTGGTGTATCTTTAATCCACACAAATTGAGGTTGAAACTTTCCAGATTTTGGTTGCATACTAATAATGGTTTAAAAAGGATGTACTTTTTAATATACTTTCATGCAAATTAAGATTCCTCTTTTCTGGGGGTAAAGGATACATTTCCAAATTGTTATGAATTGCAAGCAAAGGCATAAAGTTATGGTCAGCTTTGCCAGGCAGTAATTACATACTATCTGATAATCACAAACATCATATCTGTTTTCCACAATTAGGTAAACAGCTAGTTCTCTCCAAGATATTTTGGGGCCGATTCCGATTCGGGCCGGAAATCTCTCCGACCGAGCCGGACCCGGAGAGATTTCCGACCGAATCGGACCCGTGCAGTCCGACCGAACGAGTACGATGCGCACGTATGCCATCGGACTCGAGTCGGTCGGACTCCCATTGAAGTCAATGGGAGCCTGTTGTACAACGCGTACGCGGGCTCCCATTCACTCAATGGGTGCGATGCGGACAAGTGCGCCCCCTACAGCGTGTACGCGGCGAAGCGATTCGCGCCGTACACGCAATCAATCAATCAATCAATCAATCATGTCACTTATAAAGCGCACTACATACCCGCGAGGGTCTCAAGGCGCTGGGGGAAGAGGGGGTGGTGCTGCTACTGATCAAAGAGCCAGGTCTTGAGGAGTCTTCTGAAGGCCAGTAGGTCTTGGGTCTGTCGGAGGTTGGTGGGGAGGGTGTTCCAGGTCTTGGCGGCGAGGTGGGAGAAGGATCTGCCGCCGGCGGTCGTTTTCCGGATGCGGGGGACTGTGGCGAGGGCGAGGCTGGTCGAGCGGAGCTGGCGGGTGGGGGTGTAGAAGCTGAGTCGTCTGTTGAGGTAGGCTGGTCCGGAGTTGTGGAGTGCTTTGTGTGCGTGGGTGAGGAGCTTGAAGGTTATCCTCTTGTTGACAGGGAGCCAGTGCAGGTCTCTCAGGTGGGGTGTGATGTGGCTGCGTCGGGGGATGTCGAGGATAAGACGTGCAGAGGCGTTCTGGATGCGTTGCAGCCGTCTCAGGAGCTTAGCCGTCGTTCCTGCGTAGAGGGCGTTTCCGTAGTCCAGCCTGCTGGTGACGAGGGCCTGGGTGACTGTTTTTCTTGTTTCGGTGGGATCCACTTGAAGATCCTGCGGAGCATTCGGAGGATGTTGAAGCAGGATGAGGAAACGGCGTTGACCTGCTTAGTCATGGAGAGGGTGGGGTCGAGGATGACCCCTATGTTGCGTACGTGGTCGGTGGGTGGCGGGGCTGTTCCCAGTGATGTTGGCCACCAGGAGTCGTCTCAGGCTGAAGGGTTGGAACCAAGGATGAGGACCTCCGTCTTGTCCGAGTTCAGCTTCAGGCGGCTGGTCCTCATCCATTCGGCGACGGCCTTCATTCCTTCGTGGAGGTGGGCTTTGGCGGTGTGAGGGTCTTTGGTGAGGGAGAGGATCAGCTGGGTGTCGTCGGCGTAGGAGATGATGTTGAGGTTGTGCTGTCGGGCGACGTGGGCGAGGGGTGCCATGTAGATGTTGAACAGCGTTGGGCTGAGGGAGGAGCCTTGGGGTACGCCGCAGATGATCTTGGTGGCCTTGGATCGGAAGGGGCGAGGCGGACGCTTTGTGTTCTGCCGGAAAGGAAGGATGTGGTCCAGTCCAGGGCCTTCTCTTGGATCTTGGCGTCGTGAAGGCGTGTTCGTAGTGTGTGGTGGCAGACCGTGTCGAAGGCGGCTGATAGGTCCAGGAGGATGAGGGCTGCTGTTTCTCCGTTGTCTAGCAGGGTCCTGATGTCATCGGTGGCGGCGATGAGGGTGGTTTCGGTGCTGTGGTTGCTGCGGAAGCCGGACTGGGAAGGGTCCAGGATGTTGTTCTCCTCGAGGTAGCGGGTCAGTTGTTTGTTGACGATTTTCTCGGTGACCTTCGCGGGGAACGGGAGCAGAGAGATGGGTCGGAAGTTCTTGAGGTCCTTGGGGTCTGCCTTGGGTTTCTTGAGTAAGGCGGTGATCTCGGCGTGCTTCCAGCTTTCCGGGAAGGTTGCTGTCTCGAAGGAGATGTTGATTATTTTCCGGAGCTGGGGCGCGATGGCTGTACTGGCTTTGTTGAAGATGTGGTGAGGGCACGGGTCTAGCGGTGAACCGGAGTGGATGGTGTTCATGATCTCGCTGGTGTCCTCGTCGTTGATGTTGGTCCAGGAGAGCAGGCGGTTGGTGGTTGTGGGGGCAGTGGTCTCGGTGGTTGCCGGGGCGGTCGTGTGTTGAAGCTGTCGTGGATGTCGGCGATTTTGCGGTGGAAGAAGGTGGCCAGTGAGTCGCACAGGTCTCGCGACGGCTGGATGTCGTTGGTGTTGGAGCTGGGGTTGGAGAGTTCCTTCACGATGTTGAAGAGCTCTTTGCTGTTGTGTGCGTTGTTGTCCCCCCTGTGTGCGACTCGTGCGGCTACGCGTACAGGGGGGTCCGACACGGACCCCCAAAGTACGGCTCCGACAGCTCTTTCGAGCCGGAGTGCGCGGCTCGGTCGGACTGGTCGCGGCGCGCATCGTACTTACCCGGCCGGGGAACGTCTCCATTGCGCGGTGCAAGTCGGGTCCGAGCGAGTCGGTCGGTGCGGTTCGACCCGGGATCGAGTCGGTCGGAGCGGTCGGGACGCCCGGACGAGTCGGTCGGCGAATACGCATCGTACTCGCTCGCCCGGACGCACGTACGAATCGGTCGGGAAATAGGGCTCCGAATCGGATCCGGTAAAGCCGAATCCGATTCGGAGCCCTACCGGCCGAGATCGGAATCGGCCCCTTTGTCTTCATTTTCAGTTTTTTTTTCAAGTAGATCACAAATTTTTGTTTAACATAATGAGTTCTTCTGCAGCAAATGCATATTTTATTTGGTATTTCAGAAATTGTTTCTTGGAATTGCAGGATATTCTTTTGATAACTCTTTAAGCTGTGCAATGTATTTTCAGATGGATTGTGACTGTAAACAGCATCTAGACAGCCAGAATTTTCTGAATCACCATCAAATTATTTTGATTGTATTCAGTGTGTAATAGAATTTACTTCTGTTGGATTTGTGCCAACTAGAACATTATTAAATTGTTCCAATTGTATTGGTGGGCCTTTAACAATTGCACACCTCCTTTTCAAGGAAGGCTAGAGAAGGCCCTTGTAGCTTAGTAATATTTCCCAATGGGCAAGTGTCTAAATGTTGTAATATTTTAATTTTACCTTGGAGGTGTGATATTTTAAAGTTTGTGAGAAACGCTCTCAGTTTCCGAATGGATTTATTTTGATTATTGCACATAGAAGTACAATTCCATTCATACACAAGGCTCTTTGTCCTTCTGGCCTGAAAATCTTCCTTAGACAGATGTGGTATTATTTTTCTTTCTTATTCTACCACAGTACCATGTAACACTTCATAACAACGTCGTCATCCGTGACAGTTAGGACCCAATTAGTGTATGAATGGTAAGTCTTTTGGTGAAAGTATGGTTCTGTGCGGGATGTATGTCTCCAAATTCCACCCAAAATATTGCAAAAGTTTATCTTGTAAGATCTTTTGTTACACAGCTTATGTATTTTGTATTTTCCAATTGAACGTGTCAGGCTTTTCATCCAATTTATTATTAAATTAAACAATTGTTTTGACTGTGAAAGTTTTCTCAACAATATGATTAACATATAAATTCTGCAAGAGTCTATCAATCTTCCTCCTTTCAACCGGCAAGTTTTTTAACTGAATTAGCAAGTGCTCAAGTTTTTAATTATTTGATATAATATTTCTTTTTGACCCCCTTCTTGTACGAGTGTACGATCAAATTAAAGGGTCCTTTTTGTGTTTGGACACCTGGTCAACAGATGTATTAGTTGTTTTTGAGACATTTTTTGCCACTTATAAGCTTATCAGCAGAAAGGTGATCATGAACATGCAAACATTTAGGGCCTTATTTTGAATTTGGTGGTCCAATGGACCACAAACCCCACGGTTGGGGTGAGGCTACTGCCACACAGTGGTCCAGCACCTTATATAAAGTTGCGTGGTCTGACTGCCATGGGACCGCTGCTGCCGCCAGGGATCCACGAGCAATGGCAGTCTTGCAGTGGTCTGAGGCCCCTAATATGCTGGTGGTGCCGCAGAGGCACCACCAAACATATTAGGAGTTTCCACACCACCACAGTTTTCATAGCGCTGAGCCCTACATGAAAAGTATGGCAGTGAGGAAATAAAGGGGGCTCTACAGGGCCCCCTGGTACCTCTGTACCAGGGGATGCATGTAGGGGGACACATGGTGTGCTCCCCTGTCTGCATGCGCCCCCAGTTCCTGCAGGGCCTGGACTGCCAAGTCCACGCCCTGCAGGAATGTGCCATGGCGTTCCCACTGAGGTGCCTTGCTAAGGCTCACGTATGAGCCTTAGCACTGCACTGCACGCCGCCGGACTGCCCCACCTGGATGCCTATCAGAATCCAGCAGGTGGTCGTATTATGGCTTTGGCTGTGTGGCAGTGGGGCGCTGGTGTGGCGGCCCACTGCCTCACCACCAAAGTCAAACAAGGCCTAAGTAACAAGCTTACCAGTATTTTGTTTCTTCCATCCACTTTGTCCTTATCTTGGTGTGTTTTTAGTTTCAGAAGATGGGCAATTGTAAAGTTTTCACCACAGTCAGTAGTTTGCAGGTAGTATAATCTTTAGCACCTTTAAACCTTGTTTATTTTAAGTGAATAGTCTTTTTTGACAAGTTCGAGTGTACACTCTTCTTAGTAGATACTTTTTAATACTCTGTGGTGTATTTCTCATGAGAGTTTCACGGCCTGCAAACAGTGTGGTACAGAGCAAACTCTCATCATAGAGTAAACACAGCCGAGAGCAACAAATCAGGGGAGGGGAGGGGAGGAGGGATATCACAACTGATTCAGAAATATCCGATTCCAATCCTGGACTGCCGCAGAGGGGTGGGAGCTATGAGAACACAACTAGAAAGATGGTAGGGCTCACAGCAAAAACACTACTATATTCCAGATATTGGTGCTAGTTGGGATCTGCAACGGGGGAGGGAGGATGGGAGGTGGGGGTTTTGGGGAATTTTGGGGGGACTGTGTTATTAATGTAATCGTATGGACTCAATAGCAGACTGAAAATGCTCAAATTACTGTATTGGAGGCATACTGTGAGTGTGATACCTAATATGTAATTGGAATGTGCTGCATATTTTATTCTGTCCAAAAACCGCAATAAAATATGTTTTAAAAAATCATAGAGTAAACACAGTTTACAGTACCCATTTTCTACTCATATCAACTTCATTTCCCAATGTAGGTTCGGTGACTGTGAGGGGTTTAATACAGATAAAAGCCGTCCATAGAGGCACATTCATTTTGGAACAGGCGCTGAGTATCTTGAGGAACTTGGCTGTCTCTGAACAGTTGTATGCATATTGAACACCGTGTGCAATGAGGGTTTCCCATATATTTGTGGAGGGTTGCCAATGTGAACTAGGCTATGTGTGAAGTGCATGGTCTAGGGTCAATGTTGCACATAAGACATGCTTGCTACACCTAAGGGAGTTTGTTGCTCGGATATGAATTTACCTTGAAAAATGAAAAGACAAGAGGCGTTTGGCAAAACAGGAATAAGTAGGTTAAATTAAATGCAGCGGCCAGGAGAGCAGCAACAGAGGCGTGTCTGAAGACTATCTCAATGGACAGACGTTTTGGCTGGCATTATATTTAGTTCTTGAAGTACAATAAACCAATTACACATTCTTGTAGAGCACGTAAATCCAGGCCTAGTCATTCCAAATTCCACCATCTGATAAGGGGCACAGGTGGCTCTCGACTTTGTGGAAACCGAATTTGGGCCAGTGTGTATGTGTCCATATGCCCGGCATGGGTAGAGCATGAGCACTGTGTGTAGTGTGCTTGCTCTGTTCTTATTGGCTGAGTGTTCCTAACTACATGTGGCATCTGACTGTTTGGTATTTTGGGAACATGTGCCCCTTTGGCCAAACGTGTTTTATTGGTGCTAATCTTCTTGGACCTTTTGTGGTGTAGCTGCCTATCTGTGGGATCGATCTGGGTTTTCCCTGTTTTCGCCTTTCTCTTCGGGCTATGTGAATGCCCCACCAGTGACCTATCAATCGGTAGGCTTGGGTTTGGGTTGCAGGACCTGTCTGACCACGTATCTCGGACTCAGGGTTGATGGGGAGGTCACCTCGCGTTTGTTATTATGTGTACATATAACATGGCGGTCATTGATAATGCATTTACTGACTTTCTCTTTATTATGCATACTTTTGTCATGGCATACATCAACATCGTATTCACCGGATCTGACATTGTTATGTGTACATATATTATGGCATACATTGACATCGCATTCACCAATGTTAACATTGTTATGTGTACATATATTATGGCATACATTGATATCGTATCTACCGATATTAACATTCCCACCTCTAGTTGACTTTTCAACTACATCATTTTTCTCATATGTCATGACAGTCACTTTATTCGAGGCTTGGTGTGTTTCTGTTGTGTCTGCTATCCTAGCTATTTGCATACCACCTAATTTGAGGACTGTGTTTTTACAGCAGGATCCCCCACTTGTAGGAAACCACACAATAGTAATACAAAAATGATAACCGGAAGCAATGACATGCACAGTTTGGTCATCCACAGGGGGAACAAGGAAAAAATACTATGAAATCAGTTCTGCTCAGGGGCACCTCCCTTCTTCTTCATGCTAGCTTGTAGACGATGCAGTGCTTGGATGGCAAGAGGGTGAGTTCCGCTTTTGAGATCATTTCCAGGAATAAACGTGCAACAGGAAGCACCAATCTTGACAGACACCCCACCCTCCATCGCGGTCATCAAGTCCAACACCTCCCGATGTTGCATCACCATGCGGCGGATGGCTCTTAAGTTCTTCCCTGATAGCATTTAGGCCAAGCTCAGTGTCGTTAATCATCTTCAGTAGTTCCCATCTGGTTATGTGTAACCAGCGGGCATTTGCTTTTGTTTCTATAGTGAAGAAATGTATGGACCCTCCTGCATTCAGCTGAGTGTCAGAAAACAGTCTGAATTCTTCCGGAATGTTCTTGTACTGAGCCCAGTCAAAATAGTCAGCAGTTCTTCTTCTTCGAGCCTGATGCAACAGAGTTGTTTTCTTCTGTATCGGATGTTGGAACAACTCAGACAGATCTTCTCCAGGGTTGGGGTGTGTATGGTCATGAGGGTGCAGAGGCCCCTCCATCTGGGGATGAGCTGTGCATAGGCAAATTCTCCGCATTGCCAGTAGTAAATCCATCCATGCGGAGGTGCCCTATTGCATGTGTGGTGTGTGTAGTATTGCTTCGCAATTTGCATAAGTACCGAGCGTACCGAGCGTTATTGTTCCTTTGCCTCTCAAACACAAAGAATACAATGTAAGTTTCCGTACATTTAGTGGTTGCCCCTTCCCCTTCTTATGTACCTATTTATCTTGGTATCCCAGATTTCCTGACATGGGGTATCTGTGCTAGTGTTTGACCCCCTCCTATGGGACCCATTTCCCTTAGCAACATCGAGGTGAATGGTCCTGCACTGGAATTCCATATCAGGGGTCAATTTGTCAATAATAAAGGCTGCCCCAAATATGTTAGGGGCCACCCTGGGACCACAGACTGGAGGCGGGAGAGGACATATTTGTTCACTGGTGTAGTGGTTTTGCTACCTCTAATAACCTCTTTTCTACAAAGTCTCGGGCCAAACAGTGCCCTCCCCTATAGTCCCTCTTCTGCGCATCCTGTCTAGCTTGGTTTGAATGTCGCTAGGTTTGGTAAAAAGGTATATTGCTGTGGGGTTGGTCTCATACCGGGTGATGTTTACTACTGCTCTATGGGGTTCTACTCTAAAGGGCTGTATCTTGGCCCTAATCCTACATAGGTACAAGGGGATGAGACATTTTGCTTTTTCGGGGCTATCTCTTGGGATAAGTAAAGCCTCTCTGGGCCTATGGCTTGGGGTATCAGCGAACATATGTAACAACGCCTGTTCATGGTTTGGGTGCACACAGTGGTCATGTGCTGATACCATGTGTTGTATAGGAGTGCACTGGGTGGTGCGTGAGGAATGCTGGCAATCGGTTCAGTGTAAGTGTAAGTGAGGTGAGAGAGGTCCCTATGCAAGCGCTGCAAGAATGTCACAGTAGGCTCCATGAAACTAGGAAGATTTCTGGCTTCAGAGGAGCGCAAGAGCACCCCTGCTAAACAGAGAGTGTACAAAAATACATAAATTCATAACTTTGAAAACTTTTGTAGGTCTTGGGATAGTCTCCAGGGGGGATGTAAGTCGTCTGGGCGCCCAGGGTTGTCTTGGCTTGGTGCAGTGCAAAAAAGAGTCTGTTTGTAAAAAAGTGTTCATAAAGGCAGTTTGTAGTCTGTGGTCTTGAGCAATTGGGCCTCATGGAAGTCCTTTTCGGAGCTTCGGCCGAAGAGTTGGCGGGCCGCTGTAACAATGGTGCACATGCGGTTTGATTGCAGATCCGTTTGGATAAGAGCTGTGGGTTGTAGGTTAGCTTGGAAAAATCACATATCGCTATACAGTTTTCAGGAAATTCCTGTGCCTCCTTTTTAGGGACATATTCTGTAGTTTCACCTTGCACGAACATTTGTTAGTGGGGTACTGGAAGGAAGTGGAAGTACTTTTAGGGAATGGTGAGGTTAGGTCCCCATTAGTATTATTTTGTGGGTACTTTGATCCCACCCCCTCTCTATGGCAGGGAAGAGTTCTTTACTTTGTAGGCTGCTTCCTTTTAATGTACTTGTGTGTGTATTGTTTAATCAGTGCAGGAGGTATCCTTTTGACTGGCACGTGAGTTGTGCAATGTGAAGGCAAGTGAATGTGTAATGATTTTAGTGGCTTTGTGGGAAATGGCGATGTTTTTGTTATCATGTGCATGTCCCTCTGGTCTCTGCACGTGGCGTGTGATAAGATTCTCCCTAATGGTGTTTGGTGATTTGGTTACACCCTTTTTCTGGAAAGTTCGTTTTTTTGGGGGCTACTTTTGGGCTTTTTTGTGTGGGTTCTGTAGGGCATTTACCTATGCTTTTGGGCTGCTTCTAACGTAGTATACTGAAGATAGTCCGAGAGTTGTTCGTGGACCCTCTGCGGCTCTGCAGGGGAGTGACTGGGATTGTGCTTACTTACTGTGCTTTTGACGAGAGTCAGGTGCGCGGTTAGGGCTCGTCGCAATCAGCCTGATGTGGGTAATGCTAATGGCTTTGATGGATTTCCTCTACCGACTGGGTGTCATGTGATTGCTTGCTTTGGAGTTTTGAGGACATCTTTGTCCTAGGTGTGTGGGAAACCTGGCTCCCAACACTGGAGCATCTGCCTCATTTTGGAACTGTAAGGGGGCCTCCATTTGGTGGAAACCCTGAGGCTGTTGAGACCTACATAGCTTGCCCAAATTTGGGTTTAGACGAGTGGACCTGGGTGCCGGTTTTTATGCACCAGTCGGGGGCCACCCTGCCCCCTCGTTGGACTGTCTCCCTCCCGGGGTTGTGCCCAGCCAACCCCTCCCTGGGGGATCCAGCGGAGAGAGTCCCTGGCCCCTGAGGCACCTGGATGGCAAACTCTAGCATGGATGCCCGATCGATATAGTATACTGCAGCCCTAAAGTTGTACGCAAATGCAGGTCAGGAAATGGATCTGGAAAGGGTATGAAGGGGATAAGTCATGTTGAAGGATGATTTTGGACTTACTATGTGTTTGCATTCTGCGATTGTGCAAGGGAATTGCCACCCCAGATAGTCACACATCCCTGAGGTGGCTGTGGCCCTGGTTCTTGCTAGGCTGTGCTCCTTGTCTGCTGCGGCTGTTGCCATGTGCTTGGCCAACCACCCAGCCCCTGCTGCAGTGGGGTGGCTGTTGCCTGATTTCCATGAGGCTGATTGTACGATGCATTTGCATTGCTCTAGGATTGGTTTTTGGGATGGGTATTCTGTGGGGGCTGTCCTGGGATAATTCTTCTCTGCTCATGATACATTTCTAGGTGACAGTAGTTGGTCCTCTGGTTTCTTCTGTCACAATAGTGGCATTGTCTGAGATCTGGCGGCTGCCAGCCTCTCTGCCCTCTGGTGCTAGCACTGTGTTGGAACCCTCTGGGGTTCCATGATTGACTATTCTTCAAGCCAGGTGCCACTTGAACACTTGTGCCCACTGCTGCACTTTTGAGGGCAGTCTCACCCTGCTCTTGGTTTTACCAACGGGGCCACTTTGTGGGGCGGGTATGGATGGTGAGTGACCTGCCCACTTTAGGCCACAGGATTTTTCCAGTGTAACAGGCTGGGACACCTCCTTGGGGTGTTGTTCCATTAGTCAGGCATGCCAAATCTCCTACAGAGGTCACTTGCCTGGGTACGGTATTTGGTAACAGGTAGGGGGCCTTTGGTGCGGGGAACACATCACATGGCACGGGGCACCTCGTCTGCACCACCTCCTCACTCATGTAGCTGCCCAGGGTGGTGACAGAGGCTGAACTGGGTAATCCCGGGGGTGCGCACTATCTAGTTGCTACCGCCATTGTCCCTATCTTCCTTGGGCCTACTCCCCACCAAGCCTGGGAGGATTCAGTAGGTATGTACGTGTCATGGTCTTGAGCCTCCTGCTTCTTGCGCACCTTACATGCCATCCTTTTGGCACTTTCTACCAAGTGGTGGTGTGCACGACCTGCTCACTGCCGAGCTAATTCTCATAGCTCTAAGAGGCTTTACATATATTCCAGGCCTTATCCCTTGAAGGGGGCTCGATGGACTGAGATCACCCTGGCTGGCGTCCATGTGGCATGGGGCATGGGAGCGGTTTGCGGGTTTGTGCTCTAGGAGGGAGGTTCCAGGGGAAGAGCAGGCTATAGTCCCATTCTTGGTGAACTGGATGGACATTCTGAGCTTGGACAGTAGGTCTTGTCCTAGTATATTGGTCGGGGAGGAAGGACAATACAACAATTATTCCCTTATCCTTCTCTCCCCTATCTCTAGCTCAAGGGGTTCTGTGAGGGGGACCTCGGCTACTGAATCCGAGATTCCTTATATTTTGGTAGTGGTTTTAATATATGGGGGATGCTCCCTCCTGCAAGCATGACCTTGCTGCCCCTGAAAGAGGTATGGTGTCTTGCTTATTAATATTGTAGCCACGGGGCTCTCCTCAGAGAAGTCTGGAGTGGACTCTGGGGTGAGTGCGTCTTTGGGTACCTTGGTGGCCTCTGGCGTGTGTTCCCTGTTTTTCCCCTGGGTTGGTAGGACCCACCCTGCACTCTTGCCCTCGCCATTGGCTCCTGAAGAAATAGAGCCTTCTTCCTTAACATGGCTAGTCTTGTAGTGGTGTAGGTCGCGAGTTGGGGCCACCCTGAAGTGGGCCCATAGTTTTAACAGAACCATTCTTCCAGCCCTCTCTTGACCTACTTATCTGGTCTGTGTGTTCTTGTATGTTCTATTATGTTGCTATTGAATATTCCCCCCTTAGGCCAGAGGAATGTGTACACCTTAGCATGTTTGTGCCACTCACAGCAGTGTTTCTCCTGCTTCCTAGCCTGCATGTTGTCTAGCATTGACTCAACTCATACACCTATACAGCCACTCACACATTGTCAGTCACCCATAGAGCTACTCACATACCTACTCACTCCCCTATAGGGTGAATCACACAGCCACTTACTCACCTATACAGTTATACACACACACTCACTTATTCATACAAACACGAACACATACTCACTCATCTATACAGTCACTGACACAAGCACATACTCACCCATACAGCCACTCTCACAATCACTCACTCACTTACACATACAGTCACTCATATACTCCAACACTCACCTATACTGCATATCACATATGCAGTTACTCACCCATATATCACTGACACATCCATTCACTCACCAACACATCCATACACACACTCAGTCACCCATACAGCCCCTCACAGACACACTCACTAATGCCTACAGCCAGTGACTCACCCAGTCACTTATCCATGCAGGCAGTCACAAACCCCTCACCCACCCACACAGACACTCATACAGATAATCAGACAACCAATAGATCACCCATACAGCCACTCACCAACCCATATAGCCACTCAGACAACAACTGACAGACTGATACAGACATTCACACAACCTAGTCACTCACCCATACATTCACTGAGACCTCTAATCACTCACTTATACAGTCAGCCACGCACCCACTGAATCATCCATACAGGCACTCATATACCCACTGATTCATCAATACACCTTGGTATATATATTTAACACTCATAAACTTTTGAAAAACACTCACAGTCACTGGATGATGTCATCAGTGATTTCATTTGACTCCATGTTATGAGTGATGTAATATGTGAGGTCATAAGTTGTGCATTGCGGGGGCGTGAGTTAAAGTTAGTTCAGCTAACTATATGTAACGAATGTTCTTTTCCCACTATTGTATCCTAACTACCCTAATTGTGAAGCGCTCTGATACTCGCCTGGGTCATGTTCGCGCTATACAAAACTTCATACATAAAAAAAACTATAACTGCTGAGTTTCTCTGGTTTTGTACGAGTGAAACCTGAGCCTAACTATAACGTGTCTGTAACCTTTGGTTTTTCTGTGAATTTCTAAGGTTTTTTTAATTCCATTTTCTAACTATAATGTCCCTGTAACCTTTGGTTTTTTCAGTGAATACATATGTATATAACATTGTGCTGGCAATTGGTTAAACTGTTGTTGGCTACGTTTGACAATGTTAATATCCATTCTTTTGTATGATCCGCATTCGTCTCAAATTTTATGCCAGCTACAACAATACATATATGTATATATATATATAATAATTGGTTAACTATTATTGTTGGCTACGTTTGACAAGGTGCAAGCCACTATAGGAACACGAAATATTGAACTTGTTACATCAATGCCATGCTATTTCGGTGTCGGCATTTCGACAGTTACCAATGTTCGTTGCATCGTAAGATGAGCAAGCGCTTAAACTAGTTGTCCATCATGATAAATGTGAAAAGCAAGTTAACTGCTACTATCGTTTGTAAGTTTTGTATGCCTTTAGATGAAAGCTTAGTGAGGGCAAACACTATGCAATGATGATGGGATGAACGGATGAATGTACAAGAAATATATCATTAGGAAATATATTACGGGGAATATAAATGCAAAATGCACCCAGCGTTAGCTGTACTGGTGTTTATTGTAATCGCCATTGTTCAGTTCAGCAACAACTGTATGCTGTTTGATTTGGCCACCATTGCGAGCAGAAATAAGTGCAAGTGCTCGCTTTGGGTGATGAGGCTGATGAGTCCATGTGAGATTCGTGGCAATCCAACAATCCTTTTATGGGAGTTTGGCTAGTTTGAAAATAGTAGCCCATATAGACATGTGCACATTTGGTTTGGTTTGAATATATAAATGAAGGAATGTTTCTCTCTTTTTCAATAGTAAACATAAATATATTGAGATCGATAATAATACATATTTGACTGGAATCATAAAAGAAATTACGTTTTGTAAGTAATTAATTTTGTTCTTTTTGAAATGTACCGCATTAATGTACTCATCAAGGAGTGATAATGATATGAAGAATAGATCAACTGCATTTTTGAATTGTAATCACTTTTGTCAAATTATTGGGGTAAGGATGCCATACTATAGTCACAGAGTTAATTTGTTTTTGAATTGATGTGTTTGGCAAATTTGGATTTGTAATATGTATATATAGAAGGTATACACTTAATTTTATTAAAAATAAATACAAAAAAACTGGTTTTATAAAATTTAGGAACCAACATATTTTTTTAAAATGTCTAAATTATATGTTAATTTTTGTATATATATTTTTTAGGCACTGATGAAGTCCCTTCACTGGGATGAAACACGTTGGCTGGATCTGTCCAAATTGAAAAATTGGTTTGAAAATATACAAATGTGAAAATTCCAGATATTTGGAAAGAACAATTTTTTCTGCACAAATTGACCTTGGTTCATGACCATCTAATTACAAGTGATTACAGCTCTTGCTCAATGGATGTTTGTGGAAATTACGATACGATTGTTGCCCTCCCCTGCAGTTAGCTCTTTACAAGTTGTTGTCAGTCACAACTGTGGGAGTGTGCACAAAGGTTTAAAAACTTGGAGTACTGACCTGTGTAGTCTTTGAGAATCACCACTGCCATTGGTTTCTGTATCATATTAATTCCTGATGACAAGGTTGATGTTGTATACAAACGATTGGGTGGTGTTGAAGATGAGCAATGTGGTGATGTACCAAACTCATGTCCAAAACATTCTCAGGAGGCTAGCCGTTTTCCTAGTTGATTTGAGGATTTTGTTACCGATTGATTTATTATCATTTATAGGAGAGTGTAATGACTGGATTGTTGTTCAATTGGATATTTTATTTCGTTATTTTATTCTTCTCATCCTTGTCTTCCTGTTGGTTATTTTAATATGATATTTGATGTTGCTAAACATTTATGTATATATATTGTAAATGCTTATTTATGCTTATTTGAAATATTGTTAAATATAAAGGGGTGGGATATGTTATATCAACTTGTTCCATGGAATTTTAGAGTAAGAATCCGATGGAACGGGGTGTGGAAATGGCAGTTGGGCAGGATGGTGGAGCTGGTGGTCGCTACATGTATTCTTGTATAAAGAATATTTCCTCAATGATACTGTGCCTCCTTTCAGTGTTTTAGATTTCTGATTCTTGTGCCCTCAGATGCACATGCTGTGAAGGCAACAGCCAAATCAAGTGGTCAAAGAATAGTAAGGCCCATTTTTATATGCAGGTTACCAGAACAACAGTCGTGTGCCTCCAAAATAATACCTGGTCTATGCAGGAAGTAATGTGCAAGGGTTCAATCAATCAATCAGGATTTATAAAGCACAGCTAATCACCCGATAGAGTAAGCAGGCGCTTACAGGCCCCGAAAGCTTATTCAAACAGCCAGGTCTTGAGCGCTATTAGGAATTCCAGAAGTGAGGTTATGATCCAGAAGTGCTTGGGGAGGCTCTTTAAGGTCTTTGCTGCGATGTGGAAGAAGGAGTGTCCTCCACTTCTGCTTCGGTAGATGCTGGGAGTATGGGCAAATGAAAAGGAGGCAGAGCGTAGTCTTCTCGATGGTTGGTAAAAGTTCAGATGGTGATTAATGTAGGCAGGTCCTTGGTTGTGTAGAGCCTTGTCTGCATGGGTCAGCAGCTTGAATGGGCATCTCTTCTGTACGGGGAGTCAGTGGAGCTTCCTGAGGTGGGGTGTGATGTGGGTTTGTCGGGGAAGGCCAAGGATGAGTCTAGCTGCAGTGTTCTGTATGGTCTGAAGTCTCTGTAGAAGGTGTGGGGCGATTGCCGCAGTCCAGTCGGCTGGTGATAAGGGCTTGTGTCACAGTGCGTCTTGTGTGTAGGAGTAGCCACTTGAAGATTTTATGTAGAATGCCCAGAGTGAGGAAGCAGGCAGAAGAGACAGCTTTGATCTGTGATTTCATGGTGAGCTTGTTGTCAATGATGATTCTGAGGTTTTTGGCATGGTTGGAGGGAGTGGGTGTGGGTCTCATGGCCACCAGGAGTCATTTCATGTGCTGCTGCTGTTGTCAAAGATCAGTACTTCTGTCTTGTCTGTGTTCAGCTGCAGTCAGTTGTTCTTCATCCAGTCATGCATCTGTGGAAGTTGGTTCTGGTGGTGGTGGGGTTGTCGGTGAGTGAGAGGATGAGTTGGGTGTCGTCTGCACAATAAATTATGTTGAGACCATGGGATCTGACGATGTTGGCCAGCGAGGTCATATATGCGTTGAAGAGCATGGGGCTGAGGGATGAGTCCTGGAGGGCACTGCAGGTGATCTCCTTGGGTTCAGAGGTGAAAGGTGGGAGGTGGGTCCTCTGGATTCTTCTGGTGAGATAGGTGGTGATCCATCTGAGCACATCCCCTTGGATGCCCATGTGGTGGAGTCTTTAGATCAGTGTGTGTTGGGATACGTGGTGAAGGCTGCCAAGAGGTCGAGGAGGATCAAAGCTTCTGTTTCTCCTCAGTCGAGGAGGGTTCGGATGTCATCGGTGGCTGCGATCATGGCGGTTTTTGTGCTGTGATTGCTGCAGAAGCTAAAATGTGAGGTGTTGAGTAGCTGGTTCTGCTCCAGGTGTGTCATGAGTTGATAACCTTTTCCAGGACCTTTGCTGGGAATGGGAAGGGGGAGATTGGCCGGTAGTTTTTGAGCTTCCTGGGGTCGTCGGTGGGTTTTTTGAGCAGTGGTCTGATTTTGGTGTGTTTCCAGGTGGCGAGAAATGTTGCGGTGATGGTAGAGGTGTTGAATAGGGTGGTGAGCTCCTGGCCGATCCTTTGTTTTCCGAGGTTGAAGATGTGGTGTGGGCATGGGTCTGTGGGAGCTCCCGAGTGGATGGATTTCATGGTGGAGGTGGTGTCCTGGGTGGAGAGGATTTTCCAGGTGGTCAGTGTGTGATTTGTGTCGATTACGGTGGTGGGGTACCTGTCGCGGAAATCCATAGGTGTGGGTTTGTGTTTGAAGTTTCTGTATATGGCTTCGATCTTGTTGTTAAAGAAGTGGGCGCGGTTGTCGCACAGCTCCTGTGAGGGTGTGAGGTTTTTGAAAGGGTTAATAGGCTGCTGGGTCTGTGGCCATGACAACTCACTGCATTGTGCATGTATTCATGATAATGCGCTTGCTGTTTGCTGTGTGAGCAGTTTGGCCACATCACAGATGGTGACAGAGGACAAGTCTCGATGTGTGTGAGGACCTGCAGTGCATCCCCTCGTCACAAGCATCCATCCTCAATGTGGTGGTATGTCTGAGCCAGAGTGGGCCTGAGCAAGGGAGGGGTCTGATGCAGCTTGGCCACTCGAATACAGCCACGTGCCTCCTTCGTGCGAGAAATGTACTGATCCTGATATGCGGGCCATCTTCGTGCGAGAAATATACAGATCCCGATGTGCGGGCCAGCCCCACAATGTGCCACACGCATCTAAGAATCACAAAGAGGTTCCCAATGCTGGGCGGTTCGTAGCAAAGAGTGAGATGGCAGGGGCTGGTCACATGAGGGCACTGAGATTTTGTACTCTCTACTACACACTACTTTTGGGTGGTAAGTGGGAGGTGACGGGCCAGTGATACGCCCGGTATTCAGGCAGAATATCGAGTTGGAAATGTCGACTTACACAAATATCGAGTTGGAAATATCGTGACACAGAAAGATCGACAGCAAGAATATTGTGGTCAAGAATATCGAATTTAAGGTAAGAAATATCGTTTTCAAAAATATAGAAGTCATTAATATAGTTTGCAAAAATATAGTTGTTTAAAATATCGATTTTTAAAATTAGTGTTATGTGTTTTAGTTTATATTTTAAATGTATGTGATGTATGTTTTTTGTATAAATATTGTTTATGTTTTTTAGTATATGTGTTAATTTTTTAGTAGTTATCAATTTTATTTTAATTAAATTTTGCGTTTTTGAGTTCAGTAGCGGATTGTGGGTTTATAGGGGAATAGGGTGGGAAGTAATTTAATTATAATACATTAATGATTATTTTATATTTATTAATATTTATTTAATTGAGATTTTATAGTGTTAATTGTGGGACGTTATTTATTTGTAATTAATTACTAATTGGTTGTTAATTAATATTAATAAATTGGTAATTAATTATGGTAATTGTGCAATTTTTTAGGTGCGGGTTGTGGGGTTTAATAGGGGTAAAGGGTGGGAAGTAATTTATTTTTGATTAATTAATAATTAGTTGTTAATTTAAATTAATTAATTGATTGAAAATTAATTATCGAAATTGTGTAATTAATTTTATGTGCGCGTTTTGGGGTTTACAGGGGTAAAGGGTGGGAAGTAATTTATGTTTAATTAATAATTAGTTGTTAATTATTGTTAATTACTTAAATTAAAAATTATATATGGAAATTGTGTAATTAATTTTATGTGCACGTTTGTGGGGTTTATAGGGGTAAAGGGTGGGAAGTAATTTATGTTTAATTAATTAATAATTAGTTGATCATTATTAGTGATTCATTAATTGATAATTAATTAGGGTAATTGTTTATATGTTTTTGTGTGTGGGTTTTACTTTTATAGGTGTAAAGGGTGGGGAGTAAATTAATTTTACTTACTTTATAATTAGTTGTTAAATACTATTAGTTTTTTAATTGAAAATAAGTTTTAATTGTGTAATTAATTTTTTTACAGTTTAATTTTAGCTGTGGGTTGTGGGGATTGTAGTGGTAAAGTGTGGGAAGTTAATTAATTTTTATGAGTTTTAATTTGTTTTTTAATTAATAATATTTCTTTAATTGGTAATTAATTATGTTAATTATGGAAGTACATTTAAAAAAAATTTAGATGGGGGTTGTGTATTGTGTGGTGTTATAGGGTAGGAAATAAAAAAGTAAATTTATGTAATAATTAATGTTTTTTGTTTCGAAATAATTTTTAACTAAAAACATTTATTTGTTTGAAAATTATTTTTTATTTTATTTAATATAATATTTGTAGGTATTTGTCATATGTATTTAACATTATGATATGTTTTTAATTTTAACATTAAATATATTTGTAGTTTAATTTGTAATACATTTTTTTATTTATTTTGTTTTTAAATATTTTTGTTTTTGTTAATATTTTGTTTGTTTTTAATTTTGAACTGACTTGGAGTGAGAATATTAATTGTTACCCCTCCGCAATCCAACACTTTCCCTACTGTTGCACTGATTGGTGTGGGAATAGTACATTTTATCCCGCCACTATCTAACACTTTCCCTACTGTTGCACTCACTGGAGTGGGAAGAGTAATTTTTACCTCTCCGCTATCCAACACTTTCCCTACTGTTGCACTCATTGGAGTGGGAATAGTAATTTTTATCCGTCCGTTATCCAACACTTTCCCTACTGTTACTCTCACTGGAGTGGGAATAATATATTTTACACCTCCGCTATCCAACACTTTCCCTATTGTTGCACTCACTGGAGTGGGAATAGTAATTTTACCCCTCCACTATCCAACACTTTCCCTACTGTTGCACTGACTGGAGTTGGAAAAGTAATTTTTACCCCTCCACTATCCAACACTTTCCCTACTGTTGCACTGACTGGAGTGTGAAATTTAAGCTTAAAGATTTTTAAATAGTTTAATGTTTTAATTTATAATAGAATGTTTTTTTAATTAGATTTTATGTTATTGGTATATATATATATATATATATATATATTCACTGAAAAAACCATAGGTTTTAGGGACAGTTATAGTTACTTGGACATTGCACTCGTACAAAACCCGTGAAATTCCCCCGTTATAGTTAGTTCAGCTAACTATAACTCGCGCCCCCGCAATGCACTGCTGATGACGTCACATATTACATCACTCATGACATGGTCAGTGACATCACTGATGACATCACTGATGACATCTCAAATGACATCACTGATGACATCATCCAGTGACTGTGTGTTTCTGTAAAGTTTAAATATTTTTAAAATATATAGGAAAAGACGTATTGAAGAATGAGTGGGTGTCTAAGTGTCTGTATGGATGATTTAGTAGGTGCGTGACTGACTCTATAAGTGAGTGATTTAACGTATCTTACTGAATGCATGGGTTAGTGACTAAACTGGGTGTATGTCTGTATCCGTCTGTCTGTTGCTGTGTAAGTGGCTGCATGTGTTTGTGAATAGCTAAATGATTTTCTATATGAGTTATTGAATGCTTGTCTGAGTATCTGTATGGGTGCCTGAGTGTTTGTGTGGGAGGGGTGTGTGCAACTCTGTGCATAGATGTGTGAGTGGGTGATTCACTGGGTGGATGGTTTCAAGAGTGCATCTGTGATAGACTGTATGGGTGGGTAAGTGTGTGTAAGAGTGTGTTAGTGAGTGAATGTATGTCCCAGTGGTACATGTGTGAGTAACTACATATGTGAAAGGCAGTATATATGTGTGTTGGAGTATATAAATAGCTATAAGCAAGAGTGAGTGATTGTGATAGTGGCTGTATGGATGATTGTGTGCTTGTATCAGTGATTGTATAAGAGCGTAACAATGTGCTACTATTTGTATGAGTAAGTGAGCTGGTGTGTGTATAACTGTATAGGTGAGTAAATGGCAGTGTGTTTAATTATTTGCATGACTGACTAAGTGTGTGAGTATCTCTATGGATGAGTGGCGTTGTTTGAGTGTCTATATAGGAGTAAGAGTGCATATGATAGTCCTGTACTGAGTGACCATAAGTATGAGTGACTGTACGGGTGAGTGAGTGGATGTGTGTGTGTAGACCTAAGAATCAGTGAGTGGGTATGTAGTTATTGGTGTTGGAGTGTCTATGGTTTTGCGAATGGCAGTCTGTAATTTAGAGTGGGTGTATCAAAGATTATATTAGGGTGTGAGGAGGTGCATCAGATTATCACGTGGATGATGTCATCAGTGATGTCATTTGAGATGTCATCAGTGATGTCATCAGTGATGTCACTGACCATGTCATGAGTGATGTAATATGTGACGTCATCAGCAGTGCATTGCGGGGCGCGAGTTATAGTTAGCTGAACTAACTATAACGGGGGAATTTCACGGGTTTTGTACGAGTGCAATGTCCAAGTAACTATAACTGTCCCTAAAACCTATGGTTTTTTCAGTGAATTTCAAAGGTTTTTTAAATGCTAATTTGTAACTATAACGTGTCTGAAACCTATGGTTTTTTCAGTGAATTTCAAAGGTTTTTTAAATGCTAATTTGTAACTATAACGTGTCTGAAACCTATGGTTTTTTCAGTGAATTTCAAAGGTTTTTTAAATGCTAATTTCTAACTATAACGTGCCTGAAACCTACGGTTTTTTCAGTGAATTTCAAAGGTTTTGTAAATGACAATTTTTAAATGTATTAATTGTTATATTAATTTTTTTCATACTGATTTACTACATTTTTAGAAACAATTTTTTTTACATATTTTATTTGTCAAATTACATTGTAATTACATTATACATTACATTACAAAAAATACTTTCTCAGAATGAATTACTTTAGTTTAAATACTTTGCAGATAGGCAATAGACTTTTAAGTACAGTAGTTACAGTTGTTGCAATGGGCAACACATTTTCAAACACAATGCAACATTCAGCTCAATGTGAATTTCTAGTTAAATGCAATTAGTTACTTTATGGATTACTTTTGTAACCACAGGACTGGATCCTAGATTCAGTCCTGGTACATCTCCTGTAAACAGTTGAGTAAAAGCGTTTTGGTTACAGTCGTGATTTTTAAGGAATATTATTGTATTTTAAAAGTTGACACTTTGAAACTTTTTCTCATAGAATCACCAATGTTATCCTAAGAAGGAAATTCACTTAGCAGGTAAAAACTGTTATCGTTACTTTTTCTTACTCAGTGTTGGATCCTGGATCCAGCACTGGTGCATCTCCTGTAAACAGTTGAAAGAATGCGTTTAAGTCATACAGGCGATTTTTAAGGAATATTTGTAGTTTGTGAAAATCAACACTTTGAAACTTTTTTGCTGAAAACCAGTCAATGTTAGCCTATGAAGGAAATTCAAGTTACCGGTAAGTACGGTTAAAATTACTTTTGAGGATCAGTACTGGGCTGAAACATGCAGCACTGAGGTCTCTCCTGATAACAGGTGAGTAAATCGGAATTCGTATTTCGGCTGATTTTAGAGGAATATTTTAAAGTTCCAAAACTCCACACTTAGAAGAATTTCCAAGTGAAACCAGTCAATGTTAGCCTATGGAAGGAAATTCAAGTTACTGGTAAGTACGGTTAAAATTACTTTTCAGGACCAGTACTGGGCTGAAAGATGCAGCACTGAGGTCTCTCCTGATAACAGGTGAGTAAATCAGAATTCGGATTTCGGCTGATTTTAGAGGAATATTTGTATGTTTCAAAAATCAACACTTAGAAGAATTTCCAAGTGAAACCAGTCAATGTTAGCCTATGAAGGAAATTCAAGTTACCGGTAAGTACGGTTAAAATTACTTTTCAGGATCAGTACTGGGCTGAAAGATGCAGCACTGAGGTCTCTCCTGATAACAGGTGAGTAAATCGGAATTCGTATTTCGGCTGATTTTAGAGGAATATTTTAAAGTTCCAAAACTCCACACTTAGAAGAATTTCCAAGTGAAACCAGTCAATGTTAGCCTATGAAGGAAATTCAAGTTACCGGTAAGTACAGTTAAAATTACTTTTCAGGATCAGTACTGGGCTGAAAGATGCAGCACTGAGGTCTCTCCTGATAACAGGTGAGTAAATCGGAATTCGTATTTCGGCTGATTTTAGAGGAATATTTTAAAGTTCCAAAACTCCACACTTAGAAGAATTTCCAAGTGAAACCAGTCAATGTTAGCCTATGAAGGAAATTCAAATTACCGGTAAGTACGGTTAAAATTACTTTTGAGGATCAGTACTGGGCTGAAAGATGCAGCACTGAGGTCTCTCCTGATAACAGGTGAGTAAATCGGAATTCGTATTTCGGCTGATTTTAGAGGAATATTTTAAAGTTCCAAAACTCCACACTTAGAAGAATTTCCAAGTGAAACCAGTCAATGTTAGCCTATGAAGGAAATTCAAGTTACCGGTAAGTACGGTTAAAATTACTTTTCAGGACCAGTACTGGGCTGAAAGATACAGCACTGAGGTCTCTCCTTATAACAGGTGAGTAAATCGGAATTCCTATTTCGGCTGATTTTAGAGGAATATTTGCACAATGGTGAAGGGAGGGGGCGGGGCCTAAGGTGACATCTTTGCAAACGCGCCCCGTGGCGCGTTTTAAGTTGGGGGATTAAGTTCCCTTGAATCCTGAGGGTCCCTAGGGGCCAACTAGACCACCAGGAACCTCCAATATGCGCCAGGGGGCTGCGTTGCAGAGACGTGTAGAGAGGCCACACCCCTTTTACACCTCTCTGCAACGCAGCTCTGTGGCGCTTTCTGGATGTACCTGTTGGGCTAGTTGGCCCCAGGGACCCTCAGGATTGAAGGGGATTTAATTCCCCATCTTAAAACGCGCCACGGGGCCTGTTTGCACACATGTCACCTCAAGCCCCGCCCCTCCCTTCACCACTGTGCAAACGCGCCCCGTGGCGCGTTTTAAGTTGGGGGATTAAGTCCCCTTGAATCCTGAGGGTCCCCGGAGTCCAACTAGCCCACCATATACCTCCAAAAAGCGCCATAGAGCTGCGTTGCAGAGAGGTGTAAAGCAGGGCGTGGCCTCTGTACACCTCTCTGCAAGGTAGCTCCTGGCGCATACTGGAGGTTCCTGGTGGGCTAGTTGGCCCCAGGGACCCCCAGTATTCAAGGGGATTCGTTCCCCTCTGCAAACGCGCCAGGGGCGCGTTTGCAGAGTGGTGAAGGAGAGGGGCGGGGCCTGCGGGCCCGATCGTTTATTTTTTAAATTTTTTTTTTTTGGGGAGGGGGCCGCGTGGCCCCCCTCCCGAGCCACTACTTGCCCCGGGGACCCCATCCCCCGGGGCTGGCCCTCTCGTTGGGGACTGTGGGGGGGTCCCCAATCCCCCCACAGTCCCGCCGGCTCCCCTGTCCTACGGGAGCCGAGCTTAGGAGCGCACTCAGCAGGATGCCTGCCTTTCGGCTGTTAGTTTCCGCTTCTTCCATCGTGCCAACAAACATTCTTCTGCGCCTTACGCGTTTCGATGCACAGCATCTTAATCATAGGCTTGTAAATGTGAGGTTGCAGGAAGTGCTCTCTTTTATTTTTAATTTCATCAAAAATATTTTGTTTGTTTTTAATTTTGAACTGACTTGGAGTGAGAATATTAATTGTTACCCCTCCGCAATCCAACACTTTCCCTGATTTCACTGTTGCACTGATTGGTGTGGGAATAGTACATTTTATCCCGCCACTATCTAACACTTTCCCTACTGTTGCACTCACTGGAGTGGGAAGAGTAATTTTTACCTCTCCGCTATCCAACACTTTCCCTACTGTTGCACTCATTGGAGTGGGAATAGTAATTTTTATCCGTCCGTTATCCAACACTTTCCCTACTGTTACTCTCACTGGAGTGGGAATAATATATTTTACACCTCCGCTATCCAACACTTTCCCTATTGTTGCACTCACTGGAGTGGGAATAGTAATTTTTACCCCTCCGCTATCCAACACTTTCCCTACTGTTGCACTGACTGGAGTTGGAAAAGTAATTTTTACCCCTCCACTATCCAACACTTTCCCTACTGTTGCACTGACTGGAGTGTGAAATTTAAGCTTAAAGATTTTTAAATAGTTTAATGTTTTAATTTATAATAGAATGTTTTTTAATTAGATTTGATGTTATTGGTATATATATATATATATATATATATATATATATATATATATATATATATATATTATCTACTGGCGGTCGCCAGTAGATAGTTATAGTTACAACCTATTATCCATAGGAAATCCGCGACATTCTATTTGAAATAACTCTCTTGCCGGTTGACGTATCTTCGCAAAATTTTCAAACTTTATGGCCCGCTCCGGTCCGCTCCTACCCTGAAAGTCTCGGGGGATTCGTCAAGCGGGGGCCGAGAAAAAGGGGGTCCCAAAACGCGTTTTCCCCATGCAATTTTCCATAGGAAACTTTAGACACGGCTACAGCCCGAACTGCTGAACGGAATTACACCAAATTTGGCAAAGAGGTAGTTCTTGTTTCAGAAAGAACCCTTTTGTTAAATGGTGTAAATCCGTTCAGTAGTTGCTGAGAAAATCAAAAGTAAAAAGATAGTGATATCTATGGCCGAGTAGGGTCCGCGTACCCTCCCGATCACGAGCTGCATGTTAATTGGCTGTCAGCTGGCTGTCAACATTCCGATTCAGGAAATGTTGGCAGCCATTTTGTCCCTCGGTAGAACCGAGGGACAGAAACAAGTGCGCAAAGCGCACAAAGGGGCAGGGTAGAAACACCCTGACCCCTAGGTTTGCTCAGGGGGTCCCACAAGGACCCCTGGGCAAAAAAATTAAAAATGTTTTTAAAAATCGGCAGGATGCGCTCAGGGTGCGCGAATCCTGCCGAAGAAAGAATCGAAGCGCGGTCTCCCGCGCTTCGATTGTATTTTGCCCCGGGTGGCCCAAGTCCCGGGGGCATGGTGGGGGTTAATTTTATGTGTGGGGGGCCTCAAAGGGCCCCCAAGCCCCGGGGACCGCCACCCCCGGGGCTTTTTTTTAAATGGTGCGGGAGGGCTCTGAGCCCTCCCGCAGCCCCGGGGACCACCACCTCCCGGGGCTTTTTTTTATAATTCAAAATATGGGGGTCCGTTACGGACCCCCAGAGCCCCGGGGACCACCACCTCCCCGGGGCTGTGACCTGAATGGGAGGGGGCCGCGCGGCCCCCTCCTGGAGCCCTTGATGGCCCTGGGGACCACCACCCCCAGGGCCGGCTCCTGCAGTGTCCCGGGTGCCTACCCCCGGGACACTGTAGTTTGCTATGGCAGGACGGGAGCCTCGCGGCTCCCGTCCTGCTCATAGCAAACTGCTTTGGATATTGGAAGAGAGAGCAGGGAAACCTGCTCTCTCTTCCAATATCCAAAGCACATTGCTTTCCACATGGGGAGCTGCATCTTAGCAGCTCCCCATGGTGAAAGCAATGCCGGCTCCCAAGGGACGCGGGGAGCCGGCGGGACTGTGGGGGATTGGGGACCCCCACAGTCCCCAACGGAGAGGGCCAGCCCCGGGGGATGGGGTCCCCGGGGCAAGTAGTGGCTCGGGAGGGGGCCACGCGGCCCCCCTCCCCAAAGTTAAAAAAATTTAAAAAAGGGTATGGCCGGCCCCGGGGGATGGGGTCCCCGGGGCCTTAAATGGCCAGAGGAGGAGGCCACGCAGCCCCCTCCAAAGAATAAAAATAAAAATAGAGGCCAGGCCCCGGGAAATGGGGTCCCCGGGGCCAATACAGGCCCAGGGAAGGGGGTCCACGCGGCCCCCTTCCCGTTTTTTTTTTAATTTTTAATTAAAAAAAAGGGGTAAGGCACTGGGGGATGGGGTCCCCAGGGCCCAAAAACAGGAAAAAGGAAGGGGGCTACACAGCCCCCTTCAGGGGACAAAAAAAAAAAAAAAAAAAAAACGATCGGGCCCGCAGGCCCCGCCCCTTCCTTCACCACTCTGCAAACGCGCCCCTGGCGCGTTTGCAGAGGGGAACGAATTCCCCTTGAATACTGGGGGTCCCTGGGGCCAACTAGCCCACCAGGAACCTCCAGTATGCGCCAGGGGCTGCCTTGCAGAGAGGTGTACAGAGGCCACGCCCCTTTTACACCTCTCTGCAACGCAGCTCTGTGGCGCTTTTGGAGGTATATGGTGGGCTAGTTGGACTCCGGGGACCCTCAGGATTCAAGGGGACTTAATCCCCCAACTTAAAACGCGCCACGGGCGCGTTTGCACAGTGGTGAAGGGAGGGGCGGGGCTTCAGGTGACATGTGTGCAAACAGGCCCCGTGGCGCGTTTTAAGATGGGGAATTAAATCCCCTTCAATCCTGAGGGTCCCTGGGGGCCAACTAGCCCAACAGGTACATCCAGAAAGCGCCACAGAGCTGCGTTGCAGAGAGGTGTAAAAGGGGTGTGGCCTCTCTACACGTCTCTGCAACGCAGCCCCTAGCGCATATTGGAGGTTCCTGGTGGGCTAGTTGGCCCCTAGGGACCCTCAGGATTCAAGGGGACTTAATCCCCAACTTAAAACGCGCCACGGGGCGCGTTTGCACAGATGTCACCTCAGGCCCCGCCACCTCCCTTCACCATTGTGCAAATATTCTTCTAAAATCATCCGAAATACGAATTCCGATTTACTCACCTGTTATAAGGAGAGACCTCAGTGCTGCATCTTTCAGCCCAGTACTGGTCCTGAAAAGTAATTTTAACCGTACTTACCAGTAACTTGAATTTCCTTCCATAGGATATCATTGCCTGCTTTTTGCTGAAAAAGTTTCTAAGTATTGATTTTTGAAACATACAAATATTCCTCTAAAATCAGCCGAAATACGAATTCCGATTTACTCACCTGTTATAAGGAGAGACCTCAGTGCTGTATCTTTCAGCCCAGTACTGGTCCTGAAAAGTAATTTTAACCGTACTTACCAGTAACTTGAATTTCCTTCCATAGGCTAACATTGACTGGTTTCACTTGGAAATTCTTCTAAGTGTGGAGTTTTGGAACTTTAAAATATTCCTCTAAAATCAGCCGAAATACGAATTCCGATTTACTCACCTGTTATCAGGAGAGACCTCAGTGCTGCATCTTTCAGCCCAGTACTGATCCTCAAAAGTAATTTTAACCGTACTTACCAGTAACTTGAATTTCCTTCCATAGGATATCATTGCCTGCTTTTTGCTGAAAAAGTTTCTAAGTGTTGATTTTTGAAACATACAAATATTCCTCTAAAATCAGCCGAAATCCGAATTCTGATTTACTCACCTGTTATCAGGAGAGACCTCAGTGCTGCATCTTTCAGCCCAGTACTGGTCCTGAAAAGTAATTTTAACCGTACTTACCGGTAACTTGAATTTCCTTCATAGGCTAACATTGACTGGTTTCACTTGGAAATTCTTCTAAGTGTGGAGTTTTGGAACTTTATAATATTCCTCTAAAATCAACCAAAGTACGAATTCCAATTTACTCACCTGTTATCAGGAGAGACCTCAGTGCTGCATCTTTCAGCCCAGTACTGATCCTGAAAAGTAATTTTAACCGTACTTACCAGTAACTTGAATTTCCTTCCATAGGATATCATTGCCTGCTTTTTGCTGAAAAAGTTTCTAAGTGTTGATTTTTGAAACATACAAATATTCCTCTAAAATCAGCCGAAATCCGAATTCTGATTTACTCACCTGTTATCAGGAGAGACCTCAGTGCTGCATCTTTCAGCCCATTACTGGTCCTGAAAAGTAATTTTAACCGTACTTACCGGTAACTTGAATTTCCTTCATAGGATAACATTGACTGGTTTCACTTGGAAATTCTTCTAAGTGTGGAGTTTTGGAACTTTATAATATTCCTCTAAAATCAACCAAAGTACGAATTCCAATTTACTCACCTGTTATCAGGAGAGAACCCAGTGCTGCATCTTTTAGCCCAGCACTGACCCTGAAAAGTAATTTTAACCGTACTTACCAGTAACTTATATTTTCTTCCATAGGAATCCATTGTCTGGTTTTCAGCAGAAAAGTTTCAAAGTGTCGATTTTCACAAACTACAAATATTCCTAAAAAATCGCCTGTATGACTTAAACGCATTCTTTCAACTGTTTACAGGAGATGCACCAGTGCTGGATCCAGGATCCAACACTGAGTAAGAAAAAGTAACGATAACAGTTTTTACCTTCTAAGTGAATTTCCTTCCATAGGATAACATTGGTGATTCTATGAGAAAAAGTTTCTAAGTGTCAACTTTTAAAGTACAATAATATTCCTTAAAAATCACGACTGTAACCAAAACGCTTTTACTCAACTGTTTACAGGAGATGTCCCAGGACTGAATCTAGGATCCAGTCCTGTGGTTAGAAAAGTAATCCATAAAGTAAGTAATTGCATTTAACTAGAAATTCACATTGAGCTGAATGTTGCATTGTGTTTGAAAATGTGTTGCCCATTGCAACAACTGTAACTACTGTACTTAAAAGTCTATTGCCTATGTGCAAAGTATTTAAACTAAAGTAATTCATTCTGAGAAAGTATTTTTTGTAATGTAATGTATAATGTAATTACAATGTAATTTAAAAAATAAAATATGTAAAAAAAATTGTTTCTAAAAATGTAGTAAATCAGTATGAAAAAAATTTATATAACAATTAATACATTTAAAAATTGTCATTTACAAAACCTTTGAAATTCACTGAAAAAACCGTAGGTTTCAGACATGTTATAGTTACAAATTAGCATTTAAAAAACCTTTGAAATTCACTGAAAAAACCATAGGTTTCAGGGACGTTATAGTTACAAATTAGCATTTAAAAACCTTTGAAATTCACTGAAAAAACCATAGGTTTTAGGGACAGTTATAGTTAGTTGGACATTGCACTCGTACAAAACCCGTGAAATTCCCCCGTTATAGTTAGTCCAGCTAACTATAACTCGCGCCCCCGCAATGCACTGCTGATGACGTCACATATTACATCACTCATGACATGGTCAGTGACATCACTGATGACATCACTGATGACATCTCAAATGGTTTTTTCAGTGATATATATATATATTCACAGTCACAACCCGGAATCATATGTAAATAAGGCAATATGGAGACTGCTACCATACCGTGATAAAGCTGCAAAGCGAAACGCGTTGTTGAGGCATTATCTTGCCAAAATAAATCATTGAAGCATCTCTGGGTGTCCTGGATTCCTTTTTCTTAAATGGTAAAGGTTGTGTTGATATATATATATCAATTACAAGCCGCAAAGATCTGTGCGCTCTCAGGACAGAAAACTCTGCACCAATATAATTCCACTAAAGTGTTTATTCCACAACGCGTTTCGACTTCCTCCGAAGCCCTGATCACGTGAAATGTGCATCAAAGGAAAGGTAACTAATGTACCCTGGTGGTTTAAGTGAAATCAACGTGGGACCATCGCACAGTAGTCTCAATGGTGGCAGACATATTGGAGTGGTAACAATCATAGTTGACATAGTGTTGATACAAATCTCTTACATATACCACATTGCACTGATGATTCTTTACATGAAAAAGAAGTACATGAATAAGGTCCAAACTGTTATTAACAATGTAATATCAATTGTAAGCCTGAACTTTGACATATGAATGCAGGCACGTGACTGCCAGCCGAGTTATAATCAAAAAAAGTTCAACGATAATGAAACTTTATCAAAGTCACAGTGGCGTGGGTAAAAGCATACTAAACATGCTAAGGTATGCGAGAACAACTTGAATGTAGCACGCATACCATACTTGCTCATAGAAGTTATTTCCAGGCAAAACAGCATGTCAATAAAATTTTATCAAATCACAGTGGCATATAGAAGGACAACTCCAACGTTGAACATGGCAAGCGTGTTGTGTTTACGCTGCAGCCCTCCCAATTAAGAATGAATAAAATAATTAAAATGGAAATCCCTTGCCAGTGCCTGAGAAAATGCTTGCTGAGTTGCTGTTGCAACTGAACAAAGCCGGTCCTAGTGGTGGGGAGAGGCGCGCTCGCACATGTCGGCATAGTGCCCTAGTCGCCTTAAATGTCCGCTGTGGCAAAGTTGCACTGTGACCAATGTCAAATAAATTTATGTGAGGTCAACATTGGTCTCATGAATATATTGCTGTGTGGCTGCATGCAGAAATGTCCCGCCATGTGGAATTCTGTATACCCTAAACAGATAATAATTGGCAAGTGCCATAGGGCAAACTCAGGCTGAGGTGCAGAAGTGGATATTGATACTCAATGTTGTGCAATTGAAACACCCACTGGTTAGACAGAGCTCTGTCTAAAGTACTTCACATCCCATATACAAGCGAAAAGTTACCAACTAAATGATTCGTGATGGTGAGACCAAGGGGGAAAAGGGTAGACAGCCGTGGAGGTGAATACAGGTGAGTGGGCCCCTTCCTTTCCTCCTGCAAAAAAAGCAAAAGAACAGAAAAAATTAGATTAAAAACTAATACTGTGAAATTGACAATTCTAAAATGCTAATATTACAATTAAAACAACACCTTGCATGTTGCTATCCATTCTAATGCACAAAAATGGAAGAAAGAAAATGTACAGAGGAATACAGATTCAACCTCAAATAGAATAACTACATCTTAAACAATAGCATCGTCAAGTAGAATAAAGTAAAATAAAGTAAGCTAAAGTAAGCCAGCACTTTGTAGGAGTACAACTCGGAGCTCTATTCCTCTTTCAGATGTATGGCAAGCGCTTTGTCTTGGTTGAGACCCCCCGGCGTCTTAGTTTGAAAGTCTATAATATATTTAGACTCCCTCTGTCTCAGTTTTAAGACTCTATTCCCCCCTCTCGGGTTCCTAACGATCTGTTCTAAGATAAAGAACCCCAAATGGGATGAATTAGAAAAGTGCTTTTCATAAAAGTGACGTGCTACTGGATATTTTGGATCATTATTGGTAATGGCTCTGCTGTGCTCTAATATGCGTTTTATCGCCATGAGTGTAGTGCTGCCAATATACCAAAGTTTGCAAGGGCATTCTATGGCATATATGACAAACGTAGAGCTGCAGGTGAGAAATTGTAGTATGTTTTTGCTAACACCGTTATATGTGACCTGGTTCCGAAATTTGCTGTTCCTGCAGGCCTTACAGTGGCCGCAGGGAAAGAAACCACTAAGACCGTGTTCATGTCTATTGGGATAGATGGTGATGTCACTGTGCACTAACAGATCCCTAACGTTTTTCCCTCTTCTGTACGTTATACTCGGCCTGTCAGGAATGGTATCCCCAATGATGTTGTCACATTTGAGAATATCCCAATTTTTCGATAGAATGCGTTTGATATCCCTGGAGTCTGAATTATACGTCATGATCATTCTTGTACTGTCCTCTCCTATATCTGTAGGCACTGTGTCTGTTTCAGAGATGGTCTGGACTCTGTCCACCCCATCTGCTCTTTCTCTGGCTTTCTTGAGCACCCAGTTGGGTATCCCCTTGCCTTGAATCGTTCAACCATGACATTACTTTCTTGTTGATACGCTTCTTCAGTATTGCAGTTTCTTTTTGCCCTCAGCAGCTCACCATAGGGGATGCTCCACTTGAGAGCCTCCGGATGGCTGCTGAGGGCATGAAGTATACTGTTACCTGCTGTAGATTTCCTGAATAGGGCCGAATGTACTCGATTTTGCTTGATTTCAAGGCTTACATCGAGATAGTCAGCTTTGGTTTTACTGATGTTGCCAGTGAGTACGATATTGCGGTCATTGACATTGAGTTTGTTTATAAACTCACTGGCCTCCTGTTCAGAACCTCTCCAAATAATGAACAGGTCGTCGATGTACCGGAGCCACATCGACACATGCTCAAAATCCACTATGAAGTCAGGGTTGGAAAATATGTCTTCCTCCTAGCGCCCCATGAACAAATTGGCAAAGCTGGGAGCAAAGCAAGATCCCATGGCTGTACCCGTTGTTTGTCTGTACAGGGTACCGTTGAACATGAAGATGTTATTCGTCAGACAATAGTCTGTCATGTCCAAAAGCATCTGACTATGGTCACGGAATCTTACTGGTCTAGTATTGAGATAGTAGGAACATGCATCCAACCCCTGTTGGTGATCAATAATGGTGTATAAAGAATGTACGTCAAGGGTAATGAACAAAGAGTCAACTTCCCACTGTATGTCTTGTATTCTATTCAGGAAATCTTTGGTGTCCCTGATATAGCTGGGTAGTTTGGTGACATGGTCTCTGAGGAAATGGTCCACATATTTGGAAATATGTTCTGCTACACTCCCCCTTGATGATACAATCGGACGCCCAGGTGGTCTTATGGGGTCCTTATGCAGCTTCGGTAGTAAATATAGTACTGGAAGTACGGGGTGATCTTTCTTGAGGTAGCAGAACTCCTCCCATTCCAGGATCCCTCTGTCTTTCCACATGGTTAATTTATCCCAAATGGTCACAATGCTCATGTTGTATACGTCCATGGAAATGGGCATATAAAACTTAGTGTCGTCAAGTTGTCTTAGTGCTTCAGCTGTGTATTGTTCTCTGTCCAAGATGACGGCATTGCCACCTTTGTCTGCAGGACGGATGACAATGTTTTCATCTTCAGTGAGAAATTTGAGTGCCTGTCTTTGATCGTGAGTGAGATTCCTGTCTTTTTTATAGGCCCCCGTTGGATTTGTGTCGAAAGTTGCTAACGGCTTGCTGACACAGTCATGAAACGTTATAACCAATATGGAGTGCACCACAAATAGTCAAACAAAAAGTCTCTGTCCATCCATTTCTGGTTATAGATTGAAAACTTTATTCTTCTTTTTCCGTTAAAAAACAACAGCCAGACAGCTGACGCGTTTCGTCCAGATATATGGACTTCATCAGGGCTTTAAAATATGTTGTTTGTCAGCAAAGATAATCAGTCAGATATGAAACTCGCAAAGTAATGATACAGACTATGTATCAGTTTGTTTAGCAACTGCACCCTATTTGGTCCAGGGTCAGTTCCAAAATATCAACGGCTCCTGTGCCGCGAACCGCTCTATCAGCGTCCTGTTCGAATATCCCGTACGTATTCAAAGAAAGAATACGTACGGGATATTCGAACAGGACGCTGATAGAGCGGTTCGCGGCACAGGAGCCGTTGATATTTTGGAACTGACCCTGGACCAAATAGGTGCAGTTGCTAAACAAACTGATACATAGTCTGTATCATTACTTTGCGAGTTTCATATCTGACTGATTATCTTTGCTGACAAACAACATATTTTAAAGCCCTGATGAAGTCCATATATCTGGACGAAACGCGTCGGCTGTTGTTTTTTAACGGAAAAAGAAGAATAAAGTTTTCAATCTATAACCAGAAATGGATGGACAGAGACTTTTTGTTTGACTATTTGTGGTGCACTCCATATTGGTTATAAAATTTAACATTGGTCTTGGAGATTGCCCCTTGGGAGCAGCAGGGGCAGTGGAAGTGCACACTATCTGAGTTATTTGGCTCAGGATTTTGGACTTCTTTTTGGGGGATTGTGTGGTTTGGAGGTGCGTCACAAACACATCTTTGGTGTGTAGGGTCGGCTTGCTGTTCCACCTTGGAGATATACTGTCATGAAACGTGTCAATGTTGTCATGGGGTAAACTTGGCAAGAAAGTCGACTTGGGCCTAAAGTCAGTAGAAGCAGAAGCATCAGTGGCTATATCTAACTCTTCAAGGACTTGTGTTAAGCTAGTTTCTTTGTTGGTAACTTTCTGGTCCTGTCCTAATTCGATCATTGTAATCAGGGTGTCTATATCTCCTATATTGAGATTGTCATGCCTAGTAGTGGTGGTATTACTGGTTTTCCTGTTGTCTCCTAATCTATTGAGTTTGTGCCACTTTTTTCATTTGAGTTCTGACATACTTAAACAAATCAATTCTGGCATTGTTATAGTTGAAAGAATAGGAGGGACAAAAGGAAAGTCCTAAACAAAGTGTTTGTTTTTCTATATCACTCATAGGTCTCTTAGAAAGATTAATGACAGTTTTGTTAACCATTGTGAGATCCATTAGAAGGCTTTTCTGGAGCGCGTCTTGTTACTTCCCATGCCGCCCCGACCTCTGCCTCTTCTGCCATCGTTGCTGGATTCATTTCCGTCTGTTTCTACGTTTCCTCACCCTCTGCCTCGTCCTCTGCCTCTCTGACCCCTCGTTTTCGGTACCGGAGTGTCACTTGTGGTCTGTCGACCCCGGCGTAGATGCCGGTACTCGTCTAAAAAAGTCACAGGACGAGGGTTGCGTTCCTCAACAGAAGCGTTGCCCACTGAGACATCAGATTCACTTTCACTGGCTGTAGATACCTCTGATAATGTCTTTTCTTTGTTAACGCCACTTGCTGTTTCTTGTGCGGCTTGTTGGTTATAAAGATGATTATACTTCCGACTGAAAGTTAAAATTCTGCCGCTTTCATAATCGCCGTAGTCACGATTTAGTTTCCTCTGTTTCCGGGCTTTAATGTCTTCTTCATGCTTCTTGAGACGGTCTTTCATTGTTGTTAAAGATTTGTTCAAAGTTTCTGCTTCTACATGTGTTTTCAAATCATCCATCAGCTCTTGGATCTGATTTAGTATCACGTCACGATCTATCCATGCGTACTTAATTAGGATTTCCAGCATCCGCTTGGAACTTTGAGAGGAATTCTCTGACCATTCCTCGAGCATTTTAGGATTTGGTGTTTCATATGTGGGAGTTGTAAAGATTCTCAAACCTCTAGGTGCAATTCCTTGATCCACATAATTTTGCAAAGAGATGGCCTCCCATCACTTTGAGATTTCTGTTCTCTTAAGTTCTTCTAACTTGCGTAATTTTTCTTCTGTTGGTTGGACCTGAATAGTTCTATTCTCAATCGTGATGGCTGGTCCCGGTTTCCTGGTGAAAATAACACGAGCAGCTGCTCTCCTCTCTTCCTCCATCGTGCACTACACTTTGTGGGATTACAGTTCAGAAAACGGAGTTCGCCTGTCCCCCTGTTAATAACAGGTTCTCTCTGCCATGCACACAGAAGTGCCCAAGGTACTTGAATGGCACTCACAGGATTTGGGTGATGTTTTATGGGGTGTTGCAATCGAAGTAACAGTACCAAGTCCACTGTGTGGATTATTGCGTTATCCGTGAAGCAAAAAGGCACTGCAGTAAGCCGATACCGCCGCTTCCCCGGGAAGTGGAAATGGCACCCACCCGCCGATGGGCAGCACACCATCCTCACACTGGGGGCAGACAGTACAGACACCCACTTACCTCTAAAGCTTCTCTTGCGATCTCGATCCGCAACCCCTTCTGTCGTCCTGTTCCTGATAGGTTGTGGCCGGTCCAAATGCAGTCCTCAATTGGAATTCAAGCAGGGTTCGCTCCTTCCGGACCGCCGGGGACCCGAGGAGAGTGGCACACATGCCGGCAGGGCACACCGGCAATTCAATCAATTACAAGCCGCAAAGATCCGTGCGCTCTCAGGACAGAAAACTCTGCACCAATGTAATTCCACTAAAGTGTTTATTCCACAACGCGTTTCGACTTCCTCCGAAGCCTTGATCACGTGAAATGTGCATCAAAGGAAAGGTAACTAATGTACCCTGGTGGTTTAAGTGAAATCAACGTGGGACCATCTCAATGGTGGCAGACATATTGGAGTGGTAACAATCATAGTTGACATAGTGTTGATACAAATCTCTTACATATACCACATTGCACTGATGATTCTTTACATGAAAAAGAAGTACATGAATAAAGTCCAAACTGCGGGCGGGCGGTGGAGATCCGCCCGCACCGCAAGCCAGAAAACCGCTGGTCGCATTAGGATGGTGGTGGCGGCAGTGGGAAATTCCGACCGCCGCTGTTCCGCCGGCTGCCATCCGCACTCCTGCCTGGCGGGCGGAAAAGGAGCGGGATAATGGTGGCGGTGCAGAGCAGGCTCCGCCGGCACGATTATGATGCCGGCGGTAGCCAGCCTTTCCTCAGCGGTCAGACCGCCATGGAAAGGCATGCGGAGATTGTCTTCTGGGGGCCCGTTGCGGGCCCCCGATGTTTTGGGGGGGTGTGGGTGCACTGGGGGGGGAACCCATGGTCCCCCCCTACATTCCCCTGTACCAGGTGGCAGGCACTGTGCAGTGCCTGCCACGCAGTGCAGGGGAATGCAGGACATGCTCCTTTCGGCATCGTGGCGGTGCTGCGGGCAGCAGCAACCGCCGCAATGTTAAGGCCCGCGATCCGACCGCTGCGGTCGGATTTCGAGCACGGGTCATCGTAATTCGACCGGCGGTGATGCCGCGGTCCATGTGGGCGGCCTTTTCCCGCTACCATGGCGGTCGGGGAGGTTTTCCGACCGCCATCGTAATGACCCCCTAAGTGTCAGTAGAAACCGAAATACATTGCTAGTAGAAATCATAGTACGTAAATACAATTGTAACATGTATACCATATTGGTATGTCGATTCTCACCAAATGGTGTAAAATTCGTATTGTCAACGAGCCCCAAACTGCGTACACTAATACCCATGTAAAGTCCACCACGAGTGTGATATATAAGTAATCAGGGGAAATAAAATTAGATGCACGAATGTGCATAGCGAGACCAGATTGACCAAGTCGAGGTTGTCGGCTCAGGGTTAATACAAAGCATGTACAGCGTACCTAAGCAAAGTATGCATAAACAAAACATATGCCAGTAAGTATCTAGCCGCACCCTAGCGGTTAGTGCATAACCGCAATTAATGGTGCAGCAGAGATATTCAACTATTCTGAAACCCATATTGATGTATACAAGTTTATCAGAAAAATTAAACTTAAGAAATAGCATTCCCTCAAAACAACCAGAGGCATGACTAACACTGGTCCACATTTAACCACCAATCCCTTCCCCAATCTTACTGTTGAGGATGCAGACTCTCTCCTCCTCATGCATGACCTAGAAAGGGCATCTGAATCCACCGCAGGGTCCCCTGCAGAGTCATATGATTTAGACATCCCCACGGATTTGGCAGCCTCTACTACATTCAAACCCCGTTCCGTTTTTTACCCCACTCTCCCCCACGACAACATTGACACTTTTCACGAAGTGGTCACTAAAGCCCTGTTGAAACTTAAACATCAGGATTGGAAAAATGCTCCATCGAACTACAATCTGTCTATCAAACAAAGAGACATACTCAAGTCCTTAGCGGATGACACTAATATCATCATCCGACCAGCCGACAAAGGGGGCAATATTGTACTTATGAGCAGAGACCTGTACATCAACGAAGCTCTTAGGCAATTGAATGACTCCAGATTTTACCTTAAGATCAATGTTGACACCTATAAACAAAGTATTTTTGAAACATGGAATAAACTCACTGAGTGGGAACGTAACGGTATTATTACTTGGGAAGAGTACTGTTTCCTAAAGAGAGACTATCTGAAACTACCTATCATGTATCTTTTGCCCAAGATCCATAAAGACCCTGTAATGCCACCTGGTAGATCTATTGGATCTTCAATTGGCAGTGTACTCGAGAATGTATCAAAATATGTTGATCGTGGGGGGCGTGGCTAGCAGCCGAGGAGAATGGCGGCTCACTAGCGAGGCTCCCGTACCCTCGCCACTTATCCTTCATTTATCCTGTACAAATCCGTGATACTGACCCGGATCAGAAGGGGGCTGCAAGTCCTGAAACAAATCGGCAACAATAGCTGCGCTCCGAGGCTCCGTAACGCTCGGAGAAACGAAGAAGTCGGGCGGCCCCGATTCAGCGGGGACAACATGGCTGCATTATAGCGACCCAGAACGGAGGCTCTGGTGTCCGTGTGACCGGCGCTTGCTCCCCGAACCACCCGGGACAGACCCCCAATCCACGCGGGACTGCAAACGGACCTGACCAGAGTACAACGACCCGCCGCGCACGCCACAGTGAGTAAAGGAGTGCGGCGATGGAGGCGGAGCGCCACAGCGGCCCAAAATAGAGACCCTGGCGGAAGCGGCCTGCTAGGCCCAACGAGGCGGACCCCTCCCTGGGTCCTTGAGATCCTCAGCGCTCGCCACACATAAGGCTCCACCCGCCCCCCCCCCTCCCTGCTGCTGCAGGATGAGTCCCGGAGCACCTGGTATTCTCCACGTGAGGTATCTGAAGGAGAGGGCACTACGGAGACGGTACAAAGACCTCTGATGGGCGCAAACTTTCCGCCACAGGCGCCCGCACAGCTACTACACGGCCGAGTGGAGAGACAGACCGGCGCCCACGACAGGCCATCCCTGTCATAGTACATGCTGGGAAACACCCGCGGCGAGACCTGCCAGCCCGACTCGGAGGATCGGACCAAGGGCACCAATATAGGGGCATAGACAGCGAAGGGGGCACGAAAGAGCAAATCGCAAGGCTGAACGGCATGTAGAAGCCGTAGAGAACTGACACCTCTGCCGTCTAGGCTCCAGTCGATGGGAGGCCACTTGACATAAGACAGGACACGAGGGGGATCCTATCCTCAGCGAGCATAGAACTTGGGTGCGCGGCAGGGATGCCTTGAAGGGGATCGATTTAGGGACCAGTTCCAGGGAAACCCGACAGGCCGCCGGTGAGACTGCCATCCTCGCTGGGCTGGCGGCGGCGAGTACCGGGACTGATCGCAACAGGAAGATCAACCTCACCATACTGCGACCCGATCATGGCAACTGGCAAAGGGTACAAAGTAAATGCCCATAATAAACTGGCCAAATTTGCTTGGAATAAAGTGGGGGAAGAACGGGAACAACCACAGACGGAGGTTCCGGACACACAAAACAATCCTCAACAACAACGTGACCTCACACTCCACGACATCATGGAAGCCATAAATGGAGTGCGCACCTCCCTAGAAGCCCGCATAGACTAACCCTGGGCAAAGCACTACGCTACGCTTGCGTAGTTTGCGAAGTTTGCGCTACTTCGCACAACGCGAATTGCACGTAGCACAGTGCAAACACGCGTAGCGTAGTGCAGCGGTCATTTTGCTTGCTCGCGGTCCTCAACGTCAAGTTGGCGACCGCGAGCAAGCAAAATGACATCCCGGCGAGACTTTTTCTCGTTCGCGATCAGCAACATCAAGTTGCCGATCGCGAGCGTGGAAAATAAATCTCCCGGCGAGATTCTCAACGCGGGAGGTCAGGTTTCTCATTGCGAGTGGTCGCGTATGCTCGCGACCGCTCGCGATGAGAAACTACCAGTCCGCGTTGAGAAAGCTGCCGCTCGAGTAAAAATCTACTCGAGCGGCAGTAAAGACAGCTCGCACTGTGCAAGATGCCGTTTTCAATGATTGCACAGTGCGGACAAGCATCCGGCACTGTGCAATCATTGCGAACAGTGCACTACGCAGTTCGCGTAGTGCTACGCGTAGCTCGCATAGTGCGAACTGCACTTTGCGTAGCTTCGCGTAGCGCTACTTCGCGAACTACGCCCAGGCTTAGCATAGACTCAGGCAATATAGAGGTGTCCCTCCTCCACGCCGACTTTCGTAAGATGGACGAAAAAGTAAAGGACCTCGAAGAAGTGGCGACTACATTACAAAAGGATACATCTCAACTCCAGAAACAAATCAACGAACTTCAAAATCAACATGCTATGATGACAAAGCAACTGGACGAGTACGAAGGGAGGGCTCGAAGGAACAACATACGCATACTGGGTGTGCCAGAACGAGCGGAGGGGCCGGCAGCAGACCTTTACGTAGAAGAACTGATATTGAAACATTTACAGCCTAAGAAACTATCGAGCTACTTCTCCATCGAGAGGGCTCACCGAGTACCAGGGGGACGCCCGAAACCGGGGGCTCCCCCCGTCCACTCATTGCCCGTGTTTTCAACTACAGGGACAGGGACATAATCCTCCAAACGGCGCGATCCAATCCTCCGCTTAAACTGGATAATAGCGTGATCACATTCTTCCCGGACTTCACGGCCAAGGTCCAGGCCCAACGGCGTAGTTTTCTGACAGTAAAAAAGGAGCTCCGAGACCGTGAGGTGAAGTATGCCATGCTGTTTCCAGCGCAACTCAGGGTGGAATCGGAGGGCAAGACGTGGTTCTTCACTTCGCCGGAAGACACATGGGAATGGCTGGAGGGCTGGCGCAGAGTAGGAGGCCAACGCGGAGACCGACATAGAGGACACCAATCGAACAGGTCTAATCATGGGACTGAGTCAGGCGGCGAATCCTCCGTAGCTGCTGGGGGAGAGACTACGCATAGATGAGTGGCGTTCATCTTGGGACTACGACTGCCCTGTAGTGTACACAGATAAGTGACCGATGGGGGTGGATGGGATGATTCCTACAGCTTCTCCTAATTGAGGGACGATTGCAGACCCTATTTAGAGACTGAGACCACTATCGATTGCCAGCAGTGGGTCATAACAGTGGACCTAAGAGAGGCTGGTCCATGAGCCTCAAGAATTTAGAATGAAGTAAAATGTGTTTAAGCGAGGGTGGGAGGGCTGTCAGCCCGCACCTTTAAATATTCTAGGGGGGGAAAGAGGCACTCTGCCTAGTTGGGGTCTGGGTAGTTCTAAATCCACAGGCAGGGGGGCAGGGAGGGGGGTGGGGCGGGAGCATGGGGAGGGGAGTTTGAGATTTCAAGGTTTGTTGAGTTTGCAAGTCACAGATCACGTGGCGTCATGTACATGTTCCGTTATTGAAAATAGCCGCAGAGAGAGGACAATCACGAACAGAGCTGGTGTAGGTGAATATATTTGCATCATACGCCAGGGCCGCTGTGAACCACATAAACAGGTCGAGGGCACTGAGCCCAGGGAGGCTCTAGAATGTCTTAGTCCATCTGTCCTTACGTCAGATGATGGGGGGTAGAATGGAAACGTCACTCTCCGTGCTCACCTGGAATGTAAACGGTGTGGGGGACAAAATTAAACGGGGAATAGTCCAGCAATATCTTAAACGTCAGGCACCCGATATGGTGTTACTACAGGAGACACATATGATGGGAAACAAATGTAAGGCCCTTACAAGGTGGGGTTACAAACTCCTGATACACGCTGAATATACCTCGGGATCTCGTGGGACAGGTATCCTAGTTAAAAAGAACCTGGCAATCATAGTGAAGCGCACATGGGCAGATCCCGGGGGCAGATTTGCGGTCCTAGAGGCACAGTGGGAGGGGAGGGCACTGAATGTTATTTCATCATACCTTCCGCCAGCACTAGGTAAGGAGGCACTGGTAGACCTGGGCAAGATATTAACAGACCTTCCTGTGGGCACCCTGATCCTGGGGGGGATTTCAATATGACCATGGACGATCGGAGGGACAGGTACCCACAAAGGCCGAGGGCGAGACCTAATGTACTGATGGAAGAGTTCACTACGGCTATGGGACTGACCGACGTGTGGCGCACGCTGCAGCCGGACGGCGCCCAATACACCTATTTCTCTAACACGCACAAGAGCTCATCCCGCATTGATTACTTTCTAACATATTCGGCTTCTATTGGCCAATTCCGTAATCCCCACGCCCTACCGAGGGGTATTTCCGATCACTCCCCGGTGAGGATTGAACTCACACATTTCAACTACCAATCGCGGGCCACGATCACCCTTAATCCCTGGCTGCTAAAAATCCCTGACATTAAAGAGGAACTATTTACACAGACCATCAACTATTTTAAAGAAAACGTGGGATCCGTAGAATCGGCGCAAACTATATGGGAAGCCTTTAAAGTGGTCCTGAAAGGACAGACCCTGTCCCTCAAGGTGGGATACACCAACAAGAGACAGCAGCAGCTAGTCCAACTAGAAAGCGAACTTCAACAACTAGAAGTCGAAAATACCAATGCGCCTTCAGAGGAAGCTATACACCGCCTCACACTTAAACAGGAGGAATATAGGATTATGGCTAGGGAACAAATGATGGCCAAACTCCTCCGCACTCAGCATAGGGTATATGAACTGGGGGACAGGGCAGGTAAAATCTTGGCCTGGCTAGAGAAGAGAGATCAAGGTGAGAGGTGGGTGCCCAGAGTGACTCTTAACGATGGCACACAAATCACACACCCAAAAGACATAGCAGAAGCCTTTGCAGACCATCTAGAGCAAATCTACACCCCCTCCACTACATATACAGCGGAGGACTCTCGCCAATTCCTCTATGATAGTGACATACCGACACTCTCTGACACTGACAAAGATGCCCTTGACGTGGACTTGACGGACGACGAGATCCAGAAGGCCATAAGTCATATCCAGTCAGGGAAGGCGATGGAGCCCAACGGGACTCCCATCGAATTTCTAAAAATGGTTGCCTCCCAGGTAGCCCCACATTTACGGGCCATGTACAATGAAAGCTACGAGAAAGGGATCCTGCCGGAAGATCAACGCCTAGCATCCATAGTGGTGATTCGAAAGCCAGGGAAGCCAGTTGATAACTGCGGCTCCTACAGACCAATTTCACTACTTAACGTAGAAGCTAAAATCCTAGCGAAAGTACTCGCCTCATGAATGGTCACGGTTATCTCCTCCTTGGTCCATCCGGACCAATCTGGCTTTATGCCGGGACGGAATACGGCGCTAAATATTCGGCGTCTTAACAATGTACTTGCGCGCCGAGAATTTATAGAGGAAGACGCAGTGGTGTTGTCCCTTGATGCCTCCATGGCGTTTGATTCTATTGAGTGGCCGTACCTATTTGAAGTCCTGAGGCATATGGGCTTTGGCCCGAAATTCCTCGGCTGGGTGAAACGACTCTATACGGGTGTACAGGGCCAAGTACGAGTAAACAACTATACGTCTCGAATATTCTCACTGAGAAGGGGCACTAGACAGGGTTGTCCTCTGTCCCCCTTGATTTTTTCCCTCATGTTGGAACCGCTGGCTGCCTGGGTATGGCGAGATGTGATGGTGAGGGGACTGAAGTGGGCGGAGGGGCACGACGACCGAATATCACTATATGCTGACGACATTTTGCTCTATCTTGCCTCCCCGTATAGATCTATCCACAGGGTGTTAAATATCTTCACAAACTTTGGGAAGTACTCGGGATATGCCATCAACTGGAGCAAGTCGGTGTTGTTTGTACTCCAAGGCCCGATTCCTCGGCTCCCCGCGGGCTGCAGTGTAGAGGTGGCCACAGAAGGCTTCCGATATCTGGGAATCTATATAACCCCAAATCCCCAACTTTTTTATGATCAAAATCTCGCAGCCCCAATGGCCCGACTGCGGCAGATGTCAAACATTGGAGATCCTTACCCCTTTCTTTGGTGGGCCGGGCGGCTCTTTTTAAAATGCTGGCCCTTCCGCGCTTTCTCTATATCCTCCAGAACTGTCTGCACCGGGTCCCAGATGCCTATTTTTCAGGAGTGGAGAGTGAAGTCCGGACACTGTTATGGGACGGTGGATCTCCTCGTATAGCGCTCAGCAAGCTGACGAAGGGGTGGTATGACGGGGCATCGCCCTCCCGGACATTCGGCTCTATTATTGGGCGTCGCAATTAATGGTGGTCAATCACTGGATATATCGCTCCCCTATGGATCCAGCTTACTTACTGGATAAATACCAAACTGGGAAAGCGGGATACTTGGGGGCGCTATACTCAAAGGCTCGCAAGGGACGATATTTTGGCCCCACAGCTCACACTGTCGCAGTCTGGCACCAGGCGAACTCCCGTCTCGGATGGTCAAACGTTCTCACAAAAGCCACGCCCCTGTGGTATACACAGAGACTGGGACACCTATGTCATCAACCTGGCTTTGACAAGTGGGATATTATAGGGATTTCCACTATTGGGGATCTGATCAAAAGGGCTCGATCCTTAAGTTTGAGGAACTGAGAGAGAAATACGAAATGGTCCAAGGGGAGGTATTTAGGTATCTACAAATTTGGCATGCCCTTACCGCAGCTTTACCTGATATTAAAGACATACCGGAGTCATCACCGTTGGAAGACCGTCTACTGGATGGCCCGCTGCACTCAAAAGCCATATCGCTGACCTACAAAAAACTATGTAACAACCTACCCGACACGTTCCACAAACTCCGAGAACAATGGCAGAGCGACCTGGGGCCCATTGACGATGAGGACTGGCAAACGGCACTAATGTCCCCTAGGGAAGCAGCCATTACCCTCCGTTTCAGATTGATACAACTCAAAATCTTACACAGATCTTACTTGACAGGGGTCACCCTGGCGAAAATAGGTGCAAGAATAGATTCGCTCTGCCTCAGGGGCTGCCAGCAAAATGCAACCTTTTATCACACAATTTGGGATTGCCCAGAGGTGCGACCGATATGGGAGGGGGCCTCGACCCACATCCAAAATGCCCTGGGAAAAGAGTTAATCCTTACGCCGAGACTAGGTCTTCTTAACACATGGGAGCCGACTGACCTCACGGAGGTGGAACAACAATTGACCACACTGGGCTGCACCCTAGTCAAGCGCGAGATCGCGAAGGGTTGGGGGGCGGCAGGCGAACCTTCTCCCCGATTGTGGGTAAGAGAGTTTGATAAATGTATGATTGCAGAAAAGGAAATATTTAAATCACGAGGGTGTCCGAAGAAATGGGACAGAAAATGGGGCAAATGGAATGTACACCGTGGCAATCTGTGTGTATCCCCTCGGTGGAAATGGAAATGCGGCATGTTGAAGAGCGAGATATGGGCGTATCATGATTGTAACCACTCTATCCTCTACTATAGCGATAAAACATTGTATGAATAATCGAAAGGATAAAAGGAAAATGTCTGTGACTTTCAATGTTGTGAAATTAATAAAAATATTTAAAAAAATATATATATGTTGATCGCTTTCTTCATGATTATGTCACCTCTCTCCCCTCACATGTTAGGGACACTAAAGACTTCCTTTCTAAACTTGAAGGTATAATTTGGGAGAACAGATTTCTGATGGTGACCCTGGACGTCAATTCTTTATATACTATAATTGACCATTCACAAGGCATTGAAGCATGTTTTTACTACCTTAAAAACAAGCCTATTGGGTACCTAGAGCATACCAACATGTTACTTGACATGATGAGCCAGTGCCTCAAAAATAACATCTTCATGTTCAATGGCACCTTATATAAACAGATACTCAGCACTGCTATGGGGACTTGCTTTGCACCCAGTTTTGTCAATCTGTTTCTAGGCCTTTGGGAGGAAGGAATTCGGGTAGACAGCGCTTTGAATTCTGACTTCTCAAAAGTGAGATTGTGGCTGCGCTGTATCGGCGATCTTTTTAAATTTGGAATGGCACTGAAGAAGAAGCCACCAGATTCATCAATAAACTTAATGGCAACAACCATAACATCAATTTGACCCTAAATATGAGTAGACAGCACATCGAATTCCTTGATGTCATGGTAACAGCACACCAGGGCACCTTGCAAGCTAGCCTTTTTCGTAAGACCACTGCAGGTAACACCCTCCTCCATGCTCTCAGCAGTCACCCCGACAATCTGAAGTGGAGTATTCCCTATGGCGAACTGCGGAGAGCAAGAAGGAACTGTAGTACAGAGGCAGCATTTATTGCAGAACAGGATAACATGATAAAAAGATTCCTGATTAGAGGATTGCCTGGTTGGGTATTAGAACGAGCTCTTGAAAAGGTGAGCAAAGTCAGCAGATCACAAACCCTTGAAGTACCCAACACTACTGTGACCGAAGATGTCGGCACCCCTGACTCAGAGGTTACTAGAGTAATCTTGACATTCAATAGGAACTCGCAACAAATACAGAAGATCCTAGCACACAATTGGGATATCCTGACCAGTGATTCCATTATTGGTCATACCCTCCAGACTAGACCTAGAATCACATAAATTCTGGGTCACCAGAAGATCCCTGCCCTCCTAGGGTGTTTAAAATGGTCCTTCCTGCGGTAGGGCCAGAGGTGCTGTCCCTACTAAACCTGTCCTTGGCAACAGGGAAGGTTCCACACAAATTCAAGGAAGCTATGGTGATTCCACTGCTGAAGAAAGCAGGGGCGGACATCAATAACTTGAAGAACCTTCGACCCATCTCCAGACTTCAATTTTTGGCTAAAGTACTTGAGCAACATGTGCTCAGAGTTCTCTCGTCCTTTTTGGAAGAACATCAGCTGTTACATGCACGGCAAGCAGGATTTAGGGCCCACAACAGTACTGAGTTGGTGATGCTCTCAGTGCTGGACGAACTGAGGCTCGCAGCTGATAAGAAGAACCCCTCAGCACTGATCCTATTAGACCTCTCAGCCGCGTTCGACACGGTGAACCACGCGCAGCTGTTGGCCTGTGTTCGGCGGCTGGGAGTCACCGGGACGGTCCTCCAATGGATCGCCTCCTTCTTGAAGGATCGGTCTCAAAAGGTCCAACTAGGGGAATGTACATCTAGGTATGGCGCCCTGCCATGTGGGGTTCCGCAGGGCTCTGCGTTGTCCCCCCTGCTCTTCAATATTTACCTGCAGCCATTGGTAGAAGCATTGGCAAAACTGGAATGTCAGGTGTTCAATTATGCCGATGACACCCAACTAATTGTGCGAGTTGACAATTCCACTCAGGCACAGCTTAATGTTCAGAACATCCTCCGGTTCACTATGAACTGGATGACCTCTAATTCACTTAAGGTAAATCCTGACAAGACAGAGGTGCTTGTCCTCACTACAGGGGCTAACCCCTGGTCCAGCCTCTTCTGGCCACAAGAGCTTGGCACCACCCCGACACCGGTGCCAGCTGTGAAGAGCTTGGGTATCAGGCTAGACACCAAGTTAACTCTGAACAATCAGGTGTCTGCTGTAGTGGGGAGTTGTGTGGGCTTGATGAGGCAACTCCAGAAACTTGCAACTCTGTTGTCATTTTCCACCATGCGTACCGTCGTGTCCGCACTAATCTTGTCACGCTTGGATTATGGTAACGCAGTATACATAGGGCTTCCTGATAAGCTCTTGGGGAAACTTAAGGTGGTTCTAAATGATGCGGCAAGATTGATTTTTAAATTGCCAAGAAGGGCTCGCGCCACACCCCTGCTACAACAGATACACTGGCTCCCTATTAAGCAGAGGGTCAGGTTCAAGGGCCTGTGCATTGCACATAAAGCACAGTATGGAGCGGCGCCTAGCTACATCAAAGACCATTTGAAGCTTTATGTGCCTGGATGATGCCTCCGTTCATCTGAGTCAAGCCTGTTGGCCTGCCCGCGCTTTAATAGAGCCACCTTGGGGGGTGCGGGCCTTCTCAGTTGTGATTCCCCAGCTCTGGAACAAGCTACCGGACAGTATGCGTGGGGAAGTCACCTTACTCCTGTTCAGGAGGAAACTCAAGACCATCTTATTCACTGAGGCATTTGGATAAGCTCACCCTAAACGTGCTGAGCCCAGCAGGAATAAGGGATTCCCGGGTTCATGGTCTATGCTGCAAGCGCTTAGAGACCTTTTGGTGATTTGGCGCTCTACAAATATAAACTAACATAACATAACATATAAGAAAGGTGGGAGCTTGAGAGATATTCTGGTACACAATGACAACACACAGGTACACCAACAAGGGGATCATAACCTCAAAGGCTTTTTTCCCTGTGGACATTGCAAGGCCGCAACAGCCATATGACGAAGGAATTTTCTATACCTGGGCGAAATAAAAAGAAACCTATGCCCAGTTTGTTATATATGTACTGGAATGCCCCTGTAAACTCAGATACGTGGGTAGCACCACATTAATGGCCAAAAAGAGGGTGTTGGAACACATGCGTGCCATTAATAACAGGGATATCCACTACCCCATGGCAAGGCACTTTCAGGAATGCCATCTTTCCAACAGCTCCTTCTGGAGTTTCTTCATTGTGGAACAGGTGCACACCGGCCCCAGGGGTGGCAATAGAGTTCTCAAGCTTCGCAAACGCGAATCGAAATGGATATTAGAACTCGAGACCAAGCACCCGGGGGGGCACAATTTGGATGAGGAATTGAGTACACATTTACATGAAGGCTGACAAACCTTGTGCTAGATTTTATCTAGCCTGTGTTCTGTTTCATTCTATGCTGTGTTTTCAATATTTTAACTTGCCTGATAGTATGTAATTTTTTCTGTGATAGTATTGTGGATTCATTTTAACCTGTACACTCTCTTTTCGATTGTATTTCACAGGAGGAAGGGAAGGGACCCACTGCCTTCGGACGGACACCTCTTGCACGGGTTCCCTACCCTTTTCTTCCCCGTTTCCGAGCATACACATCATTGAGATAAGATTTTTCCTTCTCTTATTATTTTTGTTCCTATACCATGTTCCCCTGGATGCATTCCTGCCGCATGTAATGTTTGGGCCTATCTTATGCTTGTTTGATAATTATGTTTCTGTACATTGCAAGGCTTGTCTTTGGTTCATGTTACCTGGCTTTATCATCTGAATATGTAATATCATATGAATTACCAGTACGGTGATTACAGATCTTTAATGTCTCATTCCCCATGCACACTATAAGTCTTAGCTTTGGCTTTGCTTCCTGGTGTTTTCAACATGATATACATATCGTGACATTGTGTATCGAATCCCTTGTGTATTACCACCATGGTGACTGCCATTATTGATATACTACTAGGAATTTATTATTTATACTCCGACCTCTAGGGGCTCTGCACAAGCGGACTAGCGCTGCATCATTAATTGCGGTTATGCACTAACCACTGGGTTACGGCTAGATACTTACTGGCATATATTTTGTTTACGCATACTTTGCTCAGGTATGGTGTACATGCTTTGTATTATACCTAAGCCGACAACCTCGACTTGGTCTCGCTATGCACATTTGTGCATCTCATTTTATTTCCCCTGATTACTTATATATCACACTCGTGGTGGACTTTACATGGGTATTAGTGCACCCAGTTTGGGGCTCGTTGACAATACGAACGTTTACACCATTTGGTGAGAATCGACATACCAATATGGTATACATGTTACAAATGTATTTACGTACTATGATTTCTACTAGCAATGTATTTCGGTTTCTACTGACACAAAGGGCCCGATTCCGATCTCGCTCGGAAGGCCCTCCAAGAGCCGTCCGTAGCGTTACCTTCTGACCGACTCGTTCCGGGAGCCGATCCATCCAAACGACGAAGTACGATGCGCAAAAGTCTCCTATTTCCGAGCGACACGTACGCTCCAATTCCAGCACCATTTTCCGTACGACACAGCTCCGTAAACGCTGAATGGAGTCGTCCGGAGCCATTTCCGAAGCAGTTTCCGGCCGGCAAAGTACGATGCGTACTTCCTACGCGCCGAACAGGTCGCCACCTCCAGCACGTCACAGCATCCGGAAGAGCTGTATTTCATCGCCGATTCGCGCCACAACACGATCACTGCGTATGAGACGAAGCAGCCATGTATCCGATCGCGCATGTCATCCCTATACTCTACGCTTACGGTCGAATCAACAACCGGAACCAACGTGTCCATCACAGATGGTAAGTCAGACACCTACCACACACAAAAACGTCACAATCCCGCGAAAGGCAACACACCCATAGGGGGTGGATGCCTAATACTACCAGCATTGCCCACCCCATAGGGGATGGATGCCCATCACTACCAGCATTGCCCACCCCATAGGGGGTGGATGCAGAACACCACCAGCATTGCCCACCCCATAGGGGGTGGATGCCTATCACTCCCACCATTGCCCACCCCATAGGGGGTGGATGCCTAACACTACCAGCATTGCCCACCCCATAGGGGGTAGATGCAGAACACTCCCCCAGTGCTGTCATGCCTAAATTGTGTTTAGTGTGTACAGTGCTTGCAAAATTGACACATTAAGAGATACATTGGACAAACAACCCATATCTGTAGTGACAAAAAGGTGAGTGTTGGGTTCAATCCCCCATCATTTTCAAGCACATAGGGGTAATGGGGGATACCCCCCCATCACTGAAGTGACAAAAAGGTGAGTGTGGGGTTACATCCCCCAGCATTTTCAAGCACATAGGGGCAATGGGGTATAACCCCCCCATCACTGTAGTGACAAAAAAGTGAGTGTGGGGTGCCATCCCCCAGCATTTTCAAGCACATTGGGGTAATGGGGGATGACCCCCCATCACTGTAGTGACAAAAAAGTGAGTGTGGGGTTCAATCCCCCAGCATTTTCAAGCACATAGGGGTAATGGGGGATAACACCCCCCATCACTGTAGTGACAAAAAGGTGAGTGTGGGGTTCAATCCCCCAGCATTTTCAAGCTCATAGGGATAATGGGGGATAACCCCCCATCACTGTAGTGACAAAAAGGTGAATGCATGTCCGACCAATCATGTTATTTTTGGGCCTAAAAACACAAGCAATGTAGTGATAAAGTAGTGGTTGTGTGCCAAACAACAACATAACTGTTGAAGCCAACATTGTTGTGTGTGTCAGATACCCTCAGCCAAGTGCAGCCAATCAGTGCTCTTGGGGGCTAACACTGCCAGCAATGTTCAATTGGACAATGTATCATGTGACCATCCAAAATGCATAAACACACATTTTTGTCACAAGCAGACACAATTACAAAGGATTCAATCTGAAACAACATTTTTGATGAGATCCAGTACCACACTGTGGCAGCAAGGTCAAATGCAAAACATAAGGAATGTGCAGAGTGAAGATGAAGGAGTCCCAGGGCCAGCAGAGCAAAAAACTAAACTAAACATCCACTCAATGCCATTGAAACACTCTCGAAATACATGGGTGAAGATGCACAAAGACAACCAACCAGCCACACACTGCAGAACAAACACAACATCTGTGTGAGTGTTGAAGTGTTCCTCGCCTGGCACAGTACACACGGTGTGGGTCAGAACTCCACTGAGACATATGCGTGCTGAGTACAATCTGGAAGGATTCCATAATTTGGGATAGTGAATGTGGCCAATCAGGCATAGTTTGATGAGCGTGTGCACAAGAGTCACATGTGGAACAAGCCTGGTGGAACACCAAACAAAACATCAAGAGACTGACTCTCTTCCGCAGTACCCTCAAGGCCACATCACTGTGGTGACAGTATCATGTCTGCTGACCCTCTGTCATGCTAAATGTGGATGTGTGCCATACTTTAGAGCCCAATCACTTCTGCGCACTGTGTCACATTCCTTGCAAGAACCACTGTCATCTCACATACCCAAACATTACTCCCACGGCATGGCCCGTAATGTAAGGCCACATAATAGGTATGGGCCTTTCCAAGAGACAAGTGACATTTGGCCAGTCTAAATACCACACACCTTGATCAGCATCAATGTGCCTCATCTAAGCCTAAATTGACTGGTGACATTGCACAGGCACCCATGACAGTGTGTATCGCTGGCTGCATGACGAGGAACACATTATTGACCACACATCACTGTGATCAAAATACAAACATGGGTCCATGTACTGTTGTGTATGACCAATGTGTCAATCACTGTATCAGCAAGGTACACCCAGCATGCCACATACTAGGACACACACAGTTTATGGTTGAACAACAGGTGCCAGACACACATATGTATGGGACACAAATTCACAGCATCTGTCCACAACAACACATACTCAAACCCTGCAGGGCAACAGGAGTAAACACACTGACAGAAGAATTACATTTTGCTGAGTTATTGCACAAGGAAGAACACAGGAGACAGCCCATGACAACACACAACTCCACAGACAATCAAAATACATTCATGATGCTCCCACTGCAACAAACATGAGGTGGTTGTGTCACAGCTGTCAGCGCTACATGTGCAGACCAGATTCCTACTTGAGGTGTAGCAAAGCATGGAACAACAATGTAAAAGACAGTCAACATGTGTTGACTATGCGCGTTTCACACAACTCAAGATCGGACCATTTACAACGTTAACTTCTTTGGCATGTCTATCACATCAACTCTGCATCTAGCTATAAAATCTGCATCATGTGCAGATCATCACTATTGTCAAAATAAATATGCTGACTGTTTACTGCAGAAGACTTGGAAGATACATGTCTCACCAGATAGGGCACACAACAACTGTGTCAGTAGGCTCCAATGCACAGGTAAATGTGTAAGCTAATCTCCCTGCGCTGTTGACAACCCCAGGGGTGGTGGTGGGATCTGCGTTTAACAAACACAATACACATAGCTAGGCATTGCACATGTTGAAACTTGTAAATCCGTTTAGGATGGAGTACATGTGCATAACGTGATATGTATCGGACACATTTGGAATTTTAAGACTGTCTCAAAATAATGAAACACTCAAGGAGACCTACAAAAAAGACATGTTGGCATCAGGCTATAGGGAAGGGTAGAAACTGCTGAGTGTGAGCAGTCATAGACACATACAAGTGCCAAACTTGCAAAAACAGATGACTGATTAAAAATACGCAGATGTTGCTAGCACAAATGTGAGTCGGGGAATTAAAAATGTGTCACATGTGTGTTTGCCCACAGTGCAGGCCCTTGTCTCAACCCAACCAGGGATGTCACCATCATGTCTCCATTCTACTGGTGCACCCACATCTCGGGCACTCAAAGTCCAATAGGTAGAGAAAGCACTGGACTACTCAGCACACAGAAAGATTCTGAAACAGGAACATCTGCAGGGACTACAGTCTTGGCAGGAAATGGGGTTTGCAGACAGAGATCAATGCTCACATGACACACACCATGGTCTCAGGATATGCCACAGATTTACACACTGCCATGAGGTGATGTCACTACTGTGTAAGGTGAGCTGTGTCAAGCTTGGTCTTGGCAGGGGTCTACCATGTCCCAATGAAACTCGGACATGGATCCAACAATTCCAACACACAGAATACTTTGATTCCATCAGCCTGCGTACATGTGTGTCCCCAAAGTCACCTGCACGTAGGCAAACTCCATGTTTAACAAGTTGCACTGATGAGACAGATGATGTGTTCATCATCAATGTGCTATTCTGCATGTCCATCATAGACGCTTGTACCGTTGGAAAATTGTACAATGTGTACAAATGTCAGAACAACCTATGTGCAAAAGTGTAAGTCAAAGATGGTATGTTGTCAAAAGCAGGTCACACTCCGTGTCCAAAACATTGTGGATCATGACAACCTGCAATTGCTGTCAATGATGACTCTGATACATACTGTAATAGTACACATATACCATGGACCACATGCAGTCGATCACATCGCTAAAACATCATTTTCACTAAACAAGATTTCAACAGCAATTTTATTATGACTCATTAACAAAATTAGGTACACAAAATGCAAATCTACAAAAGAAAAGGTAATGCTTTATTCAGCCTTTGAAAAAAATATTCAGAACATGAAGAACAATATGGCCAATGGCCAGTCCATTTTAATTGAGTCCTTTAGGGGGAAACCTAATGCTTCGGACTCCCTCGCTTGCCTGCACTGCTACAACTAGAGGACATCTCCCCTTGGAGGGGCATCTTTAGGGGCATGCCAGGCACCGCAGGGACAGGATTAGGGTGTACCAGTATGGGTTATGGGAGGGATGGGGGCTACTGGAGTGTCGGGTTCCACTGCAGTGGACAGGTCTGATTGAGGGGGCGGTGGCTCCACTGCAGTGGACAGGTCTGATTGAGGGGGCTGGGGCTCTCTTGCAGTGGACAGGTCTGATTGCGGGAGTGGGGGCTCCACTGCAGTGTCCGGAACTGACAGAAGGTGTGGTGTTGTGGGAGGTGAAGTGCTTGTGGTAGGGGGGAGGGCCTTATCATCTTGGGGATGGTGTAATGGTGTGTGGGTGAAACTGGGATGGTTTGTGATGTGTGAACTTTGGGAGGGGTGGCCTGGGCTCGGGATGAAGTTGGTTTTGTGGTGGCAGTATGGGATGGTGGTGGGGTTTTTGATATCTTTGTTCTGGGGGATGTACGGGTGGGGGCCTCAGTCTTCCTAATCTTAGGGTAGGGTGTGCAGGCAGGGGTGGATCTCCTCTCTGTGCTGGGTGATTTCCTCCTCCCCTTGCGAGTCTGGTCTGATGTATCAGTGAGGAAGAGGCCAAGGTCACAGAGGAAGACCCTCTGGGAAGGGGGGGTTGCAGGAGAGTCAAGGGTAGGGGTTTTGGAGGGAGAGGTAGCTGAGGAATGCATAGTGGTTGTGGATGGGTGTGTGTGTTTTTTGGCCCTATCCCCTGTGTGTGTAATGTCAGTCCCCTGAGTGTGCGCGTGTTTTTTTGGACTTTGTTTTAGGTGGCTGTGTGCTGCTTGTGTCTGTTGGGGTGTGTGCATGTGCCTGTGTGAGTGTGCTTTGGTCAGGTAGGTTAGTGGGGACTGTGGATGGGGCAGAGGTAGGAGGGGTGAGGGACTGCTGTAGGAGGGACACTGCTGCCGTCAGTGAGGAGGCCATGGACTGACTTGTCCGTTATAGGGCAGACATGGTTGATGACATGCCCTCCATGTATGACACCAATTGGGTCAAAAGACTGGGTGTGCATGGAGGACACTCAGCATGGATGTCTGCCCCACATGTATCTGTTTGAGCAAATCCACAGACTCCACACTCAGGGCAGCAGGGGTGACAGATGAGGGGGTGCGGTGCCTGGCCCGAAGGAGACATGCTCCCTAACACGGGAGGGTCCACGGACACTTGGAATGGGAGCAGCTGTGAGGGTGGAGATGGTGGTGGTGGCGGGGGCAGACTCTGATGTTGTGGCCTCTGCTCTGGTAACATCCACCACCACAAGGGAGTCATCACTGGAGCTTGATTGGTCCTCTGCAGATGTCGATGTTTCAGACCGGCCCTCAGTGTGGCTCCCCTCACCCTCCGTGCCACTGGGTCCCTCCTCCTCCTCCCATGTGGACCCAGTCTGGCTAGCCGCTTTCTCTTGTTCCGTGGAACTGTCTCCTCCAGTAGCCGTAGATGATGCTGTGAACAAGGATGAGAAACAGATTCACATCAGTCATCTGCATAGACTTGACACAAGAGTTTAAGCACAACACATCACAGAGCAAGCCTTTGCATTACGTTAATGTCACTTATTATAATCATTGCACATATGTGAACATGGCACTTGTCAGTCTGCCAGTGAACCATGGTTCCCAAAAACATGATGGCAATGGAACCATCAGTTAGATGTATTTCAAAGACCCCTAAAAACATGTCCAACAACGCACTAATTTGCCTGTTGTCTGATCTGTAATGCTCCTGACAGTCATGTGTCGTTACGAACATGTCTCAGCTCATGCAAGGGAGTCTGGAAGTGGCAGAGCAAATGGGATGGACAAATTGATAAGTTGACATGTTGAACATAATGCCATCCCCAGTCATCATGATGGGCTTATGTCTTGAACGTCAATGCTATAATGGTCTGCATGCAGGACAACAGACAAGTACAAATACTGCACCCTCACAAAATTTCATGTGGCATACTATGCCACTGGCCTGTGTGGCTAAACAGTCTGTACTGACTATTGTTACAGGGGCAATGAATCACAACGTGAAAGTCAGCACTGTGTCACAATCAGGTAATCCCTTTTAAAGCAACATCTGTAGTGGTCAAGTATGCATGTCCCCTTCGTGCTACACCCAATTTGAAGACTCTGACAAGCTCACGTTGTTCTACTTAGACATTGGAGTATATGAATTAACACAACCGTCTACATGAACTTTCCAATTGCTCTCAGGAAGAAAGTAATGCAGCCTACACATACATGTTGAAGCCACCATTATGCAGAGTCAAGGGATGACACACACATGTTCTGTCCTGTGTATGTGAGCCATCTTCCAGACATTAGATGTCTGTGCACAATACCTATATTTACTACCTGTGTATCATAAAAGTCATACTGTACACACTGACACAGAGTCAGACACATGATTATCAAATTTACAATGTTGGAAGTGTTGCCTGGCACACCAAAATCTGATGTGACAGTGTCTCAGATGGCCTGAGTTGGCATACCTGTCCTTGGTCCTTGTGAAACACGTGATTACACAGAGCACTATGCAGTTCCCCAGTATCTGAGGCTTGTACAACGCACACACTCCATTGTTGATGTTGTTGATGATATTTACTTGAGACATCAACTTGTATTTGGCATGTGCGTTGCTGTTGTGTCTTTGTGTCACAGACATACCTGTATGTTTGTCTAACAAAATGTGATGCACATTATGAGGGTTTATGTATGTGATGGTATAATTATTTCAGACTTTACATCATGACAGTGTCCAGGTGGCATTACATGATCCCTGTGTGTGTACCTTTCCACCACGTGTCAGTTGTTACAAACATCTATCTTTGATAGTTGGTTAGGTGTGTGTTTAGTGTGTAATGTTTGATTAAATGGACTGTGACAGACACCATTGATTATTCACAGCACAGCCTTGCAATTGTGCAGAAACCATTATGAATTGGAATGTTGTGTGAGGGTCACATAGCTGGCCTTTGTGTCAATGCTCAACATCACCCACCTGACTTCATGGAGTCTTGCTTTGATGTTGCTTATGATATTTAGCATGTTACTTGCCACAATAGCAATTGGATTGATAATGTTTCTTTGTCACCTATGTACCGCAGGAGACCAGCTGTCCACAGACCCTTCCCCGACCTAGAGACCATGGTAGAACGTGACTGTATCAGATATTACCGCTTCACCAGACCACTCATTGAGGAGTTGGTAGAGCAGTTGGCCCCACATTTACAGCCTGGACGCCCATATCCTACTGCGCTGACCCCCAAGGTGAAGGTGATGGCAGCCCTACATTTCTTTGCCACGGGAACCTTCCAGTATACTGTGGCTACTGCTGGTGGGATGTCACAGACAATGTTTAGCCGTGTGCTTCGAGATTTATTGGAGGCAATGTTACATTTCCTGAACACGTACATCAAGTTCCCAACACCAGGACAGTTTGCCGACATCAAGAGTGACTTTTATGCTTTGGGCAGAATGCCACATGTCATTGGCTCCATTGATGGTACACATGTGGCTTTGGTCCCACCACATGCCAATGAACAAACATACAGGAATCGTAAATATTACCACTCTATAAATGCCCTGGTGGTATGTCTGCCTGACATGACAATCTCACATGTCTGAGCGCGTTTCCCCGGATCAGCACACGATGCCTACATTATGAGAAACAGTAGGATCCCACAGATGATGTCTCAGCTGCCAAATCCGCGTGCCTGGCTTGTTGGTGGGTAATGTTGTCTGTTTATGTTGTGTGTTGCTTGTATGTCAGGTTGTACCCTGTTTTCAGACACATGAAGTCTTTTCTGTTTTAATGTAGGAGACTCTGGATACCCCAACATGCCGTGGTTGCTGACCCCACTCAGGAACCCTGTCACCCCTGCTGAGTTTCGTTTTAATGAGGCACATGGGCGGACCAGGCGAGAGATTGAGCGGACATTTGGGCTACTGAAAAGCAGATTTCGCTGCCTGGACCGTACAGGAGGAGCCCTCCAATATGCACCAGCGAAGGTGTGTAAGATCATCATTGTGTGTTGCATGCTACACAACATGGCCGTGAGGAATGAGCTACCTCTCATTCAACATGACGGGGACCAGCAGCCTCCAGCAGGGGAGGATCCAGCCCTGGGGCATGTTGCGAGTGATGAGGAGGAGGAGCAGGATGTTCGGACACAGCTCATCAACAACTTTTTCTCATGATTGTAAGTATGCAATGATGAGTTGACAAAGCACTTTCTTTGCATGATATGTGTCTGTTGTAAACTATCTGTGTATACCTGTGGGTGCATGCTACTTAACATGATCCTTGGAGTTGTTTGGTGTCCATTGAGTTAGTATGTCCACCAGTACAGTGTTGACATGACTCCTAGCTAGTGTTCACAAAATAAACATTTTAAGTATGAAATGTCTCTTGGAGATGTATGCATAAACTTTTGTATTTCAAGACTGTTCTATGTCTCTCCTTCACAGGGTTCTTTGGCTGTTGTATGGAGACATGTGACCTCCCAGACACATAAAACAGTTACAGTGTGCAGCCTTTCTTGGGATCAGGAATCTGTGCCACACACTCAATTCTGACCTTTTTCAAACTTCTTGTTTAATTTGTGCTTATTGTCACAGTGTGATTTGATTGTATTTGTTGTGGAGGCAACATGTTGTGCCTGTGTAATAAACCTGTGCTCCACATTGAGGTGTGCCTCGTCTGTATACACACATCCGACATTCATTTACATACTGTATATGTGCCCTGATGGTCAGTTTGTCTAACAATGATTAGTGTTTGTGCATTGAAATGTGGTTTCAGTTTACAACAGTGGAAGCAATGAGGATGTATGCCATGTACTATTTGTGTTGTGTTGACCTTGGTGTGTGTATCTCTTATATGTGTCATGTTACATTTACTCACAAAACAGTAGGTAAATAGCTGTACTTGTTTTCCAGCCCAAGCATTTTTTTACAGGACATCATCTCTATATTACAAACAGTGTTTAATTCACGACAGAAGCAAGTATTGTGTGAATAAAGATTTATTGCAGTGCATGTGTGAAATTTAACAAGAAAGTGATAGTGCTGTACCAATTTTTGAAATCCAAAGTTCACAGAGGAGTTGTTGGTGGTAGTAGATTACATTTTCCAAGTCCACAGTCATTTGAGTCATTGATCCAACTTAGACCCTCCATCCCATGTGGGAGAGTTCAGTGACAGTCAACAAAGTGAACGCTTCACACACAATGGAGGATATCAGGAGCAGGTTGTCACTTCCTGGGGGGTATGCATGGCCATATGTCTCTCATTTGTCCTTCGGACGACCCCTCTTACGTTTTTCTGGGGGACCCTCAGGTGCAGGCTGCCGCGGTTCAGGGGACTCTCCGCCAGAGTCTTCATCCCTCCCTGTGGCAGTTGCAGATGTAGTAGCAACAGATGTAGTGGGCACACAGGGAGGTGGGGTCATGTTGTCAGCAATCTGGCGGAGGCAGGTAAGTATGTCCCTGTGCACCGCAGTCTGGTAATCAATTTTATCCATTTTGGAGTCCATTCTGGACATGTGTGAGTCCATTCTGGACATGTGTGAGTCCATTTTGGCATAATGGGCAGCCTGCAGCTGTTGCATATCCTTGAGGATCCCAACTACCTGGCCAATGTCTCCGGTGCATTCTCGATATGCATATAGAATGCGTGCCAACTGTGGGTCTGCTTGGTCATCAGCACCAGCTGCCTCACGGGACCTCTCCCCACGGCCCCTCCCTCCACCCCTACCCACACGAGCAGGACCTGTTGTTGCAGGCACAGACAACACTGAGCCCCCGTCATCGCTGACACTGGTGTTGTTGTCCGCCAACTCCAGAGTGCCCTGCGTTGTTGTGCTCTCGGTATTTTCTTGCCTTGGTGTGTCCGTGTTGGTAGAGGTCATCTGGGGGTTGACAGATGTTGCGGGAGTGGTCACAGGAGGTGCTGTTGTTCGGGCTGCTGGTGCCTCATGTTGAGCCACACCGGAGGGGCCAAGTAGTTCATCGTCATCCGTTGAGGGCTGAGAGACGTCCACACCGGAGAGCTCAGGGTCACCCAGAGTCTGGGACTGGGATTGCTGTTCTGTTCCTGCAGTGTCCTCAGCAAGCCCTGTGGGAAGATGAGAGACACAATGTTTGTAGTATTTTTGCACAGTTCATCGTATCATACACATTACATTTGCTATTGTACATTATGATGAATGTAGGTACATTGAATAGTCCTGTATAGTCACAGACCCAGGCCTATTTTTTCTGCTAACATTGTGATTTTAACCAGAAGTGTTTTGCTGAGCATGTCCAGCTCTGTGCATGAATGGGCATGTTTTGATCATTTGACTGTACATAGGCATTGACTGGCAAGTGACACCCTGTGCATGACACAGGTGTGTTGGTATTTCCCACATCTGTGCTTTTCCAATGATATATGTACTCTTCCTCTTACGATATGTTTCAAGATATGTGCATGTGTGCTGGCCTTTGTGCATGTCGTTTGCAGTCAAATTGGTATGGCTACCTACACACTCACAGTCCAGAATGTATGTGGCGTTTGGTTTATGGTATTTTGATGAATGTGTTCCTAGTTCTTATCTCATTGCACACATGTGAATAGCTGTCAGTAGCAAATGGTTTGACTGCTTTGCTTTGTGCCTGATCACATCATGTATATTGTCCTTGTCCTCCATGGACAGATGAGTTAACCAGGGCTGCTTTCCTGCTTTTTCAGGCTCAGAGCTGTGAGGTACAGAGGTTTGTGTGCTTGGGTTATGCTGCTGGAAGTTGTACCCCTCCTCCCACCCAGTCCAGCTTACTCTTCGTGGACAAAGTACCAATGACAGTGAGGGGGATGTAGTGGCAGGGATGCTGACAACGCTGCATGATGTAGGAGTTGAATGCAACTCCCAACAGTGCTTTGTGTACATGACACCATGCAACAGTGTCAGCCATCTTGTTGTGGCCCTTCCATTCACTGTCAGGTATCCCTTGTCACTGATGGACATGTTGCTTTGTGTGTGGGTAGTGATGTGTGCTATGACTGCAACTCACACCATGTCCTGTACTCCACACACCTTCCCAGCCAGGCCAGGGAGCACACCTGGGACAATGCATCCCCAGACAGTGAGTGGAAATGTACAGTGAAGATGGCCGAGAGTGGGAACTGGTGTGAGAGGGCCAGGGCCTAGTTGTGACTTGTAGCCAATTCATACCTAAGGCCCATGTGTCAGCCATCTTGCCGGTACATTGCCACTCCCTGTGAGATGGGCATGGTTCAAGGTGGGCTTGTTGGTCCATGTGGGAGGAGGACTGTTGGCTGTGACTACAACTCCCATCATGCTTTCAGCTATACCCACCTTCCCAGCAAACCCAACCTTCCTTCCTTTTAACTCAGCTTCCCTGTGAGTGAGTGAAACAGCGATGGCAAGATGGCTGACATTGGTGGCCTGGTGTTTGTTTGTGCAAGGAGACCATAGTCCCATGTGTGTTGTTTGGTGTTGGTGGGAGGGGTGTGTGTGTGACAGGGCCTGCTGGTAGATGTAGTCAGAGCTAGCACTCCTCCTCCCCCCACACCAAATAGGCCACCATGATCCATGCTTCCATGACAGTGAGTCAAACTTTACGTTCAAGATGTCTGACAGTGTGGCCTGGTGTTTGTTTGAGCACAACTCCCAACAGGGCCTTGTGGTCCCCACACCAGAGCCCAGAATCAGCCAACTTGCCAGTGCTTTTCCACTCCCTGTGAGATGAGCATGGTTCAAGGTGGGATTGTTGGGCCATGTGGGAGGACAACTGTTGGCTGTGACTACGACTCCCATCATGCTTTCAGCTACACCCACCTTCCCAGCAAACCCAAACTTCCTTCCTGTGACTCTGCTTTCCTGGTAGTGAATGTGTGCAAACAAGATGGCTGCTGCATGTGACTGGTGTTTGGATCACATTGCCTTGCTGTGGGTTGCTGCTGGGTTAATACATTTTTGTGAATGGTAAGCTTTCCAGTTACATTGCAGGTATGTTGTTAGTAAACATCTATTTTTGAACACATATCCCAGCATGGACTTGTGCTCCCCACACCAGAGCCCAGTGTGAGGCATCTTGGGAATAGATTTTCCTTGACTCTCAAGGAGAGCATAGTCCCAGGTGTGTTGTTTGGTATTGGTGGGAGGGGAGTGTGTGTGACAGGGCCTGCTGGTAGATGTAGTCAGAGCTAGCACTCCTCCTCCCCCCAGACCAAATAGGCCACCATGATCCATGCTTCCATGACAGTGAGTCAAACTTTACGTTCAAGATGTCTGACAGTGTGGCCTGGTGTTTGTTTGAGCACAACTCCCAACAGGGCCTTGTGCTTCACACACCAGAGCCCAGAGTCAGCCATCTTGCCAGTACTTTTCCACTCCCTGTGAGATGAGCATGGTTCAAGGTGGGATTGTTGGGCCATGTGGGAGGAGGACTGTTGGCTGTGACTACGACTCCCATCATGCTTTCAGCTACACCCACTTTCCCAGCCATCCCAACCTTCCTTCCTGTGACTTAGCTTCCCTGTGAGTGAGTGAAACAGTGCTGGCAAGATGGCTGACAGTGGTGGTTGCTGTTCTGAGCCCAAAGCCTTGCTGTGTTTTTTAGTAAGTTGTTACATATCATGAAATAGTTACATATTACTCTGAGATTGCAGGTATTTTGTTTGTCTAACTGGCATACACGACACAGGCTCATTTGCTTAATGTTGTTATGGCTTTGCTGACACTGATTTGTATCGCTGTGTCCTTGACAGTGATGTCTGTGGCTGTGTATTTGCTATCAATATTGTCTATTTGAGTCTGTACTCACCAGGCTCTGGTACTCCTGATATTCCATGTATGCCCTCAGGTGGAAGGATGGCCCACCTTCTCCTCCTAGGTAGTGAAGTGCACAGGTGTTGCAGGAGGGCCACCGACAGTCCGCTGACTCAGTTTGTGCTCTTTGTCGATGAGCTTCTTGACCCTCCTTCGCACATCATTGTACCTGTTCCTGATATCGTCCGTTGTGCGCAGGCAAGGTGCTTGAGCGTTCACCTTGTTGACAATCCTCTCCCACATCTTGGTTTTCTGGGACAGGGGGGTCTGTTGGACCAAGGTGCCAAATAAATGTGGCTCTACTCTGAGAATTTCATCTACCATGACTTCCAACTCACTGTCTGTGAACTTTGGATTCTTCTTTGGGGGTATGGTGACGGGTGGAGATGGATGTGTGGGTGAGTGTGAATGTGAGGGTGAGTGAGTATGAGTAAAGGTGTGTATTTGTGAGTGTGGTATTTGACAGGTGCTAGTGGTGTACAGGTTGTGTGGTGGGTTGGTTTTGAGTGTATGTACCAGTGCAGCGTAGTGGTGGTATCTGCTGGCAGGTCTGTTGAATTTGCAAAGGATCATGGTAAGGATTTTGGCCCTTTATATAGGAGGAGTTGTGGGTGTGTCTCCTTTTGATTTTTTTGCCTTTGACATTGCTTGTTTGGACATTTTCTGTCTGTTTCTGTTGTATTTTGTTGAGCATGACGGAAACATTCAGTTGACCGCAACGGATGCTTTTTCATGTATTTGCGGGGTAGTACGAGTCTGTCACATTCACGCTACGCTATGTTGCAGCGTTCGCGTACGAGTAGGTCACGTCGGGCTCTTTTCCGGAGATTTTGTTCGGACGGATTGATTCCCGTCCGTGTACGTGGTCCGTATTGTGCTCCGTGCGAGTCGTTTGTATTTGACACGCGTTGGATCGTACTACGTCGGTCAGACAGCGCACGTACGTGTCGGTCGGAAGCCATTCCCGGTTCGTGTCGGTCGGGAGGGTTTCCGAGAGGGATCGGAATCGACCCCTAAGTAGAGAAACCCCCTGTTACTGTAAGGGTTGTGTTTTACATTATGTTTTGTTTCGTTTTACCAATTCAAAATGGCCCCCATGATTACCTCAGACTACCACAGTATTGTATGTGGAGTCCTTTCTTTATGTCTTCATGCGTCTATGTATTGCATCCTCACTTGTCATTCACTGTGTGATCAAGACAGCGAGTCTGTCGAAACACGTAACCATGAATAAACTGTAATTGGCAAATTCCTGAGCATGTGTCATACTTGGAACGTTTTGTGATATATATATATATATATATATATATATATATATATATATATATATATATATTATCTACTGGCAGTCGCCAGTAGATAGTTATAGTTAGGACCTATTTTCCATAGGAAATCCGCGACATTCTATTTGAAATAACTCTCTTGCCGGTTGACGTAACTTTGCGAAATTTTCAAACTTTGTGGGGTGCTCCGGTCCGCTCCTACCCTGAAAGTCTCGGGGGGATTCGTCAAGCGGGGGCTGAGAAAAAAGGGGGTCCCAAAACGCGTTTTCCCCATTCATTTTTCCATAGGAAACTTTAGACACGGCTACAGCCCGAACTGCTGAACGGAATTACACCAAATTTGGCAAAGAGGTAGTTCTTGGTTCAGAAAGAACCCTTTTTGTTAAATGGTGTAAATCCGTTCAGTAGTTGCTGAGAAAATCAAAAGTAAAAGTACATATATATCTATGGGCACGGAGGATCCGCGCACCCTGAGCGCACCCTGCGCGCACCGTCCCGATCACGAGCTGCATGCTAATTGGCTGTCAGCTGGCTGTCAACATTCCGATTCAGGAAATGTTGGCAGCCATTTTGTCCCTCGGTAGAACCGAGGGACAGAAACAAGTGCGCAAAGCGCACAAAGGGGGCAGGGTAGAAACACCCTGACCCCCTAGGTCTGCTCAGGGGGTCCCATAAAAACCCCCTGGGCAGAAAAAAGCATTATTTTTTTTTTTTTAAACGGCAGGATGCGCTCAGGGTGCGCGGATCCTGCCGATAAAAACAAAATCGACGCGCTCTCCCGTGCTTCGATTGTATTTTGCCCCGGGTGGCCCAAGTCCCGGGGGCATGGTGAGGGGTTAAATTTATGTATGGGGGCCTCAAGGGCCCCCAAGCCCGGGGACCGCCACCCCCGGGGCTTTCATTTTAAAATGGTGCGGGAGGGCACTCGGCCCTCCCGCAGCCCCGGGACCACCACCTCCCCGGGCTTCTTTTTAAAAAAAAAAATCCTGTGTGGGGGCTTGAGCCCCCACACGCCCGGGAACCGCCACCTCCCGGGGCACTAAAATTTTTAAATGGGGGTCCGTTTTGGACCCCGAAGCCCCGGGGACCACCACCTCCCGGGGCTTTGCTGATGTGGGGAGGGGGCCGCGCGGCCCCCTCCTGGAGCCCTGGGGACCGCCACCCCCAGGGCCGGCTCCTGCAGTGTCCCGGGGTGCCTACCCCGGGACACTGCTGTTTGCAATGACAGGACGGGAGCCTCGCGGCTCCCGTCCTGTCATTGCAAACTTGCTTTGGATATTGGAAGAGAGAGCAGGAAACCTGCTCTCGCTTCCAATATCCAAAGCAGATTGCTTTTCCACACGGGGAGCTGCATGTCAGCAGCTCCCCATGTGGAAAAGCAATGCCGGCTCTCGAAGAACGCGGGGAGCCGGCGGGACCGTGGGGGCATTGGGGCTCCCCTCACGGTCTCCATTATTATGTATAGGCCCCGGGGGATGGGGTCCCCGGGGAGAATATAAATTAGTGGTAGGAGCTAACAAAAATTTTACGGTGAAATAAGGAGTCGCGCACCCAGCGCGCCCCCTAGTGTGAACGCGTTGGGTGCGCGACTCCCAGCGCGGCCCCCTGGTGTAAACGCGTTGGGTGCGCGACTCCAAGGTAAACGCGTTGGGTGCGCGAATCCCCCAAATATTTTTTTATGAATACCTTAGATAATCTCTTACCTTCATATGTACATTAAAGACACATACATATTATTTTTCAATATAAAAAATTTCGCGGGAGTCGCGCACCCTGCGCGCCCGGGCACGTATTTGACGTCACGCGGGGCCTGCCACCGCGCAAGCGTCGCGTACGGTAATTCGTATGTGTCGCGTATAAGCCGGAGCAGAAATCGCGTACCGGTCGCTTAGCAAACGCGCACACATGTAATATACGTATGTTACGTGACTAGAAACACGCACCCGTCGCATAGCATACGCGGATCCTTTACGAGTTCCTTAAATAGGTGGCTGGGGTACGCGTATTCGCCGCGTTCGGTACGCTTTCGGTGCGCGATTCCAAAAAAACATTTTTTTTAAAAATTAAACAATACAAATATATTAAAATAAAAATATAACAGAAAAAAATTATACAATATTTTACTTTTTAATTTATTAAATATTTTTTTGTGCAAAATTCATAAAAATATACAATATTGTTTAATAAATAATATATTTACAAATAAATATAAAAAACTAAAGAAATTCAGTACAAGAAACATAAGTATAACTATTATTACACTTAAATATTAGCTTTTAAAAAACCTTTGAAATTCACTGAAAAAACCATAGGTTTCAGGCACGTTATAGTTAGGAATTAGCATTTAAAATACCTTAGAAATTCACTGAAAAAACCATAGGTTTCAGGCACGTTATAGTTAGGAATTAGCATTTAAAAAACCTTTGAAATTCACTGAAAAAACCATAGGTTTCAGGGGCGTTATAGTTAGGAATTAGCATTTAAAAAATCTTTCAAATTCACTGAAAAAACCATAGGTTTCAGGGGCGTTATAGTTACTTGGACATTGCACTCGTACAAAACCCGTGAAATTCCCCCGTTATAGTTAGTTCAGCTAACTATAACTCGCGCCCGCAATGCACTGCTGATGACGTCACATATTACATCACTCATGACATGGTCAGTGACATCACTGATGACATCACTGATGACATCTCAAATGACATCACTGATGACATCACTGATGACATCATCCATGTGATAATTTCATGCATCTTCTCAGACCCTAATATAACTTTTGATACACCCACTCTAAATTACAGACTGCCATTCTCAAAACCATAGACACTCCAATACCAATAACTACATACCAACTCACTGATTGTTAGGACTACACACACATCCACACACTCACCCGTACAGTCACTCATACTTATAGTCACTCAGTACAGGACTATCATATGCACTCATACACCTATATAAACACTGACACACCGCCACTCATCCATAGACGTACTCACACACCTAGTCAGTCATGCAAAAATTAATCACACACCCATTTACTCACCTATAGAGTTATACACACACCAGCTCAATAACTCATACAAATACTAGCACATTCTTACGCTCTTATACAATAACTGATACAAGCACACACGCATCCATACAGCCACTCTCACAATCACACACTCTCACGTATAGCCTTTTAAATACTCTAACACACATATATACTTCCTTTTACATATGTAGTTACTCGCACATGTACCACTGAGATATACATTCACTCACTAACACACCCATACACACACTCACCCACCCAAGCAGTCCATCACAGACGCACTCTTCAAATCATGCACCCAGTGAATCACCCACTCACACATCTATGTACAGAGTCGCACACACCCCACCCACACAAACAGTCAGGCACCCATACAGATACTCAGACAACCAATCAATAACTCATATAGACACTCATGTAGCTATTCACAAACCCATGCAGCCACTTACACAGCAACAGACAGACGGATACAGACATTCACCCAGTTTTGTCACTAACCCATGCATTCAGTAAGATACGTTTAATGACTCACTTATAGACTCAGTCACGCACCTACTAAATCATCCATTCAGACACTTATACACCCACTCACTCTTCAATACGCCTTTCCCTATATATATTAAACATATTTAAACTTTACAGAAACACACAGTCACTGGATGATGTCATCAGTGATGTCATCAGTGATGTCATTTGAGATGTCATCAGTGATGTCACTGACCATGTCATGAGTGATGTAATATGTGACGTCGTCAGCAGTGCATTGCGGGGCGCGAGTTATAGTTAGCTGAACTAACTATAACGGGGGAATTTCACGGGTTTTGTACGAGTGCAATGTCCAAGTAACTATAACGCCCCTGAAACCTATGGTTTTTTCAGTGAATTTGAAAGGTTTTTTAAATGCTAATTCCTAACTATAACGCCCCTGAAACCTATGATTTTTTCAGTGAATATATATATATATGTAAATTTATATATAATTTTAAAATTATAAAATAATTTGAAATTAATAGTTTATTAATTGCTTTAAAGTAAATATATATATATTAATTATTATGTGTGTTTAACTATTTTCAATTAAGTTTATTTGTTATATTTGTTAACATGTATATTAAATTTACTTTAGTTTTCTAAAATTAATTTTATTATTTAATATATTTAATATTTTTTATATTAAAATGTATATATAAAAATCGATATTTTGTACAACTATATTTTTGACATCTATATTTTTTTCCGATATTGTTGTACTTACCTATTTAAGTATAGGGAGTCGATATTTTTGCATTCTATATTTTTTCATCTATATTTTTTACATATATATTTTTTACATCGATATTCTGTCAGTGAACCGATACGCCCGAGCATTGGCTCTTCTACAGGCTGCATTAGCAGTGGTGCATCTAGGGAGTACTCTATTCTCCTTCACAACACTAACGGCCAACAAAACTAACGGCCAACATTCTGCAACACTTACGGCCAACATTCTGGCCTTAGAACCTTTTGTCATCACCGGTCCCCCTGCAACACAAGCCCCCAAATGGAAATTATGGGTGGAGAGACTAAACGTTTATCTTAATGCCACGGATGGAGGATGAATGCAAAAGAGCACCGCTGCTGCATTTGGCAGGGGTGGACATTTATAACTTATTTAAGACACTCCACTCCAAGAGGCAGGACCCCCTCATACTTATGCCACAAGGGTCACTGTGCTCAATGCCCACTTCGAGCCGATAGCAAACCCAGACTATGAGAGGGTTCATCTTTTGCCAGACCTTCCAGGAACTTGAGAAATCCCTTGAAAATTTGTATGAGACTCAAAAAGATGGAAGGCACGTGCATGTTCACAAACAAATGTGAAAACATCTGCGCCCAGATTTCACAGGGAGGTGGATCCTCAAAGCTCAGGGAACACATATTGCAGTAGTCAGGGATGCCCCTCAACAACATCCTGATGCTAGGCTGCTCAAAGGAGGTGCCCAGTGTATCTCACATGAAAGCAGTTTTACACAAGCCTATCAAGACCAAGCCGGTGAATCTAGTCACATGTGTAAGACCAACCAACCAAGCCAAATGCCGACAAATCTCCCAGTGTCCATGATGCTATTGTGATGGCTCGGCCCACCATCAAACTGAATTCCAGCATGCTGGAAGACCTGCATGTCATGCGGGAAACAACTATTTTAACAAGCATGATGGTCTAACAAAAAGGGGATGAAGAGTCATCCAAAGTTGTGAACATAGTGGCCCATCTACTACTGGAGGATGTGAAAGGTGATGTAGCTGACATGGATGATGATATTGCCTAGGGCACAGTCCACACTATCCTGGCGGTCATGCTCGTTCCATGATGAGGTCCATCCAAAATATCAAATTACAACCAACTGAACTTATGGCCATCATTGACACTGGGGTCTCTATAAACATAATGGCCAAAGGAATGTACGACAGTCTAAAACTTCAACCACCACTTGCTCCTGCGAAAGTCTGAGTCTATGCTATGGGCATACACATCCACTGCTAATGTACGGCAAAGTTACAATGATCATTTAACACAATTACCAGGCAACCACCTCGTTCTTGTAAATCGAGAAGGCACAAGCATGTTGCTGTACTGCCAGACAGAGATGGAGCTCAAAATGGTACAATTTGCACTCAGAGTTCATGTTACCGATGTAGACGGCATTCTGCAGGAGTTTAAAGACCTCTTTGAAGGCATAGGGTGCCTAAAAGGCAAGATGGTCACCCTCCATATTGACTAAACTGTCCAGCTGGTGGCAGTGGTCGAAGTGGGCAGGATCTCAGGGGGACGACGTGCCCATGCTTTTTTATTTTCAGAAAAACAGTTCCCCAACTTTTGTGAAAAGACAACCATCCCAGGACTGTTAATTCTGAGAGGTGAAGTGTAAGGTGCGTCTGGTGGCTTAGTGGACACTAATGCATCCACTGTAGGGACCTGTGTTTGACCTCATGGTCACAAGTTCAAATCCTGGTGGGTCCACTCAGCCTTTCATCCTTCTGAGGTCAATAAAATGAGTATCATTGAGTTGGGTAACAATGAGCATCTGTTATTCAGCACTAAGATGCCCATGGTTGAATGTGCGCTTTACAAATGCACATGTTATGTAAGTCAGATAACCTCATGTGCTGTGAAACTGAGGGGGAGAGAGAGAGACAGCTAAACAAACCTTCTTACCAGGGAGCCTGCTTGCCTGAAAGAAATGTAAATTTGCACAACCGGTTATTCTGCAAATGCAACGGGTGCCTTAAAGCCGGTATTTGCTTTAACAGAATCACTTGAAGCTTCCTGATGATTCATATTTATTCTTTTTGAGTGGTATTGAAAGGGAGTTACCAGCTGAACAGTGAGGTGTGTGCTTTTAATGGACAGTTACAGAATAATTGCACTATGTATAGTCAGAGTATTACTAAAATCTATATTTTGGAAGCACTTTATCTTAAACCTTTTAGCGCATTTTGTAGCAGCCTATCTGATACTGTGGGTAATCCAAGTTTAAAATAATGACTAACATATTTACAGTGCTTATTGTCACAGCCTGGGACCTCGTAGCACTACACATACATAAGTCACTATTATCCACTGCACCAACCAGGATTCAATTCTGTGGCTCTCTGGTTACAGACAAAGACCTCTGCAGTGCATTGATAGAGGTTTCATAATGTACGATAGTGAATTTCCCAATGATTAATTTAACTGCAAAGACCGAAAAAAGTTACAGAATATTTCGTGTTTTAGCCAAGCCTGTGACCTTGCTGCCATGCCCACTCACCCTGCCCCCTTTACGCACATCATCACAGTTCCCATACTTTTTTTAATGCACTTCGACCACTGCCCTGCCCTGTGGCACCGACGGGATGCTTTCCATCTGAGACCAAAAGTAGAAGCTGAGCTCAAGACGTTGGAGGAACCAGGGATCATCGAAAAGGTTTATCGTCGCCCAGAAGCCCAAACAACTAGGGGACTAGCTGTGTGTGGACATGCGGTTCCCTAATGTGGCCATCATAAAGGAGTTACACCTCACCTCTACTGTACAGTGGCGGCCGCCAGTAACAAAGGGTGGTGGGACGGGTGGGGGTGCGTGGGGGAGAGTAAGAGTGGGGGGATTACCAATAATTTTTAAAAACGTACCTGACGCCGCCGGCCGCCTCCCGCGTTGCGTTGCTCCAGCTAGCCATATCCTGGATCCCAGCAGCCCCTGGGACAAACTCCCAGCCAATCCCTGTGCTGCAGAGCAGCACGGAGATTGGTCTGAGTGGGCGGAAAAGATGCCCAGCTTAGACCAGGGAGTCTGTGGGGCTGGAGAAACCTAAGTGCACATGTGTGTTTTGGTTGGCCTGAGATGGCCGGCCAAATATACATGAGGACTTAGGGACTAGGGACTGCACAAGCACTCCCCCTCCCCCTCCCATGCCCCGCCCCTCCATGCACAAGCACTCCCCCTCCCCCTCCCATGCCCTGCCCCTCCATGCACAAGCACTCTCCCTCCCCCTCCCATGCCCCGCCCCATCATGCACAAGCTGGCAAATGAAAAATAAAACGATGCTAGAGCATCGTTTTATTTTTCCTTTGCTGGCTCTGCGCCAGGCAGGGGGGTGACCCTACTCCGCCATAGCGGAGGAGCCACCACTGCTACTGTACACAACATCATCAGCAAACTAAGTGGAGATAGGTGTTTCTCCAAAATGCACATCTGCTCCGGCTACCACCAGGCATTATTACACCCGGCATCATGCCACATTACCACTTTTTCCACTCACATGGGCTTCTGTAGGTACAGACAACTAAACTTTGGAATAGCCAGCACAGGCAAGGTGTTCCCGAATGTCATCCAGGAAGCGTTGTCCAGTCTGCCCAGTGCCATCTACGTGAGAGATGAGATTCTGATGTACACAAATCCAGGTTGAGGAAAGTGCTACAACACATTTGAAAAAGTGGACTTTCTATATATATGGGCACCCACCATGGTCACAGGACCACAAGCCTCTGATTCCCGTATTCCAAGGGTCGGTATCCAAGCCCCCATGCCTCTTTGAAAAGTGGGCTCTGTGACTACAAAAGTACTCATTCAGAGTGGTATACAAACCAGGGTCGTTGATAAGAACTATCTGCTGTGGTATGCCAAGGGCTCTTATACTTCTGAGGCTGTCATGCTGGAAACTGTCAAAGGCTTTCTCAAAATCAATTAAGTTGATTTACAGTTGCCCACCCCATGCACTGATCCATGATGTCACATAGAGTACGGATCTGATCAACACACTCTCTGCCATTGCAGAACCTAGCCTGCTCTTTTCTTAACTGCTTGTCCATGGCATCAGAAATGCACAGCATAATGATTCTTGACAGGATTTTACTCTGGATTGACAGAAGGGTGCTTCCACACTAGTTGTTATCGTTGATTAATGCTCCATTCTTTGGAATATTGGCAATAATGCCTTGATTCCAGTCATCTAGTACTTTCCTTCCCTCGCAAAATAATGTAAACAGGCGTCGAAGGATCTTGGCTGAAGTTTCAGGGTCTGCCTTGAACATTTCTGCATTCAGATTGTCTTGGCCAGGAGCTTTTCCATTCTTGAGAGATCGGATAACAGTAATGATTTCTTCCTTTGTTTGACTCACAACAGAGAAAGAGGAGGAAGCACGCTGGGCTGAGCACTTCAAAGAAGTCTTGAACAGAACCAGATCAGTACCAACAAGTGAAATGGACATCCAAGAAGCAGAGACAGACTTGGATATGAACACCACCCCGCCAAAAATGGAAGAAAAAAGACTATGCCCTGACCAGGTTGAACCTGATTGTTGTATCCGATCCACACTCCATGGCGGTCGGCGTGAAATTGTGCATAGGTCTCAGTCTACTGTGACCATAGAGCATCATTAGAGCTTTGCGCTTTTCCACGCTATTTTTACTGCATCTTTAAAAATTAATATCTCTAGTTCCCTTAATCTGATTTTTTGTCCAATTGTTTTGTGAACTTTTGTTTATTAAATTACACTCTAATTTTCTAAATTGGTGAGGGATTTTTATTGTGTTGTGTTTTTGCATTTTTAATTGTTATGGTATTTCTAAATGATTTACACCATTTCTCTAAGTTTAGCCTGTCTGCTCTGTTCCAGGAGTTGAGCACAGGTTGAACTCAGATTTAAATTAATGAAACCTTTAACTGGACCCAAGATAATGACTTTAATACCCATAGTGGGCATCTATTCACCCCAATAAACCACTTTCTCACACTGCTTGAGTAAATTAGGTTAAAACTAGTTTTCAGTTCTTTCTTCTCAATGTTTTTCGCCAGGAATTTCACTCCCATATGCTGATAAGGGGTTGTGAGTGGCAGCGTGTTTAAATGCTGCAATGCTGGAGATCATTACAAGAAAAAAGGAATCTATTTGCAAGTGACCATGCATTCGAACCCACAGCCAAATTTGAAAGTGACTTACATTAAACTGCTTATTGTGTGTGTTTGTAGCAGAATGCAAACTGCACAGTGGCATGTTTATTTTCACAGTACTGATCCGCCATGCATTCCTATGTACTTTACTTGCAGACAGACAATATGTTTCAGAAAAAGGATTTAGGGACTGAGAATTTAAAACATGACTGCAGGAAGGTGATGGGTTGTTTGACAATGTATCAAAAGGAATAAAATACCCCCTACTGAACCTCAAAAGGATATTTCAAATCATGTCGAATTTCTGCTACCTTATCAACAAATTAGGCACACCCTTTATTGCATATCCAATATATGTGAATCACTCGACTGGCCATGTGCCTAGGTCAGTGATACACCAATAGTAATAATAGATAAATAAATAATCAATCTCTGCAAGATCTATATGTACCCTGGAAGCTGCAGGTTCAAAACATGGCACATTCACTTACCTCTTTCATCCTCCTCATGCTGATGAAATGAGTGAAGTTCAGTCGGGTTACAGTAACACGTTATATACAGTACTGCTAGGGACAACTCATTCAGTGGAGTTAGTTTCCAGTGAAGGTGATATACAGTGGTTAAATTCCTGTATATATAGCGCTGCGTGTTTCAAGTTTTTATTACAGATTTTGTCACCACCATCCCCCAGACTGTGAAGTAACTTCAGCATGTCTATTGTGTGCTTACAAAGAACATTCGACTGAAGCTAAACCTAGTTTATGTCATCTGCAGAGTGAGTCATTATAGGCCCATGAGGGGTCAGTGCTTTCCTACGGTGAGGTATGGCAGGAGTCTTAGAGCGCCGCTTAAAAAAGTTGCCATATTACAATACAAGGCCAAAAAATTGTCCTTCTTATCAATATATGGGCAGCATCTCAGCAAGTAAAATGTAATTTTACCAGTCGCGCTCCAAACCCTTGGAAATTCCCTGGTCCTGTGTTGTTTAGAGCATGTTTTAATCTACAATGGAAGAACATGTCTGATTCAGTATTGCGAAGTATTATCAATGTTCCTTGACCCCGTTCAATGGGACTGTATCTGCAAGAGGATCACCCATTTGGTTTGTCAATGCCGTCAGACAGCTCCCTTGGCCCATCTCATATTCAATATATAAGTGCTGCAGGCCACTGAATCAGAGCATGAAAAGGCTGTGTAAGTTTTTGTTGCCTCTTTGCAATTCTACCATCAGAATACAACTCTGCATTCTACAACCCTGCCCGGGTTGGGTGTGCGATGTATGCGAACCAAGAGAGTCAGTCAGATAATGAAGGCTTGTAGTGACATAACCCTTTCCCATCAGTGGCGTAAAATTAGCGGTGCGGGGGCAGGGCGAGGTCCAGGGGTCCCCGTCCGGCACTGTGCAAGGGCTGCGGGCCCCTCGCCTGAGAGGTCCTGACTGGGTATGGAGTGTGGAGCCCTCTCCTTGTACTTTGCATGGGGGCCAGGGCACGAGTCGGGGTACCACGCGGGTGGACGGCGTCCCCCCACTTATTTTACCGGGTGGACGCCGTCCCCCCTGCCCAAAAGCTGGACTTTCAATGATTGCGTTACTTGCCCGCACGGCCGCCCTGTCGATCTCCCAAGTACAGGGCTGGCAAGTGGGACCCTTTCCTTTGGTTGCATTTGGCACCATGGTACTTAAGTTGTGCTCGCGCGCTGCTGGTGTTCTGGGAAGAGAGAGCTGCGCCCCAAACATGAGGTCTCGCGCCAGAATACTCGTGTAGTAGCTGTGCGCTTTAGACGTGTTTTCATTCATTCAAGTATTTTGCAGTAAAGGCAGGTGCGCTGTCAACTTGCCAACACTGAACAACGGGGTGCTATAGCGGGCTTGACTTGCACAACACCGCACCTCACAGCTCACACTGCGTGATCTTGTGCAAATGCATCATTTAATCCACACACATCATGTAATCCACACACTGGTTCAAAAACAGTTGAAAGTCTATAAAGGCATTACAGGTACATGAAGTAGTACACGCATTTCTAAATCGTCTCCACTTTTTTTTATCATTGGTGGTAACCTGTGCCGAAATATATCACTTTTGGGTTTTAAAATGTACATTTCAATGAGCAACCAAACGTCTTACAAGTGCACCTTGCAAGCAGCGGCACGAGTATCCTTCCGCTTCGACTGCTTGTTTGTTTGCCCACGAGGAGCGGCCACCTAGTTCTCACTTTAACATAATAACTGCCTCTCTTTAACATATACACTCAAGGGTGTGTTTGCAGTTTTTTTTCTTGAAACCGCAGTACTACTGCGTTTACCTCTAACCCGCTTTATTTTCACCGAGATACTCATCGTCGTGGGAATATTTTTGCATTTTGGGTGCCGATGTGTAACGCTACATTAACCGCTTTTCAGGGCTACAGGTGGGAGCACGCCTATGGTAAATAGATAAGTGACATTTTCACGTAAACTGGTTTGGATCTATCAAATAAACAAACAAGGAGTTTTTTTTTTTTACTTTTCTTTAGTCAGAGCTCAGAGTGTGCACATTTTTAATTTCTTATGCGCATTTGCGGACTATTAGGATATTTCAGCCTGCGGTGAGCAGGCGGAGTTTCCTTTTTTTCCTACAGATACACAAGTCCTGACTGATTTTCCCTTTACTCAATGGTGTTTGTTGGGGGAGGAGGGAATCGGAGGAGGAGGTGTTGCCTGGCTGTCTGGCATTTCTAGCGCTAGGACTTAAAGTAGGACTCCCTGTAATAAGAGGGGACTACCTTTCGTGACGTCACTTCCTGTCGTGACGTCACTTCCTGTGACACCACCTAACTTGGAGAGCCCCCCACTTCTTTTTTTAGGACTTGTGCCCTGATGGGGGCCCCCTCAAGTCTTGTTACTGCACTGTTTACCATCTACTTGCCGCCTCTAACACTTTGTTGGCCTGATCACTAGTGCTTCATTTTCTTTCGCCATCATTACTTCGCTGTGTCCGCAGGCCTTTTCCAATATTCCTGTTGTCCTCACTACTCTTGCTGGAAAGCTGTTCGATCCTTTGTTTGCTCCCAGCAAGATTGGCGGGCCTTTAAAGGACGGCCGCCTCCTCCCACGTGCCACGACTCAAAAGGCACGACCCACAACATGTGAATTCGGGGCCAGGGGTGTCACGCGCGCAGCCTGACGCACCAGCGTGCTACGTCACCTGTGCCCTCCCGCCTGCCCCGCGCGGCAACACAATAACTTTTCACGCCCGCACCCGACGCCACGTTTAATGAGCAAATTATACACACAGCATCAGCGTGAAGCCTCCAATAATGATTTCTCCTTCTGCTATCAAAGAAACATAATTCTTCTTGTTGAGATACAGGTCTTTTTTCCCAGTTACTGCATGAGTGATGTGGTAATTATCCCTTTACACCTGGGATTTGAATCCAATCCTGCCAGCCCATTTTCTGTTTGCAAGCTGTCATCCTGATTCATGGGCCTTGTTCTTATCTGGCAGCCAGTGCGGAATGGGTAACGCGGAAACACACGAGGCGCTGATGGGTCATCGTATAGAGCGCGTGCAAAATTGCAACCTGTAATGAGATTGGAAACATCAACACGGGGCTGAGGGGGTTGGTGGGATCTAAGGGGGATGAGCCGGAATCGATTTCCAGCACCTTATCTGGAAATTTCAATTTTCATCGCAGGAATATGATCGCTCAATAATTGGAAAACAAAAAGAATTATTTGCAAACCCAAGCATGTTTAACTTTGGGAGGTGTTGGCGGGGATTAGTGGAGGGTGGGAGTCAAGATTAAGTCAGTGAGCAGGGATTGGAGAGAAGATGAGTTATTTAAATGTAAATTATTTGTTTTACAGCGGTCTGATTCATCTCTGGGGTGAGTCAGAGCGTGGTGAGCCTCTCTGAATTCTCAATTTCGGCACGCAGCGGGCCGGCTTCGTGCAGAAGGCCTAAGCCCTTGCGCGTGCTTTGAAACTAAAGCAGCCCTGATTAGTGCAGGCAGGGAGACTTGTCTCCTGGTGCCCTCCAGTTGAATTTTCAACAAGAGATTAACGGGCCCGCTAGGCTTGACTTGGTGTAAAGGCATGGGTCTGGAACCCAGTCCGTGCCGTCTCTGCCTGCATGGCTCCAGTGGGATGATGTGCAACGTCCCGCAAATTCTCAGATTGATGTTTCGCGAAGAAGAGGCGCATAATATGTGGAACGAAGAGGATAAACTCTCTAACCAGACGCGAATGGTCCACTCATTATCCTCATGTTAAATGTCAACTTCTCTGAAATAATTCATGGTTCCAGCAGCAAGGGTTGGATTTGCTACTGTCACTCATTGGTGTGGAGTTTGTTGTTAGGGCTTCAATGATGAGTGACATAATTTTCTTCCTTAGCACACTAGTTCGATGCAATGAGCCAAAGAGAGTACAGCAGAGTTGTTTCTGTTAGCTCACGGCCAAAGGTCCTATAAATTTCGTGTTAGACCAGTCAGCCTTAGGGTGGTCTCCCCCCGGGGCACAATTCGGGGGTATACGCAGGTGGACGGCATCCACCCACTATTTTCACAGGGTGGACGCCGTCCACCCAGCCAAGAAGTTGGGCCCCCCTGAAAAATATGCTGAATTTGTCCCGGTGTAATTTGCAAACACCGGGACACATGCTGCAGGGCCTGCATGTTGTTGTCTGCTTTCGATCCGCAACAACGTGCAGGCGGGCGGAGGCTTTCTTAGTTCAGACTCCTGCTGGGCCCATAACAAAGGCCGAATCTGAGGGGTCATCAGGCCTGCTTTTGTTGGAGTCTCCTGTCTGGGAGGGGTCAGGAGCCTCACACCTGATGCAAATGCAGCAGAGGGGAAACAAAGGCTCACACCTTGTTAGCACTTCACACATACTGAAGAGAGGCATCTTTTCACTTTGTTCAGCCCCTATTTACAAGATATGCCTTCACTGTAAGAATGTCAGATGTGTTGGTCTTTCCCTGTATTTACACAAAATAAATGTAATTTATATAGTGCTTACTACCCCTGAGGTGGCGTTGAAATAATTTAAGTACCACTATTTTTTCTTTTAAAGCACTATGGGTAGAGAAAGCTTTACGCTGACAAAAGGCAACATTGGTTTATGTGAAGCTTACAAAAGTGTGAATCTTGTGCCTAAATCAGGAGGGGTTCCCTATATACTTGAAATATGCTCCAATGTACTCATGATAGACATGTTAAACATATATGTGAGGGCTTAAGATCTGATGTCACTTCTTATGATGTCACGAGCTGTGATGTCACGTGCCTTGATGTCACGCGCCGCAGTGTCACACGCAGTGGTGTCACACGCCGTGATGTCACATGCCGTGATGCCACTTGCATTCTGATTAACTAGGTTAGTCCCCCTACTTCTTTTTTTAGGACTTGTGCCCTGTCTCCCCCCAAACCTTTTGCCTTTACTCCCGACTTTTGTTGGCTCTAGGCCTCTGTGCACTTTACCACTGCTAACCAGTGCTAAAGTGCTTGTGCTCTCTCCTTTAAATATGGTAAATTTGGCTTGCAACTGATTGGTGCATTTAATTAACTTAAAAGTACCTTGTAGACTGGCATTCCACATATCCAAGGCCTGTAAATTAAATGCTACTAGTGAACCTGCAGCACTTATTGTGCCACAAAGGCTGGAGTGGTCGCACTGGGCATCAGGCATTTCCCCCCGCAGGCTGGAAGGGTGGGGGGTTGCTTTTGCTACTGGGGGCCGCTTTTGTAGCAGTGTAGCAAATTTAAAAGCACCACAGAGTTCCTTGTATACCCAGTAGTTTTCAGGCAGCAATAAAAGTGTCAGGATAACCATAGGGATTACCTGCTGGAGAGAGCACAGAGTTGTCTAGAGTCAGTTTTGACTCATCTAAGGTAGCGCAGAAGGTTAATATGCCTCCCGCAAAGAACCTGCACCATGCAGATCACAGAACAGTATTTTATGTGTATAGCTCAATGGGTTACTGGTTTTGTCACAGAGATCCTTTTGTTACTGTGTATTTCATAATTTATAATCGTAATCTAGTACAGTGAGCTATGAACTGCCATCAAAGAGCTGCATGGAAACTGCATGGTACAGGTTAGAAAGGTATGTTTTTCCCAGTCTTTCATTATCCTAATGCTGCTAAAAAGGATTTGTTTGGGTAGAAATAAATTCTTATTAGTAACGTCAACCTTAACCACTGTGTTATGTTCTGAATCCTGAGTTTGTGCTTCTTCAAACTAAGCACTCTTAAATGCCTCCCAGTATGGATGGCATGAATCCTACACCTTGAAGTCCCCTCTGTCATATGTAACATTTTCTATACACTGATTTACACATGTGTGGTTCATTGTCTCTGTTTGTGTGTGTGATGTAAAGCGCTCTGACTCCCTACACTGGTATGTGAGGTGATATAAAACAAATAAAATACATGTGAAAGGGACGAAGGAGAGATGTGAGGCACTGTTGGAGGGTGATAGTGAGGGAATCACTGACGATCCCAACAGAGATTGTTGTATCCAGACGCACTATAAGGTCAATACTTACTGAGCTTTAAAAGTTAATACAATCGAATATATGAAAAATGTGTTGTAGAATGCACCCTTTTTTCCCAAATTGTCTTTGTAGACCCCCCAACCACTCCTGTAGTGGTAAGGCTCGCTTGCTGCACGTGTTCATTATGCACCGTACAGGGGCTGGTCTGACAGAATTTGCCAGGGCTGCTTTGGGTTCCAGTCCGGGGCTGTGTGCCACCCACTTAGGTAGCCCCTTTAAACATGTCCCAGGTCTGCTGTTTCAGCCCAAATTCAGTTTTAAACAGCCAATTCGACTTGGCAGTATAACACCCTTGCCAAGCCTTATTATTATTATTATTATTATTATTATTATTATTATTATTAATAAGGAGTTTGTAGAGCGCACAGCTACCCCCAACGGGGGTGTCCCAGCGCTGAGGCAGACGGTAGACGACAGGCGAGAAGGAAACTAGGTGCTGGTGAAAAACCAGGTTTTCAGGGCACGCCGAAAAGTTAGTTCTGACTCCGATAAGCGGATGGAGAGTGGCAAGGCATTCCAAAGTTTAGAGGTTCCAACCGCGAAGGCTCTGCCACCCGTCCTGGCCTTACGAAAGCGGGGGATGACAAGGAGACACTGGTGGTTAGATCTCAGGGCCCGGTCTTGATGGTAGTGTTGGAGTCTAGCTCTCAGATACGCCGGGCCTAGTCCCCTGGAATGCTCTATATGCCAGGGTAAGCGCCTTGAATTCAATGCGCTTGATAACAGGTAACCAGTGAAGGATCCTCAGGTGGGGGGAAATAGAGTGTCGGAAAGGAATTTTACAAATCAATCTGGCGGCAGCGTTTTGTACTATCTGCAGACGCCGAGTCAGATAGGCGAGAACACCCAGATAGAGACTGTGAGCGTAGTCCAGGTGGGATGTGATTAGCGCATGGACAACTGTACGACGGCCTTAAACTCCCCTTTTATTGCATATGTCACCTCTAAAGTAGCCCAAGGTAGCCCATAGGGCAGAGTGCATTGTGATTAAAATGTTGGACATGTACTTTTAAGTTTTTCATGACCTGGTATTGAAAAGCTCCTGAATTCATTTTTCACTACTGTGAGGCAAACCTCTCCCATAGGATAACGTTGGTTTGTCGTATTACATTTAATAAGTGCCAACGTTTGATTGAGAACAGGTGGTATCTGAGAAATTTTAATTAAAAATTCATTTTAATGGTAAAGTCGGATTTTAAGCTGCAATTATGAAAATTCCACTTTTAGAAAGTTGGAATTTTCCTTCCCTAGCTATTTGGTGCCTGCAGCCTGTCCCAAGTCGCATGACTGGGTGTAGTTGACAGATGGACTTTATTTATTAATCCCATAGAGCCACTCAATAGTGGGATTAGGTATGCCTGAATGGGGGGCAGAGTTGGGGACAGCCCCACTTGCAACTTTATAGGCTATGCTCTGCCTTCACACAAAGAACTTGTCACCCCTGCATTGTTCATGCAGCCAGCTTAGAGGCAGGACAGAGGAAGCAGGAACCGTCAAGCAGTTAAATGGGAATTCTCTAGAAACTTCTCCTACTTCAAAGAAGGCACCAGGCATAAAAATAAGACCCTCTTACCCACTCTTCAGTTCACTTTCTTGACCTCTGGTAGGCCTCTCAAAGGACTGCCTGCTTGTGGCCTGCTATGTACTCCAAAAGATTGCTTTTCTGCCTGGAGCCTGCCTCGAACCATCAGAAGCCTGCCCTGCTGCTTGATCCCTGTTCCACTGCTTGAACCCAGGACTCCCAGAGTGACTTCATGGGCTAGTTGGCTGGCCTCCTGACCAGAGCCTCATGGAGAGAAAAGGCTCCAACCGTCTTGAACCGCACCGCACCTGGACACAGCCTGAAGGGGTCCTAATCGCTGAAGTGTTGCCCCTCCAGTCCTGTACCCTTGGTGGTGGTGAAAAGGGTCCCCAGATAGCCAAAATCAAAAATGTGGGACTTAGAACATTTTTAGCTAAAAGCTTCTCTGAGAACAGAGGGAAGATTGAGACCACCCTGCTCGTCTGTCCTCCTATATTGCATAGCCAATCAGGCTGACTTCACAGCAGCTCCTGCTACGTTGTATTTCGCAGCTGCAAATCCTGTTCAGCGGTCCTTCTCCAAAGCGGCATCCGGCATCGGGGAGCTGTTGCTGGCTACAGCCTCTATCCTCATCCCACTGGAGATTTTCAAATTCCAAAAAAGAGTCTAAGGGCCTGATTTAGATCTTGGTGGATGGATATCCCATCTGTCCAAATATAAATTCCATAGGATATAGTAGAATTTATATTTCGGAAGACGGGGTATCTGTCACCGTTGTGACAGAGTAACCCGTCCGCCAAGATCAAAATCAGGCCCTATGTTCGAACGTAGAAATCTTCACTGTGACTTTGTCCAGCGGATCCCAAACAATATTGATATTGATAAGTTTCTAAAGCACCCGAATGCCAATGGCGTCTTGGCGCTGTGTGACTACCATACTAATTGACATAACCTGAGGTAAGGGCCGGTTGTACCTCTCATCATGGACAGGAGAACAACCAGGTTTTGAGATGTTATCTAAAATTCAGAAGGTTGGACTGCCTTCTCAACTGTTCGGGAAAACTTTTCACAGTTGGGCTGCCGTGTGGATAAAGCTTCTGCCACCCCAGTTGGATCTCCTGAATTTACGAACATTGATTGTTCTAGTGTTCAAGGACCGTAGCATCCTACTGGGCTGGTACCAGGTGAGATTTCTCTTTAGGTAGTCTGAGGCATCTCCATAGAGGGATTTATGAGCGAGACAGAGCGCCTTGAATTTGACTCTTTTTTTCACCATCAGCCAGTGAAGCTCTTCTAGTGTTCCTGACACCCACTAAAATGTAGGAATTTTCTTTAGGAGTCTTGCTGCTGCGTTCTGGGGTCATTGAGGTCCTTATTTATGAGGCCTTGCAACAGTTTTGCGCTGCTGTTGCGTCTTTTTTTGTGACGCATCGGTGGCGTAAAACATGCCCCCTGTTGCGCCCTATTTACAAAGTGACGCATCTAAGCAGATGCATCACTTTGTAAACCCCTGCGCTACATTATACCTGTGTCAGGTATAATGTATGCAGGGGGAGCATTCCCACACAAGTAAGCCTCGTAGAAGTGACACAGTGAAATCTATGCGATTTCACTGCGCCACTTCTAGGACGCAAATGCGTCAAAACCTTACTCATGGCAGGCGTAAGGGTGACGCAGTGCTATATCCATAGCCCACTCCCCTGCACTGCTGGAGTTGCATCACGCTTCCCACACAACTCCAGCAATGCGTCATTTTTGCGCCAACAGATACGTCAGTAAAACTGACGTACCTGTCATTCCTTGCGACATGATGCGTCATACAGTAAATATGACGCATCCATCATGTCGCAAGGAGGGCGCAATGAAAAGTGACGCATCGCTGTTTTCACGCAGCGATGCATCACTTTTCATAAATGAGGCCCTGAATTTTTTTCATTGAGTGCTGATGAATGCCTAGATATAAGGCATTGCAGTAGTCCAGTCTTGATAATACAAGTGCTGTTACTGTTTTCTATTATTCCAAAGGGATGTATAGACGAATCTTCCTGATCTTATGCAGCAGAAAGAAGCAGGAGGAGGTAAGTTTGTTAATCTGTGAGTTGAAGGACAGATTGTGGTCAAAGATTATTCCTAAATGTTTAACTGTAGATACTGGTGTGTGGGGGAGTTCCCAGACTTTGAGGTCACAATGATGCTCCCTCCTCGGACACTGCAGCCTTGCCCCGCTGAAATTTGCCTTCTCAGAACATTTTTCTTCAAATTTCTTCAAAGTTCGAAGGTAAGCGCCTACCAGGATCAATCCACTTCTTGTATCGGACTCCTGACTTCCACTCCATTGTGATAAGCTATATTTTTTTACTTTGACCAGATCTCGCTCGACTAGATGACCGTGGTTGGTGCTTTGATCTCTTAGATGCTAGTTTTTACCTTAAACTTTAAAATGTCATAACTCTGGTTCTACTGATTGGAGTTTTGTTGTTTTGGTGTCAAATATTTTATTATAATTTCCTCTGTTTTTCCAACTTGGTGTGGGATTTTTCTTGTGTTGTGTTATCACTTTATTACTGTTTCTGTGCTGTATAAATACTTTACACATTACTTCTAAGTCAAGCTTGACAGCTTTTGTGCCAAGCTACCAGAGGATTAAGCACAGGTTAATGTAGTGACGTTTGTGTTTCACCCTGACAGGGATTGTGGCTGTTGCTTGAACAGGGTTACCACAGCATTCAACCAACAACCCAATAAATCACATTTAGTATTAAAAATGAGTTGGGTAATAAATAATATCTTCTATTTAGGGATTCATGAAATAAAACATTCTGTGGTTGCAAGTGCTATACTAAACAATTTCTTATTGATATTCATGGTAAGGAGTCAGAAGAAACAAAGATGTTTGCTGCTTCAGCACACTGCTGTTTTTTCACCTCTTTTCAGTCCCACCAGCAGGCAGAGGAGTTGGATGACTCACTTGGCCCAGGACATCATTTCAACTTCTGGCAGTTTTCTTTGCAAGACTGGCAGTTTTCCAGTGGGAATTTGGTGCTGAGGTCTAGAGGGTGGTTTTAATGTATATAGTAACATTTATATAATGCTCACTACCGTATGTGGGGTGTGTAGAGTGTGTGGTTGGAACAGTCTTTTCCTTTTTTTCCTTTCTATGTGGGAAGTGTTTCCGGTTCATGCACAATGACCACTGAGATGTGGTTAGCGTGTTATTGGACACAGCACTTAGCAGTGTGATGGATGGAGAGGGGAGATGCAGGCATTATGGCTTGCAGTAAGCTGGCAACTCTGTATGATGGTCTCTGCAGGTCAATTGATGGTATTTCTTATGATCACTGTCCAATAAGCTGATTGTCACACAGTGTTGTTATGTTTATGGTCCTTAGAAGGCGTTGTTTGGAGGGAATGATGGTCAGGAGATCTGCTGGGACGAACTTTGTTACATTCATCTCTTTTATGATTGACATTGTGAGATGTTAAGAAGTGGCGATAGTATGTAGTTCGGACTGCAGTGGTGGACTAAAATAGAGTCCCAGTTGCAATCGGTGTAGCAGATCTATTCAGTTATTCCATGCATCTGCAACTGATGATGGGGGGTTTGTTGCTGTGACTGGTAAAGTACTGGGAGTTAGACATGACTGGTAGTGATTCTGTCTTATGTGAGTGCCATGGAGTATAAGTGAATACTTATGCAGCCTATTTGAAATACAATTGGCTGAACAACCTCTGGGCATTATAGTATTGGATTTAGCCAGAGACTTGGGTCTTTCTATGAATTTACATTACTGAATAATATCCAGTTTAAAATGTCAATATGATGTGCAATTCCTCGTGAAGGAAATCTAGAGTCAAAGGTTCCAGTTCTAATAGGAGCACGGGCCCTCACACACCCAAATGGGTGTCATGCTTCATCACTGGGCTAACTTCTTGTCGGGCTGGTGCTGCAATGCCCGGCGGGCTCCCATAAGGGGGCTCTTTGCCAGAGATATTTTGGTTACCGGTCTAGTGAAGTGAGGGTGTGTGTGCTAGACAAGTGTAGTGTAGAATGGTGAAAAAGTGAATTAAAATAGGCAAAGTGATACTCAGGGTTAGTCGATTTAATGAGTGAGCTCACTAGCCTAGTTAAAAGCGTATCTGCTAACTTGGGATACAATGGTCTTAGCTAGCCTGGTGAATAAGTCTAGGGGGTCAACATGTTTCTTGCCTAACTATGTCAAAAAGATCAAATGGCGATTCATCAGGACCTAAAGAACAAATCTAAACTACACTGTGACTGATTTCAGTGAAGGTAATAACTCTAATCAAGGTAGCCAGTGACACATCCATTAAAATGGTAAACATTTTACCTTAATGCAAGTAAAATCATCCTGGAACACAGACACAGACAAATATATATGCATATTTGTAAATCACAAAAAACAGTTTTTTAGATGAAGGCATGTGCAATCAGTGTGGTCAGTATGCCCCAAGTAACAAAAACATGAAATACAATGTGAACTTGACACCACCAACTATTCATAACAGTGTTCTAGAATTGTGTTAGCACTAAAAAGTGACCAGGGATAAGAAAAGAAACTCCAATTCACCCAATTGGGGAATTCAATCAAGCCCCATGAGGTAAAGCAAAGGGAACGCCTATTAGCTTACAAAAGGGAAAAATATCAACTTTAAAAACAGTTTGTCTTACCGTGGGGCCGGGGGAAAGCCTCTATCTCGTGGTTTAATACAAGGATGCAGAGAGGTGTCCGCCGCAAGACCTACCCCAGCTCTGCTTCCTCGAAGGGAAGCGAGCTGGGTGGGGTGCGGTCTATTTACATGCAGGCACAGCGCATCCGTGTTGCTTTTGCAACAAGTCACAAAATAAGTGTAGACCGGCCAGCATGTTGGAGATGCACTGGTAAAGAACATAATTTGTTCAATCAGGTTAAAGATGTTTTTAGAAAAGGTCTGTATCTACACAGAGTCAGTGTAATTCTGTAGTAAAAAAAAAATCTTTATATTAGCACAGACGGGCACCCTATGTTTCAAGGGCCCGTAGTATGCAACAATGCAGTGAAATAATCGCCACACCCTAGTGGTACGCAATGATGCAGTTTAATAATCGCTGCACCCTACTGGTATCTTATTTGATCAAAAGATGATAACACAGTTAGAGGGCACATGTCAGGAAGATAGAAGGAAGGCAGTGGAGTTATAGTGTGTGAAAGTACTCTAATGTCAGTTGAGTGTGTATTGATGGACACCCTGAGGATCAAATAAAGCAGAGCCCCAACCGCAATTCTAGGTATTCAGATAGCTACATGAAGAATGTTAATTCTTTAATTATGCCCATGGAATGTCATCATTAAGGCCCAAAATATGCATGGAAAGGTGGAAAATCCAATTCTGTTCTTTCCTAAACAGATGGTCCTTTCTCAAGTGTTGGAGGGCTGTTGGAGCTCCCTTAGCTCAGTTTCAGCAGCACTTCACCAGACGGCTAACCCAAAGATCTCCAGCAAAGAGCCCCCTTGTGGGAGCCCGCCGGGCATTGCAACTCCGGCCTGACGATGAGCTAGCCCAATGATGAAGCATGACACCCATTTGGGTGTGTGATGGCCCGTGTTCCTATTGAAGCATATTCCTTTCCCTGGAACCTTTGACTCTAGATTTCCTTCACGAGGAACTGCACACCATGGGGCAGATCTACAAGAAAGTGCCGCAGCGTGGCGCTGCAAGCCCTTTGGCTGCGCCACGCTGCGGCACTTTCAGAGCACAGGAATGCGACATATTTACAAGAATATGTCGCATTCCTGTGCTCTCCCCTGCGCTGGCGCACAAACAGCTGCCAGCGCCGGCGCAGGCACCCTTGCACCATGGTGCAAGGATGCCTGCGCCATGGGGAGATTGTTTCTGTGCAGGAAGGGGCACCTTTCTGCACAAAAACAATCAGTACAGGCTTTTTCCTTGAAAGAGGAAAAAACGAGGAGAAATGAAAACATTTCTCCTCGGTGCGCCTCGCTACGCCACCTCTAGGGTGGCGTAGCTTTCAGACGCATCTCCAGAGTTACGATTTCTCGTAATTCTGGAGATGTGTCTTGTTCCATGGGTGCTGCGTGGGAACACCCACAGCAACACCCATGGAACGCCCCTTCACCGCAAAGTGCTGCGTGTGAAGGGACGGTATTTACAAGGAGAGGAAAAGTCACGCATGGTGGCTTTTCCTCTCCTTGTAAATATCGAGGAGCCCCCTGCGCCACCAGTACGTCACGAAAAGTGACGTACTGGTGGCGCAGGGGGCTTGTAAATCTGCCCCCATATTTATAATTTGATTTAAGCAAGGAGTACCTGAGCTGGACCTTTATCGCTCCTGGTTCCCCTTCTTTATAGAGTTTCATGTGCGGTGGCTCAGCCGTGGAACAGTTTCTGTGTAATATGAAAGAGGTAGTCGGGTGGCACCTCTTTGGACCTATGTGATCAGTGACATGTTTGTCCTTATGTTCATGGATACCTTGTATTTTTCAGGAACGATTCCACCAACTTTTAACCCAAGACGACTTTCCTGAGCTTACCATGGATAACAACCAGGTTTTAAGCTTTAACAATGACATGGTGTCTGAGATTCTAAAAACACCTTCTTTTTAGGAGCAGATGGGACTATCTCATTGAGTAGCAAGACATATAATTGGAATACTCTGATAAAAATGAAGAGACAATTGATAAAAATCACAATACATGGTGCTATCCTGATGGAGTGTCTTAGGGCAAATATTTCCTCTAACGGCTTGATAGTTGCCAATGTCCCACGCATCTTTTTGGAGGATGCTAATTTTAAGGAAGAATGGTCCCTGGTGGCATGGAAATGCACCACGGATTGGCTAGTTTTCATAATCAATGCCGCAAAACGTCTGTCCGATGAATTAATCACAAAAATTACCATAGCTGAAGGTGATTTAAAAGCTAGCATCCTAATCTCAGCCTACAAGAGTAGACTTGCTGAAATAAATAGTTAAGTCACCGAACATAATGATTACCTAATGAAACAGAGATTAACAAAACTTCAGAAAGATATAAAGAAGTTCAACAAAGAGAAGGTCAACCCTTACTTAAAAGAAAACTTCCAACCTACAACTGATAAAATACCATCAGACGATAGTCAGTCTTTTATGAAGAGGAATTCCTCCAATAGTAGGAACACAAGTTTAGATAGTTGTGCTAGTAATGAGGGAAGAAGAGGTCTTCAACCGTCCGTGTTCAGTTACAGTATGGCTCAGTTTCAAGGACCACCAGTGTGGCAATGCCCAATAATCCCCCAAGGCCCACGCCAGCCCTTTCCACCTCCCTACAGCCCTGCTTTTTTTAGGAAGAGGAAGAGTTAGAAGAAGAGGGGGCCAACAACAGAAACAGGTACAATGGTAGGAACCTCCACCCTCGCCAATCAAGTCAGGAGCCATGTAGGGAAGAAAAACTCATAGTTAATCTCTCAACTGGAGTTCTTACTGACACAGAAAGAAAAGCCTTGCAGAAAGGGTTGGGTTTTGTACCCACACCAAAAACTGATAAACTTCACACCAATTGTGAGTTGCACAATGGCTTCCGCAAGATGCGCTTGAAAGCATTCTTTGCAGATAAACCCAATCAGGAAACTAGGGATTCAGTGTTGGACAATCCCTCCACATTTAATCCCACATCCAGCATAATCCTGAATGAACTCCTGACCTTTGAGCAATCAGTCTTAAAGGAGGTTGAAAGAAGTTACAAAACCAATAGCTTTCACAATATGTCCAACATGGAACTTGAGGCTATTCGATCCCTGGCCAATGACACGACTATCACGATAAAACAGGCAGACAAGGGAGGAGCTACTGTGATCATGTCAAATCCAGACTATGACAATGAATGCCTCCGCCTGTTATCAGATCGGAAATACTACACTCCGATTACTGATGACCCTACCAATCGCCTTAGTAACCATATTGTTTCTATGGTCTCTTCAGCAGAAAGTCAAGGATGGGTTTCTAAGAATGAGGTGGATTTCCTTGTGAATAAACAGCCTAGAACCCCTTATTTCTACACCCTTCTCAAGAGTCATAAGGGTATTCTTCCACCCCCTGGAAGACCAATTGTATCTGGTATAGGCTCCCTACTGGAACCACTGTCAAAGTTTTGTGACCATTTCCTTCAACCTTTGGTCCAGAAGACAACCTCTTTTGTTCAGGATACAAGGGATATATTGAACCTCATTGAGGTGACCAGCAATGATATACCACAAGTGGACCTCTTGGTCACCCTGGATGTGGAGGAAAGGTATACCAACATTCCCCAGGCTTCAACGCTAGAGGTGATCAAAAAAGTCCCGCAATCCACATAATGGACTTCACCTACTCCAATTAGTTTTGCCCTGGAGTGCGCTTCTGTAGACCTTACTGAAAATTTCTTTCAATGTGGTGACAAACTGTTTCATCAATCCCAGTGGATGTCAGGGAGGTGGTGGAACTCGAGGTGGCTAGTGAGTTGTTTGTTGATGGCCTTTTCAATTACTTTCGCTGGGTAGGGAATCACGGAGATCGGCTGGAGATTGGCCAGTTGGCTTGTGTCAGCTGAAGGTTTCTTGAGGAGGGCGTTGACTGCTGCGATCCTTCCACACTTCTGGAATGGTGGCGGAGGTGGTGGAAGTGTTCAGTATGTGGGTATGTGCTGTGCTAATTGGTGATGCACCAAGGTTGAAGATGTTGTGGGGGCAAAGGTCTGATGGGGCCCCAGAGTGGATGGTCCGCATGATTAAGGGTGCTTCTTCGCTGGTGAGGGGATTCGTAGATGTTCATGATTTTGCTGTGGAAGAAGTTGGATCGGTCATTGCAGAGCACTTGTTAGGGGAGTGTGCTGTTGATGGAGGCCATGTGTGCGGTGAAATCTTTGATGATTGAGAAGATTTCCTTGCTGCTCTCTTAGATGCATTCCACTAGTGCTTTTTTCTTGGCTGGTGGTATTGTCTGAGTGCTGTTTTGAAGGTGGTTTCTTTTGGTGTCTTCGCGGCTGACTCTCCAATTTCTTTATGGCTTTTTGTAATATCTTTTGGTGTTACAGAGTTCCTTTGTGTACCAACTAGCTTGTTTCTTGGGTCTTCTTTGTTTGTTTAGCATAATGGATGCAAGGGAATCTGTGCAGTTCTTGATCCTGTTGTTAAAGTTGTCGACATCTGCGTTGATGTTGTCCGTAGGGTTGGATAGATCCACGTGGAGAGCGTTGAGCCATTCTGTTTCTAAGATTTTGCTTCAGCTGCGGCTGGGTAGGCTGATGTTGTTGGGTGGGTTGGACTCCGGCGGGTTGATCTGAAAGCGGACTAACTAGTGGCCAGTCCATGTGAGGGGTGAGGTTGAGTTGAACTTGATGTGGTGAAGATGGGGTCCAGTGTATGTCTGGCGATGTCGTAGTTAGTCCAATGTTATTTAGTCTTTATAGGAGTGCTGTGGAGTAAGGGTCAGTTGCGTCTTCCATGAAGGAAACAAGCATCAATGGAAGCTCTGGCCATGTATCTCAGGGTGAGGGGCAGCATGGGTACTTTCAGTCCTTTTGGAGAGGTCTTTTGTTCAGAGTTTAGTGGAGGTGAACATGGTTATAATATATTACCTTACTCCAGGTCCTTTCACCTTCCACCTAAAAATCATTGATTTCATCTGTAATCGTCTATTTAGTTAAATAAAGGATTAAATACCAACACCCAGAATGCATTAGGCTATCACACAAAAGTCCAGGACTGGATACAGAGTCAATAAAGATCTGGAGGGAGTTGGTCACTTTAGTTGTGCAAATTCTAAGCACTGTAAATACCAGGTGTCAGCATCACTCATTGTAATAGTACTCACTTTATCAACTTCTGAAAAAAAGGTTAAAGTAGCATTGACGGATTCAATCTTACAGAAATGTCAGTAGTGAGAGCGTAGCACGGCAAGACATCTTGCTTGCTTTTCAGTCAAGATTTGCTCATCTACTTAGGTGGCAGTACTTATTCCTAGAATCAGGCAGATTAGCAACAGTGAGTACATCACTACAAGAGCTTTGTTTAGATGAAAGAGCTTAGTGACATCATATCCTATATCTGAGATGTGCTGTTTGTTTTCACAGATAGGTGGATGTCAATTAGGGGACACAAGAGGTAGAAGCTCTTACCCCTGGCTTACCCCTTTACTGCTTGAGCCATGTTCTGTGGTGTCATGAAGGCTGTGGCAGAAACAGAAAGCAAACAGGGCACAATTAAGACTACTTACTTTCTGTAGTGCTCACACCTTGCCCTTGCTCTCTCTACTAAGCATCGATTATGAGTCTGGTGGGGATCAGGAACGGTCAAAGTTGGGACACAGGGTTAATATGGTGATGGTACTGGGGAGTCACAAATGCCACTTAAACTACCTCTACCATCCTAATATCTGGTAAAAAGAGGACCTGAAGCCTTCATACTCTTCTCAGGTGATCAAAAAACACAAGAAAACCTCCTAAAAAAAAGATAAAAAATCAGGGAGCAGGACTGAAGTCACAAACGCTGTTGGTTTGAAATGAAGATCTTTTGCAACCAATGTGCAAAACATTCCTGGCGAATGAGGTCTGAAAACCATTGTCAGTGGGGGTACGAGCAGTTTAAAAAACAAACAAAAAAAAACCTTAACAGTTCACAGGCATAAAACGTGCAGACATACTCTGAATGATCGAAAATGTTAGAGTGGAGAGCTAAAAGCATTCCCATAACAGGTTGTTGGGAAGTTGTATCATGGGGTTAGGATGCGCAGTGATCAAGGGTAGAAAAAAGTAAGGGGATAATGGCCAGAGTTGCAAAGTCGGTGTAAAACGGGGGATTGGAATGCCACCCAGTCGATCATCAATGGTGGAGATTAATTTAAGCATTTTAACTAGGACCTTGTTGTTTGTTGCCAAAGTATGCAAGGTACAAGGTGAAGGCAGGACTCTGTGGTGAATTCGACCTTGACTGTGGGGAAGGATGGCTGCCATGAGGACCCAGCCCATAGATGCAACAGTCCATGTGCTGCCTTTTATAGCAGCTAGAAGGTCTGATGTAATTGCCCCCGTTTTACCAAGAATAAATGTAAAAAAAACAATTAGTGGGTCTTGCCCTTTGCAAAGTTTTAGAAAATAGTTCATGAAGTTGTGGTTTAGTGGGCTTGACACCATCACACGCCCTTAGTTGCATTATGCATCATGTTCACTTCTGAAATAAGCTTCCAGTAATAGGGTGAAGTGTTTGGTTAGATCTTGTTTGTTGTGAATTTCCCAAAGTCAGTCTACTTCATGCCTGTTGAGGGAACCGACCCACTGCGGAGTACTGACGTCAGCACAACAAGGACTAAAGTCGATATGATCGCCTCCTAGCAGGAGGTGCTGCTCACTTTGTACCCTGTACTATGACACCAGCTCTGAAGGGCTGATAGAGAGACTGGCGGGTGGACCACCAGGTCTAGAGGATCCACAATATCCCCTCTCTGTCCACTAGCAGAGATATACCCACCACACTTTTTATTTTGAAGTCTTATAGTGTCATGGCTATGCGGTGTGCCAAGAACCACCAAAGATGATGAGCTTGTCTGAATCAAGATAAGTGGGGTTGCTGGCTGTGATGCCTCTGTAAATGATGCTGCTGGTTTAGACAATGGTGCACACCATCAAGGAAAGCCAATGGAGCTCTATCAGGATGGGTGGGATGTAATCATATTTCTTCAGGCCCTGGATGAGACATGCTGTGTCATGTAGGATGCCCTTGAGGGGTGCCAGCATGCAATCTGGGAGGCATAGAGCAGGGGATTACGACCATCCAGATGCAAGAGTACAAGGGCTTGAACAGCCGTTCTGAAGTAGCTTTCTACAAGAAACAGTTTCACTTTCTTTAGACGAGAGAGCTGGTATCAAGTTGTCTTCATTTTTTGGCAATCTATTCCTTGGGGGTGCAGTTGGTGTCCAGGGTGAATCCAAGGTACTTGGCATTCAGTAAAAGTTTGGGTTCGAAGCTGTCAAGGTTCATCTCACTGAGCCCGGCTTGAACTGTTTCTTGCTTGTTGTTATTAGCAAATAACAGGAATTCTGTCTTGGCTAGGTTGAGATTTAGGCAGGCGCTGGACATCCAGGTCTGGACGATGTGTAGGCAGTGTTTGAGGCGCTGGACATCCAGGTCTGGATGATGTGCAGACAGTGTTTGAGGCTTTGCATATCTGAAGCTGGGGAGACTTTCAAGTAGAGTTGTGTATCATCAGCACGTTGGTGAATCCTGATGTTATCTGTGAGTAGAGCACCAAGCAGCTCCATGTAGAGGTAGAAAATGACAGGAGACAGTACGGAACTCTGGGGGACGCCACAGGTGATAGGGATATTTCGGGCCTGGAGGTGCCCATGTGGACAAATAGGTGTTGGTTGGAAAGGTTGGAGGAGAACCCGTGATGGACATTGCTGGTGAATCTCCTTTGAGACTCCAGGGTGCATATGAGGTTGAGATAGTCGACTGTGTGAAAGGCAGCTGAGAGGTTCAGCAATATCAGGAGTCAGAGGCCACCTTCATTGTTTGCATCTCTTAACAGAAATTAAATCCACTGAAGCCAAGGATGCACTTTAAAGAAAACTGAACGCAAAGGGGGGCCCTCATGATGTTATGGCCTGCTCAGCATTTCGTTTGGTTTTTCAGAAACAAACCCCCAAAATAGGTGATTGTTCTGAAAGACAGACATGAGATGTCCCGGAACTGCAGGGAGTTTCCACCCTGCCCATCGGGGCCATTTCTAAATTTATGCTGCCCAGAACTGTGAGCTGTGACTTGGCGGTCCTGTGTCACATGAGCTTCTTGGTCAACGATTTCCAATGACAGCCCAATGTAGCTCTGCTGATGGAAATGTGGCAGGTGCCACCTCTAAACAAGGCAGTGACCGCAGGTTTGCCAGGGCAGGAGTCCCAGTGATTTAAGGTGGGGCTTCAGTTCCACCAAATCTTAAATGATGCTGTCATAATCCTGTAAGCAGTCCCAAATTTATCCCTAAACCATCCTTCAGTTACTAAGCTGTGAGTGCTGTTTTTGTGTACTTAAGTTTACTATCATACAGCAAAATACATTGACACAGAACTCCTAAGATACTTCCAACACAGACCAATACAGCACCGTCAGCCTTTCGACCTACTTTTGCCTTACATACACATATATGTCTAGCATGCGAAGAGCATGCATACCATCCAAGAAGATGTGTAAGCAGTACTGCTTTCCAGTCTCACCCATCAAACACCAAGAACGTCCACGTGCAACATACTGATGTTGACACATTCACTTGACATAGGAAGACACCTATTCACACTAGTGATAGCAGAACTTCACAAGCAGAATAATGCACTGTCTGTGATGGAAGCCTCAGAACCATTTGGAAAGTCACTTCCGGACTACCTAAAGTGCTCTGGCCCTATGCCGGTGGCAGTTTTGTGCACTATACAAATGCCAGGATCATAACATAGCATTCACCAGAGCTGTCTATATATCCCTCTGTTATTTCTGAAAGCTAGGTCTGTGCTTCAAAAATAATCCAAATAAAGAAAACAATAAATAACGGTGAGCCCCTTTTTTCACCCCTCAAGGTCTGGACTCAGTTATGTCCACACCTCTTCCTCTTACCAGGCCTTACTGAGGGGTGTCTGCCTCCACCCAAGTGCTCAGTGTGACCTAGCTAAAGCAAAGGAAAGGGATGCCTGTTGCACTCTTGTCTGTGGTCCTAGTCACAGACCCCACCCTTCTACCAGCGGCAATAAAAAGACAAAAGCCGCATGCCCTGTTTTTTTTGTCTGCTTCCCGTAGCTGGCACCCTCAGTCCTGACTGGCTCAGGCACTTTCTTATTGTTTTTTCACTACAGTGTTTGTAACTCTTCTTCCGGTTCCTTTTCCTACTGTGATGCTCTGCTACTTCTTCTGGAAGTCTCTTGCCTTGCTTCCTGGTGTTGTGTGCTTTGTTGGGTTTTGGATCGTGCACCATATTGCTCTGATATTAACTAAGTTAGCAAGGAATGGGGCGAGGAAGGGTTGAGGAGGTAATGCACCAATTACTTACTGGTAATCTTCATTACTTCGATTACCCTTCCAGTTCTTATATTCCTCCCTTCCTGGTTGTGCAGCCCAATAGCTTTTGTCTGCTGATGATTGGATGGGCCGTTAGTGTCCACCTCCACCTGTATGGTTCACGAGAGAGGCCGGAGAGTTTAGGGAGTCTTTTGTTTGGTTTAGCTAGGTCATGTGGTGCCTGATGACATTTAAATTTGCATAATTTTGGGAATCTCGTGTTATTCTGGTTACACGAATTCCCCAAATTACACCATTATGCCACTTTGCGTAATTATGTGCCATTCACGGTAAACATTAAAGCGAATGGCCCTAATCGCAAACTCACAGGGACAACAGTAAGCTAGCGGCTGTTGTTCATGGTGCTCTTGTTTAAATGTATTCTTGGGCTAAACATTAATGTGAGGATGCATTTTTCACTAAAATATAGCACAAAGTGACAGATTTGCATTTTTGTGTAATTAGGTGTAAATTTGCAGTAATTTCATATAACTGCAAAAAACAAATATCCCACACCTTAGTGCTTGGGAGAAAGAGCGCACACCTCAGTTAGCAAATTCTGGGATGAAGAAGAGTAATGAAGTAATGCAGGTTAAAGGTGAGTAATCAAGGAAGTAACGAAGGTTACTGGTGAGTAATCAAGGAACTAATGAAGGTTACTGGTGAGTAATCAAGGAAGTAATGAAGGTTACTGGTGAGTAATCAAGGAAGTGATGAAGGTTACTGGTGAGTAATCAAGGAAGTGATGAAGGTTACTGGTGAGTAATCAAGGAAGTGATGAAGGTTACTGGTGAGTAATCAAGGAAGTAATGAAGGTTACTGGTGAGTAATCAAGGAAGTGATGAAGGTTACTGGTGAGTAATCAAGGAAGTGATGAAGGTTACTGGTGAGTAATCAAGGAAGTGATGAAGGTTACTGGTGAGTAATCAAGGAAGTGATGAAGGTTACTGGTCAGTAATCAAGGAAGTGATGAAGGTTACTGCCGTAATAATGTTTTATTAGGTTCACTGATAGAATATTGATGCTAAAAACATCCATGTAAAAAATATCGAAAAAATATAGAATGCAAAAATATCGACTCCCTATACTTAAACTGGTAAGTACAAAAGTATCGAATAAAAATATCGAAGTTAAAAATATAGATGTAAAAAATATGGATTTAAAATTATGAATAAAATAAAATAATATATTAAATATATAAAATATTAATATTATATTATATTAATATTATCTTTTGTAAAAGTAATTAAATTTAATATACCTTTTAACTAAATATAAAAAATAAATTTAATTTAAAAAAATATAAACACACAAACATACTAATTTATACATATACATATATTTACTTTAAAATAATTTATTAACTATTATCTTTATTTAATTTCTAAACTTTTAAATTATATAAAAATAAAACATATACACCTATCAATAATGTAAAATTTAAAATTTATTTTTATAATTAATTGAAACATTAAACTATTAAAAAAAATTAAAACGTACATTTCACAATACAATAAATACAACAGTAGGGAAAATGTTGGATAGCAAAATAATTGCATTTACTATTCCAACTCCAGTGAGTGCAACAGTAGGGAAAGTGTTGGATAGCGGAGGGGTAAAAATAACTATTCCCACTCCAAAGAGTGCAACAGTAGGGAAAGTGTTGGATAGCGGGGGGGTAAAAATTACTATTCCCACTCCAAAGAGTGCAACAGTAGGGAAAGTGTTGGATAGCGGAGGGGAAAAATTTACTATTATCGAAAACAATGGGAGAGCAAGGGAAGGAGGGGGTGCGTCCGTATCCCCTGTGTAATATATGTTAAACAATGATGGACGAACCCTATCTATGTGTGGCACTATCACTGGTAGGCAGTGTTTGGAACCCACTGGGTTTGTTAAAAGACCTCTCACACACCAACCTAGTTGGTGTCATGCTTCATCATTGGGGTCCCAACCGGGTGACCGAATGCCCCCCGGTTGTGCTACGACACCTGATTACAGCGGAGCTGGTGTGGTGCAGAGATGTGATGTGGTGTGAGTTTAAAAATATCTCTGAGAATCCTTGCCTCTTTATGTTTATTACTGGCAGCTCAGGATATGGTTAAAAATTGTGTGTGATGCAACTAAAAAAGAAATAATTATCTTGTAGTTGGCTATGTGATGGGTCTACATGTTTCAGCCCGCAGGAGAATGTAGGAGGGGCTTTCTTCAGGACCGTGGAAATAAGTGAGTGGCAAAAGATGTGGAGCAACGTGAAAAGTGAAAACAGTAAAACTAGTACCTACACACGTGCTAAGGTGTGTGGACTGCGTGTCTACGTACTTACGGACACATATGTAAAAAGAACACTATGGTTGAGTGTGAGTGGCTGATCGGGGCTCGGGAGGAGTTCGCTCCTCTGAATAACCTTGATATCAGAGCGAACCCGCTAAGAACCTGTTGTGGTCTCCCGTCGTCCCGGATATTTCTTTTTTAGTTGCATCACACACAATTTTACTATTCCCACTCCAGTGAGTACAAAAGTAGGGTAAATGTTGGATAGCGGAAGAATTAAATTTACTATTCCAACTCCAGCGAGTGCAACAGTAGGGAAAATGTTGGATAGCAAAGGGGTAAAAATTACTATTCCCACTCCAGTGAGTGCAACAGTAGGGAAAGTGTTGGATAGGGGAGGGGCAAAAATTACTATTCCCACTCCAAAGAGTGCAACAGTAGGGAAAGTGTTAGATAGCGGAGGGATAAAAATTAATATTCCCACTCCAGTGATTGCAACAGTAGGGAAAGTGCTGGATAGGGAAGGGGTAAAAATTACTATTCCCACTACAAAGAGTGCAACACTAGGGAAAGTGTTGGATAGCGGAGGGGTAAAAATTACTATTACCACTCCAGTGAGTGCAACAGTAGGGAAAGTGCTGGATAGCGGAGGGGTAAAATTACTATTCCCACTCCAGTGAGTGCAACAGTAGGGAAAGTGCCGAATAGCGGAGGGGTCAAAATTACTATTCCCACTCCAGTGAGTGCAACAGTAGGGAAAGTTCTGGATAGCGGAGGGATAAAAATTACTATTCCCACTCCAGTGAGTGCAACAGTATGGAAAGTTCTGGATAGCGGAGGGGTAAAAATTACTATTCCCACTCCAGTGAGTGCAACAGTAGGGAAAGTGCTGGATAGCGGAGGGGAATAAATTACTATTCCCACTCCAATGAGTGCAACAGTAGGGAAAGTGCAGGATAGCGGAGGGGTAAAAATTACTATTCCCACTCCAGTGAGTGCAACAGTAGGGAAAGTGCTGGATAGCGGAGGGGTAAAAATTACTATTCCCACTCCAATGAGTGCAACAGTAGGGAAAGTGCTGGATAGCGGAGAGGTAATAATTACTATTCCCACTCCAGTGAGTGCAACAGTAGGGAAAGTGCTGGATAGCAGAGAAACCAAAATTACTAATAACATTTAAACAATTGAAAAAAATTAAATAATCTTAAAAATAAATAAGCAATATTTAAAAAAATATATGATTAAATACATTAAACATATAAAAAGAACACATATTATAATATTAATTACATATAACAAAAAGGTACAAATATTATACAAAATAAATTAATAAATACATTTATAAACAATATTTATTTAAAAGGAGCAAATATTAACAAACAAACAAATTATTTAAAACATAAATGTATTTATTTAATTTCCTACCCTATAACACCACACCAATAAAAAAAAGACTTCAACATTTTTATTTAAATTTATTTCCATAATTAACATAATTAATAATGAATTTAAAAAATATTATTAATAAAAAAAGATAATAAACATTCATTGAGTACACATTATGTAACACTATAATATCCACAACACACACCTAAAATTAATTACACAATTACCCTAATTAATTACTAATTAATTAATTTAAATGAATTAACAACTAAGGGGCACATTACGATGGCGGGCGGAAGCACCACCGCCGTGCTGGCGGATGCAAAAACCACCAGTTACCGCCGGCACGCAGCAGTCCACACGCCCGCCCAATTACGATGCGAAAAGTAGGCCAAACACCGCCGGCAAGCCAGCAACACCGTCCGCCATCAAAGTGCGCCCGTACATGTAGCGGCGCAGCCCAACTGACACACACCGTCCGACGAAACACGTCCCGCCCGGCGCATAAATTACGATGCCGCAAACAAACGGCTCCCACGGCCAAGAGATACCGTACGACAAACCGAAGCGGTAACACGGATGCCGAGCACGGACAACGAAGAAGCGGCTCCCCGAGCATGAATCCAGCACTGCAGGCACTCCCCATGCTTCTGCTGATGCACCACCAAGGACGCAACGCATCGCGGAGACGCAGGTAGGCACACACACAACAAGTGCACGCAAACAGCGCACACAGTGCAAGGGCGGAAAAAGCGGACAACCCCCACCAGCGCGTGTACACTACACATCCACCATCGCATCCACATATGACACACAGGCCAAATCGTAACATCGCAGAACACATGTGTACACACCACCTGGGACTAGGAACCAACCACCCCGTCACGGCCCCAAAGCGCCGATGACGCCGCCACACATGCGCACAATGCAGAGGCCAACCGCAGCGCCATGCATGCGTCGCACACAGACACAGGGACACAACCAAGCAGCACACACATCAGCCCCACCCCGAACGCACATGACACGTGACAGGCCGGCCACAGACATGTCCTCAACGCCCAATTCACGGACAACACCCAACGCCACACAACCGACGCACACATGTCAGTGAAGACACGCAACAGCAGGACACACCCCAGTGTAACAAACATGGCGTAGCACACAGCGGCGGCAACACCAACTAGGAGAAGCAGGGCTCCTTCGGGAAGAGGAACGCCAGTACCACACAGAAACACCCATACCACCCTGCACTTATGAACAAGACATATAAAACGGAACACCAAAGAGCCCGGGGACCGACAACAGGTGGCCCAAGAATAACATTCACACACAAGGCCCAACGCAGAGCGGAAAGGCAGCCTGCCGCCCACACAAGGGAGAGCAGACAGCACTGAATGACCTTCCATTCCAACTCCGAAACCACAGCCCTACGACAGAAGCCGGTGAATACAGCCATTGTCCAAGAATAGACCAACACAGGCATGCCGAGGAGACCGACCACAGGGCAGATAGCGCATATCACAGAAGCACACAACGGACGGGAAGAAAGAAGAAAACACTCCCCATGTCGGCCACATGCAAGTTAATTGGAAGGAGTCACACAGCACTGACCTTGAACTGTCTGAGAAGCATGTGGAAAGAGGGCCCGTGTCCTCCAAACAAGCCAACAGAACACAAGTCCTGTCTCCCTACGACTACACAGAGCTCACAGCAACCTCGGAGCGTGCACATTGCAGACTGCACACACAGCCGGAGCACGCCACCACAACGCACCGCTGCGAAATGGCAACCGCAACACACCTACCCAACTACGCCGAACAGCTCAAGCTGTACAAAACCAACCTGTTTCATACATTGGGATGCGATCTCCTGTCCCTGCTGAACGTAAGTTACCGACTGACTTACCGCATCACATTGTTCAGCTGCGTCATGCCCGTCTTCTACTGTCGGAGGTGTCCCTACCAGCATCCCGTCGAGATATGCCTCTCCAACCCGGCATGTCTGAAGGCGGACCTGCTACCACTACTCCTCCCTCTGGACGCACACGACAGGGCCTGCTCTGCCTATGGGGGCATGGCGTATGTGGCCAACATCGCACCCGCACTGAAATGGGACCACTGTGCCTCCACACAACGGATCATCGAGAACAGCTACATCGAATGTCACCCAGCATGCCCCATCATGGTCCTCCAAGGGACAACTTACGAACAACACCTTGACAGCCACCATCCGCTTCATTGGCTGGCAAACATGTACACCACCAATGACATGGAAGCCCTGCTGGACGGCATCGCATACCTGACAACCTGTAAATACGTCGGACCACAACGCAGGTTCCCCGAGTGACCTATGATGTCCAACCCCGCACCCATGCTTAGCTTCCGCACGGACTGGCCAGTCACCACCACAACAGCCATACCAAACGACCGGCAACTGTAACCACACCATCAACGACATCGCCATGACATCGGATATGACCGGGACATGCACACTGTTCCCCATCACATCCAGGAACACTGCATGCATCGTGGGAGGCAGTGGCATGGGCTCTGTGTATCGCACCCACATGGACGGAACTGCACGAACAACCAGGACACGACATGGATCCAGCGCCCATGGACACACACACCGCTCAGTGGACATGAATAGGTCGCCTGGAGTCTGTGGGTGCTGCACCCCTCCCACCCCCGCCCCGGGAATCCCATACCAGGACCTTTGCATGGACGACAAGTGCATACAACAACAACACGACCCCAGTGACTGTGACATGTCCAGTAACCACCACAGTGCAACAACAAGTGGCACGCCGCTGCATGCACGCAAGCACATGCCCTGATGTCATCTCACATGCACGCGTGCATGAGGAACAACCGCAGCAAACCTGTCACATGGAACTGAGATGGACTGTGCCCATGATGCCAAGCGGTCTGGTAGGCTACATGTATACCGTCTGTGTCAAAGTCCGCAGCTCCGCAGCTATACGTAAATGTACATTAGCACAGCCTTGGCCAAGCAGATGTCACTCTGAAGCCCACATCCCACATGCAACAGCCAATCACATGTAACCCCACACCCTATCCCATTTGCAATCATGCTCAGTATATCCTCAACATGTATTCCGCTGCCAGTAGTGTCCACTATACTGCATCACAGAGGACAGAAGACTCAATATAATTTTTGAAACCAAAACTGTCTCCGCTGACTCATTTCACAAGTACGAATGAGAGAGGATGAGAGTATGTGAAGTACACGGCAGCCGTGACATGACCATGTAGTCCACTGGTATTGGATGTCAACGCAAATGAGTAGCACTACTGTGGAAGACACACATGTGTCGTGTGAAGTCGTATGGACGCAGTGCTCAGGTGGGTGGGTGCGACGGGTAGATGCGCACATGCCAAGTTGGAGCACGCCGTGTTGGGAGGGGTCATGAACAGTACACCACCGCTTCCCTGGGCATCGTGAGAGGACACCTGTCGGGGGAGTGAACACGTGTGTGCACAGCAGCCGGGCACACGTACAAAGCGGTACCAGGCGCACCTCAGCCCACCCTCTGTGGACAAGCTGGATCCTGTTGTGCGCCCGCCATGCCCCTGACAAGGCACACACAGCCCCAGTCGACCAGGTGTAACCCCAACATAGTCAATCCGCACAGGCGATACAGGGCACGGGATGGCAGTGGAGCATGGTGTGTGAGAGGTCTCCTCGCGCTCCTCCTGGTCATATCACGCAGGCAATAGAACCTCAACGTCTAGCATGGCACAAGTCACATGGAAGTGTAGGGGGACGCACCACAGCACGAGCAGCACTGACGTCACGGGAGGTGGCTCGCACCATCCCATCCATTGCCCATCATACCAACCACGCCACATGCCATTGCGACTAAGTGCAAGCGCGTGCGCCACCACCCCCGAGCCCTCCCCAGAGAGGCCAAAGAGTGAATGTGTGGGCCATCAGCCACAGACGGACGCGGCCTGGCCGCAAGGGCAGCCACAGCCACTGGGTGTCGCAGGTGGCGGATCCGGAAGGCGAAGACTGTGATGCATAGTCCATGCAGGCCGGGTCTCCATTTGGGGCACCACGCAGGTGGACGGCGTCCTGCAACACATCATACCCTGAGACAGCCCACTCGTGCGACTGGACCCACACATACACTCCTTGCCCTCTCTGGTGCGAGCTTGGGGCTGCCTGTGCAAGCGCTAGCCTCGCAGGTGAGCATGCATATTGGGGGAGCGAGGGGAGGACATGAGGGCTGGGGTGAAGATGACTGTATCACTGTCAGTTAGTACAAGGGATGACCCAGATGTGGAAAGGAAGAGACGTGTCCCGTGTGTACTGCAACTAGTCGCCAATACAACTACACCCCCATGTCCGGAATGTAAGCCCGCACCTAGGCCCGCCCATCCGCCACATCGAACATACCACCAGCACGACAACCTTCCCATTCGAAACACTGACTAGGGGTGGCGACCAGTGTACAATCATGTGTAGCCTACCCACGCGTACATGTGGGCCCTCCATGATCCATGTCACCTGCGGCAAAGTCATGACATGCGCAATGAGGGAAGTAAGGAGAGCTGCCCGCCCCACGCGCAGAAGGTGCATCAGCTCCACAGACCCAGCAGCGAGTCCAGCAGGGGTCACATGTGCAGGGGCAGCTGTGCCTGGTGTGAAGGCACATGCATATAGACAGCACATCGACCAATGTGTAGTCTGCCCACATCTACAGTCCATCATCATGCGGACATAGGAATTGAACACAGGGCAACACATCTTAGTGGGTGCACCCACCGTGACCAACAATGCGCAATCATCGACGTACCCGCCCTGTGCATGGCCCTCCACCCAACGGAGGCACATCCAGTGCCACCATCCCACACACACAAGCCTTCCACGGAACATGCTGTGTCCAATGGTCAGTACAGAGTCAGCGCCCATCTGGTGGATCCTGAACAGGAGACACATGCACACACATGCCAGCTCCCACTATGTACGACTGCCACCTGGCACGTGCAATGTAACCTCTCACCTGTGACGTGTGACTGCAAGCACACAGCCGTCTTGGCATGGGGCTGTCAATGTGGACACCGGTCAATGTTTCGGGAGGTGTGATCCGTACAGTGCTGTACATAGGGTGCAGTGCTGACACCTACTACTGTCTCATATCCCCTCGTGCCACAGGTCCCACTTGTTTTGGCCGCTCAGCCTGTGCCCACATCGTCGTCGTCGTGTGCCATACTCATCCAGCCGCGGAAGCAGTGCCATGCTCAGCAGACATTCATGTTGCCGTGGCGTTGCCGCTTGACGGATATGCAGTCAGACCCCATCAGCACGCCCTGCAAGTCATTGGGGCCTAGATCCCCATGTGCATGCACATGGCAGTGGTTTGTATCACTTGCCATTGCCATTGTTGGGAGACCTGTGTAAGTGTATTGTGGCCGTGCCGTCCCAGCTTGACAGCTGGGCTGTGGCTCATGTGCTTGCTCAGTCATGTCAGTGATGTGTATGCGAAATTGCTATGTGTCGTGTTGCATTGACATGTGTCCTCTGCCATTGTCCCTAGGCGGAGACCGAACATTGACCTGCCATACCAATTGCTGGCGGACATGGACGATACAGAGGTTATTAGGAAGTTTCGGCTGGACAGGCCAACCCTGCATCGACTGTGTGCCATGTTAGAACCCCATCTCCGTCCCCGCAGGGTGTATCCGACTGCTGTCACCCCCACGGCTAAGGTGATGGCCGCCATGCATTTCTTCGCCACTGGGTCATTCCAGCACACAGTGGGCATTGGAGGAGGGATGTCCCAGCCCATGTTCAGCAAGGTGCTGAGGGATGTACTGGCAGCCATGATGCTGTACCGGAACAGGTACATCCGCTTCCCCAGGGCTCGTGAATTGGCGGCAGTGAAGGGTGCATTCTATGCCCTTGGCAGAATCCCACACGTCGTTGGAGCCATTGACTGCACACATGTCGGCCTTGTTCCACCACAGGCCACTGAGCACCTGTACCGCAACAGGAAGCACACGCACTCCCTGAATGTGCAAGTGGTGTGCCTTGCGGACATGGTGATCACCCACGTGTGTGCAAAGTTCCCAGGCTCGGCCCATGACGCACACATAATGCGCAACAGCATCTTGCCACGACTGATGTCCAATATGCAACAGGATCGTGCCTGTATTGTCGGTGAGTATGTGGAGTGGTGTAGCGTGCTGGCTGTGCGATGCTGTCCCCTGTCCAGTTGGATTAGCAACGGTTCTCTGTTCCCCTCACACCCAGGTGACTCTGCGTATCCGAATGGGGCATGGCTGCTCAGTCCATTGAGGAATCCTCGCACCCCAGCAGACGATCGCTACAATGAGGCACATGGGAGGACCAGACGTGTGGTCGAGCGTACCTTTGGCCTCCTCAAGTCCAGGTTCAGGTGCCTGGACCGCACCGGGGTGCGCTGGCGTACTCCCCACAGAAGGTGTGCCAGATAGTGGTGGCGTGCTGCATGCTGCACAATCTGGCCATTCGGAAGCAGATCCCCCTCATCGTGGATGACGGAGATCAACCAGGGCCCCAGCCCGCAGACCAGGACAGCTCGAGTGAGGAGGACAGCGGAGAGGAGGAAGCTGGTAATGTGCGGCAGCAGCTCATCGCCCGCTACTTCACTTGACGGTGAGTGTCCATGTACGACGGCTGATGTGGCTGTATCTGTGCAGGTGTGTGTGTGCTGTGTCAGGGTGGCCGTTTGTTCACTGCGTGCTGTGTGTCAACGCTCCATGGCCAGGGTAGTATGCCACTGTTGGTGGCTGTGGCATTGTGCCCTATTGCTCTGTGCGATGTGTGTACATTGCTTGTAGTTGTTGACATGTACTGTGTGATGGGTGTGTGACACACTCATTGAATGTGCTCCTGTTCTGTCTCCCACCCCTAGGTCCCTACAGGCCCTCCGGATTCAAATGCCATGCCACGCATCAGGTGCCTTTCCGCCCAAGGTGGCCGTTGTATTCCGTACAAATAAAACACAGGGCACAAACAGCAGTTTGTGTAAGAGGTGCATTTATTACAAACTGTGACATGTGATTGTGTGTAAGGTGATGACAAAAGTGGTGCGTGCAGTGACAATGAGCTGTCGGTCATGGCTGCGTGATGATCAGGGTGTACCCACTGGTTCTATGTCCATAGTCCAACACACACATGCCATCCAGATGGCTGTGTGGAGTGGGATCGTAGTCCAAGTCAATGCAGTGGCTGGTCAAGGAAGGCTGGCGGAAGGCTGGCTGGCTGCCTCACTTGCGTTTGGAGCGTGCGAAGTCCTCCCGGGAGATCTGTTTCCTCTTCGGACGGCCCCTTCCACGTTTGCGAGGGGGGTGCCTGCTTGCGACATGCTGGTGGTTGAGGTGTGATCACTGGCTGTGGACGCAGGGGAACTGGACACTGCTGCTCCACCCTGCGCCCCGGCAGGTGGTGGCGGAGGGGGAGCTGCTGTCCCTGGCTGTGACCTCACCGCCACCACCAGCTGTCCCATGAGGTCCACGATTTGGCCCATACGGGCGTCCATGGACCTCAGCACCCCCAGCACCTCACGCGTGTCTGAAGCAGACCGGACCCATTGTCCTTGGGCCTCTTCATAGGCCCCAAGGACTCTGGCCATGTGAGGCAGGGCATGGCTCCCAGGGGAGGCTGGCGTTTCCCTGACCCTGCTCCTCCTACCAGTCCTGCTGCCACCGGCCTGCCCACTAGCCACATTGCTCACCACGGTCCTCGCTGTGGCTCCCAGGGTGGATCCAGTCGTCCGGGCCACCACCTGCGCTGGGGCTGGTGCCAGCGAAGACGTGGCGGTGGTGGCGGTGGTGGCGGCGGTGGTGGTCGGTGCGGCGATGGTGGCGGTTGCGGCAGTGGTAGTGGCCACAATGACCGTGGGTGTGGCCGCAACGACAGTGGCAGCAGGGGGCTGGGAATGTTCAGCAGCCCTGGATGATGGGTTGGTGGGTAGGAGGGGTCCTGGGGAGCGGCTGGGCCCTGCCACACCAGATGGGCCTGCTTGGTTGTCCGTGTCCGAAGAGGAGGACAGATCCTCCAGATCCGTGTGTCCTCGTTGGGGGCTTGTAGGCTGGCTGTGCTGGCTGCTGGCTCCATCCCCAGCATCCAGCAGTTCGTCACCTGTGGAGAGAATGAGATTTGTTATTGTGTTGCACCTGGCGAAGTATGTATTTGTCGTCTGACATTGACAGTTCGTGCAATCTCGTACATGGGTTTCCCGGAGGCGTGTGTGTGGCTGTAGCATCTGTAGTTGTGTGTGCTTGGCAATGGGACTGTGTGCTGTGCACATGTGGCATGGGACGGATTGGCCATGCCGATGGGTGTGTTGCTGTGCCCCTACTTATTGTGACTCTGGTGTATGCGGGCTCCTGGCCCATCCTGGGTCTGGTTTGTACTTTGCTTTTGGGGTTCAAATGGAACGCTTAGGAACGCATATGGCAACATGGGGGCTATGCCCCAGATTCGCATTTGGGAGGGGATATGCTTTTGGGGTTCAAATGGAACGCTTAGGAACGCATATGGCAACATGGGGGCTATGCCCCAGATTCGCATTTGGGAGGGAATATGCTTTTGGGGTTCAAATGGAATGCTTAGGAACGCATATGGCAACATGGGGGCTATGCCCCAGATTCGCATTTGGGAGGGAATATGCTTTTGGGGTACATGCTGTGAGCCATGGGTGCCGAACGTGACATGTGTTGTGGCAGCATGACAGTGCATGGTTTGAGGTGTGTGCATGCTTGACATGGCCTGCATATTTGCTGTCTGTTGTGATTACTGGACATGGCATTGGACGCATCGTTATGAGTGAGTGATGGTTGTGTGCCAGCCAACGTATTGCAGTTGTCCCATCTCCTTGGTGTGCGTGCTGCCCTGTGCCATGTGCATCACTGCAGTGCTCGGGGGGTGTGGCCCATGTTGTGTGTTGTTGCTCACAGTGTGTCGTGCACTTCATTGACTTCTGGCACATGGTTGGTCATGGGCATGTATCTTAGCGTGACTGCTGTATGTGTGGCAGCTGTGCGGATGACATGCCTTTCATGAGACTGGGGCTGACGGATGGGATGGATGGTATGTTGTATGTGCATGGTGTGTCTGTGTGTTTGATGGGTTCAGTGGTGTTCGTGTGCATTTATGTTGTTCCGCTCTGTTGCGTCTAGTGTTGTTTGTCTTACATAGGCGTAGTTGTGGGGTGTGTGGTTGACAGGCAGTAGGGGCTACATGGACAGGACTTCAATGGTGTTTCGGTTGTGTGTGATGAGTTGCACAGTGGCTGCCGTGTGGGACTATATTCAGTGTGGCTTGTGCATGCAGACGTGGCTCCTTGGGTGTTGCTATGTCTGTGATGGGTCATGTGGGGTGTGAGTCTGTTGTTCATGTCCGTGTGCACATTGTTCACTTGTTCGTGACGGTGGGCGGTGCTGCGTGTTCGTCTGCTACGTGACATGTCCCATGTGTTGGTCGTGTTATGGTCCTCATGCCTCCAGTAATCCAGCCCTGTCCAGTTTCCCACCTGCAAGTTGTTCGTGCGTGCACTGTACTGGATGCCACATGGCTCTAAGCGGGGGGTGCTCCATGTTGCAGGTCTGTGGGGGTGGGGGGTGTTGTGGGTCGTGGGGGTGGCTGGACACCCACTGACGCCGATTGCTGTGGACCGTGATGTCTGCCTTTCGGCTGTCGTTGTGCACTGCGGTGGCTGACACGTGGCTGTGGGGGATGCTCCTCCTTGCTGTGCTGTGGGACTGGGGCCTGGTGTGTGTTGTACTTGGGCTGTCCACCCTCCCACCCACTGCACTTTGTGTTCCTGCCACTTACCTGTTACTTGTCGGTTAGTGCAGCTGTGGCGGACACATGGGTGTGGTGGGTGCTCGTTGTGGCGCTTCTGGCATATTTGTGGACCTGTTGGTGGTTACGTGGCTGGCTTAGTGTACACATGTCCCCACGCATTTTACAGTTGTTCGGTTTGGGCTGTGTGTGGTAGTGTCTGTTGCATGTGTGTGTGATGTGTTGTGTATTGTGTGCTGGACATGGGGGTGTTTGTCCCTGGGAGCTGTGGCATGGTGGTAGTGCATGTGAGTACATTGCGGTGTGCTGGTATACATTAGTTTGTACTTACCAGCCTCCACTCCCCTGCTAATCCGGCGAGGATCTCCGGATGGATTACGACTCGCACCTTCTCCTCCCACGCTTTGAAGGTCTTAAAGAGCGCGGGATTCCCTCCGCCAGTGACGGCAGCCAGCTCTCTGTTTTTGCCCTCCTTCTTCTTGACCAGGCTCTTTACGTCATTCCAACGTTTGTTAATCTCGACTCTGTTCCTGGGCAGGGTCCCGACTGCATTGACCTGGTCTACGATCCGGTTCCACATTCTGTTTCTGGTGGCTAGTGGTGTGTGCTGGACCATGTTCCCATAGATTTGTGGGTACACCTTGATGATCTCGTCGACCATGACCGTCAGCTCCATGGGCGTGAACTTGGGCATTCTTTGTGGTGCCATGATGTTTGTGGTGCTGGTGCGGTGTGTGTTGTGTAATGTGCAGGGGGTTTGTGGTGCCGGTGTTTGGTGGTGGTGGTGGTGGTGGTGGTAGTGATGTGTGCGTTTCTGTGGTGTGCTGCTGTCCTTGCTGTGTCACTGTGTCCTCTCCTCTCCTCTCTGGTTTGCAATGTAGCAAGGGGTTGTGGTCTGTGGGAGTGCTGCTTTTGTACTCACCTATGTGGGTGTGTCCTCATGGTTTGTTGTTTTCAGGTGTGTTGTGTCTGGGGTTCTGGCCTTTGTATTTTTTGTTTGTCCGGGGGGGTGTTTTCGGGATGTGTACTGTGCTTGTGTATTTATGCGTGCCTTGCTGTGTGGACTTGTTGGCCATGTTGTGTGCTATTGGTTTTGTGTGCGGATGGTTTCTGTGCAGGTACGTTGGCGCCATGGCTTCTGCCGTGTCGATTCTCATCGGCGTTGTTTGCGCTGGCGGGCGGTATATTTGTGGTTTACCCGCGCTCATGGCGGTGCGATCGTAATTTCACGTGCGGTGTGTCGGCCGTGAGGGCGGGCGGTTTTGTGTTGTCGTGCGTGTTTCCGTCCGTGGCGGGCGGTTTGACTCCGACTCGGACGTTGGTGGGCGGTATTTTGTGTGCTTTTTCCGCCGATGGCGGGATTCGGTTTGTGTAATCGTAATGGCGTGGTCGGTGTTCAGGCGGTGTGTGCGGGCGGATTTTTGCCCCTTCCATGCCTGGCGGAATTATTTACGCCGGGTATCGTAATGGGCCCCTAATTAATAATTCATCAATACAAATAAATTACTTCCCACCCTTCCCACCATTTACACCTATAAACACCATAACACACACCTAAAATTAATTACACAATTATCATAATTGATTACTAATTAATTAATTTAAATTAATTACCAACTAATTAATAATTCATCAATAAAAAATAAATCACTTCCCACCCTTCCCACAATTTACACCTATAAACACCACAACACACACCTAAAATTAATTACACAATTACTATCATTAATTACTAATTAATTATTTAAAATAAATTAACAACTAATTATTAAATAATTATTTACACATTTAACACTATAACATATCAATTAACCAAATATAAATAAATAACAATTATTCAATAAATGTAATATAATTAAATTACTTCCCTCCCTATTCGTCTATAAACCCCCAACCCGCTACGGAACTAAAAACACAAATCAAATAAAAAAATATTAACTACTAAAAATAATCAATAAATGTTATATAATTAAATTACTTCCCACCCTATTCCCCTATAAACCCACAACCCACTACAGAAATAAAAGTGCAAAATTCAAATAAAAAAATTAATAACTACTAACATTTTAACACATATTATAAAAATACAAACAATTCTTATACAAAAAAACAAACATCACACACTTATAAAATATATACTAACATACATAACTTTAATAAAAAAATCGATATTTTTAACAACTATATTTTTGCAAACGATATTAAACACTTCGATATTTTTTAAATCGATATAACTTACCTAAAATCGATATTCTTGACCACGAGAATTTGTCTGTCGATATTCCTGACCCACGGTATTTTTGACACGATATTTGTGCAATTCGATATTTTTTACTCGATATTCTGTCTCTGCACCGTTTTATTATAGTAGTATGCTCCTACCCCTTTTTTCCCTTCTAATTGTAACAGTTACTGGTGAGTCATCGTGGGAGTAATGAAGATTACTGGTGAGTAATCATGAGAGTAATGAAGATTACTGGTCGAGTAATCAGCGCATTTTGTGAGCAGGGGCTGCATTTATTCTACAAGAGCCTCACCCGCCCTGCACTTAGCTACTAAAGCCACTGAGGTGCCTGCTCCACCTTGTCTGGCAGGTTTAATTTCTCAATTAAAAGCACTGCGATGCCCGGGAGGTAGGGAAGGCAGGTTCTGACTGCGTGCCACTCTCCCTTTGTGGGCCCCACGCGGTGCCAGCTGCGCGACGGTACCAGGCGATCCTGCCAGCTCACTGTCACTGGCCGCTAAGCGACAAGGATAAAAATATATGGCTTTCTCTGTGACAACTCACTTAGGTTACCTGCCCTAGCACTTTATCACCGCACCTCCCCTCGGGTGCAGAATGCTGTAGCGAGGCCGGCGCGGTGTGGTCGAGGGCACTGGACGGCTGTGCCATCTTTAAGCAGTGTTGCGACGCCTCAGCACAATAGATAAGAAGCGCAGCCCGGGGGCACAGCTTTTCATGCCACTGCACTATGAAAAACAAGCATTTGCAATACAATAGGTCTCACACTTGCGAGAGTTTAAGCTATTGGCATTGTAAATGACAATGCCTTTTATTTATCTGTTTGCTAATCAACACAAAAAATAAAAGGCATTGTCATTTACAATGCAAATAGCTCAAACTCTTGTAAATGCGAGATCTATTCAAAGAAGCAGCTCCCATTGTCCCAGGCTGCTCGGCTAGTGGAAGCACGCATGGCGCACTGAATGTTGCAGGAAAGCATGTCGTGCCTGCAGTAGGAGAAACTCATTAATGAAAATAATGCTTACAGACTAAAAAAGAGGTACCGTGTAACAACCGAAGAAAAAGGGCCAGTCCTCATAGAAGGTTACAAATGAAGGAGGGACTAACAAGCCTATTAACGAATCAGAAGCCAGCATTTACGAAGGGCAATGACACAAGCCAATGACAAATATGGGCGGATAGTGGCAGGGCTTCAATTCCATACTTCAATACAGCATGCCGCAGAGCAGCGCATGTGCTGCCCAGGCTCGACCTAAAAATGTGCTTCCAAAAAGCGTATTTGGTGCAGGCGCAGAAATAAAGGATTGGAAAAACCAACTTTTCTCTCTGGTGATAGATTTGAAAGGATCGATCCCCCTGCCATGTGTTGCCAAAGACATTTAACTTATTTATCAACTCTTTCGAGGCATCTAGGTATTCTTCAGCAGTCTTCCTCCTGGGTGCACCCCTTTAGGAGCTCATCATATTCTCCTGAGCCCAGCCTTCTAAAGCAGCTCCCGGCGGAACCCTCACACTCAAGCAGAGCTCTCACCACAGTATATTAACCCTCACATTCAAGCGGAGCACTCACCACAGTATATTAACCCTCACACTCAAGCGGAGCACTCAACACAGCAACTTAACCCTCACACTCAAGTAGCGCTCTGACCACAGCATCTTAACCCTCACACTCAAATGGAACTCTGACCCCAGCATCTTAACCCTCACACTCAAGCAGAGCTCTCACCATAGCATCTTAATCCTCACACTCAAGCGGAGCTCTCACCACAGCATCCTCACAAGATGATCTACGGCAGTGTTTTAAATGGAAATGTAGAAGTGCTGGTACTCACTATCCAGAGTACCTGTTTGTTCCTGAGAAGTGCAGGTACTCTCCCGTTAAATGTACTGCAGCAGTTCTGAAAAGGGCAGGTACTCTCACATTAATGTATTGCAGCAGTGCTGAGAAGTGCAGGTACTCTCCCGTTGAATGTATTGCAGCAGTGCTGAGAAGTGCAGGTACTCTCCCGTTGAATGTATTGCAGTAGTGCTGAGAAGTGCAGGTATTCTCACACTAATGTATTGCAGAAGTGCTGAGAAGTGCAGGCAGTCTCCCATTGAATGTGTTGCAGCAGTGCTGAGAAGTGCAGCTACTCTCCTTTTGAATGTATTTCAGTACAGGTACTCTTTCGTTGTATGTATTGAAGCAGTACTGAGAAGTGCAGGTACTCTCTCATTGTATGTATTGCAGTAGTATTGAGAAGTACAGGTACTCTCTCATTGAATATTTTGCAGCAGTGCTGAGAAGTGCAGGTGCTATCCCACTGAATGTATTGCAGCAGTGCTGAGAAGTGTAGGTACACTCCCATTAAATGTATTTCAGCAGTGCGGAGAAGTGTAGTTACTCTCCCGTTGAATATATTACAGCAGTGCTGAGAAGTGCAGGTACTCTCCCGTTGAATGTATTGCAGCCTTGCTGAGAAGTGCAAGTACACTTCCATTGAATTTATTTCAGCAGTGCGGAGAAGTGGAGGTACTCTCCCATTGAATGTATTGCAGCAGTGCTGAGAAGTGCAGGTACACTCCCATTGAATGTATTTCAGCAGGGCGGAGAAGTGGAGGTACTCTCCCATTGAATGTATTGCAGCAGTGCTGAGAAGTGCAGGTACTCTCCCGTTGAATGTATTGCATCAGTACTGAGAACTGCAGGTACTCTCCCGTTGAATGTATTGCAGCAGTACTGAGAAGTGCAGGTACTCTCCCGTTGAATGTATTGCAGCAGTACTGAGAAGTACAGGTACTCTCTCATTGAATATTTTGCAGCAGTGCTGAGAAGTGCAGGTGCTATCCCACTGAATGTATTGCAGCAGTGCTGAGAAGTGTAGGTACACTCCCATTAAATGTATTTCAGCAGTGCGGAGAAGTGTAGTTACTCTCCCGTTGAATATATTACAGCAGTGCTGAGAAGTGCAGGTACTCTCCCGTTGAATGTATTGCAGCCTTGCTGAGAAGTGGAGGTAATCTTCCATTGAATGTATTGCTGCAGTGCTGAAAAGTGCAGGTACTCTCCCGTTGAATGTATTGCAGCAGTGCTGAGAAGTGCAGGTATTCTCCCATTGAATGTATTTCAGCAGTGATGAGAAGTGCAGGTACTCTCCCGCTGAATGTATTGCAGCAGTGCTGAGAAGTGCAGGTACTTTCCCATTGAATGTTTTGCAGCAGTGCTGAGAAGTGCAGGTCCTCTTCTATTGAATGTATTTCAGCAGTGCTGAGAAGTGCAAGTACTCTCCTGTTGAATGTATTTCAGCAGTGATGAGAAGTGCAGGTACTCTGGGGGGGCGGAGCTTGCTCGCGACCAAGATGGCCACTTGAGCGTTCGGCTCCGAGTCATCGTGTCAAGATTTGCCATGTATCCTACAGCCTCGCACGCTAACGCTAGCCAGAAACCGAGGCCTGCCTACCGGAACCTGTCGGGAGTACAGCGCGAGATCTCCGGCTCAGCTGGCACCGGGAACGGTGAAGTTGCGGCCCACGTGTGTGGCCCGCCTTGCAGGGCCTGGAGCCTGGGGCTTGCGTGACGCGCGGCACCGACAGCGGCCTCGAGCGGAGCGGCTGCGACGGGGGACGCCGGCCCGTTAATTGGTACCCCGGAGTGCATAAAGTGCTGCACCGCCCTTGAGCGCCAGGACACGTTGCGGCGCACCTGCTGAGCGGTCCGGGGATCGGGCGGCGCTCGTATTGAGGTGAGGAGGAGCGCTGGTGCCCGGAGGCCTTCAGACGCCCCCAGCCCACCGAGGGTAGAATTTGGCCTGCCTGCGACGGCGGTGCAGCTGGTTGGACTCCTGCCTTTCCCCCCCTGCTCTGGAGATTTGGGGCCCGGGGGGGGTTTTGCATGTTGTGGACTGGTCCGGAGGTGGATGCGGCCTTTGGCATGCTGCATTGGGCCTGACTGCTTGGGAGTGGCACTACCCCCTGGACTCACCGTTTTGGCATTGGATTGGGTGGCACCCACAGCGCTAGCCTGGACGAGATTGCTGATTGGAGGACACATCCTTAGGTTGCTGGCAGCCGGAGAGCCTGTGGGTCCGTCGCCTGAAACCAGCGGGGGCATAGCTGGTGGTCTGCCGGATCCCACGGCGGGCCGGAGATAACCCGGAGCGCGGATACATAGGTCCGGTCTGCGGAGGTGTCCTAACTAGAGAGCCCTCTTGATTGTCGGCATGGGCAGGGTGGACAGAGCCCAGCCCAAGCTCTCCTTTACCCAAAAGCGGTCGAAATCGCAGGAAACGGGCACAGTAGAGTCGGACGAGATGCAGGCCCCTGCGCCGAAAGAAACAAGCTCAGATATCCGGGAGATGCTGGTGGCCATGGAGAAAAGCCTGCAAAGCGGAATCACCTCTTTGGGTTCGAAGATGGACGCCCTCTCCTACAGGATGGACAGAATGGTGGAACGAATAGACAAGCATGCCGAACGCTTGGATATGTCTGACAGGAGGGTTACAGAGGTCGAGGAGGCGCACACTACGTTAGACACAGAACACAAACAACTTGGGAGAGTCCTCCGAATCCTTCAAAATAAGACGGAGGACTTGGAGGCACGTTCTCGTCGCTGCAATCTCAGAATCACCGGCCTTTCGGAATCCACCCAGACGGGTCGAATGGAGCAATTTGTGGAGAAGTTGCTGGTTGCTCTGCTGGGAGAGGGGGTCTTCTCCGCCATGTTTGTGGTGGAGAGAGCGCACCGCTCTCTTGGGCCTCGCCCACAGCCGGGGATGCCGCCACGGCCGATTATTGCAAAACTTCTCAACTACCGAGACAGAGACACAGCCCTGAGATTAGCGCGGGAAAAGCAGTCATTGACCTATGAGGGTTCGGAGATATCTCTGTTTCCAGATTTTACTGTAAGAGTTCAGGAGGCACGTCGTCAATTTGCTCCCATGAAAAAACACTTGCGAGAAATGGGAGTGGACTACGCCATGCTGTATCCAGCAAAGCTCCGTGTTAACAGGCAGGGACAATCACACATCTTCACGGACCCAAAGTCCTTGCAGAAGGCGATAAAGAACTGGTCCAAGGAGCATCGTGGCGGCCCGGAGCGGCACCTTAGTGACGAAGCGACAGGGGGATCCCTGGAAGAACAGGACTAACTGGGTCGCACTGAAAAAGAACGATGAGTATAATTTTGTGAGCGGAGAGAGGGTGGGGGGAGTCTGCCCTCTTTTTGGGAGAGAAGATGCTTGACACGAAATGCAGTCGCCATACTAAAGTTGTGGTATAGGTGGTACACAATAGTATTGTTGCCATCCCCCTAGCGGGGGTGATGGGGGGGTTATATGCTAAAATTATTGTGCGAACAGCTGGGTGGCGGCGGGCAGGGTGAGGGCGAGATGGGGGGGAAAGTTGCTATTGCCGCAGAATTATTGTCCGTGATTGATGGTAAATCACAGTCCCATGGGGCGGGGGAGAGGGTGACACTGCGGGCTGTATGGCATATTGTAGCTAAGGTTGGTATACAATTGACTAGTGAGGCTGTTAGACTATAGTTACACGGTGCACGGAGGGGCGCTGTTTGCTGCTTACATAATAGTTTAGATTTGCGGCGACGAGCAACATCTGCCCACGAGTGCACTACACAGGGGGAGGACATTTTGTGTAGGGGGGGGAGGGAGGGTGATTGGGAGGTACCAGGGGATGCATCTCGACCATGTTGCGGGAGGTCGGTTGTGGGTGGGGGCGGTTGGGGCGGGGGAAAGTTTGTTTGTTGCGAATGTTAGAAGCCATACGTCTTTTGAAGCAGGGTCAGATCAGCACCTCTGGGTTATGCAGGTCGAAGCATATCTGTGGCTACAGTGCTTATGAGGACAGAACAAGGTATGGATAACACGTTGGGCTCCCCAGACTCCCTCAGGGTGCTTACTTGGAACGTCCGGGGGCTTAATGACCACCGTAAGCTACGCAAGGTGCTGAATTACTTGAAAAGACAGAATATTGACTTAGCAATGATACAGGAGACCCACCTGCCATTGACTAGTGCGCTGTTGTGTAGCAAGGGTCTGCTTGATAATATTAACATTTCGGGTTTCACCACGCATGCTAGGGGGGTGTTGACATGGGTTAACCCCAGGTCGGCCTTCACGATGGCCCAACTGGACTACGACAGGGACGGTCGTTATGTGCTCTCCAGGTGTCGGGGAAGGGTGCTGAATACATTATTGTGAATGTCTATGGTCCCAATTACGACTCTCCAGAGTTCTTTACTTCACTGGCGAGTACGGTGCAGAAGCACCCGGAAGCGCTATACATTTGGGGAGGGGATTTTAACCTTGTTCGGAACCCTGCTTTGGATAGATCAGGGGGGCCACTGCGGCACCCCTCTGCAGCGGCCAGAGCGCTTCAGAGTGTCATGCTTGGAATGGGCCTATGCGATGTGTGGAGGGTGAGGAACCCGGATGGGGGTGGCTACACACATTACTCCGCTTATCATAACTTATATACCCGTATAGATTACTTGTTGCTTTCTGCGCCTCTATTGAGCCAAGTGTGAGAGTGCTTAGTGCTGCCCCGTACTCTGTCAGACCACTCCCCTCTGGTGCTGGTGCTCGCTACTCCGAAAAAATCCATTACGCCATTTACCTGGCGGTTCCCCCCTTACTCCTTGCTGGACCCTGTTTTTAAGGAAGACATAGCTGACGCCATTGAAACATTTTTTGCTATCAATGTGGGGTCAGTGGATAGTTTCCAGGTTGTCTGGGAGACCTTCAAGGTCTATATTCGGGGTGTAGCTATGGCCAAACATTCGGGGGTCCTCCGCTCTATCTGGAGGAGACTGGTAGACCTAGAGAGGCAATTGGGTGCCCTGGAAAAGCGTCAACTGTCGGATAGCGACGATGCAATATCTAGGGAAATCAGGGTATTGCTGGGTGAATACCAGGACGCCGCTGATGGTGAGCTCAAGCACCTAGGTAAATATGCCACGGCACGGACATATGGAGAAGGTGATCGGCCGGGCTCCGTATTGGTGCAATTATTGAAAGCTAAATGCAGTAAAACGCTGGTCACAGAACTGAAGTCAGCGGACGGGGTGTCATTGTCCGACGAAGCGGACATAGCTGATAGATTCAAGCACTTCTACGCGGAACTGTATAGGACCCGTTCCCCCGGCGCGGAAGAAGACATACTTGCATATCTAGAGCAGATCAAATTGCCATTCCTCACTAACGAACATCGGGAGTTCTTAATGCGGCCTATTGCTCGGGACAAAATAGTGGAAGCCCTGGCAGGTATGAAAACAGCCAGTGCCCCGGGGTCAGATGGCCTCACTGTCGGCTTTTATAAAGCGTTTCTCGATTTATTGCTCCCTGTCCTTACAACGCTATTTGAAGATCTGTGTATATCGGGCACAATGCCACCGACGATGAGGGAGGCGATAATAGTCACTATCCCTAAGCCAGACAAGCCCTTGGATGAGTGTGGGTCCTACCGACCACTCTCGTTGCTCAATGTGGACACCAAGTTATTTGCGAAGATATTGGCCAATCGACTCGTTCCTTTGGCACCACTGTTGGTGGCCCTGGAAAAGGCAGGGTTTATTTCGGACAGGAACCTTACGTACAATCTCCGTACGGTGTTTGGTGCAATTCAACATACGAAACAAGACTCTAAAGCGGCCGCAGTGTTCCTGGACATGGAGAAGGCCTTTGACTCTGTCGAATGGCCCTTCATGTACTTGGTGCTGACTAGAATGGGACTGGGCCCCGTTTTTATACAATTGATTGGAGTGCTGTATAATAATCCCACTGCTCGCATCAAAATAGGTAATTTGGTGACTGACCCAATTACAGTAACAAGAGGGACGAGGCAAGATTGTCCGCTGTCCTCTATCTTATACGCTCTGGTCGCTGAACCGCTGGCCTGTGCGATGCGGGAGTACCATAGTCATAAAGGGGTCTGTTTCCCAAATTATAAGCTCATTGTCTCCACATACGCGGACGACACGCTACTATACGTCCGAGACCCGGAGACAAACCTCTCCTCAGTACTGCGGGAGGTGGTGCATTTTGGTGCGCTGTCGGGACTACGGGTTAATTGGCCTAAATCTGTACTTTTTCCACTTACGCCAGTCACGACGCCATTCGAGCTGGATTACCCGCTACAATGGTCCACGGACGCGATAAGTTATTTAGGTGTTCGCCTCAACACGGATTCGGAGATAGTCTTTAGGGAAAATTATGGCACGGCTCTATATAGGTTAGAGGAGGACGTGGAGACCTGGATTCGGTTACCATTCTCATTACTTGGTAGAATCTCTATCATGAAGATGGTGGTGCTGCCGCGTTTCCTGTTCCTGTTTACCAACATTCCCTTGGTGTTACCTTGCTCATTCTTTCAGAAAATTAATGCATTACTGTTGAAATTGGCCTGGGCAGGTAAGCAAGCGAGGGTGAAATGGCAGATACTCACCCTACCGTATCACCTGGGGGGGCTAGGCGTGCCAGATTTAAATCTGTATTATAGGGCGGCACAGGGTGCCCAAGCCCATCACTGGATACATGGTTCGCCGGAGATACCGTTCCTTCGCATGGAGAAACTTTTCGCTGACCCCCTCCCCCTTCCAGCCATGATTTTTGAGCAGCCTGACCGTAGGACGGGGATACTGGACTCCATTAACTCGACCCGGCATGCGTGGCATAAACTATTACACTTACAGGCGGGTGCACTGTTGTACTCCCCGGGCATGCCCATTGAATGGGCTCTATGGCTACTCCTGTGTAGGGACAAAGGGGTTATTCTTGCATTGAACTCATTAAATATGTTAACTATGGGGGACCTCTTCCAAGATGCCGCGGTTAAGACATGGGAAGAGGTGGAGATCCCAGAAGAACATAGCAGTCTCCTACAGAGGTTTCAGTACCATAGAGTTCGGAGGGCTCTGTGCGGGATCTTGGGAGAAGAAATGCAGGAACCCCCAGATATGCCGGAGCTGTCTTACATAATTAGAGCTAAGTCCCCACGGAAGCTGGTGACTAATACATACAAATTGGCAATGTCCCATAGAGCGAATTATTATACTAAAGCCCGGCTGGCCTGGCAGAGAGACCTACAAAAGACCATTGACGATGACATGTGGACCTACTGCTGTACCAGCACTCGCCGGGTTTCTTTGCATGGTAGGCACAGATTGATACACTTCAAGTATGTTAACAGAGTGTACTACACCCCAGAGAGGTTGCATAGATATGGGATAGATGTGGGACACAAATTGCAGACTTTTTCCATCTAGCATGGTTATGCCCAGGGGTGTCCGCTTTCTGGGAATTGATCTTCCGGGAATTGGGGAGCATAGTGGAAACGGAGCTTTCCCCGGACCCGGCCATGGCGCTTTTAGGGAACACCAAGACACTGCCTGGGTGTATTCGTAGATTAGTAGATATGGGTCTCCTTATGGCTAAGAGACGAATAGCTATGTGCTGGTCAAGGGGTCCCTTACCTACAATTGCACAATGGTCGCATGACATGCTTTACTGTAGCACGCTGACCGAGAACTTCAGTGAGCTGCTCCCCCCCAGGAGTAGACCCAAGAATTTCTGGGGACTGTACACAACATACTTGCATGCCAGGGGTGCGGGTGCGGATAACGGGGCTCAGGTAGACACTCACGACGTGGATCCAGCCCAGCCCACTTGAATGGTCCTGGGCAGTTGGAGGACCCCCCCCCCCTGTGTCCCCTCTCTTCCACATTTCGGGGATGGAAAGTTTGATGTGTTTGGGATGGGCCCAATACGAGAGCATAGAGTGGGGATGTCCTCCGGGTTGGCGGGTAAAGCCCCTATACAGTACACTGTGCTTCAGATGACCTTCAATCGACGCATGTATGCTAGGCGACTGTCACCCAGATGTAGGCTACGTATGGTGTGTTTGTTAGGTTTTTGTTGTGTTGTCTGCTCATGCGGCACAAAATGTTTCTCTTTCATATCCTGCATATTTTCGCTGCCTGCCCGTAGGGTTGTTGGCCTATTAGCTGTGTATAACTATTCAGTCCAAGATGCTGCCGGCCCCAGGGTTGTAGGCAAATGGCTATGTATGACAGAGCAGACCTGAATAAAATCCCCCCCCCCCAAAAAAAAAGTGCAGGTACTCTCCCGTTGAATGTATTACAGCAGTGCTGAGAAGTGCAGGTACTCTCCCATTGAATGTATTGCAGCAGTGCTGAGAAGCGCAGGTACTCTCCCATTGAATGTATTGCAGCAGTAATGAGAAGTGCAGGTACTCTCCCATTGAATGTCTTGCAGCAGTGATGAGAAGTGCAGGTACTCTCCTGTTGAATGTATTGCTGCAGTGCTGAGAAGTGCAGGTCCTCTCCCATTGAATGTATTTAAGCAGTTATGGGAAGTGCAGGGACTCTCCCGTTGAATGTATTGCAGCAGTACTGAGAAGTGCAGGTACTCTCCTGTTGAATGTATTTCAGTACAGGTACTCTTTCGTTGTATGTATTGCAGCAGTACTGAGAAGTGCAGGTACTCTCTCATTATATGTATTGCAGCAGCGATGAGAAGTGTAGGTACTCTCTCGTTGAATATATTGCAGCAGTGCTGAGAAGTGCAGGTACTCTCCCACTGAATGTATTGCAGCAGTACTGAGAAGTGCAGGTACTCTCCCGTTGAATGTATTGCAGCAGTACTGAGAAGTGCAGGTACTCTCCCGTTGAATGTATTGCAGCAGTGCTGAGAAGTGCAGGTACTCTCCTGTTGAATGTATTTTCAGCAGTGCTGAGAAGTACAGGTACTCTCCCATTGAATGTATTTCAGCAGTGCTGAGAAGTGCAGGTACTCTCCCGTTGAATGTATTGCAGCAGTGCTGAGAAGTGCAGGTACTCTCCCAATGAATGTATTGCAGCAGTAATGAGAAGTGCAGGTACTCTCCCATTGAATGTAATATAGCAGTGCTGAGAAGTGCAGGCACTCTCCCATTGAATGTAATATAGCAGTGCTGAGAAGTGCAGGTACTCTCCCACGGAAGGGCACTGGAGACGACTGAGGGGAGTCTGACACCCTAAGGCAGCTACTGTCTCATGCAAGCAAACTCCTCTGTTTAGAAGGGAGACCCCCGATTTCCTCCCTAAAATATAGATACGTTGTTGAAAAACAAACAACATAGAGTACAAACCTTGCTCAATGATATGAGCCTTGATGGCTTCGAACCCCAAATCTTACCAAATGCCAAGTCACTTGGATTCACCCTGAACACCATCCTCCCCCTCAAAAACACACTTCCAAAAGAACACAAAACAGCTCTTTCTCCAGGAAGCGGCTTCAGAACTGCCATTCAAGACCTTGCACTCTCGCATCTGGATGGTGGTAATGCCCTACTCCATGACCTCTCAGACTCTACAGTGGCATTCTTTGGGGCATTCTACACACCCCAGCAAGCACCTTCTTCCTAATGATCTCCATTGGCTCCCGTTTCCAGACTGCACCACCCTCAAAACCAGCTGCATCGTTTACAAAACATCACAAAGAGCACCCCTACTTATCTTGCAGACAAGGTCACCATCTCTGGTGGTTCTCAGCATCCACAGCTAGTACGTCATCAGGCTACATACTAAGAAGTGTAACAAAGCAAAATCAAGGCAGCAGGTCTTTTCCACCTAGGCACCCAGGATCTGGAACAACATCCCTGTATCCATCAGGACCACCTCAACGATGCTCCATTTTAGGAAAGATTTGAAGACTCACCTCTTTAAGGAAGACTCCATCACAATGCATTAACCGTCCGCAACCCAGTTTCCTTTCCTAACACTCATTGACTTTAAGCTTGCCTTTGTCCATGTACAGAACTCTGCTGCCTTTTGGTTATGTTCACACTATAGAAATACCATATATTGTGTTGTTTTTAAATTTCTCTCTTCAAACTATTGCCTACTCTGATGCAAGTTAATGAAAATATAATTTGCCCTCTAGCTATCTCAAAATCTCCCTCTTGGCTATGGCCACATCTTGGCATGTATCTTTTTCTACCGCCTCATGGATTGGCTGCCAGTAACCCTGAGGGTTGGGGAGGGGTAGGAGAACCTTGGGAGATGGATAGGTGCTCTCCTGATCTTCAAGGTACCCTGGGAGGAGGATGCCGCTGGGTTTCCTCATAGGCCTACATGGTCTCACTCAACTGCCATGTACCTGAAATATGGGAGAGACAATCAGCATCTGTGAGAAGTTGGCCTGGTATATGCTGTCCACTAGTTATAGTGGGCACCTTGCACCAGTCCAAACGACCTTTATTGATGATAGGTTTAAAGACAACCTTTATTGAAAGCTATCCTAGTGGTAGCTATGGAGAGCAGCCTTCAGGCTAAGTCTTGAAGGAGTGTTAAGCTGTTTGTTTTACCAATTATAATCTCGTGAATGACCAAATGAAAAGAGAACCACACCAGGTATATAAATAAAATATATGTATTTATTACTAAACACTACCCAATAGTCTCTTTATGAGGCTAGAGGTCAAAGTACACAAGTTACAAGTCGAATAGCACAGTAAATTAGCACAATATACGATTAGCCCCAGGGGCGTACCAAACCATATATTAAGAAAGTGGTATAAGAACCACGACTTAAGTAGACACAAGGCCTAGAGCCTGTAGAATCGCTGGGACCCCAAGGAACCACCCAAGGTAGTGACACAGGGGACCCACGGGGGCTGTGTGCAGTGTGTGAACACAGCCGCAAGCTCCGTTAAAGTCTATGGGAAAGTCGCGGTACGAATTTTAGAGTTTAAGGACACTTAGAAATGGACTAGGACCAAACCCTCTTGGACTTAGACAGTTCTAGGGTTAACACCCACGGGAGCACCGGAGTACTCGAGTTACCTCACCCAGGGAAGCCGGGTGCATAGGTGTCGAATGGTGTCGGGTCGCGTCGTCGATTTCAATGGCAGCCTGCAACGAAGTGCTGCTGCCGGGAAGATGCGAAGTGTCCGAAGAGATCCAAGCCTGGATTGAAGGTGAGAAGAACCTGAAAGCAGAGGGGACAGAGTCTGGGTCACTTGCCAGTGACCAAGGGCACAATAGGCGGATGCCCACCGATGTCGGGTGTTTCAGGTGAAAGAGGTGAAGCTTGACTCTTCAGCCACGCGGCCCTGGAGGCATCGACGAAAACTAGGAGCTGGATTCGAGCTGACCACAAAGGATGTCGAGTGCTGCAGTGTTGGTGTCCGGATTGAACACAACAAGCCTTGTTAACAGCAACCCATGCAGAAAGGAGAAAGATGCTTCGGTCCAGACCAGCAAGATCTGAGGGACTCACCACTCGGTGGGGAGTCAGGGCACGTCTGGAGCAACCAGGAAAACCCAAAGAAAATCAGAGTTGCCTTCACAGGGACCCACCAGTTGACGGACCAGGGATCGCAAAGGAGCCTCAAGCGGAAATGCCAGAAGCGAGCCCACGGAACACTCGTGGAGTGTAGGCTCACAATCTTTGGTACAAATGGTGCTCGGGGTCTGGGCTACAAGTAACCCAAAGCAGGACTTCAAGAGACGTCGAGAAGTTAATGCACTAGCAAATGTGCACGGTGACCAGGAGTTCCGGTTCCACGCTACTCACGAGGGCTGTGGGTCTCAGCTTTGCTGGGGACTCGGGTCGGCCTCTGAGATGTCTGGAAATCCTCTTCCTGTGTTGCAGATGCTTCGGAGTCCAGCAGGAGCTTTGGAGATGCAGACCAGCAAAATGCTTCATTGGTGCCTGCCAAGCAGGGGAGTCACTCCTTGACCCCAAGGGAGATTTCTTCAGTCCGCTAGTCTTGAGTAGAGCGTCGAAGTTCCAGGATTCAGCTTCAGAGTTTCGTCCAGGGATATCTAAAGTCCTGTTGCCAGGGGTTCCTTACTTATACCTAAGAAAGGGGTTGGACTAACTCTGAGGACCCACCTATGGGAGGGTTTGGAAAGAAGGGTGGCTACACCCATTTCCTTTGTCCAGTTTCGCGCCAGAGCAGGGGCTGGCAGCCCCTGGAACTGGTTTGAACTGGGGTATGCATGAGGACACCAAATGTGCCCCCAGTGCAGGACTTCAAAGCACTCTTGGAGTGCACCCACCCAGCCCTAATCCACTAAGGCCTGTCTGGGAGGTGGTAACACCTCCCTGGGACAGGAAACCTATTGTCCAGGCCTCCCCTGCCGGAGTTTCGGTCAGCAGCAGGAGGCCAGACTCGTGTCTGTGGCTGCAGCATCCATTTTGTGATGCCAGGCTCTGTAAAGTCTCTACCGGGTATACCGGTGCTGTCATGTCTCTCCCTCTAGAAGGGTGGGATCATACTCCCACACCAGTTACTGGTGTGGGGGTATGATTCCAAGGTGTTTGACACCAAACACGACATGTTTCCGTGCAGCCATCCCAAAGTTAGCATTTACCGTTTAAGATATAATGCACTTAAGAGTCTATGGTCAGGCTGCACCACAGACAACCCCGGAGAGGAGATTCCAAAGGCTGCATAGGGGCTCTGCTCATGCAGGGGCACCCTCTCACATAAAACCAAGCACCCTTCCTTCAGGATTGATAAGGCATGCCATAGGGGTGACTGATAGGTTTCTATGTGCAGTGATAGGTGAGATATAGTGAACCTCTATCTCTGTAAGGGGTGCATGCACCACCTTACTCAGGCTGCTGTAGCAGTCCTGTGGTGTCATTTTGGAGGGCCTTCCAGGGGTGGCACAATACATGCTTCAGCCCCTGGTAGGCCTCTGGGGTACCTATGCCCTGGGTACATAGTATACCATATACTAGGGACTTATAAGGGCACCCCAGAATCCAATCTGAAGTCTACCTAAGGTACATGGAATCCATTTAGAGAGGAAGCAGCTAGGCTGGGGTCCTGGATAGCAGGGCCCCAGCCAGACTAAAGTCGAAAAACAGTGATACATCAGCAAAAAGTGGGGGTAACCATAAGAGGCAGATCCTACTCTCCTACAGCATCTTTGTAGTCTGTTGCTTCAGCCCGTCTTCAATATCGAGGCTCCACCCCTTGAGGCTAATGCTCCAGAACAAATCGTCCTCCAAGTATTGTGACTGCTGGTCCAGAACTCAGCACCCTGCAATCCTTGTGCATGCTGCTCCAGAACCCTGCAGCCTGCAGCTCCTCTGGTGGTAGATACTTGACATGTTCCATCCGGTTCACTGACAGAATATCGAACACACAAATATCGTGTGGCCAGAATATCGTGTCAAAAATATCGAGGACAAGAATATCGAGTAGGTAAGTGCAAATAGATAGGTATAAATGTACTATTCTTAACTCCAGATCTACGTACCTTGAAGATATATATATTGTCAAAGTACATATATGTGGAGTTATATATAGTAAAACTTTACTTACCCATAAGAAATGACCTTCACAATATTCTTGTCCTCGATATTTTTGACACGATATTCTGTCCCACGATATTTGTGTTTTCGATATTTTGTCCACACACCGTTCCATCCTGGCCTATATGGCTCCATGGGCTATGGGGAAGACCGGTGTCAGTAGTTCCCACTATTGACTTTGTCCCTTATCCATTAGGGGGAGTAGGTACTCGTGCCAGCTTCCCTTTTAACAGTCTCCTGTCCAGCCAGCCCGCAGTCCACCACCCTCTGCTGCCCGTTGGTGCCTCCTCTGCTCCGTCTTCTGCTCATTTTGCCCTCTATCTTTTGCGTTCTCTGCTCCCATCTGCCAGCTACTTCTTGCTTTTCTCTGCCCTTTTCTGCCTCTATTTCTGCCTCTGTTTTGTGCCTTTCTCCACTCATTCTACCTCTGTTTTTGCCTTTTTCCGTTCTTTTCTTCAACGGTTTTGTGCCTTTCTCAGCTTGTTCTGCCTCTGTTTTTGACTTTTTGCAGCTTGTTTCTGCCTCTGTTCTTGCCTCTTTCTGCTTGTTTCTGCCTCTGTTTTTGCCTTTTTCTGCCTCTGTTTTTGCCGTTCCATTCGTCTCGGCCCCCTTCCCGTCATTTCCCTCCTCCCACCACCCTGCGTCCACCCTCCCCAGAACCTACTTAATGGAGGCCACAGTGCGGCCGCGCCGCTATCGTGCCAAAGAATCACCCAAGGCAAGACTGTCAGCACCCATCTGCACCAGGACCACGCCCAGCGCCAGGACTTCTGGTCCTCCCCCATCTACTGCTACACCTCCAAGGAGCTCCTGATCCTGGACCCCGGGCACCACAACAACAGCTGCTTCACATCCTCCCCACGATCAACCAAATCACCACCCTCTCTTCGGACGTTGCATTCATCACTGAAACGTGGCCCAACCCCTCCTCGAGCCCCGACATCGTCACTGTCACTTCCAACTTCTATAAGATGATACACCAAAACCACACCAGCAAACACGGCGGGGGCATCACCATCATCTTTAGGGAAACTATCCGATACACCATCCCCAATGCCTCTCATGAAACACCTCAACTTCCGCTAACAGACCAATGCTAAGACTACGATAAGAGACACCCTCGCCAACAGGCCCCGGGACCCCAACCACCGTTCTGCGACAAATTCTCCAACCTCATCGCCCCCCTAGCCGTCAACTCCATCACCCTCCTGGAGAACCTGAACAACATTGGCCTTACCCAACTGGTCACCGAACCCACGCACAAAGCCAGACACACACTCAACTCCATCTTTATCTCCAGAGACAGAGTCAAATTAACCCATGTCACTGACCTCACCTGGACCGACCACGTCATCATCCACTTCACCTTCTCTGACCCCTAGCACACCACTCCCAAGAACCACTGCCCTCCCACCGCAGCTGGGGCTAGGTAACCAAGACTCAGTGGACACAGGACCTCAGCACCAACCAGCCTGCAATGTCAACAGACCTTGACCAGGCCGTCCAGAACTTCTCCGCCTGGATCACCAAATGCATCAACAGAGTTGCTCTGTTGAAACCAGGAAAAGCCAATAAAACCTGCAAACAAGCCAGATGGTAAATCTCAGAGCTCAGAACCACCAAGCGCAGTTGTAATCGACACAAGAAGCTATGGCACATCAGTAATAACCCTGCAGACAGAGCCACTGACAAAGCAGCCCTCAGCAACTACCACCTGCGCCTCAAGAATGCCAAGAGGGGGGGGGCGTGGCCAGCTGCCGATCGGAATGGCCGCACACTAGCGCGGCTCCAGAGCCCTCGCTCACTACCCTGTCATAATCCTGCCAATAATCTGCCACAATCACCCAGATACAGGGGGACCGCAGCCCCTGATCCCAGGGGCACACTACACACCCGGGAAAAATCCCTGCTGGACGCCCCGACGGGAGAGGAACAGACGGAGTACACCGGCAGTGGTGAAAGTAAGATGGCGGCGATGCACCTTTGAAAAATCGGACGCCAGCGAAGCACACCAACGATCCGAGCCTCCGGGGGTGCGGGTCAGGGACATCCGTGGAAGTGCAGCGGCGCCACGAGGATAGCGGTAAAGACTCGTGGTGAGGGCGAGACAGACCTGCGAGCAGCCGGAGTGAGCCCCAGAAAGATCTCCAGTGACGGTGCGCCGACCGGCGGAGCTCCAGGACGGTGAGAGCGAGAGAGGCCCTGCAGCAAGGGAGTAGACCATGACGCTCTACGTCTGGGAGGAGGTGAGCAAGTAAAGGGGCCGCAGGTCCCTGACGGGGTTCCAGACAATGCGGTGCGCTGCAGGGTGCGCAGGTGAGGCCGGGAGAGACAATAAGCCCGGGGCCCTGGGAGCAGTGGAGGTTCTATGCATGGAGGAAAGAGATTGGCACGTAAAACAGGCAGGACATAGCCCGCATTGACAGGGGCTCGCTGTAATAACGGATCAGCTCTAAGGTGCAATACAGGGCTGACAGGGAATCACCAAGCTAAGACCTTCCCCAGGGTGTAAGATCAAGGGGCAGTTTGCGGTGTATAATTCCCTCAGGAGAGGAGTGGGGGCCCAGGTGCTCACAACGGTGAAAAGGCGAACTCCCTCTGTGACATCCACTGGCAACTGGCAACCCTGTAATCCCTCTCCTGCCCACATCGCCTACTTTTTCGAGTCAGTGAGGGGTGCAGAGACCAGGAAACCCGACAGGCCGCTAGAGGTGAGGATCCCCTGGGCAGGCAGCGGGGAGTACTGGGTCTGATCCCTGGGCATTTAATCATTTTCTAGTAAGGGACGACCTAAAAATGGCAGGAGGGAGAGGAAATAAAACGTTGATGCAGACTAAACTGGATAAGTATGCATGGACCAAGACTGGAGAAGATCAAGAGGCAACACAATCTGAGGTCCACGATAATTCACAACCGCCCCAGACGCAGCAAGATCTAACGCTTCAGGACATTATGGCGGCGATCACGGGGGTACGCACTTCCCTGGAATCCCGTCTAGACACAGTGAACATAGAGGTCTCCCTCATCAGGGCGGACCTTCGAAAGATGGACACCAGAGTCAAGGAGGTCGAGGAAGCAACCATGGACCTCACCAAAGACACCGCCTTGCTTAAAAAAGAAGTGCAGCAATTGCAAGACAGTCAGACCAAAATGGAAGCGCAACTCAATGAGTATTAAGGGAGAGCACGGAGAAATAATGTGCACATTTTAGGTGTTCCGGTACGCGCAGAAGGGCAGGCAACTGATCTCTTTGTCGAGGACTTAATTACTAAACGATTGCAGCCAAAGAGACTCTCAAATTACTTTTCTATTGAACGCACCCATCGAGTCCCAGGGGGGAGACTGAAGCCGGGAGCTCCTCCACGACCGATAATAGCTCGAGTCTTTAACTTCCGAGATCGGGACGTTATACTTCAAGCCGCACGCGCCAACCCACCAGTCCAACTGGAAAACAGTACGATCTCCTTCTTTCCTGACTTTACCACGAAAGTCCAAAATCAACGACGTAGCTTCCTGGCGGTCAAAAAGGCGCTGCGAGACAAAGAAATAAAATATGCTATGCTTTTTCCAGCGAAACTCAGAGTAGAAACAGAAGGCAAAAAGTGGTTCTTTTCCTCCCCCGAAGAGGCATGGGACTGGCTGGAGGGCTGGCGTCGAGTAGAGAAGCCCCATAAGGAGCGACACGGTGGTCCCCGAAATAATAGAACGGAACACTTCACTGGGCCAAGAGGCGACGCTACTAGTAAAGAGTCGGACTCGGCATCAAGAGACTGAAGCAGCAGTGACTCTGGTTTATCAACGGAAGTGCAGACCACAATTTAGTGATGTTGGGGAGTCTAGTAGTGCACTTAAGAGGCCACAGGAGAATCCTCCATGGAAAAGTCTGGCTGAGTAAACCCACCTACACTGTACCAAAGATCGTGGGAAGCGGCAGGTAGAGCGACGGACTTCCTACTCGGAAACTCGCAGTCCAGAGGTGGTAGCAGGCTCCTCGTTGGTTGAGCCATGGACGACATCTGCTACAGCTAAGTGACTCTATGGGGCTGGGCTGTGCATTTGTGACACTGCAGGGGTACTGCCCCTGAAACAATAGCATTTGTTATACCCGTGTATACTCTCCCAGAGACGGGGGAATCGTGGAACTTGATACTGAGTGTTAAATCATATGGAGTATGGGGTCTAACCACATAATATAGTTCGTTTAGTGACATAGTTAGAGGTGGGCAGGGGAAGGGGAGGGCTAGGGGCTGTAGCCAGGCACCTATAAATGGAGGGTGGGACGACAGGCACTCTGCCTAGTTGGGGAGTGGGTAGTTCAGAATCCACTGGCAGGGGGGCAGGGAGGGGGGATTTGTGGGTAGGGTGGGATGGGGTATTGTTTTGTTTATGTAATCGAATCACAAGGTTTGGCATACTTGAATCGGCCACAGGTTGCATTGTTCCCAGAGATTTGCTCCTAGGCTTATTTAGCACTAATCTAACTGAACCATGGTGGGAGGATGGATAGAAACTTCCCTCTCTGTCTTGACCTCGAACGTTCGCGGGTTGGGGGATAAAATAAAACGGGGTATTGTGTTACAATATCTCAAAAGGCAAGCCCCGGATCTGGTCCTGTTACAGGAAACGCACCTGGTGGGAAATAAGTGTAACGCCCTGACGCGTTGGGGTTATAAACTCCTGGTCCACGTGGGATACACTTCAGGGTCTAGGGGAACAGGAATCCTAGTTAAAAAAAGTCTCGCACTCACTCCCATACGGACATGGGCAGACCCCCAGGGGAGATTTGCCGTCCTAGAGGCAAGTTGGGAGGGTAGAGCACTAAATGTAATCTCAGCATACCTTCCGCCAGCATTGGGTAAGGAGTCACTTACAGACCTAGGGAAAATTATGGTGGACCTGCCGATGGGAACCCTTGTCCTAGGTGGGGATTTCAATATGACCATGGACGAGCAGTTAGATAGACAACCAGTGCGACCCCAAGCACGACCCAATACTTATATGTCAGAGTTTACTAAGGCCATGGGACTCACAGATGTATGGCGCTATTTTCACCCAGACTTTACCCACTTCACTTACTATTCCAATGCCCATAAAAGTCTATCCCGAATAGATTACTTCTTGACACACGTGGCAGATGTCGGGAATTTCCGCAGTTCACGATGCCTGCCAATAGGCATCACTGATCACTCTCCCGTGTGGTTAGAATTCACACACTATAACCAGAGACAAAAGAATACAATAGTCATTACTCCCTGGCTGCTCAAAATCTCGGATATAAAGGAAAGCTTACTAACACATACAGAACACTATTTCACCGAAAACGTTGGCTCAGTGGACTCGGCACAAATAATATGGGAGGCTTTTAATGCGGTCCTGAAAGGGCAGGCACTGGCACTTAAGGCGGGTTATAAGAAACAACAGCAGGAGCCACTAGTTCAGCTGGAGAGCGAACTCCAGCAGCTTGAGTCGGAGCACGCACAATCGCCTAGCGAACAGATGGCCCATCAACTAAATATTAAGCAATCAGAGTATAAAACCTTGGCGGAGGAGCGGGTAAGAGCCCGGATGCGGGACACAAGACACAGGCTTTATGAGCTGGGAGATAGGGCGGGCAAAATGCTAGCATGGCTGGAAAAAAGGGAGCAGGGAGAGCGATGGTTCCCTAGATTAAAACTCGGCAACGGACAACACATTTCAGATCCACAAGCGATTGCAGATGCATTTGCGGATCATTTGGAAGCGGTTTATACCTCCTCGACTACCGCCACGGCAGAGGATTCCTGTCAATTACTAGCAGATATTCGATTGCCGATCCTGTCCATTGAAGACAGGGATCTCCTGGAGGAGGATCTCTCCGATGAGGAGATCCGCCTGGCCATCAATAGCATACAGTCGGGAAAGGCCATGGGACCCAATGGGATCCCTATCGAATTCCTAAAAACGACGGCCTCACATGTTGCACCTCACCTGAGAGAAATGTACAACGAGAGTTGTGAAAGAGGTGTCCTGCCAGAGGACCAGAGGCTGGCCTCCATTGTGGTCATTCGTAAGCCGGGGAACCCTGCGGAAAGCTGCAGATCCTACAGACCGATCTCGCTAATAAACATAGAAGCAAAAATCCTTGCTAAGCTCCTGGCGTCTCGCCTGATTTCAAAGATTCCTTCCCTAGTCCATGCGGATCAGTCGGGCTTTGTGCCAGGCCGGAACACCGCATTAAAGATCCGTCGCCTTCACAATGTTCTTGGCCTCCAACAATTTATAGACGAGGACGCTGTGGTACTGTCGCTGGACGCCAAAATGGCATTTGACTCCATAGAATGGCCATATCTTTTTCAGGTGCTGCGATGCTTGGGGTTCGGCCCAAAATGTATTAATTGGATTCAGCTGCTCTATACTGACCTAAAAGGCCAGGTCAGAGTCAATAATCGCTTGTCCAGAACATTCTCCCTAAAAGGAGGCACCCGTCAGGGTTGCCCCCTGTCTCCCCTGATTTTTTCGCTAATACTTGAACCGCTAGCCTCGTGGGTGAGAGGAGATCCACTGCTTAGGGGGTTGAAGTGGGCAGAAGGACAGGAAGATAGGATATCTCTCTATGCGGACGATATCCTGCTTTATCTAGCGTCCCCCGTAACTCGGTGCACAAATCTTGAATATCTTCACGAATTTCAGTAAATATTCTGGCTACTCAATTAACTGGACTAAGTCGGTGATTTGCGCGATTCAGGGTCCAATTCCACAACTCCCCACAGGGTGTGAGGTGGAAATAGCAACTGTGGGATTCCGATACCTCGGAATTTATATAACTCCAGATCCTCAGACTTTTTACGACCACAACCTGGCCGTGCCCCTGGCGAGACTGCGTTGTGACATTGCACATTGGAGGTTGCTTCCCCTCTCCTTACTAGGACGCGCTGCCCTCTTTAAGTTGTTGGCGCTTTCCCGGTTTTTATATATCCTTCAAAACTGTCCACATAAGGGCCCCTATTCCTATTTTGGGAGTATAGAGAGTGAGGTCAGAACGCTGCTATGGGATGGGAGAGCGCCCCGTATAGCTTTACATAAATTAACAAAGGGTTGGTACGGTGGAGGTATCGCACTTCCCGATATGCGATTATATTATTGGGCCTCACAACTAATAGTGGTGAATCATTGGATATATCGTTCACCGATGGACCCGGCGTATTTGCTGGATAAGTATCAAGTGGGCAGAGAGGGCTACCTTGGAGCCCTCTACTCGAAAGTTCGGAAAGATCGTTATCTGGGCCCCACAGCCCATACCGTGGAGATCTGGCACCAAGCTAATCGACGCCTAGGATGGTTGAATAAGCTGACCCAAGCCACTCCACTATGGTCCACCCAGCAACTAATATCCCTATGTCACCAACCCGGTTTTGATAGATGGGATACTATAGGTATCTCAAACATAGGCCACTTAGTTAAAAAGGGGAAAATATTAACATTTGCGTAACTAGGGGAACACTATGACCTAGCTCAAGGTGAGATTTTCCGATACCTACAGATCCGTCACGCTCTAAAAGCAGCACTCCCCGATCTAGCGGATATACCGCAGTCCTCACCCTTAGAGGATCGATTGCTCTCTGAACCACTGTCAGGAAAAGCTGTATCACTGACATACAAGAAATTATGTGACAACATGCCGGATCCGTTTCATACTCTTCGAGAACGGTGGCAAGCTGATATCGGGCAAATTGAAGATGATGATTGGCAGACAGCGCTAATGTCCCCAAGGGAAGCGGCTATTCCTCTCAGGCTCTGCTTGATTCAGTTAAAAGTCCTACATAGAACCTATCTCACCGTGGTCACACTAGCAAAAATAGGGAATAGACCAGATACGGTGTGTCTCCGCCGATGCCAGCAAGAGGCAACCTTTACCATATTATATGGGAATGTCCACGTATACAAATCCTATGGGAGAAAGCCACATACAGAGGGCACTAGGGAAGGAGATTGCCCTAACACCGCACTTAGGGCTCCTTAATATATGGGGGGCTACAGACCTTACGGAGGTGGAACAACAAATGGCCACACTGGGTTATACACTAGTGAAAAGAGCAATTGCAATAAAGTGGGGGGTGGGAGAGGAGCCATTGTCGAAACACTGGACACAGGAATTAGATAAATGTATGATAGCAGAAAAAGAAGTGTACAAGTCCAGGGGATGTCCTAAGAAATGGGACAAGAAATGGGGCAAATGGAACATGTACCGACGGGAATTGTGTACCTCACCTCCCGCAGATGTGGAAATGAGAAAGAATACCGGAAATGATGCAGGGGTTGATGGCTGAGTTAACTGATGACCGATTCCTTGAAATATATAAATGTGTTGTGATATATGCAATCAAAAGCTTTGTGATTTATATGTTTTTTCAAACCAATTAAAAAAAATTTTTTAAAAAAAGAATGCCAAGAGAGCAGCCATCACTGCCCTCATCGATACTGAAGCCAACCACATGAAAGGGACTCTTCAAAACTGTCAAGGAATTCTCTGATCCGACAGTCACAGAGAACACCATCCACCCTTCCCAAGAACTCTGTGACACCCTCTTGGACTACTTCCAACTCAAAATCGCCACCATCTACAACTTCGACCCCCAACCCATCCCTCTCAGCCTCGACAACCTCAACCTCCCACCGAACACCAGCCAAATTATCACCACCTGGTCTCCATTTTCCACTCACACCACCACGGCCATCATCTCGTCCACCCACTCCATGGTGCCTACCGACACCTGCCCCCACCATCTTTTCAACCTCAGGATCAACCCAATAAGCACGGAGCTCACCAGCCTCCCCATCACCAGCATTTCCAACAGCAACCTTCCCGGAAAGATGGAAACATGGAGAGGTCAGACCCTTACTAAAGAAATCTGCCGACACCAGCGACCTCAAAAACTACCGACCATTTTCATGGCTCTCCAAACTAGCCAAATTACTTGAGAAAGCCATCAACCAAAAGCTCACCGAATACCTGGAACACAACCACCTCTTCAACATCTCACAATCAGGATTCCGTGCCAATCACAGCACTGAGACAGTACTGATTGCTGCCACAGATGGCATCCTAACTCTCCTCGACCATGGAGAAATTGTGGCCCTGATCCTCCTTGATCTCTCTACTGCATTCAACACCATCTCGCACCACACCCTCATCGACAGACTCTACAACATCAATGTACAAAACAAAGTGGATCGCCTCCTTCCTTACAGGGCGCACACAGAGCATCCGACTGCCTCCATTTACCTCTGCGGCCTAACTCAAGGATCATCCTTCAGGCCCACCCTGTTCAACATCTACATGACCCCCTTGCAGACGTCGTCAGATTCCATGAACTCAACATAATCTCCTATGCAGATGACAATCATCTAATCCTGTCACTCACAAAGGACTCCTCCAACTCCAAAACCAACTTCTGCATAAGCCTGGGCAGTGAACTCCGCTCTGCTCGCGGATTTTGTAGAGTTTTCTGCACTCCGCATTACGCGGAGCTCGCGGAGTTCAGAAAAAGTTCAGAAAAACTCCGCTCTGTGTAGCGGAGCAGAGTTTTTTTTCCCTCACTCGCGCTTGTCAACATCAAGTTGACGAGGAAGGAAAATCCACATCCCGGCGAGATTTTTCCGCATTCGCCCTCGTCAACGTCAAGTTGGTGAGTGAGAGTGAGGGAAATCTACCTCCCGGCGAGATTTCTCAACGCGGGCTGTCGGATTTCTCAAGGCGAGTGGCTGCATATGCTTGCACCCACTCACATTGAGAAACCGTCCGTTCGCGTTGAGAAAGCTGCCGCTTGAGTAGAAAATCTACTCGAGCGGCAGAAAGGAAGCAGTGCCCACTTGCGCTGTACATGGTGCCATTCGCGATAATTTCACAGCGCGGAAAAACACCCGGTGCTGAAAATGACTGCGAACGGCATTTTTAATGCACTCCACAGCTTGTGGAGCTCTGCGTAGTGCGGCTGAGTTTTTTTTGCACTTTGCGCAGAAGTCCGAGAACTCCGCCCAGGCTTACTTCTGCAACGCCAAATGGATGAGAGACAACTGCCTCAAACTCAACTCCAACAAAACAGAAGTGCTTTTCTTTGGGAAGAACACCTCCGCATGGGACCACAACTGGTGGACAGCAGAGCTCAGTCATACACCCACACCGACCGACCATGCACGCAACCTCGGCATCATCCTAGACAGCCAACTATTTTGAAGAGATATAGTTTAGCAGCAAAGTTACTCTAGTATCTGAGTTTCAGTGTGTCCTTCACCATATTATCAAACTGTGTGATCCTGGTAAAACACTTTCTGTGACCTGACCATGGCTCGGTTCCTCTCTCCCGTCATTTGGGAGGGCTATAGGCAATGCAGTTCATAGTGTGCGATGTGCAGGAAGACAAAGTGATTAAAATTGACCCAGTAAATAGCCCCCGAGTACTTTCATCCCCATTTCCAATCCTTGCAAGTCCCATGATGTTATGTAAACAGCAACAGTGCACTGGAATGGTTTTGATATGTGTTGAAGGTATATACTCCCTTTTGTGTCTTTGGGATAATTTAAAGGAATTCCTATTTACCTCAGATATCCATAGTGTAAAAGGTATTCCTAATTTTCTCTGGATTGCTTTTCACGATGGCATTGCAAAGAAAAATAAAACTATTCTGCAAAACGTAGCTCTGCTGACCCATTTTGTAGCATTAAATTGGGATATTTGCAACATAAATTGATAAAACAAAATCACGATTTTTACAAGGTTGTCCCAAACGAAAACTTTTGCAGACCACATAGGGTTGCAAAGTTTTCCATAGTTCTTAGTGAAGATTGGTAAAACATCTTTGCAACTCTCACCCCTCCCCCACACCCCCCCTCCCCCTTTGGTTGCTGCTTTTCCCTTGTAACGCACTTGCGCGGCCATTTTGCTGCTTCAAATATTAATAAATAGCCTCCCTGCTCCAGAATGTCCCAGGGGGGAGCGAGTCTCATATTCACACCCCAGAAGGCGGATATTCTGTACTCTGCCAGACAATTTAATTAAATTGCGCCTTCTGCGTTCCCACAATCCGTGCCGGTGCAGCGCTCCCAGGAACAGTGAGCCGTGCAGCTGCCGCTCAGTGCACACATACATACACCTGCTAAAGAGCTTTCAGTCTGATGCTGCCACACACAACCTTTTGTTATGTTGTGTTTATTATTATGTTCTGCTTGTCCGCCAATTACTTGCCCCTATAGTGTGGCGGTGCAGGTGCTCGCAGGCCTGGTGTGAGTGGCAGGGTGATAGACCACAACATAGACGTGTGCCTGCCCCGGAACTTGGCGGCTCTCTTTATTTGAGCTCCGACGTCATGTCCGGACAATACCAGCGCCAGCCCTGAGCCGCGGGAGACATCTGGGAACATTCCTCTTACAATGGCCTGCTGTCTTGGTTGGACACCCCTTGCACCTAGCAGAAGGGGCGCCATTAATCGCATCACAAGCAGGAGCGGAGGCAAGGAGAGGGCTGTCAGCTATGTCTATTATGGTCAAGAGGTCGCATGACATCAGTGGGAGGTGATGGTCGGCCGGAGGCCTCTTAAGGGTCCTGGGGTCAAGGGCTCAGCCACATCTTCCTCAGCTGCACACACCTGTGGTCAGAGCTGACTGAGCTGATTGACACCTGAAGCAGGGCTTTAAGTGGGCCAAGTCCTGCTGGTACTCAGCACCGGCAGTTCTGAAAAGCAGTTGCTGAGACGGGTCCCTAACGGGCTCTCCATTTTCACCCTCAAGATGCTGACTGTGCGTGCAGCTGATTAATTTGCGGATTAGTACTGGTTCCTTAACACTCAATGCAGTGAAAGGTCACGTTGATAAATAATACTTTGATGGACCGCTGGAGGTGCGCTTGCCCCCGTGTGGTTTTCAAACCTGTGAAATGAACTCAACAGACCAGACTACATCCTATTATCAACTCTTGTAGTCCCCTACTTAGCTTTCTCAGGGTCATTCAACATGTGAAATTTTCGTCCAGAAGATGGTCTAGCAGATGCCTTCACCACATAGACCGAAACGTCGACAATTGCACCCATTTTCTTTGTGATTTTTCACTATAGGAATTGTTTTCTGTATGATTAGTTACAATTTCCCTATGTATATAGTGTATGGAATGGGTGACCACACAAATGACAATGAGATAAGAATGACAACAGAAAATTTGAAAATCTCGGTCATTGTGTGCTTATATGTTCAGATTGTGTACCCTTTAATATATTGTTTCCACATAAATTTGTGTTTCAAGAAGTATACACCTGTCTGTGTTTTGTTCCTCTACAGTTCTTTATAGATCTGTTCATGTTAAAACAAGTAATTAATTTTCTGAAATAATTTAATGTAAGCTACTTCTCAGAGCTTACCACAGAAGATTTCTTAAAAACTTGAAAATAAGCAGAAGAAAATATCCCTTGTAGGCACTGTTACATGTTGATGTGGTACTCAGCACCGGCAGTTCTGAAAAGCAGGTGCTGAGACGGGTCCCTATCGGGCTCTCCATTTTCACCCTCAGGGTGAAAAAAAAGATCTTAACTGTGCAGCAGTACCACCCTTCACTGCCTGTCATGTAACTTCTTAAAGAGACTCTTTATGTTCTTTCACAGCCTCATCATTTCAGAACTGAAGCATTTTCAATATTATATACAATGAAGCCATAGTTGTTGCTTATTTATTTTATGCAGCTAACAACCATTGGCAAAGCCAATAGCCCTGACTTCTTGTAGGTGTAATGTTACTTGTTGTATTATATATCTGAATGCAATGACAAAAGCAGCAAAATACCAGTTGGGCGGCACACTATGCCAAGCACAGATTTTTACCTTGCGTATTTTTAAACCATGCTCTTAATTACATCGGCCACGCCCCTTTGAGAGACCCCCCCTGGTTTTTTCATTCCACTTAAAACTTAAAGCCCTTCCATGAAGGATCCCTGGAGGAAAGGGTTGCGGAGTTCTGAGTGCAGGTAGTGCTGGGTGTAGTGTTTAGCGCTCCAGTGCTTGGAGTGCTAGACACGGAAGTCCCTGCACTGCATCCGCAGGCCAGGCGTGGCCTGCGGGGAAAGCCAATAAAAAGGAAGGCGCTCGCTCGGGGGCGGCACTTCCGGCCAGAGTCACTGGGGTCCGAGTCTGTATTTTAGCGCTGCGACCCCGCACCCCTGCGCGTCGCACCCTCTGATAGCGGACACAACACTGGCGACGAGGAGGGCCGAGACCCTCGCTCGCACCATCGGAACAGCGCCGGAGGCAATCTCCCCGCCCGACGGCCTCCGCGATCTCGCGAGGCGGATGAACCAGCGGATCGGCGCGCACGCGATCGGGTGAGTTAGCCCCCGCTGTGCGGCGCCCGTACTCCTGGCAGCGCCGCAGTACGCCACACGGCGTTTGTCGATCTCTGGAAGCACCGGCAAGGCAGGGGGAGGTACCGCGCTCCCATGCGCCCATCCCCCGCCACACCACGCGCACGTGACTGTGGCATTCGCACCACCAGGCAACGACAACGAGAGGGACAGGCCTCGTAGCCAGGCATTTCAGTCCCGCACCAGCCTCCCATGACCGGCATCACTCTACTGAAGCGCACCTGCCGCTCTGGCTCCCACACGCAACTCCAGAGGTACCTGGCCAATTTTCCCCCTGCACCACGCGCTACCTGCCGCTTGGACCCTGCTTTGCCAAGGCACGGACAGCATACTCACCACCAGTCCACCGCCTCACTGGGGATCAACGGGGCACGGGTGTAGCGAAGCACTGCGTCCATTCTCGGCTGGCCCACCATGGGGGATGAGAACCCGGCCCCAGCGCAGGTCCACATCCCGTTCCAACACGCAGCGTCTGGCGTGCTGCCACCCTTCAGTGAGCTCGAAGACCCGGCGACAGCGTCTCCTCGGTGGAGGGTTTGGTTCGAACGCCTAAACAACTACTTCATTGCTACGAGGGAGTCCGATGGCGCGATCAAGCGGTCCCTCCTCCTCCATTATGCCGGAGACGAGATCTTCAAGCTTTTCAAGCACCTGCCGACCACAGGGGCCGCGACAGACTACAACGCGGCGGTGGCCGCATTGGACGCCCATTTCGACCCCCAGCTCAACCCAGACTTTGAGCGTTTCAAGTTGCGCCAAGCGCGCCAAAGGGAGGGGGAATCGATAGACGCGTTCTACGCCCGCCTACGTGAACTCGCCAGCACGTGTACCGAGGATGACCAGCCCAAAGAAATCAGGGCCCAGATCATCCAAGGCTGCAGGAACAAAACCCTGAGGGGTCTCATACTCCGTCAACCGAGGATCGCACTGGATGACATCCTCATTCTAGCGAGGTCCCATGACCTGTCTGCGGCCAGGGCGAATGTAATGGACCAAGCCCTCACTAAACCGGCGGGACGCACAGAGACAATCAAGATAGAAGGGCAGACGCGATCAGGACGAAGGCCCGCGCAGAGGTCACACGAAAGCCAAGGTCCGATGCACCCAGGTCACGTTGTGGTTACTGTGGACACGAGCCACACGCAGCGAAGGACTGCCCTGCCCAAGGAAAACTCTGCACCAACTGTGGGATCCCAAATCACTTCGTGGCAGTATGTCGAAGACGGAACCGAGGCCGCAACTCCCGAGGCCCCAAACTGCCATCACGCGCAGTCCGTCACCTCTCAGTGACAGAAGCCGCCGCACCAGAAGAGGCGCCGAGGACCAGTCGCAGATATCAAAGGCCAGTCGACTCATCCTCGGAGGATGACGAGGAGGAGGCGTACCTCATCTCGTTCACACAGGAGCTCAAACGACGCCGCAGGCCTCAACCGACCTGCGTAATCAAGATCGCCGGCTCAGAGGTCAAAGCAGTTATTGACACGGGGGCATCGGTGAACGTGATGGGCCTGCAACAGTATCGACGGTTACGACCGTGCCCGCCCGTCGTTCCATCGCGAACCCGAATCTATGCGTACGGAGCCCATACACCGCTGCCGCTGAAAGGGAAGATAGTGGTCCCAATCAAAACATAAGAGCAGGAAGTAATAGCCACCATCCATGTGATCGACAGAGAGGCAGACACCCTTCTGAGCAGCCAGATGGCCGAGGATCTGGGGTTAGTCTCTTTCGCCCGAAGCGTGCAGGCTCATCAAGTAGACGAACTGCTGGGCCAGTTCCCGGAGCTATTCCAAGGTTTGGGCCGCATCAAGTGTGACCCCATCAAGCTGCACATCGACAAGACCGTCGCCCCGGTGGCCCTAAGACACCGAAGAGTCCCATTTCACCTGAGGCCCCTGGTGGAGAAGGAGTTGGAACTTTTGGAAGCACAAGGCGTCATAGAAAAAGTATACGGACCGACACCGTGGGTGTCGCCGCTAGTCATCGCAGAGAAACCCAAGCAACCCGGGGCCATACGCCTATGCATAGATATGAGACTGCCAAACAAAGCCATCAGGCGAGAACGCCATATTACACCAACGATGGACGACATCATTGCCGACGTAAATGGGTCAAGGTGGTTTTCCAAAATCGACCTAAACGCTGGATACCACCAGCTACCCCTGTCCAAGGAAAGTAGGTACATCACCACCTTTAGCACCCACCTTGGACTAAGGAGGTATAAGAGATTGAACTTTTGAATTTCCTCAGCGGCGGAGGTATTCCAGAACACGATAAGAGAAATGCTGTTGGGTCTGCCAGGCGTCCTCAACGTCAGTGACGATATCCTGATTCATTCAGCAACAGCCGCCGACCACCACAAACACCTCCGAAACACACTCAAGCGCCTGAGCGAGCACGGGGCCACACTCCACAGAGGCAAATGCCAGTTCTTTCAGCCATCTCTGGAATTCTTTGGGTATGTCTTCAACCAAGAAGGCATTCAAGTGGACCCGCGAAAATCCCATGCCATCAAGAGCGTGCCTGCCCCCACAACAGCCACGGAAGTAAGGAGCTTCCTCGGGATGGCCACCTACTGCGGGAGGTTCATCCCGGACCTGGCAACCCAAGCAGAGCCCCTCAGAGCTCTGACCAAAACCGACGCCAAATGGAAGTGGGGACAACAGGAAGAAGAGGCTGGCCTATTTCGACCCGGGAAAACGAACAGAAGTCCTCGTCGACGCAAGCCCAGTAGGGCTCGGAGCAATCCTGGCGCAGGAACAAGAACCCGGCAGATGGGCGGCGTTGTCATTCGCCAGCAGGTCCCTCACGCCCACCGAGACCAGGTACGCGCAGATAGAGCGCGAGACGCTCGCTATCAAATGGGCCTGTAACCATTTTCATCTATATCTAAAGGGACAACCATTCACCATGGTCACTGACCACCAACCCCTCGTGACACTCTTCAAAGGGACCGCCCCACATCTGCCACCACGTATCGAGAGATGGGCCGTGCAACTACAGCCCTACGAGATGGAGGTCGTGTACCAACCCAGGGCTAAGAACCCGGCTGATTTCTTGTCACGTCATCCGACGCCACAGACGCCCGAAGGGGACGACGAAGACACCGAACAGTACCTCAACATGGTATCCACGGCTGCATGCCCGCGGGCCATGACTCTGGAGGAGATCAAGGAAGCCGCTCGAGAGGACAGTGTATACAACCGGACCCTCCACGCAGTCCAGACAGGGTCGTGGAAAGACTATCTACACCAAGCGAATGCCTGGGACCCGGAAGACAAAGAAAGGCTCACAAAAATGTGGCGAGTAAGGAGCGATCTCAGCGCCACAGAAGACGGACTCTTACTGCGAGGGGCGCGACTGGTCATTCCACAAGCGTTGAGAGATCGAGCAACCCAGCTCATCCACGGAGGCCACCAAGGGGCCACGAAGATGAGGGCACGGATGAGGGAAAAGGTCTGGTTCCCTGAGCTCGAACAAATGGTTGATGACCTGGTACGCCGCTGCCCGTCCTGCCAATTGACCAGCGCACCGTCACGACCGATCCCAGTCATCACAGAGGAGGCATGCAAAGAGCACTGGTCCAAAGTGAGTGTGGATTTTGGGAGCTTCCCAGACGGAAGACACACACTCGTGCTCGTCGATGCGTTCTCTAAATACCCAGCGGTAGAGATGGTAGCCTCCACCGCATTCACCCACGTACGCCCAGTCCTCGAGAAAACTTTCGCCGTGTTTGGGCTCCCTCAGGAGATTAGAAGTGACAACGGACCACCGTACCAGGGATCAGAATTCGCCTCGTTCCTACAACAACGAGGGATACACCACCGCCCAATCACGCCACAATGGCCGCAGGCCAACGGCGATGTGGAAAGGTTCATGCGAATGCTGAACAAGACATTCCATGCATAGCCACGCTGGAACAGGCCGACCCGGAAAAACGACTGCACGAATTCCTGAGGGAATACAGGAGTACCCCGCATTGCACCACGCAACGGAGCCCCTGGTCACTAATGCTACAGGGCCCAAGGAGAGCCTGATGCCAGCCTGCCCAAGGTGGACACCACCGCCGCTGGATGCCAAAGCAACACAAGACCGGCGGGAGCACCGGAACAGGCAGGCCAGCGCCAAACGACGTGCCCGGCCACGGGACCTTCAGCCAGGATCGACGGTTATCCTCAAAGACCGCCGACCTGGAGGAAAGTTTAGAACCCACTACGAGCCCAGCACCTGGACGGTGGTGGCTAATCATGGTACAATGGTGACCGCCAGGAGAGGACGAGAAGATGTGTCAAGAAATGTCTTGTGGTTCAAAGAAGTCCCCGCCAGCCCCATGGAGAGACAGAGTCCCGGACCATCGCCAGACCCGTTTGGCGGGCCCCCAGAGACTGTTGAACAGGACACAAGTCACAACAGAGGTGCCGAGGGGTCGGGCACCAACATCCAGCTGGGCCCCCACAGAGCCACCGAGGGTGAGAGTCCCGAAGGGGCACGTAGAGAGCGCCACACTAGGAACTACGATCTATGGCCCAACCCCCGCCCAAGTCAGCGACTACGAGACTTTGCCTGCTGATAAGAATACCCAGAAACGGCAACTCGAAAGGTCCACGACGGCGCTGCTCCACGGTGAGAGAGACTACTTTGAACTCGAACTAACTGTTTAATGTTCGTGTTTTCAAGAACTGAGTTAGGAAGGGATGTAGTGTTTAGCGCTCCAGTGCTTGGAGTGCTAGACACGGAAGTCCCTGCACTGCATCCGCAGGCCAGGCGTGGCCTGCGGGGAAAGCCAATAAAAAGGAAGGCGCTCGCTCGGGGGCGGCACTTCCGGCCAGAGTCACTGGGGTCCGAGTCTGTATTTTAGCGCTGCGACCCCGCACCCCTGCGCGTCGCACCCTGTGATAGCGGACACAACACTGGGGAGGGGCTACTGGTGACGTGGCAGAGTTTTACATTTCCGGACCAATTTATGTAAGTTAATGAAGCGGCACCATCGTGTTGTTTGCCTCACTTGGAGCGGCAGGGTGGCCGTGCTGACGCAGGGTCAGGGGACAATATTGGTTTTTCATATCTTGCATGTGTGGAGGCCATGGCTCGGGTAGGGGGAACTCATAGGAACGCAGGAGGATTGCCCATGTGGTCAGGTGGCATGTGGATACGGCACGTGGGGGGAGGTTCCAATGTGGCGGCACACCGATCACGTGGTTGTGGTCCCACGAAGGGCCTGATTCCAGCACTGGGTGGTGTGTTTTCGGGGCCCGAGGGTCTGTGAATGGACTTAAAGAGGGATGCACCACTAATTGCCTGATCACAGGGCAGCATGTTGATGTTGCATGTGGGGAGACCCCCAATTTTTGCGGCATGCCGATTTGTGCAGTTTTTTTCAGTGCCCTTCGCGCAGTGGTGCCCGGTCAGGCAGTATAAAATTGTGCATGGGGTCCGCTTACCCCAATCGAAGCCCCTTCTACATACAGCATGTTGATGCTGCATGTGGGGAGGGGGAGCTCCGATATGGTGGCACGCGGATCGCATCTCGTGGAAGGTGCAGATCGAGCAGCATACCTGGTAACCCTTTGTGACATTTCCTGTTTTATTGATGTGAGCACGTGTAGTGTTGATTGCATGTAGATAATATATATAATATGTGTGTGATATAAAAGCTCTCTGAGTTTCAAAGTTTCCCGTAACGCTTAATTTCAGTATATCCAGCACAACATATTACACAGAGCTTATCTCACCCCATCCAGGATTCACAGAATATTCGGATCTCCCTCAAGCTGCCAGCGGTGTCAAGCCCCCGATGCAGACATGGCACACATGTTCTTTGTCCCGTGGCTGCGGACTTGTGGCGTGAGGTAACAAACATATTAGCTGGCATAACGGGGAGAGCTGATCTTTGCACTATAACGAGTGGTCTCTTGGGACTGTTCAGGTGTAGGAAAGTGGGGGGTGCTGTAAATCGCTTCTTGGATTTAGTGATGGGAATGGTGCACAGATTAATCGCCATGAACTGGAAGGCTGCCGTGCTGCTCACCTTTGGACATTGGTTCACAGCGACACTCAAGTGGGGTAGGGCTGAGACGGCGGTGTAGCGACGGGAGGAGGCGCAGGGATTGCGTAATATACCAATTGCAGCAGATTGGGAAGGCTTGTTGGATGAGTTGCAGATGGTCCAGGAGGAATCTCCTGACTGTGAGTGAGGCGTCTTGTTGGATATTTAAAGGGTAGCGCCATCTGGGACGCCGCCTGTCCTCCCCTCTTCTTGTGATTGTTGGACAGGCGGTGGGAGACAAGGGGGTGATGGGTGGTGGGATCGAGCTCCTTCTGTGCAAAGATCCCTGAGCGATGGGGTGAGAGCCTGGGGCTGGTGGTTGTGGAAATGTGTGGGGCTGCTTCCTTGATGGAGGGCCCTTTTGGGTACAGACGAGATTGTCATGGCTTATTGTTTCTATGTTCAATTCATTTGATTATTCCTTTAATGAACCAATGACTCCTGCTAGCACTGGTATCACCTGAAATATGCATAGTGCTTATAGTGGGATCCTGCTACAGTGATATATAGTACGTACACATAAAACTGCACTAATCTGTGACAACATTTTATAAAGATGGTTAAAAAAATGTGGTTTTGGCTTTGGTGAGCTCCCTCAACGGTTGGGTGAGTGTGGTCAAGTCTTTGATAAATCACCCACAATAGTTCACCATCCACAGAAAGATGCACACTTTAGGCACGCGTGACGGGGCTGGAGCTGTGTTGTTGTCTCGCACCTTGTCAGGGGCTACACCGGCAGCGGAGAACCAATAGTCTGAAAAAATGATGCTTGACCAGAATTCACACTTTTCTCTGAGAAGCGTTCGTCCATTGTCCCGGAGCCTCTGCAGTGTGCTTCTCAGCCCGACGTTGTGTTCCTCTACAGATGTGGCGCACACGAGGATGTCATTGCTGCTATTTATGACTCCACGGAGTCCCACCAGAACTTCCTGCATTATATTCTGGAACACCTCAGCAGCACTCTGAAATTAAGTCTTTTGTACCTGCGTAGGCCTTTGTGTGTCAAAAACGTTGTTATGTATCATGAGTGGTGGTGTAGCGGGATCCGGTGCAACCAGATCGATGGTCCATTTGTGAACCTCAGCCTGCCCTGCTCAGTTCGCTGTCGATGTCATAGACTGTTGGGGTGATATGCCTTTCTCTTCGAATGGCTACATTTGGCAGCTGCATGTCTACAAATATTCTCACGCCCTCTCACTGGTGCTTGGGCTTCCGTGTGACAACGATCGGGGACACAGAGAGTACGGGGCCCCTCTACTTTCTCAATAATGTCCACTTTCTCTAGTTTCTGTAGTTCAGCTTCCACTTTGGGTCTTAGGTGAAAGCTACTCTTTGATGTCTTAAAGCAACCGGCTGAACTGACTGATGTGGATTGCCTCAGTCTTGTTTTTTTAGGCACCCAATGCCCTTAAAAATGTCTAGGAAGTCCGCCAATTGGCATCAAATTCGCTGGTCTGCACACATAGTGCAAGTTCCATGAGCTGGAGCTCTTCTGCCGTTTGACAGCTCAGTAGCATGCCTGTGCCTTCTTGGGTGACACATTCGATGGAGGTAGCCATCTGATGGTCATGAGCGATGTTAGCCATGAACCGGCCTTTCAGTGATAATGAATGTGTCTGGTCATGTGCGCAGGCACTGACCTTTGCAGGCCTGAGGAGCAGTCCAGAGTGTAGGCTCTCATACGTCTCTCTTGCCATTATCATGATCAAGGCACCTGTGTCGATGATAGTTGTTATCTTTGTCGCTCCCGTAAGGACCTGCCATTTTGGTAGTGCGTCGGGTGTGGGCCAGATAGTCCGGCCTTTAGTACCATGTAGACCACTTCTTTCATGGAATCGCCATCAATATCAATTAGTCCTTCACCTTTTGTGTCCTCTGGAAGGGCTGGCAATTGTGTTTACCACTTTTTATGGCGTCGTACCACTGCGATGGCTTGAGCGGCACACTTTGGTGATATACCCTCTTGCAGGATATACAGGTCTTGCCAAATTCGAGACGCTCTGTTGGGAGATGAGCAGGACCGCCACATGGTTCTCAAATTGGTTGTCGTGGCTTGCCCTTGTTCGCTGATTTGGTGGCCCTGAAAGGTTCACGGGCTCGGTCTTGATCGGCTTATGCAGAAGTGGGATTGTCAGTTATTGCGTCACTTGCATTCTAGTCCTTTTTTTGTCTTCACTCATTTAGGGACCACTTAAATGTGTTGCTCTCGGGTCAATTGTGCTCATCCCAGGCAACCCAGGCAATATAGAATGCATTATCATAAGTGTCCACATTTTGTCAGGTTTTATCCATTCTCAGTATTCCAAGCGGATACTTGCTGCTTGTATATACACATGGCATGGACTTTACACCCACATTTTCTTCGCTTAAGGCCACTTCAGTCGATCCCGGGTATGGTGCTTCAGTATTTGTTTTCAACAATGAATACAGGACCATAAAGTAGGTACTACTTCTGATCAGCTTTTCCCTGTAAATTAAGAGGTGTGCAACCAAATTGTTCATTATATGAATAATCTGCTTTTAGCTAGTTGGGAGATGTAATCTCCCCTTGAAAAATAAAACGTAATTAAAAGAAGAGGCTCTGTTAATTACAAAACATGTAAAGACAATGCAAGCTTCCCTCACATACAGAGCTGGTACAATCAGAGTCGGCGGCAGTGCACACTTCCCTCTCACAGAAAAGGCACAGCACAGCCAGAAGCAATGCAAACCTCCATCATATGCAAACAGGAACAGCACAGCCAGAAGCAATGCAAACCTCCATCATACGCAAACAGGAACAGCACCACCAGCAGCAGTGCAAGCTTCTGCCTCAACACACAAAAGTTAGAGCACAGATAGCGGCAACACAAGCTTTCCTTGCCAATAGGGGGGCACAAGTGCAGCCAGCAGTAGCACAAGATTCCCTCACACAGACAAAGTACGTCACAGCCAGCAGAAGAACAAACACCCTACAACACACAAGGTGTAATACAGCAAGAGCAGTGCAAGCTTCTGTCAGATGCAAACAGGTTCACTACAGCCAGCAGCAGAGCAAACGTCCTTCACACACACAAGGTGTTATACAGCAGGAGAGGTACAAACTTCTGTTAGATGCAAACAGGTTCACCACAGCCGGCAGCAGATCACACATCCTTCACACACAAGGTATAATACTGCAGGAGAGGTACAAGCTTCTGTCAGATGCAAACAGGTTCACCACAGCCAGCAGCAATGCAAACGTCCTTCACACAGAAAAGGTGTAATGCAGCAGGAGCAGTGCAAGCTTCTGTCAGATGCAAACAGGTTCACCACAGCCAGCAGCAATGCACACGTCCTTCAAACACACAAGGTATAATACTGCAGGAGAGGTACACGCTTCTGTCAGATGCAAACAGGTTCACCACAGCCATCAGCAGTGCAACCGTCCTTCACACAGACAAGGTGTAATACAGGAGGAGCAGTGCAAGCTTCTGTCAGATGCAAACAGGTTCACCACAGACAGCAGCAGAGCAAACGCCCTTCACACAGACAAGGCATAATACAGCAGGAGCAGTGCAAGCTTCTGTCAGATGCAAACAGGTTCACTACAGCCAGCAGCAGTGCAAACGTCCTTCCCACACACAAGGTGTAATACAGAGTGAACGGTACAAGCTTCTGTCAGATGCAAACAGGTTCACCACAGCCAGCAGCTGAGCAAACGTCCGTCACACAGACAAGGTGTAATACAGAGTGAGCGGTTCAAGCTTCTGTCAGATGCAAACAGGTTTACTACAGCCAGCAGCAGTGCAAACACCCTTCAACACTCAAGGTGTAATACTGCAGGAGCAGTGCAAGCTTTTGTCAGATGAAACAGGTTCACCACAGCCAGCATCAGAGCGAACGTCCTTCACACACACAAGGTGTTATACAGCAGGAGAGCTACAAGCTTCTGTCAGATGCAAACAGGTTTACCACAGCCAGCAGCAGAGCAAACTTGCTTCACACAGACAAGGTGTAATACAGGAGGAGCAGTGCAAGCTTCTGTCAGATACAAACAGGTTCACCACAGCCAGCAGCAGAGCAAACTTCCTTCACACACAGAATGTGTAATACAGGAGGAGCAGTGCAAGCTTCTGTCAGATGCAAACAGGTTCACTACAGCCAGCAGCAGTGCAAACTTCCTTCACACAGAAAAGGCGTAATACAGGAGGAGCAGAGCAAGTTTCTGTCAGATGCAAACAGGTTCACTACAGCCAGCAGCAGTGAAAACTTCCTTCACACAGAAAAGGTGTAATACAGGAGGAGCAGTGCAAGCTTCTGTCAGATGCAAACAGGTTCACTACAGCCAGCAGCAGTGCAAACTTCCTTCACACACACAAGGTGTAATACAGCAGGAGAGGTACAAACTTGTGTCAGATGCAAACAGGTTCTCCACAGCCAGCTGCAGTGCAAACTTCCTTCACACACACAAGGTGTAATACAGGAGGAGCAGTGCAAGCTTCTGTCAGATGCAAACAGGTTCAGAACAGCCAGCAGCAGAGCAAACGTCCTTCACACACACAAGGTGTTATACAGCAGGAGAGGTACAAACTTCTGTCAGATGCAAACAGGTTCACCACAGCCAGCAGCAATGCAAACTTCCTTCACACAGAAAAGGTGTAATACAGGAGGAGCAGTGCAAGCTTCTGTCTGATGCATACAGGTTCACAACAGACAGCAGCAGAGCAAACTTCCTTCACACACAAGGTATAAGACAGCAGGAGAGGTACAAGCTGCTGTCAGATGCAAACAGGTTCACCACAGCCAGCAGCAGTGCAACCATCCTTCACAAAGACAAGGTGTAATACAAGAGGAGCAGTGCAAGCTTCTGTCAGATGCAAACAGGTTCACCACAGTCAGCAGCAAAGGAAATGTCAACTACACAGATAAAGTAGAGCGCATCCAGCAGCGGCAGAATCTTCCCTCAAAATCACAGCCAGCAGTACCACAAGCTTCCCTCACACTGAAAAAGTACACCACAGCCGGGAGCAGTGCAAGCGTCCCTCATACATAAAATAGGGACAATTAGGCCAGCAGTGATGGAAACTTCCTATACACACAAGCACTGGTTAGAGGCTGACATCAATAACGTTTCTTTTTATAAAGAAAATCTACAGTACACTCAGAAGGAGTGCGGTTGCACACAGAAAGGATACAACACCTATAGCAGCTGTGCAAGAAGCACACATGCAATTCATCTTTACCTACACCCACCAACCTCGAGGTCCGGCGCCAACTGCTAGCTCCAAAGCTGTGCAGTAGTGAGTAGGAACATGTGGCCTGGGACAGCCAGGCAGAAGCATGGTAGCGGGGCTCAGTGGTGGTGTGATTTATCCTTGGCTAAGATTCTCCCAAGGTCTCTCAAAAAGCCCTCATCTCTAGGGCTTTCCCAATATTTCTTTTTGTTCTATGGTAAGCCAAAATGAACCTTGATGCAATTCTGAAAACTTTGTTGGTCCAAAGACAACCTCCCAACTCACATGTTGCCACCAAGTGTCACACTATATCGGTTTCCTTGATACGATCACTCGGTGAGGAGCCGATATCACACGGTGGCAGGAAAGGTGAGCTGGAAACCCTTGCAATGAGTGGGTTTCAAGTAGGCCCGGCATAATTTCAATTACGCCAAAACATTCAGAGTAATTTAAGTAATTCCACGTTGTTCTTTGACGCAGAATTATAGATAATAACACAATTACTCCTGCTTGTGTAATTATAGGTACTTTGGGGAGGGGAAATCCTAGCGCAAGAGCACATTTAGCGAGCACGAGCGGCCACTTGCTATTCATGTTCAACTGCATTTTGCCATATTTTTTAGCGCAAAATGCGTCCTTAAGTCCATTTTGGATGTGAGCATGCATTTGGTGCTAAGGAAATAGCTCTAAATGTTGGGAGCAAGTTGGGGGAAAATCCAACCCCAAGAACACATTTAGGGGTAAATTCACAAGAACGTGCGATAACTACCGCAAGAGTAGCGTAACGCACCTTTCAATATTGCAGCCTATCGCGGGAAAATAACCCTGTGTCAACGTGGAATTCACAACAAGGCGGTAGCAAGCGATAGTCTGCCGAAACCGCGGACAATGTCCGCGATACAACCACCACGATGGAGATAAAAACACAAACCACAACATCAAAAAACACGCGATGGGCCAAAGCGCAATGAGGAAACCAGCGACAAGCAGCGCCAGGCCTGCAACACCCACCTGGCAGGTGTCAAAAATCACCATAAAAGTAGAAAAAACACCCACACACAAACTGACCAACACCCAAGCACCATGGAGGCAGCCGGAGCAGGCGCAGAGGACGAGCGCAACCCAACAAGCACCCCGGACGACCAGCCTGGGACCTCGGGGACAGGGAAGGGCAAGGACAAGAAGACCAGGAAGACCAAGTTCAGTCCGCAGGCGAACAGGATCATAGTCACGGAGGTGATGGAACACCATCAACAACTGTTCGTCACCTCCAACGTGTCATTGGGCACCAAAAATGGAATATGGCGGGACATCGTCGACAAGGTGAATGCCGTCGGAGAGCACAAGCGGACAATGGACGAGGTCAAGAGGTGATGGAATGACATCAAGCGGAAGACCAAGGAGAAACTCACCGCCAACCAGAAGGTAGCAACGCAGACCGGAGGTGGGGCCCAGCACCACAGCTGGAGCTGGATGAGATGGAGGAGCTGGTGTCGACAGTCATCAGTGTGGAGACTGTGGCTGGAGTTGGGGGATCGGGCACAGCTCGACAGGACACAACACAACCTCAACAGGGTGAGTGACCACCAGGTACTGGGGGGACAGGTGGAGATGGCCACAATGGCACACATGCCCAAGCAAGCAGGGCACAGTGCACACCCACAATGACCCTGGGTCCTCGCCCAGACCCACAGACTGTCACAATGTACAATGCCATGCTGTCTGAATGTCAACCTGTACCATGCGGCTACATACATGTGGACACATTGTAATACACCATCTCCCCTTCACATTGCAGGGGCAACGTCAACACCTCCTGCAGAGCAGTCCCAGCCACTCTTCACTGATGACGAGGAGGACAACATCAGCATCGACACCCAAACCATCCAAGACATCATTGACCTCATCCGCCACTCACCTCCAGGATCAGGGCAGCCCAGCCACATCGATGAGACCCCACCCACCACCCAAACCACCCAGCAGGAGGCACCCACAGCCCCGGCACTCTCCCAAGACCCCCAGGAACAACACATGGCCTTCCAACGCCGTGTGCTGGAGGGCCAGAGGGAGACGGCTGAGCAGGTGTGGGTGGGGTTCGACCTCATGGCTACCAAACTGGACGCCATCCATGGGTGTCTACGTCCGCCCCATGGTCTCCAACCAGCCCTGACTGACATCGCTGGAGTCATGACGTGGAGAGAAGAACACCTGTCCGCTCAGAGTGGCTCCAGCGATGCCAGCCGTGAGCTGGCACACATGCGGAGGCTCATGGAGGACATGGTGCAGATGGAGGTGGAAAGGATGGCAGCCACCTCTGCACACCATGAAAATGTAGCAGGGATCTACCATGCCCTGCAGTACTTCATCATGGCATTGCTGCCACAAGGCGTGTCGCAGATGAATGCGGCTGCCCCCACACCATCCACATCTCCGCCCCCTGGTGTGTCAGTGCCTCCCAGTGTGGCAGGCGTATCCACTCAGGCCCCTGATGTGTCAGTGCCTCCCGGTGTGGCAGGCGTATCCACTCAGGCCCCTGATGTGTCAGTGGCACACAGTGCCGCAGCCGGTACTGCAACACCCACAGGTGGGGCAGAGCACACATCCGAGGACGTGGATGGGTTGGCTCTCAGAAGGAGCCACTAGCATACATTTCCGCCACCTGGCCTGTTTCTGCTTGGTCCCGCACATGGCCTCATGACCTTCCACTGACCCCGATACACTCAGATGCACTCACCTTGGACAGCGACATGGACTGCCACATCCTGTTTGACGCCAATGACACGGCGACCAGACTGCGGACTGTACCCTTCCTCTTCCGCAGTACATGTCATCCCCGGATGGACTCTGGCTGGCCCTCCACGTGCCCATATTGTGTAGTGTGCTCGGCATTGCCCTGTACCGCTCCAGCTGCATAACTGCACTGGATGTGCAATAAACATCCAGTGACGCACTGCTGTATCATGTCTTTCATCATTCATGTGTGAATGTGTGGATGAATGTAGGGACAGTGACTTCCCTTGCGTCAATGATGTTCATCCTCTGGGATGCCAGTCAGAGGGTGCTACATTGCATTTTGTGTACCGGGCCCCGTGTACACTACAACAGGGACACACGCATCAGTCACTTCCTTGTCCGGACATGGACTGAACCATGCCCAGAGCCCACGAGTCATTGTTGCAAGCCCTGCGCTGGTCCGGCGTACGGCAGGCCAGACCACTCCGCTAACGCTCTGAGGGGGGGCCCTCATTGCTACCCATCGCAGGCGTACTCGCTGGTGGTGTGCAGGTCACTGGTCTAGTTGTCAGCATGTCACAGCCACTCCCTGAGGGCAGGTTGCACGCACACCACACCCATCTGGCACAGGCATCACAGGCCATGTGACTCCGCCAACATAAGGGGCTGACGACGTCACATTCCCCTCTGCCGGTGGTGACTGGATGACGGACGCTTCACGGTTCTCAATCATTAAGGGCCCATGAGTTTTTGCGCACAGGGTTAGTGGCACACGAGGCCTTGTGGACGGCATGGGCCTACCACCACATGGTGCAGACTGGGGTTGCACAGGGTTAGTGGCACACGGGGCCTTGTGGACGGCACGGGCCTACCACCATGTGGCGCAGACTGGGGTTGCACAGGGTTAGTGGCACATGGGGCCTTGTGGACGGCACAGGCCTACCACCACGTGGCACAGACTGGGGTTGCACAGGGTTAGTGGCACACGGGGCCTTGCGGATGGCACAGGCACCCCGCCACGGGACGGTGACTTTGGGTGCACTGAGTCAGTGGCACCTTAAGCTGCTGAGCGGGTGTGCAGCCTGCGATGATGCCCCGTCCCGGCAGTCCGGACAGCTCAGGTTTTGTGTGCCCTGCTGGACCGCAGTGTAGGCCAGAGCCAGCGGGCAACGCGGGCCTACCGCCACGTGGCGTCGCTTCCGGGATCCCAGAGTTAGTGGCACCCATTGGGCTGAGCGGGTGTGCAGCCTGCGATGGTGCCGGGTGCACTGGTATGTCCTATGCCATGGAGTAATCAAGACCCAGCACCAAACGTGAGACCTGGTGGCCTGTGGAGCGGGCTGCATGATGTGGAGGGTGCCATGTCCGCGGGCCCCGGGCTTGTGGCTTGCAGCGGCATGTGGTGGGACCTCCTGTCTACGCGCCTGTGGCGGAAGGTGAGCATTGATGCCTGGGTGTGCATGGGCGGGCAGGGGATGTTGTCTTGTGCAAGTGTGTGTACTGTGCCAGTCATGTATCTGTACTCTGTTTCAGCTGACGGCTCTGACTCAGATGTGTGACCTGGTGTCCTGCTATACATACCGGCACATGGTTGGAGACACACCGATGGCAGCAGGTGAGCAGTGTGGCCTGCGTGCGTAGTGGCGGGACTCTCTCTCTCTCTCCCTCTCTTCCTCTCTCGCTCCCTCCCTCTCTTCCTCTCTCTCTCCTTCGCTCTCTCTCTGTCCTCTGATGTGCGCAGGACACACCTTCTCATCATGTTTTTTGTCTTACAGGCTGTGACCTACGTATTGTCCCGAGGGGAGAGGCCATGTGTCTTCGTTTCATTTCGGTGTTCATTTTAATAAAGTTTCATTTGTTGCTTCGAAAGTGAATGTGTGCTGCTCATTTCTGTGACGACACATGCATGTCACCAGTTGTGATTGTGCGACATCAAGCGGAATATTTTGTACATGTGTAGGTGTGGCTGATGTGGCATGTCTTTGGTTGGGGGGGGTGCCAGGGAGGGGTGGTCCTGGGGGTGGTGGCGGTGGGTGTTGTGGCCCTCTTGGGTGTCCGGGCCGCATGATGAGTGGCTCCATGGCATCTGTTGCCCTTCGGATGTGGCCCTGGGCTGTGCTCCCTTTTGTGGTGCTGGCTGCCGTCCGACTTTACACCAGGTCAGAGCAGGTGTAGATTTCCTGGTGCTAACGCGCCTTATCGCCTGTTTTGTGTTCTTATCGCAGATGTGGCTGGTCGTTGTGAATGTTGAGGTGTGATGTTGTCACGACTTTTTGCACGGGAACGCCTACTCTGCATCTCATTAGCGATATTTGCGGGGGTCCCTGTGGCGATGTTTTTTGCGGCTGCTATCGCGGGTAAAACTGGTGCTGTGGGCTGTTTACACCAGCTTGTGAATGGGGAGGTATATTTATCACGACTTTGGCTGCGATAAAGTGCCGTTAATTCGGCGATAGCTCCTTGTGAATATTCCCCTTAGTGGTTTCTTAATGCAAAATGTATTCTCGTGCCCATTTTGGACACAAGGGGACATTATGCTCTAAGAACATATTTAGCGAGCAGCTGCTCAAGCTCGATTTTCGTGTGCTGTTGCATTTAGCGCTATATCTTAACGCAAAATGAATTCGAGTCGATTTGGGACATTTTGTGCTAAAAAATAACAATAAACACAGAATTACTCATCTCACATAATTATGCATAATCTTGCGGGATTCAGGTAATTCCGCGTGATTACGCTCATCCCGAGTTTCAAGCTCATTGTTGAGTAGAAAGCTGTCATTGTCCATTAAGGGATATGAAAACTCCCCCGGACATCAGTGGCAGCCTAAGAAAACTTTTGTGTCTTTTTGTAGTGGGGAGATAGGCAGAAGTGCCTCCTTGAGGCGCCCTTTCCAGAGCCATACCCCCTCTTCAAACAGTAAATTGTTGCTAAAGTTGGCAGGTCTTCAATAATGAAAAAAAGATGGAAGGGAGGAGGGGAAGTCACAATCAACAGGTTGCACATTATCGACCGACCCATCCTGTTGGACTAGGACTATTCAATGACAGGATGTGCGGGCGGGGACAGGGCTATTGGTCAGGCTGCAACTGCCATACTAATCAGACCACTTAGACCATGTTCTGATTATCTAATGGTAGCCAATCAGAGTTGCTCAAACATGAAACTGTAAACTCTTTAAAAAATCCTGATTGGTTGCCATCAGCCAATGATGGGTCTCTGTGGGTACACTGTCTTGATTGGTAGTCTGGGACACTCTGCACTGTTTTACAGTTCACAGAGGTACCAACTCCCTGGACACAGGCGGAGGAGGGCAAATACATCTTCACCTCTTTGTAGTCTGCTTCTGAAGCACTTTCGGGCAAGTTTCTTTGTTATCTTGAATAGAAGTCTCAGGCGAAGTTAATAAAAGGTGTATTTCATTTACTTCATATTTTACCATAAACTCTGGTGATTTTCCAATTAGACAAGATCATCAGAAGCAATACAGCTTAAAAGCTGCTGCTCCATGAAGATGGTTGCGTTGCAGTAGTCAGTGCACTAGTGCACATAAAGGCGAGGATGGAGATTCGAAAGAGGAGAGAAAAGGAAATGACAGAAAGGCCAGTAAAAGGAGACAGCAAGAAAAGGACAGAGCAGGAGACAAGAGGAAAAGTGACAATAGCAAGTAATGAAACGAGAACGGAACAGAGATGGAAAAATGTATAAGAACCTTCAAGAAAATAATAGAGCTAGTAAAGTGAGCAGAAAAATAGCAAGGCAACTAAAAGGTAAAGAACCTCAGACTCTGGTTCGACATAAATCAGACCTTTGACCTCAATTATAGTGAAAAACACTGACTTTTCCATCACTAATAGATCGATCAGCAGCTATTCAATTGTGAAGATGTCTCTGGTTGAGCAAATAGGCAACCTTTTTGGAGACACGTACCTTGTCTGTGTGAGGGTTACTGTTCAGTGGTCTGGGCAGGAACCGGAAGTGATATAAAAGGAAGAATGGTCAAGTAGAAGTGACTCAGTTTTTGTGAAAGCTGGTGGCGATGATGAGGAGGGGTGATGTGCTGGGTGCACGAGGGTTATTTGTGCTAGGACCACTCTGCAGGTTAGGTAAGGTAGGAAGCACTTGTTGATTATCAAGAAGGATATTTGCCTAAACTGCAGGAGGAGCTACTATAGGCCGTTAATCTTTTCACTACCAGAATGTATATACACCTCTGCTGGTTCTATTTCCAAAGAAAAATGTGCTTTAGATTGTTTATCACATGTACCCCTTTGGCCTCCTTGTGCACCTGTACATCTGTATGTTTTTTGGTGCTTTCTGACTTGTGCATTTTTATACACCCAGTTTCAATATCTCATTGCAGCCTGAAGATATGATACAAAATGTGGCAATATTTTCATTTTTTCAACACATTTGTCAATATTTTGTTGCATTTCTCAAATGGACAAGCAAAAAATCCTTGAATTCCGAGCCCAAGAACATATTTACCTGGATGTCTGTGGTCTGGCAATACTAAATATGTGTGAGCTTTCATATGAACTTAGTCTGCAGAATCAATTTTGTTATATTAGGGTGGATCACAAAATTGTGACTGTATCACAGTTAGGTTCATTTGATGACAGATATCAAATTCAGGTAAATCCTTCTGTTGGTGGGGGTGTGGTAGGAGAGGTGGTTGAATGGAAGGTGGGAGATTCTGGGCTCCCCCTGCCACCCTCTCTTCATCCTTCCTTCCTCCCACCATCAAAAAAAGAAGATAGAGCTATTGGGCATGGCTGGGGAAGAGCAGGAGCGGGAAAAGCTGCATTTAGCTCCTTTTGTGTCACTACCCACCAGCTAGATCTTGGATGGACCTCGGAGGAGCAAGGCCATCCCACTCAGGACCTCAAAAGTGATGTCACTTACATATTAATGAAGCAAATGGGAAGTGGGCATCAGGGCACCGCATTCAGGTTTGCTGGTGCCCAGAAAGGAATAAGTACCTACAAACTTCTTACCACCCACCCCCAGCACTAGGCAGAGTTTATCCCACATTGGGGCGGACAAAATTAACAAAATATGGCACGAGGGGCCTTTGCCTTATTGACATCTACATACTTCCTAAGGGCATCCTGCGATCACCCTTTCATGACATCTGTATCTACATCAATAGTGCCACAAACCGGTTAGGACTGTGACGAGACCTGTGAGAAAGCCACAAAGAACAACATGTAGAAGGTTTTTATGCATTCCTGAAACATCAGCAGAAGCCTAAATGCAAGTTTTGGTGATTAGCAATCACCATGAGCTTAGGAGGAGATATAAGCATTTAGACATTCCTGAAACATAATACCAAATGTACTCACCTCAGAAAAACCACTGGTCACGATATCTAAACTGCGATATTATCCCTCGCACGCCCTCTGCTTTACTCCTCTGAGAACGTTGTATGACAGAGGCACGCATGGCTGAACCACGTGTGCCTCTACAATGCCACCCTTACCACAAATGCATCGAAGCCATGCATTCCTTTACCACGCATGCCTTCACCATGCATTTTTGTGGTAAAGGCATGATTGGTAAAGGGATTTACGTGGTAAAAATTACCACAACCCTGACCCCCCTCCTGCCCTAATCCCTGAAATCCTATCCCCCTACCGCGCCCCTTCCCTGCCCTAAGCCCTAAAATCTATTCCCCTACCTCGCCCCCCTGCCCTTAGGCCTAAAACCTACCCAGCCCAGACCTTAAAACTACCCCTCCCTGAGGCATAAAACCCTGCCCCTACCAAAAACTACCCTGATCCCAGGCCCCCCGCCCTGAGCCCTAAAACGTACCCCGTGCTGTCCTTAAAACTACCCCTACACCATCCACTGTCCTGAGGCCTAAACCCTGCCACCCATTAAATAAACTACCCTGCCTCCCTGCCCAGAGCTCTAAAACTGACCCCCACGTCTAAAACCTTCCCCCCAAACCCAGCCCCAGCTCTTGAACCTAGCTCGACCCCCTCCCCACGGACTGAGTCCTAAAACACTGCACCCTTCCAAAAACTCCCCCTACCTCCCTGCCCTGAGCCCTAAAACCGACCCCCACCCCTGAAAACTCCACCCAGCCCGTAAAACTGCCCTGTCCCCCTCCCCCTGCCATGAGCTCTAAAACCCTACCCCCTTACAAAAAGTACCCTGACCCCCGCCCTGAGCCCTAAAACCGACGCCAGCCCTAAAAACTACCACCCCCCAACCCGGACACAGCCCCACTTACCTGTCCGCGTCCGGAGCGTCCTGTTACGATGCTTCCTCTTCTTCTCCCCGCCCATCTGAACACTAGACCCCTGTCTACCTTAAGCAGGTATATGCGTGGGTAAGGCAGATGCGTGGTTGAGGCAAATATCTTGCCCCCCACTACTGGAACAAGCTTCCACTGTATGTTCGCACTCGCCCGAATTACTGCAAATTTAGGAAACTCCTCAAATTCCACCTGTTCTGATATTCCCCTTTCTCTTGATCCCTGCTTTTGCAACAGCGCTGAGATGCCTCCGGGTGAGTTGCGCACTATATTAAATATAAAAATAACAAATAAATAACAAATAAGTGTGGTTACTCCTGAGGGGAAATGGCACACGTGGCCCAGCCCAGGTTGCAAAGGCTGTTTCCCCTCTCAGAATACTGATCAGTGACATGACTCCTCTTCACGTGCTCATGAACAGTGATGCACCTTGCTTACAACACATCTCCAAACTTCATGCATCTCTCCCAGCAGGGTGCTTATAGACTGAATTACAAACAATAGCCTTTAAATGATGCACTCCTAAGACCATCCTGAAACCTGATGTAACCTGGGGTATTCCACAAACACATCAGGTGTACAAATTAATATATAAATAATACAAATAGAGTAGCTACTTACTAGACCACCCAGAAATGCTGAGGGAGGTAGTTAGGAACTGATTGATCAATGGGTGGACAGCTGCATAAATGGATGGATGTGTAGATGAATGATTTTATCTGCCCTCTGGTCAACCATCTTTTCCACAGTTCTGATGGTGAGAGCACTGTCTCCCCAGCTGGGCACAGGCTATCATTACCCCCAGCAGACTGCCAACCCTTCAGTTCAGAGCAAATGTCACCCCATTTTGCTTCTCCTTCTTCCCACCAAGATCCTAGAAAAGGACCTTAATAGCGAGTTGTCTTCTTTCCTTGAATGTAACCAGGTTTTGATCCTGCCCAGTCTGTCTTCCATCGTTTCCTAGCACTGACACAGCCCATGTCTAGATCCCGGATGATCTAACACTTGGTAGACAGAGGAGAGTCCACTGGTCTAGTCCTGCTTGACCTTTCTGTGACCTTCGTCAGGGTTTTCCACAAACACCTGCTGGTTCCCCTCTATGAGGTTGGCGTGCAGTCAAAAGGACTAGCTTTGATACATCATACCTACAAAGTTACAATCTAGCCCTGAATTGAGATCGTTATCACAGGGAGTTCCGAAAGGATCTTCCCTTAGTCCTGCACTCTCAAACCTCTATGTCCATCCTTTCGCTGAACTCATCCACTCTTAGGGTCTTTCTTCAATGGCATACGCAGGTGATGCACAATTGGCCATCTGTCTGGAGTTCTCACCTGAGGCTTGTCTTTTCAAGAATGTTTGGTCACCTTAGAATCCTGGATGAGTAACAACTCTCATAAAAATAAAAACTCAAGCATTACTTATAGTCAAACAATTCTCCTCTCTTTGGTCCAGTATCTGGCGACCGGGCGACTAGAGACTCCCCCATTCCTGTGCCGGAGCGCAAGAATCTTGGTTTCTTATTTAATCAGTCTCTCTTACTGACCTCGGACCAGTAAAATGTCCTAATCTTGTTTCTACCACCTTAATCCTCTTCAAAAGATTGTTTTCTTCCTCTCTCGCTCTTCCACATAGATATTTGTCCATAAAGTACTTTTTTGTCATGGTTATTGTAATTCTCTGCACATTGGTCTTCCCTGGTACCTTCTGCACAGACATAAGCGAGTCAAGGATGGGGCTCCTTGCAGAATGTGATGAGAGGCCCTGGGTCCTGAGTTTCCCATATGTCACAAATATTCATTGACCTTGGGCTGAATGGGGCCCCATTGAGGGGTTAGGGGGCCCTCTCAGGGGTCACCCCTTCCCCGCACCCCAGGGATTGCAAGGGCCTGCTTTACGCCCAGGAAGAGAATGCAATATGCAGCAGTCCGCCTCAGTGTCACCCTCCCTGGACATTCTCCTGTGTCCGTCACTGGCCTCCAGTCTCTAAACGGACTGTTTTTATCTCACTGTGACTGGATCATCGGTAGTTTCCTGATGCTGGCTGCCCTCAGTGCTATCTTTCATCCCAGTGTCAGCAGTACTTACCCCCTCACACATACACTCACCTCTTCTACTCACACACTTCTTACACTGGCAACGCTTGTTGTCTTGCCTGCCTCCACACATTGGAATCCTATCTGGACTTGTGCGCTCCTGAGACATTTCTTTTTAGTCCTCGGAGCAGTAATAACCTGACCTTTGACACTTCTAAATAAGGCTAACAATTCTTTCCTCATTTGACACTTTCCTGGGTGACAGCTCTTTATATGTCACCAGAAGATAAAAAAAAAAAATAGATGGTTGGATGAATGGGTTGGGTGGATCGGTACTAAGGGCAGATAAGGATCCCTGGGTCTGCCTAGTTCCTCATTCTCGTTGCCTGCTTTGATACCATAAACCCTACTTTGTCTCCGGTTCTGTCTCTGCTCCTATATTATCACGCCTCCCCGGTGTCTCTCACGTGCCTCGCGGAGCCGACGGCGCGCGCAGTCCCAGTGGGAGCTGTGCGTAATGATGCAGCGATGGCTAATCCCCCGCGCTCTCCGCACCCCCGCTGCCCCCGAGAGAAACCGCAGGATCTGATAAAAATTAAACGATTTTATGGGCCGGGTATGCGAGTTATGCTTATCGTACTGGCGCACATTACAGCTGGGGGAGAGCAGGGCTCGGGGAGGGCCGGCGCCGCTGCTGGCGCGTGGGAAGGCGCATTAGCAGGCCTGGACCAGAAGGTGCCCCGCGGTCTCCGCATCCAGGTGTCCACATCTGATGATGCCGCGTCGTGCGCCAGGAGCTGCATTCTTGCAGGTCTCGTTAATTAGATCTGCCGCCTGGGTGAGACTGACAGAAGCTAATAACGCAAATCTCATTTTTTTTAATTTGCATACAGCTTCAGGTGTTGTTTTCTTCTCTTACCCTGGCTGCTTGCAGGGGCCTTTCATTTCCACGCAAATATTTTTTAGGAGGAACTCAGTAGGAACGATACAGTGTTTCTAAAACATGTGCCCACCATGCGAAGCCCCGCGGCACCTTATTAAGAGAAGTAAACACAGAAACAAGCCACACACGCATCCTGTGGGTATGCAGTTTTCCGACCAGGAGCTCACACTTCTCGGAGTCAACGATTCTTAGCAGTACTATTGTAATTTATAGGCGCCATCCTTTCCAATGCGACTTTGTGAGCTAAAAACAGCCTTTTCTTAAATGTACTTAGCAATTACACACACACTTGGACATGTCCTGTGCTCCACAGTGTGATACAGCTGTAGAGATTTCAAACTGCCCGTTTCAGGCGTGAGAAGCTGAAATAGTCTAGTTAAAAGCTGGCCGAGTTTTAGGCATTTCGCCAGCATGATGTGATAAAAAAAAATATCATAAATAAAAAAAAATACATGTGTAAATATATACAGAGAGAGGCTTTGAGTCATGCCTCTTCATCATTGGTCTGTTCAACTGTCATTCACATTTTGCTGCCGCCCTCACTAGCACAGGGCATGGAACAATTATGCTATTGGCTCTGATGCATTGTGAGCGACATCAAGGGCTTAATCACCACCTAATCACATGTGCACATCCGCCTAAAAAGAAGTACACCTCAATGTCAGGGCTCCTGAGACAGTGCTTTATGTTGGCAATCTTTTTCCTTTATACTCTTCATTATTTTTTTGCTATCCTTGTTTACACTGTCATCAGTTTATAGTAATTCAAAGCCAATAGTTCTTTGTGGCAATAAGTCTTACATTTTCCTGTGTTGTGCACTAAAAATGAAATTGGCACACCTGCCTGCAGTGACGCATGCATACTGTTCTATTAAAATTATAGGAAATGGGTATTTTTTTATGTAAATTTTTATTGCAAGCAGATGGCTGCCATGTTTAGGTGGCATGAATTCTGAATTTACCAAACGTGCCAAGGCTGGCAGTTCCACTGCAGATCAGTTTATGGATGCCAAATTCAAGATGTCTACATATTTATGCCATGGCACTAATGCCTTGGCAATGAAAACAAACGTGGAGCAATAATGCCTTATTTAGAGCAACAGTTTTAATATTTGTGCATTCACAGATTTATTACAACATTGCAACAGCCACATTTGAGTTTATTATCACTGTACAACCAAAGTAACATGAAAAAAACAATTTTTACTGCCCCAAGCATTGCACATAATAATTACTTTACACAGGGAAACAACTACCCTAATTGCCACAAACTCTTTTCAGTATGATTTTACCTTTCTGCACAAATGTAACTCCTTCCATCCTCATTTTGTTTAAATACCATTTGTTAAAATAGGTACATAAGAAAAATCCATGGCATAAGCCACACCTGCAGCTGTGCAGAGTATAATAATCTATTTATTACCATTGTTGAGGGAGGGGCAGCAGGACTCACATGAGACTTCACCTCTTGTGAGTCATGGCTTCTCCCCCAACTCAACAATTGTAAATAAATGAAATATTAACCTGTCAGCATGTGTGTGTATGTATGTATGTGTGTATATATATATATATATACATACATACATGTATATACATACGCATACATATGCATACATATAACGACACACACACACACATATATATATGTATATATATATATACATATATACATGTATATAGATAGATAGATAGATAGATAGATAGATAGATATTACGCAGTGGCTGGCGCCACTGGGTTATTATAGTCAGGTCAGCTGTTCCATAGGAAAAGCATTTTTTTGTGGCACCGTTTGACGAATCGCCACAAAAATTTACAAAAAGATGCTACTTTTTGACTAGTTTTTTCATGGAACGTTTCGGGGTGATTAGTCAAGCGAGGCAGAGAAAAAAGGGGCGCCCGAAAATTCAAAATCCCTATCAATCAATCAATCAATCAGGGGTTTGTTAAAGCGCGACTACTCACCCGTAAGGGTCTCAAGGCGCTAGGGGTGGGGGGGTGCAGGTTCCATCCATCAAGGAGGGGGTCTGTCGAAGAGCCAGGTTTTGAGGTTTCTTGCGAAGATGGGGAGCGATGTTGTCTGTCTGAGGTGGAGCGGAAGGGCGTTCCATGCTTTGGCCGCGAGGAAGGAGAAGGAGCGGCCTCCCGATCTGGTCTTTCTGGTGCGGGGGACCACGGCGTAGGAGAGCTGGGCTGATCGTAGGGTCCTTTGGGGTGCGTGGAATGTGAGTCGGCTGTTCAGGTATGCTGGTCCGGTGCCGTGGAGGGCCTTGTGTGCGTGGGTGAGCATCTTGAAGGTTATTCTCGCCTCGACAGGGAGCCATTGGAGTGTGCGCAGGTGCATTTTCCATAGACTTGTTTCAACAGTGCTACAGTGTGTCAATTCAATATTTATTTAAAGATTTGGATCTCCAATGAGGTCAACATAAAATATACATACAGTTATTACATAATGAACATAATAAAATATAAGCTCAATTAATTTCTCAGACCATTGAAAGATATCAAAAACCCTTCATAGCCAGTTTTAGATTTTTCTTACATAACATAAATGGATATTATCAATTACCCCAATGGGCAAGATGCAAAATAAGGTTATCGGCATAAAGACAAATAAGCAGCTATAATACCCTAGATATAACCTCTACCAAAACAAATGGCAAAAGTCTAGATCCGTTCTAAACAATATATTCTAATTTTGTGCAAAAATACTTTAAAATGGAAGCAACTACATGTGCAAATTTCAAAATAGTATACAGTTATGTATAATAACAGCTTCTTTAGAAAATCAGGTTTTAAATATCAGCAAGAGAGTGGGAGTACAATAAATCCCCAATGTGCAAAGAACAGTTGAATGGCAGCCATAACATGTGCAGGTTTTAAATAGCAGCAAGAGAATGGGAATACCATAAATCCCAAATGTGCATAGAGCAGTTGGATAGCAGCCATAACATGTGCAAAATACAATCTAAAAAGAAATGAGTACTAAGACTTTTTTTACCATAAAGACACTGGGGCCTTATGATTAACAACATTGGGGTCGATTCCGATCTCGGCCGGTAGGGCACCGAATCGGATTCGGCTTAACCGGATCCGATTAGGAGCCCTATTTCCCGACCGATTCGTACGTGCGTCCGGGCGAGCGAGTACAATGCGTGCGCTCGCGAAATCGCCGACCGACTCGTTCGCAGAACCCGACCGCTCCGACCGACTCGCACGGAGACGACTCGCACCGCGCAATGGAGACGTTCCCCGGCCGGGTAAGTACGATGCGCACCTCGACCAGTCCGACCGACTCGCGCAGTCCGGCTCCAAGGAGCTGTCGGAGCCGCACTTTGGGGGTCCGTGTCGGACCCCCCTGTAAGCGTAGCCGCGCGAGTTGCACACAGGGGGGACCCATGGGTCCCCCCTACACGTGCATGTACGGCGCGACCCGCATCAACGCGAACCCGATGTAGGGGGCGCCCTTGTTCGCGTCGTGCCCATTGAGTCAATGGGAGCCTGTGTACGCGTCGTACGACTGGCTCCCATTGACTTCAATGGGAGTCCGACCGAATCGAGTCCGATAGCATACGTACGCATCGTACTCATTCGGTCGGGCTGCTAGGGTCCGATTCGGTCGGAAATCTCTCCGGGTCCGGCTCGGTCGGGGAGATTTCCGGCCAGAATCGGCCCCATAATTGGAGGAAGAGCCGTGTATCTAAAAGGAAAATCTATTAAAAGGATAAAATACAGGCTAAAATATATTCATAAACTCCTTAAAAAAGTTAAATAATTTTACACAAGCTGCTTCATTCTTCGGACAAAAGAGAAAAATTCACGGGCTGATGTTACATTTCTGATTTAGGGGCCGATTCTGATGCGGGTTGGAAAAGCTTCCCGACCGAATCGGTTGGGAAATGGTGTCCGACCCACTCGGATCGGGAAAGTCCGACCGGCGGAGTAGGATGCATCCGGATGCTTCCAGATACGATTTGGTTGAACTCCCATTGACTTCAATGGGAACATTTGTTCCTAACCGCATCAGAATTGGGCCCTCGGTCGGGAAGACACGTTCCCGATCCGATTTGGAAGGAGCAAATGCCGTTAGGAGCCCTTCCTAACCGCATCAGAATCAGGCCCTCGGTCGGGAAGCTTTTCCAACCCGCATCAGAATCGGGCCCACAGTTTTGTAAAAACATCGGGCGAAGCCAACGACGACGACACAGAACCAATGCTGCCTATCTTCGGTGCATCCCCCTCTAAATGAGAAAAGCATTCAGGAAGATCTGCTATATACAAGGAAAAAAGCAGCAAAGCTAATAGACAGCCTTGTTTCAGACCATTTTCTGTAAGTATTACAGATGATAAGCCTTGATTTCCTCCCATTAATACCTGGCACCATGTTTGAGAGTGTAGGGCAATAATTAAAGATAACAAAGGAGAAGGCACTCCCATTTTATATATTTTTCTCCACAATAGTGGCCGGTCTACCTTATCAAAGGCTGTTGAAAAATCTATAAAGGCCGTATATACATTTGACCTACGCAAAATCGTGTATTTCTCCTCAATTAACTTCAACATGGAGATGTTATCCAGGGTGGAGTGATTTTTCCTAAAGCCTGCTTGTTTCATAGGGAGTACCTTCTTCTCCACCACCCATTCAGTGAGGTGATCAAGAATACTACAAGCAAATATTTTTCCCATCGCATCGAATAGAGCTATTTGCCGGTAGTTACCCGGATGATGTCTATGGCCCTTTTTGTACAGAGGGATTCGAATACTTCCAGACCAAGATGGAAGCGTCTTCCCCTGCGAGTAGCAAAAATCAAACAGTGGAGTTAGATAAGTAGCCCACAACATAGGTTCCTTTTTAGGTCTCGCGCCTAGCGTTGCAGTGCGCAGCACTGCTCGCGCAGCGCGAGACCTCTAGAAAGGGCTTCTGAAAACGACCCACACGCTCGTGCGTGTGGTTTTGTTTTCGGGAGCCCACATTGGCTGTAGCGTGCGTTTTTAAAAAACGGCACGCGATTGGGCAAGGCGGGCGCATGTCCCGCCTTTGCTCCTCCCATTCCCGACGGTGGCCAGAACGCGCAGCAGCGCGCGTTCGCCTCGCTGCCCCGCTCCCTCCCCCCGCTCCTCTGTGGTGCGCGCGCACCACTGGTTGAATGTGGCTGTGTTTATTCTCAGACTCTCCTCTCGCGCATTTGCGGTGTGCTTGGTTCCGTCAGGGATAATGGCAGCCTGGGTCGCTGCTTGCAGTGAGTGGGTTACTCCTCCTCCTCTCTGCAGCGGGGGTGTGCTTATCCCTGCCTCTCTACCCTTCTCCTGTTTGCAGACCCTCTACAGCAGGAAGATGGCGACGGACGGTGCGAGCGCCGCTGGGGAAGGAGCTCTTTCCCCTGAGCCGGGGGAACCAGCAGAGAAGGTAAGCGGCCGGGCTCGGCTTGTTTCCCTTGGCTCTATTTCGTGTACTGTGCTCTCTGCACGGCTTGGCAGCTTACGAAGCAAGTTATAGCCTTTGTGGGAAGTTTGTAATTTGAGATCCTGTTGTTTATGGCAACTGATTCACTGTGTGTTCTCTGCATACGCCACAGCAGTAAAGATAACCATCTTTACTACGAGCCTAATTTGCACTTTATTATCCTGTCCCGTTGCTGTCTCCTTTCCCAACACTCGAGAAACTTTTCAAGCCTATCACACTAGTCCAGGCTACTTATGCATCCGCCCTTCTTATTCTGGTAAAAAAGTATGAATACATTACAATTAGCTTACAGTATAAAGGTAGCCTAAAGACAATGTTACCCTTTGTGATAATGTAAAACAAATATGGACAAAATGGTGTTGCTTTATGTATTTTTTTCGAGCTTGCGTTGATGCATTTAATAAATATATTTTTTATTTTAAAAATATGTGTACAATTTACTGTTGTGGAAAATAAAGGAGGGGTGTGGCGTAATGGCCAAAGCTGCCGACTTCGTATCCCGGGGTCATCTTAACATCTTGTGATTCTGGACAAATTACAAAATCTCCCTACCCTACCAAAGACTAATGTGACTTTGTGTAATGTAACTGGTGCTCATGTAAAGCACCCAATACCTTCGGGTTGAGTTTGCTTTGCATAAAAAAACTGCTAAAAAAAAAAGGAAACACTCCCTTCAATTTTTGTATTGGACAGTGCTGCTATATCAAAAGCAGCAAGAGCCCTTTTCCTCTTCCATGTTTCTTCTTCTCTCTTTGTTTGTACCTAACAATATCTCTTCTTAAAAGAAAGTGCCGCTGCATTAAAGGGCACGTAAAATAACTACAAAAGAAGAACTGTTTCACATATACAGTACCCGCACTGTTTCAGATAGAAAGTAACTCTTTGAAAAGAAATGGTTTTGAATTTGCGTTTACACATTTGAGTAATATATTTTTTAATACTTACTTTATTTTACTTATATACTTTACTACAAACAAAAGGCAGTTATCGTTCTTAATTATATATTTAGTGTTAAATAGTGCTTAATTATATTTGAAAGGCAGCGTGTTTTTTAATGTTATTTATTTATTTGAAGGTGCAATGATTATTTAACATGGTAACGGAGCGCATTAATGTGCCAATAAGTATTTTAGGTGATACTCCGCCATATTACACTTCTCGCACACAGTACTTACATCTGAGAACGGGGTAAGCGACCACTCATTACTACTTTTTATGTGGACTAAACATAGGTAGAGCAGGATGGGTGGCGTTATAGTAAAATGAAATTTTGTCTCTTGCTATCTAGTTCTACATCCAGTGCATATATTTTTAGTCACCCTTATTGTTTGTTCATTTCATGTATGTATTTGATTGTAAAAGCCTTTATTTAAATTTTAAATGTGTGTAGGCAAATTGTTTCAGTACTTTTCAAATATGTGTTTGCATGTTGACCTTAAGTTATATTCGCTGAGTACACACTTTGGACGAGTAGATATTTTTGCATTAATTAGTGGCTGCTTTTGCTTTTGGATAGCTTGTTGGGATTTGCTGTTCTAATCCTACTCTGCCCATGTTTTGTTCATTTAGTCCGTAGCCTCCTTTTTTGCAATTTCCCCGTAATGTGAGACGCCCACACAATTCCACAACAAACAATTCCAATACAACACATCTCTCCCTCATACTTCCACCAACGCTATCATCTCTCCCCAACCACCCATTACCCCTCTCATCTCTCCATCTCCCTCACACTCCCACTACCCCCTCTCATCTCACAATTTCACTGCACCTGTAATCTCTCCCTTACACTCTCCATCCCTCTCTATAATTTATGCTCACACATGCTACCTTCCGGTACCTCCTTGCGCTGTGCGCGGCTAAACCTCTTGCCTCCCCTTCTCCCCTAGGTGCCCCTCTCACTTGTCCCCCTCTCTCTCTCTCATACTATCCCTCACCCCTCTCTATCGCTCTTTCACGCACTAATCCTGCCTCTCTCATCTGGTTAACTTTAGCTCTTCGAGCACAATATCTTTCCAGTGCATTTTCTAGGTTTCCGTCCCTCAAACCCACGCTCTCTTCCTCTTCTTTGGGTGTCTTCTGCATACACAAACGCTCGCTCTTTATACACCTATAGTCTGCTATCCCCTGCTTTCTCTCTTTCTCACACACTATTACTGCTCCTCTCTCTGGAGTTCATTCACCACTTCGTGCACAAACAACAGATCCCTCTCTATCTTCCTTTCTATCTATTCCTTGCATCTCTCACCCCTATCTATTCACCATACCACATAATTCTATTACACAAATACACTACACACCACACAATACTAGCCCACACAATTCTACAACTAATAATTCCACTACACACCACAAACATCCACATCACTCCAAACAGAAACATATACTTAAAAGACATTATCAAATACAATGCCAAAAGCTCTAACTCTCGCAAATGCGAGACCTATTGCATTGTAAATGCTTGTTAATTACTGTCATGGGAATTTCCTCAGGACCCATTGCTCCTGAGGCTCTCATTTTTTAAAATAAATCCTACCACTTCACTCGTTGAGGGTGCATATCTGGATTCAGGAATATTAAACGAATAGGGTACGGCAGAGGCAAGGCCGATAGGATTAGGATTCGCAGAGTAGAGTTCTACCAGATGGGATTTCCATTCCTCTTCATTAATAGGAATGAGGAGTGATTTTACTCTTGTGCCGCAGCAATCAGCAATTATTTCCCAATACCTTTTAGAGTTATTTTTTGAGGCCGCCTCTTTTAACTGTACCCAATCGCGATCTTCCTTCATTTGCTTTAAGGAGCGTTTTTTTTCTCTGTCTTTTCCTCTTTAGAAGATTTATTAATTTATTACGTTCGAGAGAAAAATTCAGGAACTGAGCCCTCACTAATTTATTTATATCCCTTTTTAAAGGGAGTATTGGGTTAGAATGCGGTCTCCGTTTAGCTGGAACGTATGAGGATTTACATGTTGCAGCCAAAGTACTTATATTGCGACAAAAGGCTTCAAATAAATTGAATTGAGGAGAATAACATTCGGCCATTATTAAATGCTGCTGATCTTCTATCAGATCTGTTAAATTCTCCTTTAATTTAGAGGTAGCTGGGATATTCCAATGGATTCTACCATTTGTTGCATTAAAGCCTACTGTGCTATCTTTAAAATTCTAGGAACCTACTTTAGCACAAGTAGACTCAAATTTAGAACAGATCAACATATGATCGCTAAAATCATTTTCCAAAACTTCCATACTTATGAGCTTACAAAAGAAATCTGCAGAAACAATGAGATAATCTATATTAGTTCTCCCAGTAGGCGCCTTATGTGTATACTTTGCTGGTATACCGATTTCTAGCCTCCCATTGGCAATTATAAAATCCAAACTTCTCAGACCTTCAAGTAATATAGCTCCTCTTTTATCAGTCCAGCTATTGTTCGGGAACTGAGCAGAGGAATGTTTAAGGCTTCGGTTTTTGGGGCGTTAGCAAATAGCCTTATGCTATGGGAAGAAACTTTAGAATTCAAATCTCCAACCAACATTAAAAACCTGCAATCTTCACTTTCCAAAGTAGTGGAAATAAAAACAAATTGATTTTTAATAAATAAGAGTAAGATGCAACGGGAGGTGAATATGCATTTACAATCAGCAGAGTATCTGGATGATCTTGATCACCCTTAAAATCTTGCTTAATCGCCTGAATTAAGTTAGAGGCATGAAAGAATACTTTATATGACCATCTAAGCCTTGTACTTAGTAATATAGCAATACCTCCTTTAGCATGTCCTCTATTCACAGGGAGCGCAGGACGGCTCAGCACTATATAGTCCTCAATTGACCAGTTCTTTGAGATCCAAGTCTCTTGTAGACATATTATGTCAGCACTCTGCTCTTTCAAAAGTAAGAGTTTACTTTTATTGGTGCTTAAGCCGGCTGTGTTCCAAGAAATCAATTTGAGACTCTTGCTAGGAAGAGTTCCCATACTTTAAGCCTGAGGATCTATTTGTATTTAGGGCCCCTGCTACCCAACTCCACTTCTTATCTTCCTCATCTGAAGACGGAACATAGTGGTTCTTTTCTTCTGTGAGAAGCGAAACTCTCCTTCCCTCTTTACCAAGGGAAATCTGTCATATATTCTCTCTCTCCAGGTGGGGCGGATCCCTTATGGGGATATCTGGAAGGGTATAAAACTGACGATTATGAATCACTTTTTTTAAGACTGGTTCCTCTTCAGGTACCAGAACATCAATGCCACAGCATCGTAATTTATCACTGTTTGACATTATCAGATGAGACGTAACTTTAGATGCAAACGTTACTCTTGCTCCCCTAGGATTATTATATTTTCGAGCCTGAACCGGGCAAGGTCATTACTCTGAATCATTTGAAGGTCAGGAATTTTGGCAAAGCAACTCAATAAAAATGACATGTTCATATACGGCTCATGATAAAAAATGAAAGAAAAATCTAAAATATAAAGTACAGAAAGTGAGTAATGAACTTGACAAGTTACCTCAGTAACAATTTCAGTAGAATTCTAAATAACATTGGTACCTAGGGAGGTAGCAAATAACGTAACATTGGGATTCAGGTTGCTCTGTACTATAGAAGGAACACTTGGATCTAATACGGTTACATCGTGAGAGGATTGAAGTGGGGCACGAGGATTCAATAAAGGTGAACGAGGTCCCAATAAATTAATTTCTGCTTGTCCGTCTTCCTTCTTTATAGTGTTCTGATCAGAGTTCAATGATAAATTTAAAATTAAATTAGGGTTGAAGCGTAGCTGTTTTGCCCTCTTTTATTTATTCTTCGACGTTTTCCCCTTTTTTCCTTCTTCTTCTTCTTGCCAACAATGTTATTTTTGTTCTTCATTTCTTTTTCTTTAGAAGGGGAGCAACCAGCTTTTAATTCCCCCACTATGGGATGTTCAGGATTTTTTACACCAGTATTTAGCAAAATAGGAAAGACTTTTCGTATTGAATTTGATATTTCCTTCTTTGGTTGCTGACAGGGCGAAGAAGCAGTTACTGGAACGGAGTCCTCAGATTCGAAAAGCTGCTGCAGGGAAGAAAGCTGTAATTCGTTGAATATATCTAAATGTTCTTTATCTTTCAATTTATTTTTATTTTCTCTACTAAGAGAGGGCTTACCAGCCTGAGCACCAAAGTCTCGCTCCTTAGCGTAATAGAGAGAGCATGTTTGAGTAGGTTTGATTTGATTGGAATTATCCTCCAAAGATAGGGGAGAAGGGGTCCCCTTACCGGGATTGGGCTCACAAGAAGGAAGTAGGTCTGCTTTACCATGCGAGGGTCTTCGGTCAGAGACTATGGGGCCGATTACGATGGCGGGCAGACAAAGTCCGCCCGCCATCGCATATGCAAAAGGGACCGCCCGCCATAGGTGTGGCGGTCCCGCAGTACACATTAGGATGCGCCCGCCACACTGGCGGGCGCATCCCGTATATTTTACATTGCGGCGGCGGTGCTGCAAGCAGCACCCGCCGCAATGTAAAATAAACATGTTGTGCTTTTACATGCACAACGTGACAGGCACCGCGCGGTGCCTGCCACATTGTACATGCAAAAGCAGAGGGGTACCATAGGTACCCCCATGTGCACCCCCACCCCCAACTATATGGGGGCCCGCTACGGGCCCCCAACAGCAGGAACCGCCAGCCTTTCCATGGCGGCAATGCAGCCATGGAAAGGCTGCTCGCAGCCTGCATCGCAATATGGATGGCGGTGTCTTCCAGACACCGCCACCATATTCCAGCACGTTTTCCGCCGGTCGACGAGTCGACCGGCAGCAGCGGCGGACGGTCTTTCCGTCCGCCGCGGACCCCCAGCCATCATGATATGGCGGGGGTCTTTGCGGTCTGGATGGCGGGCGGATCGCCCCCGCCGGGCCGGCGGTGACCACCGCCCGCCCGGCGGGGGCGATCCGCCCGCCATCGTATCGGCCCCTATGAACTTAGTCAAAGCCAAAAGTGAATCCAGGATATAATCAGAATTACTTACTGATTTCTCCATTAAGGATAAGATAGAAGACAAAACTCTTCAGACATGAACATTTTTGACTCTGGATTATTGATTAAAGGATGAAAGCTTCAAGACAAATCAGGAGTGGCAGACCCTCTTGAATTTGATGTACTAGTTCCACTGTGTGTGCTACTAGAATCACTGACAAAATATCGAAGGCCAGAATATCGACCTACAGAAATATCGACGCAAGAATATCGAAGTCAAGAATATCGACATCCTATCTACATCATGGTAAGTACAAAAATATCGAAAAACAAATATCGATGTCAAAAATATCATCGTTAAAAATATCGTTTTTTATTTAAGTTAAAAAAATAATGTAAAATAAAGTAAATAATACATATAATTAAAATAAACATAGTGAAAAATATTTTAAAATGTTTAAAAATTATAAGTAATATATATGTAATGTAAAAATAAATTAAACATATACATATACTATATAATATATATATACTAATAATTTTTTATAATTATTTTAAAAACTTATAATTTTTAAAAAAATATCATATAATATTATAAATACAACTATACACATAAAACAATAATATAAATAAAAATTAAATAAATATATATAACAAATTAAAAAAATTAAAATTATTTTTAATCTTTTAAAAATTAATTATATACTACATTAACTAAAATAATACAAAAAATATTAGATAGCGGAGGTAATAAAATTACTATTCCAACTCCAAACAGTGCAACAGTAGGGAAAATGTTGGATAGCGTAGGGGTAAAAATTACTATTCCCACCCCAGTGAGTGCAACAGTAGGGAAAGTGTTGGATAGCATAGGGGTAAAAATTACTATTCCCACTCCAGTGAGTGCAACAGTAGGGAAAGTGTTGGATAGCGTAGGGGTTAAAACTACTATTCCCACTCCAGGGAGTGCAACAGTAGGGGAAGTGTTGGATAGCGTAGGGGTTAAAATTACTATTCCCACTCCAGGGAGTGCAACAGTAGGGAAAGTGTTGGATAGCGTAGGGGTAAAAATTACTATTCCCACTGCAGTGAGTGCAACAGTAGGGAAAGTGTTGGATAGTGTAGGGGTAAAAATTACTATTCCCACTCCAGTGAGTGCAACAGTAGGGAAAGTGTTGGATAGCGCAGGGGTTAAATTAACATACTTATTAATTAAATAATTTTTGTAAAATAAATAACATATTAATAATTAATTAACTAAAAAATTAATAATAAATACCAATAAAATTAAATTAATATTTACTTAAATAAAATTACATTACTTCCCACCCTATTCCCCCATAAACACACAACCCGCTACACATAAAAAAGAACACAATTAATTGAATTATCAATTAATCAATTAATAAAAATTAATTACCAATTAGTAACAAATTAACAATAAATTAATTAATAATAACAATAAATAAAAAATAAATTAATTATAATTAATATAATATTAAATTAATCAATGAATAAAAATTAATTACCAATTAATAATTAATTAACAATAAATTAATTATCAATAACAATAAATAAAAAATATTAATTAATTAATTATAATCAAATTACTTCCCACCCTATTCCCCTATAAACCCACAACCCGCTACACATAAAAAGTAACATAATTAATTTAATTATCAATTAATCAATTATTAAAAATTAATTACCAATTAATAATTAATTAACAATAAATTAATTAACAATAACAATAAATACAACAAAAGTAATTATAATTAATATAATGCTAAATTAAGCATTTTTTTTTTTACAAATTAATAATTAATTAACAATAAATTAATCATCAACAACAATAAATAAAAACATATTAATTAATTAATTATAATTAAATTACTTCCCACTGTATTCCCCTATAAACCCACAACCCACTCTGATACTAAAACGCAAAATTTACTTAAACAAAATTACTAATTTCTAAACATTTAATACATATATTTAAAAATAATAAACATACATTACAAAAAATGTTAAACATACATCTAAAATACATACTAAAATACATAACACTAATATAAATATCGATATTATTAACAATGATATTTTTGCTAACGATATTACTTACTTCGATATAAAAAAAACGATATTACTTACCTTAAGGTCGATATTCTGGTCACCGATATTCTTGACATCGATATTCTGTCCCCACGATATTAAAAACTCGATATTAGTGTAGGTCGATATAAAAAAATCGATATTTTGACTGCGTACCGTGCTACTAAACAACTGCATCTTAACCCCTTCGATGCTCATGACGGAATGGTTCCGTCATGAGCATCAGTGCCCCTGTGCTCATGACGGAACCATTCCGTCATGAGGCCAGGAGCACGAAATCCCTCTGCTGCAGACAGCAGAGGGATTTCTCTTTCACCCCTTTGACCTTGGCAGCTGGGGAATTGCTTCCCCAGCTCCCGAGGCCCCTCCCTGGTTTCTGTGCCATGAGGATCAGCGCGCACGTCGCGCTGTCCTCATTGCACAGAAAACGAAAATGAAATGAGCCTTTAGGCTCATTTCAGTTTCACTTTCTATGTGCTCAGGGGCTATCTCAGCCCCCGGGCACGTAGAAAGACGGGAGAGGTATCATTGGAAAGGGAGAATCTCCCTTTCCAATGGTACCCCTCCCAGTGGATCCCTGCTTGGGGATCGCCCCAGGAGGGCGATCCCCAAGCAGGGATCCACCCACTAGACACCAGGGAGGGGGAGCGGCCCCTTGGGCAAGGGCGTTTGCTCCCCCAATTTTGTTTTGGTACTATTTAGACTTTTTGCCCCCTGGGAGTCAGATGGGGGCAGTAGCCCCCAATCTGCCCCCGGGGGCAAAAGCCCACTCGACCCCAGGGATATTTTTGTTTCCCCATAATTTATTAGGGTGGGGGCTGCCCATAAAGGGCATGTCCATGCCCCCACCCCATAAAATTTACAGCCTTTCTGCCCCCCCTGGGGGCAGTTGAGAGCAGTATCCCCCAATCTGCCCCCCGGGGGCAAAAGCCCACTATACGCCAGGGATTTTTTTTTTATTATAATTTGTGGTGGGGGCTGCCCAATATGGGCATGCCCATGCCCCCACCCACCCCCGCAAAAATGACAGCCTTTCTGCCCCCCTGGGGGGCAGCTGGAGCATTAGCCCCAAATCTGCCCCCCGGAGGCAAAAAGCCCAGTAGACGCCAGGGATTTTATGGACAAATTTTAATTAGGTTGGGGGCATTGGCATGCCCATTTTGGGCAGCCCCACCCTAATTAAAATTTGCCCAAAACTCCCTGGCGTCTAATGGACTTTCTGCCCCCTGGGTGGCAGATGGGGCATTAGCCCCCAATCTGCCCCGCCGGGGGGCAAAAAGCCCACTAGACGCCAGGGATTTTTGGGGGCAAATTTGAATTAGGGTGGGGGCTCCCAAAGCGGGCATGCCCATGCCCCCACACCCTCCCCGCAAAAATAACAGCCTTCCTGCCCCCCTGGGGGGCAGATGGGGCAGTAGCCCCCAATCTGCCCCCCCGGGGGGGAAAAAGCCCACTAGGCGCAAGGGATTTTTTGGGGCAAATTTTAATTAGGGTGGGGGCATTGGCATACCCGTTTTGGGCAGCCCCCACCCTAATTAAAATATGCCCAAAAAACTCCCTGGCGTCTAGTGGGCTTTTTGCCCACCCTGGGGGGCAGATTGGGGGCATTAGCCCCCAATCAGCCCCGCCGGGAGGGGCAAAAAGCCCGCTAGTCGCCAGGGATTGTTTTTGGGCAAATTTGAATTAGGGTGGGGGCTGCCCAAAGTGGGCATGCCCATGCCCCCACCCCCTCCCCGCAAAAATTACAGCCTTCCTGCCCCCCCTGGGGGGCATATGGGGCAGTAGCCCCCAATCTGCCCCCCTGGGGGGGCAAAAAGCCCACTAGATGCCAGGGATTTTTTGGGGCAAATTTTAATTAGGGTGGGGGCTGCCCAAAACGGGCATGCCCATGACCCCACCCCTTCCCCCGCAAAAATAACAGCCTTCCTGCCCCCCCTGGGGGGCAGATGGGGCAGTAGTCCCCAATCTGCCCCCGCGGGGGGCAAAAAGCCCACTAGACGCCAGGGATTTTTTTAGACAAATTTTAATTAGGGTGGGGGCATTGGCATGCCCGTTTTGGGTAGCCCCCACCTAATTAAAATTTGCTCAAACTCCCTGGCCTCTATTGGGCTTTTGCCCCCTGGGGGCAGATGGGGGCATTAGCCCCCAATCTGCCCCGCCGGGGGGGGGGGGCAAAAAGCCCACTAGACGCCAGGGAGTTTTTTGGGGCAAATTTGAATTAGGGTTGTGGCTCCCAAAAAGGACATGCCCATGCCCCGACACCCTCCCCCGCAAAAATAACAGCCTTCCTGCCACCCCTGGGGGTCAGATGGGGCAGTAGCCCCCAATCTGCCCCCTCGGGGAGCAAAAGCCCACTAGACGCCAGGGATTTTTTGGGGCAATTTTTAATTAGGGTGGGGGCATTGGCATGCCCGTTTTGGGCAGCCCCACCCTTATTAAAATTTGCCCAAAAACTCCCTGGCGTCTAGTGGACTCCTGGGGGCAGATGGGGGCATTAGCCCCCAAACTGCCCCGCCGGGGGGCAAAAAGCCCACTAGACGCCAGGGATTTTTTGGGGAAATTTGAATTAGGGTGGGGGCTGCCCAAAGCGAGCATGCCCATGCCCCCATACCCTCCCCGCAAAAATTAGAGCCTTCCTGCCCCCCCTGGGGAGCAGATGAGGCAGTAGCCCCCAATCTGCCCCCCGGAGGCAAAAAGCCCACTAGACGCCATGGATTTTTGGGGCAAATTTTTATTAGGGTGGGGGCTGCCCAAAACGGGCATGTCAATGCCCCCACCCCCCACCCGCAACAATTACAGCCTTTCTGCCCCCCTGGGGGAAGATGGGGGCAGTAGCCCCCAATCTGCCCCCCAGGGGGCAAATAGCCCACTAGACGCCAACGATTACGCTGGCTTTTTTATGTGTGGGGGTGGGGGCTGCTCAGAATGGGCATACCAATGCCCCTACCCCCCAAAAAAATAGCCACAGTGTTTCTGCTCCCCTTGGGGGCATATCGGAGCAACCCCACCCCCGATATCCCTCCCCCAGGGCGGCAGAAAGCTGACTAGGAACGGATTAGTTTTTAGCAGTATGCCTACCTGTGGATGTTGGGCCCTAGCGCAGCCGGCACATAGGGAAACCTAGCAAACCTGTACATTTTTGTAAACTAGACACCCAGGGGAATCCAGGATGGGGTGACTTGAGTGGCTCTCACCAGGTTCTGTTACCCAGAATCCCTTGCAAACCTCAAAATGTGTATAAAAAAACACATTTTCCTCACATTTCTGTGGTGGAAAGTTCTGGAATCTGTGTGGATCCACAAAATTCCATGCACCCCGCATTCCCCAAAGTCTTCCGAGAAAAATGGTACCTCACTTGTGTGGGTGGGTCAAGTACCCGCGACAGGCAAGGGCCCAAAACCTAGTGAGGCGACATCAAAATTACCTATCACAAACCAACCTGGTTTTGCACGGGTGGGTTACCTGGGTTTTTGGCCCCGGGGTCGTCGGCCATCTAGGGAAACCTACAAAACCCACACATTTCTAAAAACTAGACACCCGGGGGATTCCAGGGAGGTATGGCTTGCGTGGATCCCCCAACGTTTTCTTACCCAGAATCCCCTGCAAACCTCAAATTTAGCTTTAAAAATCACTTTTTTCACACATTTGTGTGTGGGAAAGTTGTGGCATCACCGGGCTGACACAAATTTCCTACCAGCCAGCGTTCCCCCTGGTCTCCCGATAAAAATGGTGCCTCACTCGGGTGGGAGGCCCAAGTACCCGCGACAGGCAAGGGCCCAATACGTATTGAGGTGACATCAAAATTGCCTATCACAAAACCACCTGGTTTTGCAAGGGGGGTCCCATGACTTTTTGGCCCGGGGCTCGGCGGCCACCTAGAGAAACCTACCAAACCCACACATTTCTGAAAACTAGACACCCGGGGGATTCCAGGGAGATATGGCTTGCGTGGATCCCCCAACGTTTTCTTACCCAGAATCCCCTGCAAACCTCAAATTCTGCCGAAAAATGCACTTTTTTCTCACATTTCTGTGGTGGAAAGTTCTGGAATCTGCGTGGATCCACAAATTTCCTACCACCCAGCATTCCCCTTGTTCTCCCGAGTAAAATGATACCTCACTTGTGTGGGTGGGCCAAAGGCCTGGGCTAGGACGAGCCCAAAACATAGGGATTTATGGTATAGCACCAAGAATTCTAAGCGCTACATTTTTATAAAAATAAGTTTTTAGCCAATTCTGCTTTGGACACCCACACAAGTGAGGTATCATTTTACTCGGGAGAACAAGGGGAACGCTGGGTGGTAGGACATTTGTGCCGGCATGGTGATTCCACACAAAAATATGTGGAAAATGTGTTTTTTTCAGCTAAATTTAAGGTTTGCATTGCATTTTGGGTAGGAAAACGTTGGGGGATCCAGGCAAGCCATACCTCATTGGACTCCCCCGGGTGTCTAGTTTTCAGAAATGTTTGGGTTTGGTTCTTTCCCAAGATGGCCGCCGAGCCCGGAGCCAAAATCTCAGATGCCCCCCCCCCAAAACCAGGTAGTTTTGCTATAGGTAATTTTGAATTGTCCAGAGTACAATTTGGGCCATTTCCTGTTGCAGCCACTGTGCCTACCCACACAAGTGAGGTACCATTTTTATCGGGAGACCTGGGGGAACGCTGAGTGGGAGGAAATTTGTGGATCCACGCAGATTTCAGAACTTCCCACCACAGAAATGTGAGAAAAAAGTGAATTTTTAGGTGAAATTTGAGGTTTGCAGGGGATTCTGGGTAGGAGAATGATGGGGGACCCACGCAAGCCATACCTTGCTGGACTCCCCCGGGCGTCTAGTTTCCAGAAATGTGTGGGTTAGGTAGGTTTCCCTAGATGGCTGCCGAGCCCCAGGCCAAAAACTCATGGGACCCCCATGCAATACCAGGTTGGTTTGTGATAGGTAATTTTGATGTCGCCTCAATAGCTTTTGGGCCCTTGCCTGTCGCGGATCCTTGACCCACCCACGCAAGTGAGGTACCATTTTTATCGGGAGACCTGGTTGAATACTGGGTAGGAGGAAATTTGTGGATCCACGCAGATTGCAGAACTGTCCACCACAGAAATGTGGGGAAAATGTGTTTTTTTTGACAATTTTTTAGGTTTGCAAAGGATTCTGGGTAACAGAACCTGATGGGAGACAGTCACGTCACCCCTTTCTGGATTCCCCTGGGTGTCTAGTTTTCAAAAATGTATAGGTTTGCTATGTTTCCCTAGGTGCCGGCAGAGCTATGGTTCAAAAACTACAGCTAGGCACTTTGCCAAAAAAAGGTCATTTTTCACTGCGAAATTGAGGTGTGTCCACGTTGCGTTTTGCGCCGTTTCCTGTCACGGGCACTAGGCCGACCCACACAAGTGAGGTACCATTTTTCTCGGAAGACTTTGGGGAACGCAGGGTGGGTGGAAATTTGTGGATCCACGCAGATTCCAGAACTTTACACCACAGAAATGTGGGGAAAATTTGTTTTTTTTGACAATTGTTTAGGTTTGCAAGGGATTCTGGGTAACAGAACCTGGTGGGAGGCAGTCAAGTCACCCCATCCTGGATTCCCCTGGATGTCTAGTTTTCAAAAATGTATAGGTTTGCTAGGTTTCCCTAGGTGCCGGCAGAGCTATGGTTCAAAAACTACAGCTAGGCACTTTGCCAAAAAAGGGTCATTTTTCACTGCGAAATTGAGGTGTGCCCACGTTGCGTTTTGCGCCGTTTCCTATCGCGGGCACTAGGCCGACCCACACAAGTGAGGTTCCATTTTTCTCGGAAGACTTTGGGGAACGTGGGGTGGGTGGAAATTTGTGGATCCACGCAGATTCCAGAACTTTCCACCACAGAAATGTGGGGAAAATGTGGTTTTTTGACAATTGTTTAGGTTTGCAAGGGATTCTGGGTAACAGAACCTGGTGGGAGGCAGTCAAGTCACCCTATCCTGGATTCCCCTGGGTGTCTAGTTTTCAAAAATGTATAGGTTTGCTAGGTTTCCCTAGGTGCCGGCAGAGCTATGGTTCAAAAACTACAGCTAGGCACTTTGCCAAAAAGGGTCATTTTCCACTGCGAAATTGAGGTGTGTCCACGTTGTGTTTTGTGCCGTTTCCTGTTGCGGGCACTAGGCCGACCCACACAAGTGAGGTGCCATTTTTCTCGGAAGACTTTGGGGAACGTGTGGTGGGTGGAAATTTGTGGATCCATGCAGATTCCAGAACTTTCCACCACAGAAATGTGGGGAAAATGTGGTTTTTGGACAATTATTTAGGTTTGCAAGGGATTCTGGGTAACAGAACCTGGTGGGAGGCAGTCAGGTCACCCCATCCTGGATTCCCCTGGGTGTCTAGTTTTCAAAAATGTATAGGTTTGCTAGGTTTCCCTAGGTGCCGGCAGAGCTATGGTTCAAAAACTACAGCTAGGCACTTTGCCAAAAAGGGTCATTTTTCACTGCAAAATTGAGGTGTGTCCACGTTGCATTTTGCGCCGTTTCCTGTCGCGGGCACTAGGCCGACCCACACAAGTGAGGTACCATTTTTCTCGGAAGACTTTGGGGGACGCGGGGTGGGTAGAAATTTGTGGATCCACGCAGATTCCAGAACTTTCCACCACAGAAATGTGAGAAAAAAGTGAATTTTCAGCAAAATTTGAGGTTTGCAGGGGATTCTGGGTAGGAGAATGATGGAAGACCCACGCAAGCCATACCTCGCTGGACTCCCCCGGGTGTCTAGTTTCCAGAAATGTGTGGGTTAGTTAGGTTTCCCTAGATGGCTGCCGAGCAACGGGCCAAAAACTCATGGGACCCCCCATGCAAAACCAGGTTGGTTTGTGATAGGTAATTTTGATGTCGCCTCAATAGCTTTTGGGCCCTTGCCTGTCGCGGGTCCTTGACCCACCCACGCAAGTGAGGTACCATTTTTATCGGGAGACCTGGGGGAACGCTGGGTTGGAGGAAATTTGTGGATCCAGGCAGATTCCAGAACTTTCCACCACAGAAATGTGAGAAAAAAGTGAATTTTTCAGCAAAATTTGAGGTTTGCAGGGGATTCTGGGTAGGAGAATGATGGGGGACGCACGCAAGCCATACCTCGCTGGACTCCCCCGGGTGTCTAGTTCCCAGAAATATGTGGGTTAGGTGGGTTTCCATAGATGGCTGCCGAGCCCCGGGCCAAAAACTCATGGGACCCCCCATGCAAAACCAGGTTGGTTTGTGATAGGTAATTTTGATGTCGCCTCAATAGCTTTTGGGCCCTTGCCTGTCGCGGATCCTTGACCCACCCACGCAAGTGAGGTACCATTTTTATCGGGAGACCTGGTTGAATACTGGGTGGGAGGAAATTTGTGGATCCATGCAGATTGCAGAACTGTCCACCACAGAAATGTGGGGAAAATGTGGTTTTTTTGACAATTTTTAGGTTTGCAAAGGATTCTGGGTAACAGAACCTGATGGGAGACAGTCACGTCACCCCTTTCTGGATTCCCCTGGGTGTCTAGTTTTCAAAAATGTATAGGTTTGCTATGTTTCCCTAGGTGCCGGCAGAGCTATGGTTCAAAAACTACAGCTAGGCACTTTGCCCAAAAAGGTCATTTTTCACTGCGAAATTGAGGTGTGTCCACGTTGCGTTTTGCGCCGTTTCCTGTCGCGGGCACTAGGCCGACCCACACAAGTGAGGTACCATTTTTCTCGGAAGACTTTGGGGAACGCGGGGTGGGTGGAAATTTGTGGATCCACACAGATTCCAGAACTTTACACCACAGAAATGTGGGGAAAATTTGTTTTTTTTGACAATTGTTTAGGTTTGCAAGGGATTCTGGGTAACAGAACCTGGTGGGAGGCAGTCAAGTCACCCCATCCTGGATTCCCCTGGATGTCTAGTTTTCAAAAATGTATAGGTTTGCTAGGTTTCCCTAGGTGCCGGCAGAGCTATGGTTCAAAAACTACAGCTAGGCACTTTGCCAAAAAGGGTCATTTTTCACTGCGAAATTGAGGTGTGTCCACGTTGCGTTTTGCGCCGTTTCCTGTCACGGGCACTAGGCCGACCCACACAAGTGAGGTACCATTTTTCTCGGAAGACTTTGGGGAACGCAGGGTGGGTGGAAATTTGTGGATCCACGCAGATTCCAGAACTTTACACCACAGAAATGTGGGGAAAATTTGTTTTTTTGACAATTGTTTAGGTTTGCAAGGGATTCTGGGTAACAGAACCTGGTGGGAGGCAGTCAAGTCACCCCATCCTGGATTCCCCTGGATGTCTAGTTTTCAAAAATGTATAGGTTTGCTAGGTTTCCCTAGGTGCCGGCAGAGCTATGGTTCAAAAACTACAGCTAGGCACTTTGCCAAAAAAGGGTCATTTTTCACTGCGAAATTGAGGTGTGCCCACGTTGCGTTTTGCGCCGTTTCCTATCGCGGGCACTAGGCCGACCCACACAAGTGAGGTTCCATTTTTCTCGGAAGACTTTGGGGAACGTGGGGTGGGTGGAAATTTGTGGATCCACGCAGATTCCAGAACTTTCCACCACAGAAATGTGGGGAAAATGTGGTTTTTTTGACAATTGTTTAGGTTTGCAAGGGATTCTGGGTAACAGAACCTGGTGGGAGGCAGTCAAGTCACCCTATCCTGGATTCCCCTGGGTGTCTAGTTTTCAAAAATGTATAGGTTTGCTAGGTTTCCCTAGGTGCCGGCAGAGCTATGGTTCAAAAACTACAGCTAGGCACTTTGCCAAAAAAGGGTCATTTTCCACTGCGAAATTGAGGTGTGTCCACGTTGTGTTTTGTGCCGTTTCCTGTTGCGGGCACTAGGCCGACCCACACAAGTGAGGTGCCATTTTTCTCGGAAGACTTTGGGGAACGTGTGGTGGGTGGAAATTTGTGGATCCATGCAGATTCCAGAACTTTCCACCACAGAAATGTGGGGAAAATGTGGTTTTTTGGACAATTATTTAGGTTTGCAAGGGATTCTGGGTAACAGAACCTGGTGGGAGGCAGTCAGGTCACCCCATCCTGGATTCCCCTGGGTGTCTAGTTTTCAAAAATGTATAGGTTTGCTAGGTTTCCCTAGGTGCCGGCAGAGCTATGGTTCAAAAACTACAGCTAGGCACTTTGCCAAAAAGGGTCATTTTTCACTGCAAAATTGAGGTGTGTCCACGTTGCATTTTGCGCCGTTTCCTGTCGCGGGCACTAGGCCGACCCACACAAGTGAGGTACCATTTTTCTCGGAAGACTTTGGGGGACGCGGGGTGGGTAGAAATTTGTGGATCCACGCAGATTCCAGAACTTTCCACCACAGAAATGTGAGAAAAAAGTGAATTTTCAGCAAAATTTGAGGTTTGCAGGGGATTCTGGGTAGGAGAATGATGGAAGACCCACGCAAGCCATACCTCGCTGGACTCCCCGGGTGTCTAGTTTCCAGAAATGTGTGGGTTAGTTAGGTTTCCCTAGATGGCTGCCGAGCAACGGGCCAAAACTCATGGGACCCCCATGCAAAACCAGGTTGGTTTGTGATAGGTAATTTTGATGTCGCCTCAATAGCTTTTGGGCCCTTGCCTGTCGCGGGTCCTTGACCCACCCACGCAAGTGAGGTACCATTTTTATCGGGAGACCTGGGGGAACGCTGGGTTGGAGGAAATTTGTGGATCCAGGCAGATTCCAGAACTTTCCACCACAGAAATGTGAGAAAAAAGTGAATTTTTCAGCAAAATTTGAGGTTTGCAGGGGATTCTGGGTAGGAGAATGATGGGGGACGCACGCAAGCCATACCTCGCTGGACTCCCCGGGTGTCTAGTTCCCAGAAATATGTGGGTTAGGTGGGTTTCCATAGATGGCTGCCGAGCCCCGGGCCAAAAACTCATGGGACCCCCATGCAAAACCAGGTTGGTTTGTGATAGGTAATTTTGATGTCGCCTCAATAGCTTTTGGGCCCTTGCCTGTCGCGGATCCTTGACCCACCCACGCAAGTGAGGTACCATTTTTATCGGGAGACCTGGTTGAATACTGGGTGGGAGGAAATTTGTGGATCCATGCAGATTGCAGAACTGTCCACCACAGAAATGTGGGGAAAATGTGGTTTTTTTGACAATTTTTAGGTTTGCAAAGGATTCTGGGTAACAGAACCTGATGGGAGACAGTCACGTCACCCCTTTCTGGATTCCCCTGGGTGTCTAGTTTTCAAAAATGTATAGGTTTGCTATGTTTCCCTAGGTGCCGGCAGAGCTATGGTTCAAAAACTACAGCTAGGCACTTTGCCCAAAAAGGTCATTTTTCACTGCGAAATTGAGGTGTGTCCACGTTGCGTTTTGCGCCGTTTCCTGTCGCGGGCACTAGGCCGACCCACACAAGTGAGGTACCATTTTTCTCGGAAGACTTTGGGGAACGCGGGGTGGGTGGAAATTTGTGGATCCACACAGATTCCAGAACTTTACACCACAGAAATGTGGGGAAAATTTGTTTTTTTTGACAATTGTTTAGGTTTGCAAGGGATTCTGGGTAACAGAACCTGGTGGGAGGCAGTCAAGTCACCCCATCCTGGACTCCCCTGGATGTCTAGTTTTCAAAAATGTATAGGTTTGCTAGGTTTCCCTAAGTGCCGGCAGAGCTATGGTTCAAAAACTACAGCTAGGCACTTTGCCAAAAAAGGGTCATTTTTCACTGCGAAATTGAGGTGTGCCCACGTTGCGTTTTGCGCCGTTTCCTATCGCGGGCACTAGGCCGACCCACACAAGTGAGGTTCCATTTTTCTCAGAAGACTTTGGGGAATGCGGGGTGGGTGGAAATTTGTGGATCCACGCAGATTCCAGAACTTTCCACCACAGAAATGTGGGGAAAATGTGTTTTTTTTTACAATTGTTTAGGTTTGCAAGGGATTCTGGGTAACAGAACCTGGTGGGAGGCAGTCAAGTCACCCTATCCTGGATTCCCCTGGGTGTCTAGTTTTCAAAAATGTATAGGTTTGCTGGGTTTCCCTAGGTGCCGGCAGAGCTATGGTTCAAAAACTACAGCTAGGCACTTTGCCAAAAAGGGTCATTTTTCACTGCGAAATTGAGGTGTGTCCACGTTGTGTTTTGTGCCGTTTCCTGTTGCGGGCACTAGGCCGACCCACACAAGTGAGGTGCCATTTTTCTCGGAAGACTTTGGGGAACGTGGGGTGGGTGGAAATTTGTGGATCCACGCAGATTCCAGAACTTTCCACCACAGAAATGTGGGGAAAATGTGGTTTTTGGACAATTATTTAGGTTTGCAAGGGATTCTGGGTAACAGAACCTGGTGGGAGGCAGTCAGGTCACCCCATCCTGGATTCCCCTGGGTGTCTAGTTTTCAAAAATGTATAGGTTTGCTAGGTTTCCCTAGGTGCCGGCAGAGCTATGGTTCAAAAACTACAGCTAGGCACTTTGCCAAAAAAGGGTCATTTTTCACTGCAAAATTGAGGTGTGTCCACGGTGCATTTTGTGCCGTTTCCTGTCGCGGGCACTAGGCCGACCCACACAAGTGAGGTACCATTTTTCTCGGAAGACTTTGGGGGACGCGGGGTGGGTAGAAATTTGTGGATCCACGCAGATTCCAGAACTTTCCACCACAGAAATGTGGGGAAAATGTGTTTTTTTTGACAATTGTTTAGGTTTGCAAGGGATTCTGGGTAACAGAACCTGGTGGGAGGTAGTCAAGTCACCCCATCCTGGATTCCCCTGAGTGTCTAGGTTTCAAAAATGTATAGGTTTGCTAGGTTTCCCTAGGTGCTGGCAGAGCTATGGTTCAAAAACTACAGCTAGGCACTTTGCCAAAAAAGGGTCATTTTTCACAGTGAAATTGAGGTGTGTCCACGTTGGGTTTTGCGCCGTTTCCTGTCGCGGGCACTAGGCCAACCCACACAAGTGAGGTACCATTTTTCTCGGAAGACTTTGGGGAACGCGGGGTGGGTGGAAATTTGTGGATCCACACAGATTCCAGAACTTTCCACCACAGAAATGTGAGGAAAATGTGTTTTTTTTGACAATTTGTTAGGTTTGCAAGGGATTCTGGGTAACAGCACCTGGTGGGAGCCAGTCAAGTCACCCCATCCTGGATTCCCCTGGGTGTCTAGTTTTCAAAAATGTATAGGTTTGCTAGGTCTCCCTAGGTGCCGGCAGAGCTAGGGCTCAAAAACTACAGCTAGGCACTTTGTCAAAAAAGGGTCTTTTTTCACTGTGAAATTGGGGTGTGTCCACGTTGCGTTTTGCGCCGTTTCCTATCACGGGCACAAGGCCTACCCACACAAGTGAGGTACCATTTTTCTCGGAAGACTTTGGGGAACGTGGGGTGGGTGGAAATTTGTGGATCCACGCAGATTCCAGAACTTTCCACCACAGAAATGTGAGGCAAATGTGTTTTTTTTGACAATTTTTTAGGTTTGCACGGGATTCTGGGTAACATAACCTGGTGGGAGCCAGTCAAGTCACCCCATCCTGGATTCCCCTGGCTGTCTAGTTTTCAAAAATGTATAGGTTTGCTAGGTTTCCCTAGGTGCCGGCAGAGCTAGGGTTAAAAAACTACAGCTAGGCACTTTGTCAAAAAAGGGTCATTTTTCACTGTGAAATTGGGGTGTGTCCACGTTGCCTTTTGCGCCATTTCCTGTCGCGGGCACTAGGCCTACCCACACAAGTGAGGTACCATTTTTCTCGGAAGACTTTGGGGAATGCGGGGTGGGTGGAAATTCATGGATCCACGCAAATTCCAGAACTTTCCACCACAGAAATGTGAGGAAAATGTGTTTTTTTTGACAAAATTTTAGGTTTGCAAGGGATTCTGGGTAACAGAACCTGGTGCGAGGCAGTCAAGTCACCCCATCCTGGATTCCCCTGGGTGTCTAGTTTTCAAAAATGTATAGGTTTGCTAGGTTTCCCTAGGCGCCGGCAGAGCTAGGGTTCAAAAACTACAGCTAGGCCCTTTGCAAAAAAAGGGTAATTTTTCATTGTGAAAATGTGGTGTGTTCACGTTGGGTTTTGAGCCATTTCCTGTCGTGGGCACTATGCCTACTCACACAAGTGAGGTACCATTTTTATCGGGAGACTTAGGGTAATTCAGATTTGTAAAGCAACTGTTATTACCTATTGACTTTTGATGCATTCTGCCTTCCAAATGAAAGACATTGTGTAAAAAATAAGTAATTTTAAAAAATGACCGATAATTCTCATGCTAGTATGAGTATTCCCAATTTCGGAAATGTGCAAATATCTACTGTTTCTAAACTCTATATTTTGTTCCCATTTCAGAAATCTATAGGTGTCTTTCATACCGATTTTTCCATGTATACATTTTCCCACAATAATTGCTATATACCCGGTACATAAAAAAAAAACATTGCAAGACGCTGCTCAGTTATTGGCTCTGGGTTCGTCGGGTTCTTGGTGAACCTACAAGTCCTATATATCCCCACAACCAGTAAGGTCCAGCGGATGTAACGGTATATTGCTTTCAAAGAGCTGTCATAATTAGAAGAAGTTACAGGTGAAAACGTTGTTTTTTTCAACTAATTTTCAATTTTTTCTATATTTAACTGTTAGTTTCTATAAAGAAACCTTGATGGATCTACACAAATGACCCCTTGCTGAATTCAGAATTTTGTCTACTTTTCTAAAATGTATAGCTGTCTAGGATCCATTATTGCTTTCATACCCATTTCTACCATTAACTGGAAGGAGGTTGAAAACACAAAAAATAGCAAAAATAGGCTATGTCCCAGAAAAATGCCAAAACTGTGTGAAAAATTTTGGTTTTCTTTCAAAAGTCTGTCATTCCCTAAAAGCTGGGAAAATGGTGATTTCAGCCCCACAAACCCTTTTTTGATACCATTTGCAGGGAAAAACCCAGACGCTTTTATTTGCAGCCCTTTTTTCACATTTTTCCCAAAACCCCCATAATTTAGCTGTATTTTGGCTAATTTCTGGGACCCCTCCAGGGGAATCCACAAACCCTGGGTACCTTTACAATCCCCATGATGTTGGAAAAAAAGGACGCAAATTTGGCGTGGATACCTTATGTGGTCAAAAAGTTACAGGGGCCTAAGCGCGCACTACCCCAAATAGCCAAAAAAGGGCTTAGCACAGGGGGGGAAAAGGCCTAGCAGCGAAGGGGTTAATAGGGAGGTCCCGAGGGAAATCCCGTGAATTTGAGGAAGGCGAGCTGTCCCGATTAAGAATACTGGACGACTTCGAAATAGGTGCCTGGGAGAACTTTGGAGTCGGATTTATATTAATATTAAGGTCTGGGAGCGTAAAGTCTTCCAGCATAGGGTCTCCCTCTTTTGTGTCTGGACGAAGTCCACCTTCAGGCTGGGTAACTCCGTTAACAAGGGAGTGGATGGTGAGATTTGCCAGCAAAGAGTCTTCCGCCCTAGATTTAGGGCAAGACACATCCTTAAGCTGGGACTCCCCAATTTTAGGAGAACGGATAGTAGGTTTTACTGGAGATGATTTTCCAGGATCCACCTTAACCTCTCCAGGAGCTTTAGATTTAGGCTCCAGCATCCTTGTGTTTGAGCTTATCTGTTTTTTAGGGAAGAAGGTGGAGATAGTGTTAAAACCTTTCAAAGTGCTTATTTGTACTGAGTTATTCCATAGAGGATTAGCTTTAGTTTTTTTGCACGCTCTAATATATATCAATCTTCCAGAGCGCAATTTCTTTGCGGTCATTTCTTAGTCAAACCTGGATGGCAGCTGCACTTGCGGTGAAAGCCCCATGCAGACGGTTGCGTAACTCTCAGGGAGAATGGAGGAAAACAGGTAAGATGTACAATGATGCAGTGGTGGTCTGAAAAGGTCTGGAAAGGCGGGATCGATATACAGAGTGTTGCACCCACTGGCTCACCCACTGACTCACCGTACCTCCACCATGTCTCTCTCGACCTTGCTTCTACAGCTCCTTTTCACCCCCTCAGCACCCCTCCGTGCTTGTACTTTCCGCTGGTAGGCAGAAGCTGTAGACAGAAGTTATAAAAACGAGCCCCGATGATCTCTCCAGGTGGGGGTTAGCAGGCAGGCAAGCGGGGACAACACTGTACACCTACAGGCCGCACCCGATCCTAGTCGGGCCGCCTCCGCAGGCTGCAGGGTCACACACGTAGCGGCCACCCGCTAATGGTGGCTGCACTTGCTAAAGCCTCTGCTCCCAAAAAAAAGCTACAATGTTGACCCACTTCCACGAAGACTCTCAAAGGTTCGTAACACGTAGGGGTCGAATCAGTGGTCTCTCCGTCAGTCTCTGAGACGTAGGAGCCCGGGGGGGCTCACTCACTCGCACGCTCCTCCGCTCCTCTGCACTGTCTCCATCCACTCAAGTCCCAAATCACATCTCTCATGAGCACTGCCCTGCTCGCTCTGCACTTGCACTACAGAACAGAGCTTCAAACAGCAACAGTGCTCAATGTTCTTTGTTGGTGCTAGGACTCACGAGCACTGTCCTGCTCACTCAAGTAGCAGAAGCAAACAAAGCCCCAAACCCCAAACGACGTCGGAGCTCAGCACTCTCCGCCAACACAAGGGCTCTTGTTACCGGTCGCCACAGCCGCGGCCGCGCAGAAGGCTCCGAAAGGCGTGAGCGGCGGTGGCACACCGCGCCAGGCACTAAGACGGACAGCACCGGCAGCACCAGTAGTGGGAGCGTCCAACGCGATCCTCAAAGGAGTTGTGGAGGAGTTGCGACTGCAGTCACGGTGAGGCGAGGACCACAAAGCCTCAACGCCACTTTTCCCAATGGCCGCAACAGCCGCAACGGCCGCACCGCCGCAGTACTGCTCGCTCCTTGCCGAAAGCACTGCTCCCTTTCCACTAGGAAAACCCGGTCTGGATTCAGAAGTTTCTCACTCTGTCAGACAAGTTAGACTCGATCTCAGTGCTACAGCAAAAACTGCTGGGGCCACATTGTTCAATGATAGGCCCAGGGGAGCCCACCCTTGGGGCTGTATTCAATAATGTGAGGGGGGCCTTGTGCCACCCTCCCCGAGCCATTATAGGCCCCGGGAGCCCACATCCGGAGCTGAAGTTATCAAAAAAGGGGAGGGGGCTGCGTGGGCCACCTCCCGAGCCAAGACATCCCCGGAAAGCCCACCCCTGGGGCCACAATTTGCATAAAAGGGAAGGGGGCTGCGCAGCCCCCTCCCTGACCCTCCAGAGGGCCTGGGAACCCCATCCCTGGGGTCGATTTTATTAACAAAGGGGATAAGGGCTGTGCGACCCCCCTCTATCGAACCATTTGTAGGTCCCATGGAGCCACCCCGTGGCCAAAATTCTCCAAAAAGGGGAGGAGGGTGGGTCATGCATGCAGCCCCCCTCCCCTTTACAAAATACACAGCCCTGGGGGATGGGATCCCCAGTGCCTTTTTAAGGCTCAGGGAGGGAAACCAGCATTCCCCTCTTTCCTTTTTTTGAGTTTCGGCCCACACCCTCCCCTCCCTTTAAAGAAATAAAGGCCCTGGGGGATGGGGTCCCCAGGTCCTAATAAGGCTTGGGAGGGGGGGCACATGGGCCCACTCCCATTTAAAATAAATAAACCTTCCTGGGGGAAGGGGACCCCAGAGCCAAAAGAGGTTTGGGGAAGGGCTCTACTTAGGGGTCGATTCCGATTCGGGCCGGAAAAAGCACCGACCGACTCGGAGCCGGAATTTATTCCGACCGACACGTACCTGTGGCGCCCGACACGCCAAGTACGATGCAAGGCGTGCAAAATCCGACCGACACGTACCGAACCCAAGCCGAACGACCGAGCCGCACGGAAAACAGCAATCCGGCCGGAAAAACACGCGAATCGAACCGACTGACACGCACCCGGAACAAATCCGACCGAAACGTACACGCGAACTCCAAACCGCAAAGTACGATGCAAGGCGCGAAAACCATGACCGAGTCGTACGGAGGACAAGCCGTACGACCGACACGCATACAAAACCGAGCCGAAGTAACACAAAACACCGCGACCGACGCGTACGCAGCATAGAAAACTGCACAAACACAGCGTGAACGAAACGGAGAAGACCGTACGAGACAAATGCAGGGTCCGACTCGGTCACAAGAACGTTTCCAACATGCACAGACAGTACAAAGGAAAAATTACACAAAAAAGGCCAAACAAGCAATTACAAAGCCAATAAATACTGGGGGGTGGGGACAGAGAACAAAGACACACCCACAACTCCACCCATATAAAGGACACAAATCCCAACCATGATCCTTTGCAAATGCCATTCTACTGCCAGCACCCAACAGACAGCAACCACACACCCACAGCTCATCCCTCACACAAGCCACACACCATCAGCACACCAACAAATACCTACCTCACATACACCCAGCAAAACACACACTCACACACCCTCACCTGCACACCAACACACACATCACTCACCATCACCACCCATCACCATGCCCCCCAAAAAGAATCACAAGTTCCTAGATTGTGAATTGGAAGTCATGGTAGACGAGATCCTCAGGGTAGAGCCACAGCTGTTTGGCACACTGGTCCAACAGACCCCCATCTCCCAGAAAACCAAGATGTGGGAGAGGATCATCAACAGGGTGAACGCACAATCACCATGTCTGCGCACAAAGACCGACATCCAGAACAGGTGGTATGACGTGCACAGGAGGGTCCGTGAGCTGCTCAAGAAAGACTACCTCCTGAGCCAATACACCGGCAGTGGCCCTCCTGCCAAGCCAGTACACCTCAGGCCCTGGGAGGAGAAGGTGCGGGCCATCCTTCCGCCAGTGAGCGTATATGGACTAGAGAACATCCCAGAGCCTGGTGAGTACACAACAAATGTACACAATATTCTGCCACAATACACACACACATCACTGTCAAGGGGAGAGTCAAACCATGCACTCATAGCAATTACACAGCAACCAGAACAGAATCATCCCAAAATGTGTATGTCAGTCAGATAAACACAACACATGCCATCTCAAAGTTACATTTAACCGTGCCATCACATGTACAAACACAACTACAACTACAGCTAGGCAGTGGCACAAATAGAACTAACAAACACATCCAGACATGTAGCCACCACTACAACACCAACACACAGTGAAGACCACTGAAAGAAAGGAATTCTGTGTATGCTGGGCAAGTCAGTGTAGCCAATAGCATCATGGGAGTCGTAGTCACACATATTGCCCCCCACAACTGTCCCATCAACACCACCATGAACCATGCGCACATCACAGGGAGTGGAAAAGGACTCACAAGATGGCTGACACTGGCTACTGCTGTGGGGAGCACAAGGCCCTGCTGGCAACTGTGCAACAACCAACAGCAGGACACCACTGACTGACATCCTGAGAGACAACTTCCACTCCCTGCAATGGAAGCACGTTCCATGGTGGGATATCTGGCTGGCTGGGTGGGAAGGAGGACTCGCACCACTGACCATAGTCACAAGCACCTCCCCTCACACCCCCTCAACACATACTCCACATAACCCACCTGGGAGAATGCAATGCCACACATCCTAACTCAAGATCCCACAAAGAACCTCCACCCTGGGTTATGTCGTGTGAAGCACAGGGACACTCTTGGGACTTTCAGCCAAACAACTGCCAGGACAACACTCCCAGCCATCCTGTCAGCACAGGCAGCCCACCCCACAGGAAGCAGAATCAAAAGGAAGGAAGGATGGGCATGCTGGGAAGGGGGTGGAGGCAATAGCATGATGGGAGTCGTAGTCACAGCTCTACATCCCCCACCACATGGCCCAGCAAGCTCACACTCACGCATGCACATCCCACAGAGAGTGGAAAGGCCCATCAAAGATGTCTGACACTGTTGCTGTGTCGTGGGGATCACAAGGGCATGCTGGGAACTACACACCAACCAACAGCAGGACACCACTGTCAGCCATCTTGCCATTGCTCTCACACCCACACACACTGAACTCCCCACAAAAGCAAGTAAGTATGGGAATGCTGGGAAGTGGGGTGGAGGCAATAGCATGATGGGAGTCATAGTCACAGACATAGCTCACCCCCACAACTGTCCCATCAACACCACCCTGAACCATGCTCACATCACAGGGAGTGGAAAACGACTGACAAGATGGCTGACACTGGCTACTGCTGTGGGGAGCACAAGGGCATGCTGGGAACTGCACACCAACCAACAGCAGGACACCACTGTCAGCCATCTTGCCATTGCTCTCACACCCACACACACTGAACTCCCCACAAAAGCAAGTAAGTATGGGAATGCTGGGAAGTGGGGTGGAGGCAATAGCATGATGGGAGTCACAGTCACAGACATAGCTCACCCCCACAACTGTCCCATCAACACCACCCTGAACCATGCTCACATCACAGGGAGTGGAGAAGGACTCACAAGATGGCTGACACTGGCTACTGCTGTGGGGAGCACAAGGCCCTGCTGGGAACTGTGCACCAACAAACAGCAGGACACCACTGACTGACATCCTGAGAGACAACTTCCACTCCCTGCAATGGAAGCACGTTCCATGGTGGGATATCTGGCTGGCTGGGTGGGAAGGAGGACTTGCAGCACTGACCATAGTCACAAGCACCTCCCCTCACACCCCCTCAACACAAACTCCACAGAACCCACCTGGGAGAATGCAATGCCTCACATCCTAACTCAAGATCCCACAAAGAACCACCACCCTGGGTTATGTTGTGTGAAGCACAGGGACACTCTTGGGACTTTTAGCCAAACAACTGCCAGGACAACACTCCCAGCCATCCTGTCAGCACAGGCAGCCCACCCCACAGGGAAGCAGAGTCAAAAGGAAGGAAGCATGGGCATGCTGGGAAGGGGGTGGAGGCAATAGCATAATGGGAGTAGTAGTCACAGATATTGCTCAGCCTCACAACTGGCCCATCAACACCACCCTGAACCATGCTCACATCACAGGGAGTGGATAAGGACACACAAGATGGCTGACACTGGCTACTGCTGTGGGGAGCACAAGGGCATGCTGGGAACTGCACACCAACCAACAGCAGGACACCACTGTCAGCCATCTTGCCATTGCCCTCACACCCACACACACTGAACTCCCCACAAAAGCAAGTAAGTATGGGAATGCTGGGAAGTGGGGTGGAGGCAATAGCATGATGGGAGTCATAGTCACAGACATAGCTCACCCCCACAAGTGTCCCATCAACACCACCCTGAACCATGCTCACATCACAGGGAGTGGAGAAGGACTCACAAGATGGCTGACACTGGCTACTGCTGTGGGGAGCACAAGGCCCTGCTGGGAACTGTGCACCAACAAACAGCAGGACACCACTGACTGACATCCTGAGAGACAACATCCACTCCCTGCAATGCAAGCACAGTCCATGGTGGGATAACTGACTGGCTGGGTGGGAAGGAGGGCCGGCTGTCAACCAAATACAACCAATGCAGACCATGTTCACACCCCAACAAATACATAGAAATGCCCAAATAATGCAGGACAATGTGCCACACCAATATAAACCCCTGACTGGGACGACTTAGGACAATGCAATGTACAGGCCCGCACCCAGAGGCACAGTCACAACTGTCAGGTGTGTCAACCATTGATGCCTGCAGAAACATAACATACATTGTGTGTGTCTCCCAAAAACAGGTGATGATGGGGACACAGCAGCAGACGCTGAGGAGTCCCAGTCCCAGGCTCAAGAGGATGCGGAGCTCACTGGTGTCGTACAGCCTCTGCCCTCCTCGGACGAAGAAGACCAACCTGGCACATCCAGTGCAAGTCTACATGCAGCACCAGCAGGACCACCAGCTGCAGCACCAGCAGGACCACCAGCTGCACCCCCTGCACCCACCCCTCCAACGACTGTCACCACAAATACCATCCCTGCCGACATGGACAGAACAAGGAGCAACACCAGCACAGGGACCCTGGACCAACGTGGGGCCATGGACACCACCACCACCACCAACCCCCAAGGTGGACCAGGGTCATCTGTGCGTGCCACTGCACGCACTGCACATGTCGGCAGGGGTGGTGGGAGGAGTGGGAGACAGAGGTCGCTGCTTGCAGAGGTTGCTGGTGTGCATGATGACCCACAACTGGTACGCATAGCTGATGCGTACCAGTCCAGCACCGGAGATCTCAGCCAGGTAGTGGGGCTCCTCAGAGACATGAAACAGCAGCAGGCTGCCTATCATGCCCGCTTGGACTCACACATGTCCCGCGTGGAGTCCAAGTGGGACGCACTGCATGAGATGACGGCGGTGCACAGGGACATTTTACAATGCCTCCGCCAGATGAACAGCAACCAGTCCACACCTCCCTGTGTGCCAACAACATCTGGTGCTGAACAAACTGCAACTGCCACAGGGAGGGAGGATGACTCTGGCGGAGAGTCCCCTGCACCGCAGCAGCCTGTACTTGAGGGGCCCCCCAAAGAAGAGGGGTCGTCCGAGGAGGGGCAAGTGAGAGGCCGATGGCCAAGCGCAACTCCCAGGAAGCCTGAACCTGTTCTGGATGTTCACCTTTGTGCACAGACTGTTCACCCTGTTGACGGCAACACAACTCCCACACATTGCATGGGGAGTACAAGTTGGACCAATGTCTCAGACAACTGTGGCCCCGATACTGGGGATTTTGTCTACCAGGACTTTCAATTCACCTAGGAACTTCTGATTGCAAGATATATGTACAGCACTACCCATCCTATGCACTATTCACGCAAATGTATCACAATAAACACACTAATACACCATACTTGCCTCTGTTGTGATTCCAACGTGGGTGCTGTTATGGGGATGATGAACTGCAAAATTACACTGTGTATGCGAACTGCAACAGCAAGTACAACACAGGCATGTGAGTAAAGGCAACGTGACACATATGAGGGAGACACACCACCAGGGCTACACAACACATACACACCTAGGCCATCTGACTCATTGCCTACACTGATGTTGCCAGGGAAGACGGTGCAATGCACAGACACCACACCTATTCCCAGTTGTAGTCAAGTAGCCCACAGGTGCAGTAAGCAAATGTGTGACCACAGACAACGCACATCACAAAGTGAAGCACAGGTTTATTACACAGTTGCAACATGTCGTAACCACTACAGATGCAAGGTAATCCCACCTGGCAGCGGGCACACAGTCAACAACTGTAGAAGGAAGGAAGTCCATGGGTGTGGCACACATCACCTGTAGGGACACAACAGCTACCACCCTGGAAGTACAATCACGTCGTCGGTGGACACAGTTGACCAAACGAATCTGAAAGTACCCTGTGAAGGACAGAAATGACACACAGTCAAAAGCAATGGAGAACAGGACAGAACAGCTAAACTCATGCACAATACATGTTACAAGATACCCACCCAGAACCAAGTTAGCATGTCAACACTGTTGGGGAGTACAGACCACCTGTAAGCACACATCCAGTCAAGTAGCCCATGGACACACTCCAACAGCACCAGAGCACCACCTACACATATCATGCCAACTCACATCATTGACATGACACCTCAGGATACTCACATTCAGCTAAAGAAGTTGGTGATGAGCTGTGTGCGGACATCACCCTCATCATCATCATCATCACTGGCATCGTGGTCCAGGCCAGGATCCTCCACAGGTGGCGGATGTTGGTCATTGTCATCCTGGATGAGAGGCAACTCCTTCCGCACTGCCAGGTTGTGGAGCATGCAGCAGACGATGATAATCTTGCACACTTTCGCAGGGGCATATGGGAGGGACCCTCCGGTCTTGTCCAGGCAGCGGAAGCGGCTCTTCAGGAGACCAAATGTCCGCTCAATCACTCTCCTGGTCCGACCATGTGCCTCATTGTAGTGCATCTGGGCTGGTGTCACAGGGTTCCTGAGGGGTGTCAGCAACCACAGCATGTTGGGGTATCCCGAGTCACCTACGGACAGACAAGTGCACATTAGCTGACTTGGAAAAGTGGGCGGAATACTACAGGTCAGATCACACACAATGGCACAAAGTCAGTACACACCGACAAGCCAGGCACGCTGGTTCTGCATCTGTGCCATCATCCTGGGGATGCGACTACTCCTCATCACAAAGGCATCGTGTGCTGAACCAGGGAAACGGGCACACATGTGTGTGATGGTCATATCTGCAAGACACACCACCAGTGCATTGACCGAGTGGTAGTGCTTGCGGTTCCTGTAGGCCTGCTCCTGGGCCTGTGGTGGTACCAAAGCCACATGTGTCCCATCAATGGAGCCAATGACATGCGGCATCCTCCCCAGGGCATAGAAGTCACTATTCACGTCAGTGAGTCGTTGCAGTCTAGGGAAATAGATGTACCGGTTCAGGAATAGCAACATTGCCACCAAAACATCGCGGAGCACACGGCTCAACATGGTCTGTGACATCCCACCAGCAGTCGCCACAGTATGTTGGAAGGTAACGGTGGCAAAGAAGTGTAGGGCTGCCATCACCTTCACCTTGGGGGTCAGCGCTGTAGGATACGGCCGGCCAGGCTGCAAATGTGGGGCCAACTGCACTGCCAAATCCTCAATCAGCTTCCTGGTGAAGCGGTACCGTCGGATGCTGTCCCGTTCCACCATCGTTGCCAGGTCTGGGAATGGTCGATGGACAGCAGGAGCCCTGCAGTGCAGAGGAGAAGAAAGCAAGATTGTCAGTCAGCCCACATATGCGGCATTGAACACACTCAATATCCCAACATACATCATTATGAGGCACAACTACATGAAGTGTGCAGTTCCGTAAGGACATGTATGGTACATACATGGCCAACATCTGTCATCACGGTTCAACAAGTGGCATCAATAAGTCCCAGGTTGGCCCATTGGATATCATGAGGCTGTGTCACAGTTCCCATCTCCTGCTGCCGTGTCACATTCACCCCCCACAGTGACATGTGAGGACAGATGTGCCCCAGGCATCACAGCGCAACGACAGGTACATTCCCAGGGATCCTGTATTACCACATGGACACTGGCATTACATGGAGTATAATGTATACACCACAGCAAAACAACTATGACCCCTACAGGTAGTGGTCCCACTTGCCACTGCAGGACAGACATGGACGTCTGTGACACACACATGCACAACATCAAAGTCCATGCACACACAACGTGGATGTGGAGACTGTCTCCCATTGTGCACATGAAATCAGAGACATTGTAAACACTACATGCACACAGACTGTGGAGGACCATCACTATTCTGCCACTGGGACACCCTGGCTCAAACATACCGTCCCACATGGGACTCACGGGGTATGTGACATGACATACACATACACCACCGTGAAATGTGACCATGGCACATGCACAGATATGAACAGTTGCACATCACAGTGGTCATGTACACGTAACACCCAGGATCCTGTCCCCATGAACACGTGCACAGCCTGGGGGTGGCTGCCCCTAGGTGACACCCACAGGACAACATGTACACCAACATACACACAATAGGAAATGCAGCCTTACATGCCTTATCATATAGTTTGGACAGGCTGTCGTGTTGTAGGTGTGCCCCTCACTCCCTGGGAGCTATCTGTGGCTGGCATATGTCCATCTGAGACAGGCATGGTGACATATGCCAGTCACTTGTACAGGGATGCGTTGAACAGCAATGGACCGATCGGTGCCCCCGGCCGGCCCATTGCATTCAATGTGTGCGGGTACACGTTGTACCCCTGTACGCGTTGTACCGCAATGGACCGATCGGTGCCCCCGGCCGGCCCATTGCATTCAATGTGTGCGGGTACGCGTTGTACCCCTGTACGCGTTGTACCGCAATGGACCGATCGGTGCCCCCGGCCTGCCCATTGCATTCAATGTGTGCGGGTACGCGTTGTACCCCTGTGCGCGTTGATCAGCAATGGACCGATCGGTGCCCCCGGCCGGCCCATTGCATTCAATGTGTGCGGGTGCGCGTTGTACCCTATGCGCGTTGTACCGCAATGGACCGATCGGTGCCCCGGCCGGCCCATTGCATTCAATGTGTGCGGGTACGCGTTGTACCCCTGTACGCGTTGATCAGCAATGGACCGATCGGTGCCCCCGGCCGGCCCATTGCATTCAATGTGTGCGGGTACGCGTTGTACCCCTGTAAGCGTTGTACCGCAATGGACCGATCGGTGCGCACCCATTGACAATGGCCTAGCCTGGCAACGGACGCGTTTTCGAAATTCGAACGAGTCGGTTGCTGGAAATTCAGTTGGTCACCCACAACAATGTTGCAAAATCATGTATGTCATGAAGTTGAAGATTTGAAGGATGCTGTGGGCGTGTATTGGTGCTGCTATTCCATGGATTGGCCAGATTCAGAAGATGCAAACGACTTGGACCTATCACTTTGGACACAAGGGACAGTATCTGCCTCTCCAGCACATATATATTGCTGGCTGTTCCCCTGAGAGCTCACTTGCCTGCACTACATGCTCAAGGACGACATCTGCCACTGCACTGCTGCTGTCTCTGCCCCTCTGGGCCCTGCAATGGCACGTACTGTGGAGAGAGCCCCAGCCTTCAGCCTTGAGGAGAACCAGGCCCTGCTGGACAGCCTACTTCCACAGTACAGCAAGCTGTATGGGACACCAGGGGAGCAGGTGAGTGTTCTGTGCACTGCCTTTCTGAATGTGCATTTTGTCTGACTAGCAAGGCTGAAAGTCTGCACGCCACTGGCTAGCAGGCTCACTGAGTAGTTGTCACCCCCATAGTGTGTAGTGACATGCACTGGACAGGTATGGTGCAGTGACAGTGCATTTGAACAAGGTTTTACTTCCCATGCAATGATACCATGTAGTGACGTCTGGCAAACTGTCCATGGGCAGCGTTGCACTGCCTGTGTACATCATGTGCCCCTGTGAATGAGACATGTATATACAACTGTGTCATGCACGGATATGTTTCATGTGTAGTTATGGCCTTTTCACCTTGTCATCCTCACAGGTTAATGCCCATCGGAAGCATGAGATCTGGAAGGACATAGTCCGGGCTGTCCGGTCCGTGGGGGTCTACAAGCGCCGGATCCGCAACTGCCAGAAGAGGTGGCAGGACCTTCGGGGCTGGACCCGGAGGATTGCACGGGTCCAGCTGAAGCTGTCGCCTCCTCGCAGGATGGGCGGAACACGGACCCTGACCCCCCACATGCTCCAGATCCTGGCGGTGGTGTTTCCAGACCTGGATGGGCAGCTGAAGGCCAGACAGCAGCAAGGAGGGGTGAGTCAAAGACTGCACTGTGAACTCTGTATTACATGCTATGTGCCCTCCTCTGGCCTGGTTAAACTGCCACAGTACAGCAGTCATGTTGTCCAGGAGCCATGTCCCTCTATTGTGCACTGCCCACTCCTCATCTGATACCCAGGTGTGGCCCTTACATTCAGGGAATTGTGTCACTTGGGACTGTGTCCTTGCAGTTTGCTTCACTAAAGGTGGGGGACAGTATCTGTTTCCCTAACTCTGTTGTGGGAATCATGGGTGGGTCCATTTGTCACACAACGCCTGTGTTTGGACATGTAATCTGCGTGTTGCTTTGATATGCGGTCCACTTGCTGAGCTGAGCCACCACATGTGCCTGGGGTATGTGGCACACACCCATGCAGCGGGTGGGAACAATGTTTGGGCCCCAGGAGTGTGCAGATTACGTGTGTCACACATACATAGCCAGCTATCCACTGTCCAGGGCTCATCCCTCATTCATGTGGGGCAGGACAGTCATGCCTACTCCAGGCCATGCAATGCACTCTGTACTCCCACTCCCGTGTATCAGCTGACACATTGTGCACAGTGATTTGACCCCTCAGGTGTCTGCCTCTGTGTCAGTGTGCTGTGGATTTGTTGCCAGGACTGCTGGGGTGTTTCTCGGTAGGGGCTCAGCATGCCACTGGAGATGTGACCATAGGAGACGATACTTGTGTGTCACATAGGTGTTTGATCAGCTGCCCGTGCAGACTGGGGTATGCGAATGTGAAGTTCAGGCAGCTGTTCCCCATTCACAGCAGATTGTGAGGGCTCAGGTTCAGAGGATAGTGTCACAGGTCTCCCATATGTCCAATCGGTATGACCTGGACAGATGAGGGTTAAGATGATGTGTTGTGTGGGGGATGTACATGTGCACTTGTGCAGCTCCAGGACTTGCATTCCCCATGACCTACTATTGTGACACAGTGCAGAGTGTTGTTGTCTGGCTGCCAAGTCATACATCACTGAGACAGTGATGTATGACTTAGCAGTCATGCCTCCGCCATGGCATGTGTCTACTTATTGGTGATCCTGCAGGGGAGTGACATGTGCTACATGCACACCATTGTGGCGATGGCTATCAGGACATGGGTGCATCATGGTGTCTGTCGCTGGTATGCATCACATGCATTTCCTATTTGACTCTGGGCATCCCTTTCATCCGGAAACCTGTACTGACTCAGTGGCAAGAGTTGTGATGTGTGCATGTCCACATGCTACACCGTGTCCTCTGCACTGTCCAACTACTGTGTAGTTGGTGCATGTGTCCACACTGGGGTGTTGCTATCCAACAGACACCAGACAGATGGGTGCAAGGCCATGTGGGATGTGAGTGCCATGGTTGGCATCAGACTGACAATTGGCTTCTCCTGTTCAGTTAGGGCACTTTTAGCAATGTACAACTAATGATGCCAGGGCTTGCTCTGTAATGTGCTGTGCTCACAGTGGTGTGTGCGTTTGGTGCAGGTGACTGATGTCTGTCTGTTTCCCCATTGTTTGCAGATACATCCACGGCCACGGAAGGGGACAGCTCCACGGACCAGGAGGAGCCGGAGAGCCAGACTGGGTCAGCAGCCGAGGAGTGGTCGGAGGGACCCAGTGGCACGGAGGGCGAGGGGAGCCACACCGAGGAGTCCTCAGCACCATCCACCTCAGCTGAGGACCAGAGCAACTCGGAGGATGACTCCCTTATGGAGGCGGGTGTCAGCAGCCACCACACCCCAGCTAGTGTTGCTGTCCCCGCCACCACCAGCACCACCACCGCCCTCCCATCGGCTCCCATTCCCCAGGTCCATGGAGGCTCCCATGTTCGGGAGCGTGTCTCCTTTGGGCCAGGCACCGCACCCCTGCCCCTGTGTCCCCTGCTGCCCTGAGTGAGGAGTCTGTGTACCTCCTACGCCAGCTCCATGTAGGGCAGACAGCCATGCTGAGTGTCCTCCATGCGCACACCGCTCTGTTGACTCAGCTGGTGTCGTTCATGGAGGGCATCTCATCGGGCATGTCTGACCTACAGAGGGGCAATAGGTCCATGGACTCCTCCCTGACGGCAGCAGTGTCCCTCCTCAGACAGTCCCTCACCCCTCCTGCCTCTGCTCCATCCACACTCCCCAGCACCTTACCCGTCCCAAGCACACACACACCGGCACAGGCACACACCAGCACACACACATCCAGCACACAGACACACACGCCACAAACAAAACGCACACGCACGCACAGTCAGGGGACTGAAACCAGACTCACAGGGGATGGGGCCCTGGAACACACACACGCATCCACGAGCACTGCGCAGTCCTCAGTTGCCTCTCCCTCCAAAACACCCTCCCTTGCCTCACCTACAACCCCAAAGACCCAGCGGCTCTTCCTCAGTGACCTCGGCCTCTTCCCCTCCGATCCAGCTGATACAGCATTCAGGGGGAAGAGGAAGCCCACCCACACGGAGCAGAGTGCCCCTCGCCCCCGGACAACCTCCCCCAGGCGCAGACAGACTGAGGCCCCCACTCGCAAGTCCCCCCGGAGTCGTAAGAGCAAGACCCCGCCGCCGCCCTGCAGCTCAGGCACCAGGTCTCCTTCCTCCATCCCTCAGGCCCCCACTCCACAGGTGCCCCCACCACACCCTGCCCCAGGTTCCGCCACCCACAGATATACCATCCCCAAGAGGATCCGGCCTTCTCCTCCTGCCACTTGCTCTCCCGGCACCACACCCCCCGCTGCGCTTGTCTGTGCCACTGATGTGGTGAGGGTGTCCTCCCCCTCTGTCCAGCCCACCTTGCCTGTTCCCCATTCTCCTCCCCTGGTGGTAGGCACTGCAGTGGAGTCCACTACCACCCTGTCTGACTTGGGCACTGCAGTGGCGGACCTGTCCACTCCATCTGCAGGGTCCACTGCAGTTGTGCCGGCACCCACAACATCTGAGTCATGCCCCCAGTTGTGCCGGCACACACCATGTCAGACACCTCCACTGCAGTTGTCAGTGGCTCTCCAGCACCCACCACCCCTTCCCTGCTTCCTCCTGGTGAGCCCTGATCCTGTCCCTGCGGTGCCTGGCCTGCCCCCGGTTGCCCCTCCTAGTGGATTGTCCCTGGTTTTGTGCAGGCATGCGTAGGGTGACATCTGCCACTGTCACCCTGTTTGGACTTTGACAATGGACTGGCCATTGGCCTTTGTGTTTTTTCTGGACTTTCAGTTTTCATTGCACACATATGCTGAATAAAGCAACTTTCTGTTCTCTAGTGCTTATGCTTCTGATGTACATGTTGTTGATGATGCTAACCAGGCCCTTGCTGCAGTGATGGTGATATTTGGTCTCATGATAATGAAGTGTTACTGTGCAGGTACCCATGTGGTCCAGGGGGAATGTGTCCTATCCTGTGGTGTATCCATGTCATCCATAGCAGCATCTGAGGGTGTCATGTGTTCAGTATTTGGCAATGGGATTTCCTACTTACATTAGCTATTTCACATCTGTGGCTTCCACCCCTGCACATCTGTTGTGCCTGCCATTGTTCAATTCGTCTACTTCCCTGACCGTGTGGCCATCTCCACTGGACATGCAGGTTTGGGCATCAATGGGGAAGGACTCATCTGTGTTGTCAGTGCAACATTGCTATACAAGTGTGTTGGATCTGTGCTGATGATTTCGTTGGCACTTCCATGACCAGGCTGATGTGACGGGAGCCCTCATTTGGTGCTAATTGTTGATTGTGTGACCAAGTGCTCAGCTGACATGATGGGGCCCTACTGAGGCAACATATGGCACAGCTTTCCTCACACAGGAGTGGAGTCCCCTCATGGCAGTGTGTACTCCTGTGACATTGCCTGCGCCCAAGGTGTGTGTTGTATGTGCATGTCTGTGTGTTCACTTCCGTTTAGCTGTGCATGCTGTGATCCCTAGTGTTGTACCTGTTTGTGATGCTTGCTGAGTTGACCTATGTTCCCCCAAAGTCTTCTCCCTGGGTTCTTTGTGATGTGGGTGCATGGCACATTACTGGTCATCAGGGTGTCACCCATAGGTGTGTTTGCTGTCAGGGCTGAGTTTGTGTGCAGACGCAGAAGGGTCACAGTCAGGTTTCCCCTTTGCACTTGTTGTTTGCCCCTGTCATGTGATTTCCAGTTTGTGTTATCTTTCAGTGATTGTGACACGTTGTGTGTGTGACTGCTGGCACTCCTCAGGGTCCGGGCTGCAATGTTGGTTGTTGTCTATGTGAGTTCTTTGTGGTTGACCTTGGCTTCTTCATTGGTGTGTGACTGTGGCTGGGATCCCATTGGTTGGTGTGGTATTGCCGTCATGTCCATGTACAGCGTAGTGTGAAGTGTGTCAGACATTCAGGAGTCTTGTTGAGTGGCCATGTGTGATGTGTTTCTGCACCTTGGTTCCCACCCACTACCCTGGAATAGTCATGGGTGCATGTGCAATTTCACCAGTGCATGTGTGCTTCACTGCTGCACATTGTTGGAGGTCGAGGGGTGTGGTGTTGAGTGTGTGCACATGAGAGTTGTTGCCTGGCTAGGCCCCTGCCTCCATGTTGGCCTTGGCTTACTGGCCATGCTGATTGATTTGTGCTTGTGTAGGTGTGATGGTAGTTTGTTGCTCAGGACACATGACTGTGGTTCACAGTGTGAACGACATTTAGCTTTGTCATCACAGTGGGATTGTAATGCAGCCCAGGGTCACCACATCATTGTGGAGGCCCTGGGGGTAGTGCTGTGGTGTGTCTGTGTCTTGCTGTGTCAGTTGCTGTTCCTACGTGCCTGTGTGACATGTGTGATTTGTGCTCCCTCTCATCTGACAATGCCTGCTTGCCCACATAGGGGATTTGGATCCATGAGTTACCTTTTAGTGGCACTGTATGCACATCTGTATGATTGGTATTCAGGTCTCCTCATGTGTAGTGTGGTTACCTGGGGACACTGGCACCCCCCCTCACCTGTTGTGTATGATGTGCAGTGTGGGTCTGCCTGTTTGTGTTTGTGCATCTGCACCACTGCATTGGCATATCTTGGGTGTGCCATTGGCTGTATGTAGTTTGGTGGCTTTCCCCTGCTGTCCCTGGGACTCCTAGGTCATCGGTCAGCACAATGATCATGGTTTGTGTGTCCCATTGCTGCCATGGTATGGTATCTGTTCACCTCACATCTACAGTCTCCACAGGGTATCTGCATTTGTGTGCCCATTGGTGCAAATATGTGGGTCTGCATTCTGATGGTCACTTCTGTCATTGTGTCATTGATGAATGTTGACAGTGTCAGCCCCCATGGGTGTTGTTTGTCTGCACATGGCCAAAGGTATGTCTTATTTGCACTGCAGTATTTGCCTCCCCCAATTTATGTTGCAATGGGACACATGCGCTACTTTGCCACTGATGTGTTTTATGTTCTGTGACCAGGAATCATCCATGCAGTTTGGCAGTTGCAGCTCTTTCTTTGTCAACACTTACATTTTGGTCACTGTGATGATAGGGGTTTGGACCCCATTGCCACAATGTTCAAAATGTGCTTCAGCTATGGACCCCACACTTACATTTTGGTCACTGTGGTGATGGGGGGTTAGACCCCATTGCCACAATGTTCAAAATGTGCTTCAGCTATGGACCCCACACTTACCTTTTGGTCACTGTGGTGATGGGGCGTTAGACCCCATTGCCACAATGTTCAAAATATGCTTCAGCCATGGACCCCACACTTACATTTTGGTCACTGTGGTGATGGGGGGTTAGACCCCATTACCACAATGTTCAAAATGTGCTTCAGCTATGGACCCCACACTTACCTTTTGGTCACTGTGATGATGGGGGTTTGGACCCCATTGCCACAATGGTCATGGCCTGCTTGCATTGTGGGGGCCACACACATATATGTGTGGCACATGTGATAGGGGGTCACATTGTATGTTCAAAGTCATGTTCAGTGTTGTAGGCATTTGACACAGTCTACACACGCTTGTCATGGTGTTGGGGGATGTCTTTTTCTTGCATTCCCTAGGTTGTGGTGTGCTGGTTGTGTCATGCAATGTCCATCCTATGAGTGGGGGTGGTGTTGGTGGTAGGCATCCAGCCCCCCCTGGGTGAGGGTGGTAGTGGTGGTAGGCATCTGGCACCCCCCTGGGTAAGGGTGGTAGTGGTGGTTGGCATCCAGCCCCCCTGGCTTAGCGTGGTAGTAGTGGTAGGCATCCAGCCCCCCCTGGGTGAGGAAGGTAGTAGTGGTAGGCATACAGCCCCCCATGGGTAGAGGTGGTAGTAGTGACAGGCATCCAGCCCCCCTGGCTAAGGGTGGTAGTAGTGGTAGGCATCTGGCACCCCCATGGCTAAGGGTGGTGGTGGTGGTGGGCATCTGGCACCCCCCAGGCTAAGGGTCGTAGTGGTGGTTGGCATCCAGCCCCCCTGGCTTAGGGTGGTAGTAGTGGTAGGCATCTGGCACCCCCCTGGCTAAGGGTGGTAGTAGTGGTAGGCATCCAGCCCCCTGGCTAAGGGTGGTAGTAGTGGTAGGCATCTGGCACCCCTGGGTAAGGGTGGTAGTAGTGGTAGGCATCTGGCACCCCCATGGCTAAGGGTGGTAGTGGTGGTGGGCATCTGGCACCCCCTGGCTAAGGGTGGTAGTGGTGGTTGGCATCCAGCCCCCTGGCTTAGGGTGGTAGTAGTGGTAGGCATCTGGCACCCCCTGGCTAAGGGTGGTAGTAGTGGTAGGCATCCAGCCCCCTGGCTAAGAGTGGTAGTAGTGGTAGGCATCTGGCACCCCCTGGGTAAGGGTGGTAGTAGTGGTAGGCATCTGGCACCCCCCTGGGTAAGGGTGGTAGTAGTGGTAGGCATCCAGCCCCCTGGGTAAGGGTGGTAGTAGTGGTAGGCATCCAGCCCCCATGGGTAGTGGTGGTAGTAGTGACAGGCATCCAGCCCCCTGGCTAAGGGTGGTAGTAGTGGTAGGCATCTGGCACCCCCTGGGTAAGGGTGGTAGTAGTGGTAGGCATCCAGCCCCCCTGGGTAAGGGTGGTAGTAGTGGTAGGCATCCAGCCCCCATGGGTAGTGGTGGTAGTAGTGACAGGCATCCAGCCCCCTGGGTAAGGGTGGTAGTAGTGGTAGGCATCCAGGCCCCCTGGGTAAGGGTGGTAGTAGTGGTAGGCATCCAGCCCCCATGGGTAGAGGTGGTAGTAGTGACAGGCATCCAGCCCCCTGGCTAAGGGTGGTAGTAGTGGTAGGCATCTGGCACCCCCTGGCTAAGGGTGGTAGTGGTGGTGGGCATCTGGCACCCCCTGGCTAAGGGTGGTAGTAGTGGTAGGCATCCAGCCCCCTGGCTAAGGGTGGTAGTAGTGGTAGGCATCTGGCACCCCTGGGTAAGGGTGGTAGTGGTGGTAGGCATCTGGCACCCCCTGGGTAAGGGTGGTAGTAGTGGTAGGCATCTGGCACCCCCTGGGTAAGGGTGGTAGTGGTGGTAGGCATCTGGCACCCCCTGGCTAAGGGTGGTAGTAGTGGTAGGCATCCAGCCCCCTGGGTAAGGGTGGTAGTGGTGGTAGGCATCTGGCACCCCCTGGCTAAGGGTGGTAGTGGTGGTTGGCATCCGGCCCCCCCTGGGTAGGGGTGGTGGTGCGCATTCAGGCCCCTGTGTGCATATGTGGCATTGGTGATGGGCATCCCGCCCCTATGGTGCTGCTGTTGCTGGTGTAAGTAAATTCTGCATCCCTCTGTGTGTGTGTGATGTGTCGTGTACGTGTTGTATGTGTTTTGTGGTTGGTGTCTGACTTACCTTCTGCGCCGTACGCGTCCGTGCCTGTTCCGGTAGTAAATGTAGAATATTGGTAGGATCGGGACGAAGGGATTCATGGTTGGTTCGTGTCGTTCGTCTTTCTCGTTGCTTCGCGTCGTCCTCGTCGCTTCGCGTCGTCCTTGTCGCTGTCGTGTTCGCCTCGCAGCCGTGGATCGTGTTGTGGCGCGAATCGGAGCTTATGTGCACCTCTCCCGGATGCTTTGACGTGCCGTGCGTAGCGATGGGTTCGGCGCGTACGGAAAGCGCATCGTACTTGTTCGGCCGGACGGAGCTGCATTTTCCTTTCCGTGCGACTCGATTCGGCGTTTCCGGATTCGCCTCGGTCGGAGAACAGGACCTGGATTGGGTGAGTACGACTCGGCCGGATTCTGTGCTGTTGTGCGCATCGTACTTACTCGTTCGGTCTGCTGTACGGATCGGTCGGGAAACAGGCATTCGCATGGCTTTTTTCCCGACCGAATGGTATTGGGTGCGCCTCCGACCGAGATCGGAATCGGCCCCTTAGTTTCCCTCCACTTAAAAAATATAAGGCCCTGGGGAATGGGGTCCCCAGGGCCTAATGAGGCTCAGGAAGGGGAGCCAGGTGTCCCCCTCCCCTTCAAAAAAAGAAAGGCCCTGGGGTATGGGGTCACCAAGGCCTAATGAGGTTGTAATACGATGTTCACAAACCAACGAGTGACGTTTACGCCTCCACCACTCCTATCTTTTTCTGTGTTGAGATTTCCGCTCAGAGTGTGGAATCGCCACACATGTAAGTATTAGTTTAGTAGTAAATGTAGGAGGGACAGAGGGGAAAGACTGGAAATGGGGAATACTTGCTACTAAATGGGAGGGTATAGGAAGAGTAAGGAGAGGTAAGGGAGGTTCAGGGAAGGAGTGAGGGAGGCACCCATGCAAAAGAGAGTAAACCCATTCCTAGTCACCAATAGTACTTCTAAAGTTACTACAGCCAAAAAGGGACCTAAAACAGTAGTAAAAGATTCCAGCTCAGAGCTAGAGTCAGTCCAGAACCTCATAGGTTAAACCACTGGTACTGCAACACCCGCCAATAGAAATTAATAGAGTCAGGGACTTAAAATAAAACCGTATAGGAAATAATGTTAAAATAAATGAAATAGTTTAAAATATAAATAAATATAATTTAATGTTAAAAAATATATAAATATAGAACATATTATTAATTTAATAATAAAATAGTTTAATAACTGTTTTACATTTAAACATTTAAAAATATATGTAACAATATATTTTATTGTATATAATTAAATTGCTTTTACACCTAGGCAGCAGGAAAAAGTGGGGTGGCAGTTTGTTACTTCTACCTGTCCGCAAAGGAGTGGAATGCCCTCTCGCTGCAGCTCCGTGCCACTGAGGACATCCAGGACTTTACGCATTCCCTTAAAAACTTTGGGTCCGCTTTCCAGAACCTCATGTTAGTAGGGGATTAGGTTTACTGCCAGTGCCGGGACACTCACTTAGTAGATGTTGCGCTCCTCAAATTCCCCAATAATAATGATAGTAATAATAATCTAAATGTAAGTTTACACTTTGGAGTAACTTTACACTGAGATTTTATGAATAGCCAAAAATAGCAAAGTTGCTCAAATGTGTAAGAGTAAATTTACACGTGTAAACTTTTCACAAGTGTCACTTACATTTGTGAATAGCCTCTTTAGGGTTTTGATTATGATGGTCTGTATGTTGTACCACTAAAACACTGAGTTTAAAATACTGTTGCTTAAAAATATTGTCAGTAAAATATCTTCGGGACAAAGACATTAAGAGGGTGATTATGATGGCGGGTGGATCGCCACCGCCGGGCCGGCGGTGGCGATCCGCCCGCCATCTCAACCTGATTTACCCCCGCCATATTATTATGTGCAAAGTGCGTCTACCGCTTTTCCGCCGGTCGGCAATCGTTCTGATTGCCGGCCGGGTGGAATTGGGCCTCAATATGGTGGCGGTGCCTAGCAGGCACCGCCATCCATATTAGGATGGGTGTGAATCAAGGCCTTTCCATGGCGGCGATGCCGCAATGGAAAGGCTGGCGGGGATTCACTTTGGGGGCCTGTTGCGGGCCCCCGGGGAGGGTGGGGGGGTGGGGGCCTGCACTTGGGACATTGCCATGCACAAGATGGCAGGCACCGCGCGGTGCCTGCTACGTTGTGCATGGCAATGCACAACATGCCTTTTCACCATTGCGGCGGGTGCTGCTTACAGCAGCACCCGCCGCAATGTTGGAAATGCGGAATGCAACCGCCAGGGTGGCGGTCGCATCCTAATTAGCGGTGCGGGACCGCCGCACGTCTGGCGACCGGTCCCAGCACCGCGAGGATGGCGGGCGGACTAAAGTCCGCCCGCCATCCTAATGGGCCCCTTAGTGTCTTAACATCATCTGCAATTATATTGTCTGGTAAATGTTAGGCAAGGGTCAAGAGTGGGATTAGATTCATGACTAGGGTTAGGTTCAGGTTTAGGATTAGGGCTCTGACTAGGAATGTAGTTATATTTTAGTATGCGGTATACATTCACCAAGTTGTTGCCTACATTAATATGGTAATGGATGCTTTTAAATTATAATATGTTTCACTCTATATCAACAATTTTGTGGTAAAATGCGTAGCATATTCTGAAAATGCAATAGTATTGTGGTTGATGTTTTGCCTATGATAAGAATATACCAAAGTATTCTGGTACTTTTTGGACATACAGGCTACTCTGTATGTTCATGGCCCTGGGACAATGTGAAGAAACGAGAGTACCAAACACTAGTACTGCTCAGCAGTGCTTAATTTGAAAAAATATAAGTGCCACGGCCCTCGTCAGGAGGCCATCGCAGTTTGCACCATCCATTGCCACAGCCAGCGCTGCCAATGACAGTACTGACACATCTACTGTCCATCAGGCTGCTACAAGTGTAACAATTCAGACTTTTGAAGGCCCCCAAAGTTATAAGAATGCCTTGGGTGGAAGGTATTATTTGTTTATAATGTATATTGAATTAATAAAATACAGCTGTTCTGCTTATCTCTAAATTACACAAACAGCCCCACCATGTGGCAGCTGTCATAAGTGCCGGTGTTCACTATTAAGTGCCCGTGTCAAGCAGTGGAAACCGCAGTCTCATATTAAGCACTGCTGCTAAGTACTGCCCACCTGTGCCTGTACCTAAAGACCATGGGCCCGATTCACAAAGGCAATCTGAGACAAAAGTCTAACTTTAGGACTTTTGGTATTCACAGAGGTCATTTACGAGTTGTATCTTTACGTCTGCAGTCAGGCTGGAATCTTTGGCTTAAGCCATACTCTCTGGCGCAGGCCAGAATATCCACACCCAGTGCCGAATCTCCGGCTTGTGTCAGATGAAATGTAATCAATGGGCCAGAATGCAATTTTTACAAAAAGGGACATTAGGAATATCAGATAAATGGTAGAGAAGGTCATAAAAATCAGTTTGGGCAGGGAACAGGCCAGACACTGCATCACATCCCAGAAAAGTTTGCTCTTTTACATCATGGTACATGCAGTCCACAATTTGCGTTCCCCTCAATGTTGACTTGTTTTTCCACTTGTCTTTGCAGCCGGGGTGTTCACTTGTGCATGGCGTTGCCCTGTCTCCCCGCTGGCTGCCTGCTTCCTCACTTGAACCTCCAATGTTGCTTACGGGCGCTTCCTGGCACTCTTGCCTGTCCCTTTGCAGCTGGCAGGGTGTGTGCTGAAGTGTGTGCGGCGTTGGTCTGGTTCCGGCTGACTTTCTTGGGTAGTTTCCTGTGCCGGTCTGGACAGTAACCAGTCTGGTTTCTGTTGGTTCCCTCGTTGCGCCATGTATTTGGTGGCGGCTTGGGGCATTTTGGAACGGCCCTCTCTGCTTTTGGGACTTCTGCCTTTGCATGAGGTGTGCAGCTGTGGTCCTTCCTTAGGTGGCTAACCCTTCTTCTGGGATTGCTGTGTCCCCTGTTTCTCCAGGCTGATTTGATGCTGCTGGGTGATTGCATTTTGGGGATCATGTTTGGCTCCCTCCCTGGTGAGGGGTGTTGAGGTGCTTATGGGCCATTTTTGCTGGCCCTGACGGGTCAGAGTTTGGCTTTTTTGCCTTTTGTTAGGGGCCGTTTGTGCAGGGCCCAGGATTTTCCATATGTGGATTTGCTACGCTGGTGCTGTCTGCTCTTCCTTTTTTTAATCCTTTTGTTGGATTTCCTCATCTGCTGGCCCCTCCGCTGGGCAGTTGGGGCTGGCTCTGATGGAAGATAGTTCATTTTTAGTGTGCTCCCTGTTCTGGTATTCCTGCTCCCCTGTTGAGCTCGGGTGTGGGGTGTTAGGGCCACATTGCTTCTGTTGGGGACTCGTTGGTTCTCCCGGATGCACGGTTTCTTTCCGCTTGTTGTCCTTCCTGCTTTGCTGTACGACAATGGTGGGCGATGCCTCCTCTCTTTGCTGGATGCCTTGGTGGGCTGGGCATGCCAGGTTAGTTATGTGCATGTTTTCCTTTCTCTTTTGTGCTGGCTCATGCTTTTCCTGGATGCCATGCTGTGGTCTCCTTGGGTGTGGAGTTTTTTTTGTCACGCAGTGCCTTGTGCCTCGCATGTGCTGGTGCTACTGCAGATAATGTGTGCTGAGGCTTTGGCTTCTACTTTTCACCTGGTGTTGATGCTCCAGTCTGCAAAGTTCATGTTCCGCTGTTCCTGGTTTCCCGTCTGTGGATGTGGTATTAAGGGGGGGATACTGTCAGGGCTTATGTATGAATTTCTACTGGCCCACATTTTGGTCCCTTGGTCTTTTCCAGTTTTTAGTTCCTGGGCTGTGGATGGTAGTGAGTGCCTGGCTCTCTGCCCATACATATAGCCTTAGTGGTCTCTTGTTTGGACTCCTTCCATTCTATCCACCGGTTGATTTTTCGGGTGACTTTCTCTCTGTGATGGGAGTTGCCTCACTGCTTGTGGGACTTGCTACTGGTGGTTCCATTCGGCTTTCCGTGGAGCTTTGTCCCTTTTTTTCTTGGTCCAGTTGGCGGCGGGTGTATTCCACCCTATTCTGGCCTTTGGGGGTCATTCAGTTCTCCCTCTTATGTTAGTCCAGTTGGTGTCTCCAGCTGTTCTGCCTCTCTTACGGAATGGCGGTTCCCTGCTTTTTGTCAGTCTCATGGATATCTGCTTCCTGGTCTGGGTTCTTCCGTCTCACCTGCAGTGCACCTGCTTCATTGTACAGGGCCTCCACTTCCAGTTCCGGGTCCTACCATTTGTACTGGTGCCGCCCCCAGGGTGTTCTCCACTCCTTGGCTCCATTGGTGGGTGTTTTGCCTTCTGTGGGGTCCAGCTCTTCCCTTCTCGGGAAGGCTGGTGTATTGCCTCCCGTTCTTTTTTAAATGCCCAGTTGGTGGTTCCTGGGGTGTCCACGCTGTGGCTCATGTACTGCTTCTTGCTCTGCTGGGTGTATGTCCTTGAACCTGCTGTTTCTGGTTCTCCTCTTCCTCGGGGCCCGCTTTGAGTTGGCCTTGCGGTGGTCTTTGGGCTTGCGGCGCATTGTGTCATCTCCACTCCCTTTGGTCCACTCTCCTTCTTCACCCCTTGGCTTCTGCAGGGTCGTGGCTCTCCTGTTTGGGGGTGATGTCCTCTACTTCCTTTTCCCTTGGGGGGGTATGCACCTGTCTCCCCTTGTTCGTCATCTTCTATGGCTTTGTTTCCTGTTGTCTTGAGTGTGCAGGACTCTGGTCCATTATCTCTTCCTTCGTGCTGGGCTCTCCTATGGTGGTGGACTCCGCCCCTTTGGTCAGGGTTGTTTTGCTTGGGTTTCCCTTTCCCAGGATGGTTCTCATGCCCATTGTTAGTGGCATGAGTTGGGGTGCCACTCTTGGGGGGGGTCCACTGCTCTGGGGCAGTGGTGCCAGATGGAGGCGCTTTCTTGTTTCTGCTTGGTTGGTACTGGTGACTGTTACTTGCACATGGCAGTGTGTCTCTACCGGGTGGCCTGCTTGTCAGCTCCTTTGGTGGGGCAGTTGTGCCCCTCAATGCTTCTCTTTCCTGGCGGTTTTGCTTCTGGTCCATTTACCCTCTCCTGGCTCTCAGCCATCTGTCTTACTTGGAATTTGTGTGGGGCATTTCCTGCCCTGTGGTGGTGATGTCCTTCCTCTGTGGAGGTGTGTCTGGAGGTCCCTGGTGGACTCCCTTGCCTGGGTTTGCCTCCAAGGTTATGCCCTTCTTCCCCTCATTTTGTTGTCTGGTTCCTGTGGTGTTCTGCACCTTCTTGTCAGCCAAATCCTCCTTGGCATGCCAAAAACCCTTGAGCAGATCATCACAGTCTCTCTTATCACACCAACCCCCTTTCACCATGGCAATGACCTTTTGTAACGTCACGTCACTAACAAGGTGTTCCTGCCATTCATTTTCCGAAACAACACCTTCACTGATCAAACACACATTTACATCCTCTTCCAAATCCTCTCCAGCAAACCACTCAAAATCATCAGTTGTGTCATCCACACACCTAAGTCTTGAAAGACAGTCTGCCAGAACATTGTTAGAACCAGGTAAATATGATAATTCAAAATCAAATTCTTGAAGAGCCACCACCCACTTGCGAATGCGGTGAGAGACAAAATCTATGCCCTTCTTGGTAAAAACCTCTTTAAGTGGTTTGTGGTCAGATAGAATCTTAAATCTTTTACCCCACAAAAATTTTCTTAATTTGCGCACCGCCCAGAACACACCCAGAGCCTCCTTCTCAACAACAGAGTAATTGCATTCTGCACCTCTTAGAAGCCTGGAGATGAACAAGATAGTTTTTTCTACACCATCTACTTTTTGTAACAGTACTGCCCCTAGACCAGTTGAGCTGGCATCAGTCATGAGAAAAGAAGATTTTGCTGGGTCAAAACTACTCAGAGGGAGAGGAGTTGGCCTAACGGCTTGGGCGGTCGACCTCGAATCTGGGGAACTGGGTTCGAGTCTCGGCAATGACGCTGAACATCCTGTGATTCTGGGCAAATCACTTAATCTCCCCGTGCCTAACAAAAATGAATGTGTCCTCATGTAATGCAACTGGTGCTATGTAAAGCGCTCTGATACCCGATACCTTCGGGTCAAGTTCGCGCTATATAAAACTCCATAAAAAAAAAAAGACATGGTGCATTGTTGAGGTCATTCTTAATACCAATGAATTCCTTTTCACAATCTTTTGACCACTCAAATTCACTCCCTTTCTTCAACAATGACCTCAGGGACAAGGTTTTTCCTGCAACATTCGGGATAAATTTATGATAAAATTCAGCCATTCCCAAAAATGTAATAAGCTCATCCTTACTAGAGGGTGAGCACAAATTGAGAATGGAATTCACAAGAGCTTTCTTGGGTTTAATCCCTTCTGCTGAAACAAAATGTCCAAGGTACTCAATTTCTTTGACATTGAACTTGCATTTGTCAGCTCGAAGAGAGAGTCCGGCATCTTGCAACTTACCTAAAACAGACTTCAACCTTAAATCATGTTGTTCCAAATCAACTCCAAAAATGAGCACGTCGTCTTGATACACCTTCACACCCTTTAAATCTCCAAGAATGCCCTCCATTACCCTTTGAACGGAGGCAGTCGAAATAAGTCCAAAGGGCATTTTCAGAAACTTAAACGTACCAAAAGGTGTCACAAAGGCTGTGTACTCTTGAGAAGAAGGGTGCAACTTAACCTGGTGGTAAGCAGAGGTTAAATCCAATGAAGAAAAGTGCTTCGCCCCTTCAAGGGAACACAACATTTCAGCAATATTGGGTAGAGGTTAGTGATCAATGACCACCGCTCTGTTGAGTTCCCTCAAGTCCACACAGAGTCGGGCTTCACCATTGGCCTTACATGCCATAACTACCGGAGAGACCCACTCTGTTGCCTCAACTTCTTGGATGATACCCTTGGCCAGGAGTTTGTCAAGCTCACACTTCATGGACACTCCTAACCTTGGCAACCTTGGGGATAATATTTTGCTTAAGTCTAATGCATTGTACATAATTTTTAAAACATCCAAGGTCACTTGCGAAAACAGCAGGAAAATCTCTAATGAAATCATGAACCAAACAGTCAACCACCCTAACAGACGGCAACTCCTTCAGACAGACCGGAGGATCTTCGTTGGGGTCAAGAAACACATGCAGATCTCTTTGATGAAGCCAACTTATTAATGAGTCTCCTTTCATTGACACGTACATTTTTCCAGAGACCACCCTTCCTTTGAAATTAATTGACACCCAAAAATAACCAAGTAGGTCAATGGTGACTCCACCATATCCCTTAGGTCTGATGTCAGGTTTTTTAAGGTCAACTTTATCTTGCAAATTACACTCATAAAACGTTTTCGGAACAAGTGTAATCTTTGCCCCAGAGTCGAACAGCATTTTGACAGATGCATCATTAACTAAAACATCCTCATAACTATCAGTAAGATCAGGTAGGTGCTCAAATACTTCCTGTCCCTCAGAACCTAAACAGTGCATTAACAGAGAAGTTTTCCTCTCTGCACTGAGAGAGGTTCCACAGAACACGAGCATAGTGAGAAAACACTTTTTTCCACTTTTGCCAGAGTATCGGAGGTACACCTGGGGAAGAGAGGAAAAACGGTGGTGCTGGAACATTATGCATTATCCTTGAAATGTTGTACTTATCACATAAGATGAGAGACAGAAAGGAAAACGCTGCATGTATCAGCGAGAGTGACACACACCTAATTGAAGAGAAACTTATTAATAACACCGTAGCAAAACACAAAAATGTGAGTACCAAACATCAACAAAGCTATACTATACTGTCATTAGCGCGTAATGAGCATGAAACAAAAGTACAGGTTGTGCTCATCAGCACTTGAATGACATCTTCAACTTTAAATTCAGCTGTAAAAGGAAAAGGTGCTAACAGCTGAGCTGGAGGTTCTGATGTCAGATGAGAGGAGCTGTGCGCATCAGCGCACAATACATTATGTAATAACACAAGCTGTGCGCATCAGCGCCTAGGTACACAAATAGATACCTGATGAAAAGAGCTGTGCGCATCAGCACATAGATGAAAACAGACACGGCACAGACCAAATAAAGCAACAGCTGTGCGTGTCAACTTCACCATAATCAGTTGAACGAGAAGATCCTTCGACGATGGCAGCCACGTTAACTTGAAGTAATGCGGGGCACTGGCAAGTAGAAAATGACAGCCAAGTAAATGCGTGATGACGTTGGGGCCAGGCGAGGAGAACAGGGCCACACAGAAAGTCAGGCGAGTGTGAAGAAAATAAGATGGCCGCAAATAGTAGACACGTACATACGTGATGACGTTGGAGCCAGGCGAGAAGAACAAGGCCACAAAGGAAGTCAGGCGAGTGAGAGGAAATTAAGATGGCCGCCGTGTTTATAAGCGGTGACGTCAAGGCCAGGCAATCAAGAAGGAGGCCGCTCCGCGGGTCAGGCAAGACGGAAAGAGGGGAAAACTGCCAGCGAAAGTCAAAAGAGTGAAAAGCAGCGCACGAACCTTGAGCTGTGCAGATAATTTAGACAGCAAAATTTCCTCCCAGGCTCCGCTCACCTTTCCAACTGATTTCAGAGTGAAGATGTGGATGCAGGAAACTCTGGAAGACGCAGGAACATTAAATGGTGTAGCAGGATGTTGGAAGTAACACGAACCTTCCCCTCATCATCGGATGAACAAGCAGATGAAGATTGGCTCACGCAGAGGTAAGAGACAATTGTAAAGAAGTCTTCTTTAGAAATGGATTGTAGGCTGTTGGGGTGTCTGAAATTGCATAGGTAAATCGTCGCCAAAATGTAGAAGTAGGTTTCTCACAAAAGGAGGTCCAGACGGAGGTAGTAAGGAGTGAGTAGACTTTATTTAAGTAACAAGTAGCTTAGAGACCCCATCCAACAGCTTGACAGACGTAACTGCTCTTCCAGTTTCAAACAGTGCTAGGCAACCTTCACCACATTCCAGAACCAGGAATCAGTGGCTGACAAGAAGGTGCAGAACACCACAGTTCCCTCCTCGAGGGCTTTGGCTGTGGTACCTCTGGCGGTTCCCTGGCCTGGGGGCCTCCTTTATTGTTTTCCACCCTTCCTTATTTTCCCTCAGATGGTTATGTGGGGGTCTAGGACTACGCAGTGGTTCTGTTGCTCGCCCCAGTTGGGTTGGGCGCCCTGGGTTCCCTTGTTGGGCCCCATTTGGGTTTGACTTTCCCTCGGTTGCCTCTGTGGCAGCCGCTTCTTCCACTGGGCTCGCTTTACTAGTTGGGGCTTGCGGTTTGTCTGTTGTGAGGCAGTCCCTCTTGGGCCGTGGTTGTTCTGTGGCTGTTGCTGCACTGCTCTGGCATTCGCGGCTGTGGTCTGCCCTTGCGGCTTGTTGACGTAATTGGTGTTCTTTTTCTGACTGGTGTCGGGCTGGGGGTTATCCTCTCCTTCTTGGTCCCTGCAGCTGTGTTGATCTTCCTTCTGGACATTTTTTGGGCTTGTTTTGGTGGTCTCTGCCCTCCGTGGTGGGTGTGCTGCGCTTCCTGTTTGTCGATTGGATGTTGTTTTGTCTATGCACCTCTGGTGTCTCGCTTGCTGTGGGGTTGTTTTCCTCAGCACCCTGTTGTTCTGTTCCCATTGCAGCTTTGGGGTTTGCCTCTGGTCTTCTGGGATGCTTCATTTGCGCCTTTTGGAGTCGGCCACTTCCAGGCTTCTTTCGGCCGCCGTTGTTTTGGTGACCATTTTTTCTGGGAGCCGGTTGGGGAGATGGGGCATTGTTTGTCCTGCCCTCCTTTCCTTCAGTTTTTCTGGACATTGTGGTGCCTCGTCCTCGTCTGGATTTTATCCCTGCTGGTTGTGTCCTCTTTGCCTTTGGTCTCTGTTTTCTGGCTCCTGTATCTGCTCTGTGGTTTAATTCCCTGGATGGGCTTTGTGCTCTCTCTTTGTCTTTGAGACACGCTGCTGTGTTTTGCGTGTCAGGAGCCTTGTTGGTCAATCTGCGTCTGGCACTGGGGGGGCTTCATGCCTGCTCTCTCTTCCTTGTCCATTTGGTTGCATTGCCCTTCTCCTTTTCCTCTGCCTTGACTGGCCTGTGTGCCCTGTTTTTTCCCCGGGTGGTCTCCGGGAGTGTTGCTGCGTTTGACAGAGCTTCGTTTCGCAGCATTGGCGCTGCTGCTTGAGCTCTGCCTCTCACGTTTGTGTCCCATTCCAGTTTGCATCTGGGTGGTGATGTGCCCTCGGATTTTGGGGCTGCTGTTTTGAGTTCTGTGGATCCTCTTGCAGTGTCATCTTCTTGGGGTCATTGTTTGATGTCCCTTTTTGTGCTCTTTCATGGTGTATAGTGGTCGAAATCTGTTTCTTGGCTTGGGTACGTACTCATACGCATGAGGAGGTAATGCCCGGTTACTTACCCGTAATATTCAATACTCTGTGTCCATATCTTCCTCGTTATAGTCCTGAGATCCCCCTGCCTCTCCCTGTTGTTCAACTTATTTTGTTCTATGCTTTGTTATTTGAGAAAGTCCTTCCCAGGATGTAATGTATTTTTACCCTTTGGTATGGTGTCCATCTTCAATTGGGAAGGAAAATCAAGTTTGGTGATTATGTTCTGCATGAATGGAGATAAACTCATATGTGAGGACTGTGACGAGGAAGACATGGACTCGGAGTAATGAATATTACTGGTAAGTAACCGGGCATTCTCTCTGCCTCCTGTTATTCCTGACTTTTAAGGTGCCAGTACTTTTCCTTTCAGGGTGCTACCCACCTGTTTCTACTATTTTAATGATGCCGGCTGTGTGTGTGGCGGGGGTGGAGTGGCGCTAGCATAAAGCCGGCCGACTCAAGCGGAGGAGGGATTCGCGCTTTAGTTGACGCGTGTGTGTTCTTCCGCCCTTTGACACTTACCTTTGCTTCTGGGTCACTGAGCATCGCGTTCGTCGTCCTTGGCGAGCGGTCTTCTTGTGGTTTTTGAATACCATTCCTCACTGCTGTTTACCCTGGACGCTATTCCTGGAACTTCCTGCAATACTAAGAGAAAGACGTAAGGGTCATTAAAGTATTGTCTTCAACTACTTAGGCGGTAACGCGCTTGAAGCTAGCTTTATCGTGCTATTGAATTACTCATCTGATTTATGCTCACAGCATTTTGGGGATTATATTCTTGTTATGTACAAGCCTTTTTGAATCTATATGCATAAGAAAGAAACAATGCATTAGAATTCTGTTACAACCTCATGAAACCTAGAGTTTAAAGGTTCTATAGCCAAGATCAAACTGCTGGGGTCCAATAGGAGTGACGGGGTACAACTGGAGGAAGATCAAACTGCTGGGGTCCAATAGGAGTGTGAGTACTACTGGAGGACGATCAAACTGCTGGCGTGCAATAGGAGTGTGTGTACTACTGGAGGAAGATTAAGCTGCTCGGGTCCAATAGCAGTGTGAGTACTACTGGAGGAGGATCAAACTGCTGGGGTCCAATAGGAGTGACAGGGGGCTACTGTAGGAAATTAAACTGCTGGGGTCCAATACGAGTGTGAGTACTACTGGAAGAAGATCAAACTGCTGGGGTCCAATAGGAGTGTGAGTACTACTGGAGGAAGATCAAACTGCTGGGGTCCAATAGGAGTGTGAGTACTACTGGAGGAAGATCAAACTGCTGGGGTCCAATAGGAGTGTGAGTACTACTGGAAGAAGAGCAAACTGCTGGGGTCCAAAAGCAGTGTGAGTACTACTGGTGGAAATAAAACTGCTGGGGTCCAATAGCAGTGTGAGTACTACTGAAGGGCGATCAAACTGCTGGCGTCCAATAGGAGTATGAGTACTGCTGGAGGAAGATCAAACTGAAGGGGTCCAATAGCAGTGTGAGTACTACTGGAGGACGATTAAACTGATGGGGTCCAATAGCAGTGTGAGTACTACTGGAGGACGATCAAGCTGCTGGAGTCCAATAGCAGTGTGAGTCCTACTGGAGGAAGAGCAAACTGCTGGCGTCCAATAGCAGTGTAAGTACTACTGGAGGACGATCAAACTGCTGGGGTCCAATAGGAGTGTGAGTACTACTGGCGGAAGATAAAACTGCTGGGGACCAATAGGAGTGTGAGTGCTACTGGTGGATGATCAAACTGCTGGGGTCCAATTGGAGTGTGAGTGCTACTGGCGGAAGATCAAACTGCTGGGGTCCAATAGCAGTGTGAGTACTACTGGAGGAAATTAAACTGCTGGGGTCCAATAAGAGTGACAGGGGGCTACTGGAGGAAGAGCAAACTGCTGGCGTCCAATAGCAGTGTTTGTCCTACTGGAGGAAGATCAAACTGCTGGGATCCAAGAGTAGTGTGAGTACTACTGGAGGAAATTAAATTGCTGGGGTCCAATAGCAGTGTGAGTACTACTGGAGGAAGAGCAAACTGCCGGGGTCCAATAGCAGTTGAGTACTACTGGAGGAGATTAAACTGCTGGGGTCCAATAGCAGTGTGAGTACTACTGGAGGAGATTAAACTGCTGGGGTCCAATAGCAGTGTCAGTACTACTGGAGGAAATTATCCTGCTGGGGTCCAATAGCAGTGTGAGTACTACTGGAGGAAATTATCCTGGTGGGGTCCAATAGCAGTGTGAGTTCTACTGGAGGAAATTAAACTGCTGGGGTCCAATAGCAGTGTGAGTAATACTGGAGGAAGATCAAACTGCTGGGATCCAAGAGTAGTGTGAGTACTACTGGAGGACGCTCAAACTGCTGGGGTCCAATAGCAGTGTGAGTCCTACTGGAGGAAGATAAAACTGCTGTGGTCCAATAGCAGCGTGAGTCCTACTGGAGGAAGATAAAACTGCTGGGGTCCAATACCAGTGTGAGTACTACTGGAGGAAATTAAACTGCTGGGGTCCTAGAGCAGTGTGAGTACTACTGGAGGAAGATCAAACTGCTGGCGTCCAATAGCAGTGTGAGTACGACTGGAGGAAGATCAGACTGCTGGGGTCCAATAGCAGTGTGAGTACTCCTGGAGGAAGATCAAACTGCTGAGGGCCAATAGCAGTGGGCCCGATTCACAAAAGTAATCTGAGACAAAATCCTAAACTTACTACTTTCGGTATTCACAAAAGGCATTTAGTAGTAGTAAAGTTAAGATTCCTAACTTTACTACTACTAAATGCTTTCTGTGAATACCAAAAGTGGTAAGTTTAGGCTTTTTTCTCAGATTAGTTCTGTGAATCGGCCCCTGAGTGAGTACTACTGGAAGAAGAGCAAACTGCTGGGGTCCAAAAGCAGTGTGAGTACTACTGGTGGAAATAAAACTGCTGGGGTCCAATAGCAGTGTGAGTACTACTGAAGGGCGATCAAACTACTGGCGTCCAATAGGAGTATGAGTACTGCTGGAGGAAGATCAAACTGCAGGGGTCCAATAGCAGTGTGAGTACTACTGGAGGACGATTAAACTGATGGGTCCAATAGCAGTGTGAGTACTACTGGAGGACGATCAAGCTGCTGGAGTCCAATAGCAGTGTGAGTCCTTCTGGAGGAAGAGCAAACTGCTGGCGTCCAATAGCAGTGTGAGTACTACTGGAGGACGATCAAACTGCTGGGGTCCAATAGGAGTGTGAGTACTACTGGCGGAAGATAAAACTGCTGGGGACCAATAGGAGTGTGAGTGCTACTGGTGGAAGATCAAACTGCTGGGGTCCAATTGGAGTGTGAGTGCTACTAGGGGAAGATCAAACTGCTGGGGTCCAATAGCAGTGTGAGTACTACTGGAGGAAATTAAACTGCTGGGGTCCAATAGGAGTGACAGGGGGCTACTGGAGGAAGAGCAAACTGCTGGCGTCCAATAGCAGTGTTAGTCCTACTGGAGGAAGATCAAACTGCTGGGATCCAAGAGTAGTGTGAGTACTACTGGAGGAAATTAAATTGCTGGGGTCCAATAGCAGTGTGAGTACTACTGGAGGAAGAGCAAACTGCTGGGGTCCAATAGCAGTTGAGTACTACTGGAGGAGATTAAACTGCTGGGGTCCAATAGCAGTGTGAGTACTACTGGAGGAGATTAAACTGCTGGGGTCCAATAGCAGTGTGAGTACTACTGGAGGAAATTATCCTGCTGGGGTCCAATAGCAGTGTGAGTACTACTGGAGGAAATTATCCTGGTGGGGTCCAATAGCAGTGTGAGTTCTACTGGAGGAAATTAAACTGCTGGGGTCCAATAGCAGTGTGAGTAATACTGGAGGAAGATCAAACTGCTGGGATCCAAGAGTAGTGTGAGTACTACTGGAGGACGCTCAAACTGCTGGGGTCCAATAGCAGTGTGAGTCCTACTGGAGGAAGATAAAACTGCTGTGGTCCAATAGCAGTGTGAGTCCTACTGGAGGAAGATAAAACTGCTGGGGTCCAATACCAGTGTGAGTACTACTGGAGGAAATTAAACTGCTGGGGTCCAAGAGCAGTGTGAGGACTACTGGAGGAAATTAAACTGCTGGGGTCCTAGAGCAGTGTGAGTACTACTGGAGGAAGAGAAAACTGCTGCGGTCCAAGAGCAGTGTGAGTACTACTGGAGGAAGATCAGACTGCTGGGGTCCAAAAGCAGTGTGAGTACTACTGGAGGAAGATTAAACTGCTGAGGGCCAATAGCAGTGTGAGTACTCCTGGAGGAAGATCAAACTTCTGAGGGCCAATAGCAGTAGGCCCGATTCACAAAAGTAATCTGAGACAAAATCCTAACTTTACTACTACTAAATGCCTTCTGTGAATACCAAAAGTGGTAAGTTTAGGATTTTGTCTCAGATTAGTTCTGTGAATCGGCCCCTGAGTGAGTACTACTGGAGGAAGATCAGACTGCTGGCGTCCAATAGCAGTGTAAGTACTACTGGAGGAAGATCAGACTGCTGGGGTCCAATAGCAGTTGAGTACTACTGGAGGAAGATCAGACTGCTGGGGTCCAATAGCAGTTGAGTACTACTGAAGGAAGATCAGACTGCTGGGGTCCAATAGCAGTGTGAGTACTACTGGAGGAAGAACAAACTGCTGGCGTCCAATAGCAGTGTGAATACTACTGAAGGAAATTAAACTGCTGGGGTCCAATAGCAGTCTGAGTACTACTGTAGGACGATCAAACTGCTGGCGTCCAATAGGAGTGTGAGTACTACTGGAGGAAATTAAACTGCGGGGGTCCAATAGGAGTATGAGTACTACCGAAGGAGGATCAAACTGCTGGGGTCCAATAGGAGTGACAGGGGGCTACTGGAGGAAGATCAAACTGCTGGGGTCCAAGAGCAGTGTAAGTACTACCAGAGGAAGATCAAACTGCTGGGGTCCAATACGAGTGTGAGTACTACTGGAGGAAGATCAAACTGCTGGGGTCCAATAGGAGTGCAAGTACTCCTGGAGGAAGATCAAACTGCTGGGGTCCAAGAGCAGTGTGAGTACTACTGGAGGAAGATCAAACTGCTGGGGTCCAATAGCAGTGTGAGTACTACTGGAGGAAATTAAACTGCTGGGGTCCAATAGCAGTGTGAGTGCTACTGTAAAAAGATCAAACTGTTGGGGTCCAATAGAAGTGTGAGTACTACTGGAGGAAGATCAAACTGCTGGGGTCCAATACGAGTGTGAGTACTACTGGAGGAAGATCAAACTGCTGGTTCCAATAGCAGTGTGAGTACTACTGGAGGACGATCAAACTGCTGTGGTCCAAGAGCAGTGTGAGTACTACTGGAGGAAGAAAAAGCTGCTGGGGTCCAATAGCAGTGTGAGTACTACTGGAGGAAATTAAACTACTGGGGTCCAATAGCACTGTGAGTACTACTGGAGGAAATTAAACTGCTGGGGTCCAATAGCAGTGTGAGTACTACTGAAGGACGACCATCAAACTGCTGGCGTCCAATAGGAGTGTGAGTACTACTGGAGGAAATTAAACTGCTGGGGTCCAATAGCAGTGTGAGTACTACTGAAGGACAATCAAACTGCTGGCGTCCAATAGGAGTGTGAGTACTACTGGAGGAAATTAAACTGCTGGGGTCCAATAGGAGTATGAGTACTACCGAAGGACGATCAAACTGCTGGGATCCAATAGGAGTGACAGGGGGCTACTGGAGGAAGATCAAACTGCTGGGGTCCAAGAGCAGTGTAAGTACTACCAGAGGAAGATCAAACTGCTGGGGTCCAATACGAGTGTGAGTACTACTGGAGGAAGATCAAACTGCTGGGGTCCAATAGGAGTGCAAGTACTCCTGGAGGAAGATCAAACTGCTGGGGTCCAAGAGCAGTGTGAGTACTACTGGAGGAAGATCAAACTGCTGGGGTCCAATAGCAGTGTGAGTACTACTGGAGGAAATTAAACTGCTGGGGTCCAATAGCAGTGTGAGTACTACTGTAAAAAGATTAAACTGCTGGGGTCCAATAGAAGTGTGAGTACTACTGGAGGAAGATCAAACTGCTGGCGTCCAATAGCAGTGTGAATACTACTAAAGGAAATTAAACTGCTGGGGTCCAATAGCAGTCTGAGTACTACTGTAGGACGATCAAACTGCTGGCGTCCAATAGGAGTGTGAGTACTACTGGAGGAAATTAAACTGCTGGGGTCCAATAGGAGTATGAGTACTACCGAAGGACGATCAAACTGCTGGGGTCCAATAGGAGTGAAAGGGGGCCACTGGAGGAAGATCAAACTGCTGGGGTCCAAGAGCAGTGTAAGTACTACCAGAGGAAGATCAAACTGCTGGGGTCCAATACGAGTGTGAGTACTACTGGAGGAAGATCAAACTGCTGGGTCCAATAGCAGTGTGAGTACTACTGGAGGACGATCAAACTGCTGTGGTCCAAGAGCAGTGTGAGTACTACTGGAGGAAGAAAAAGCTGCTGGGGTCCAATAGCAGTGTGAGTACTACTGGAGGAAATTAAACTGCTGGGGTCCAATAGCACTGTGAGTACTACTGGAGGAAATTAAACTGCTGGGGTCCAATAGCAGTGTGAGTACTACTGAAGGAAGACCATCAAACTGCTGGCGTCCAATAGGAGTTTGAGTACTACTGGAGGAAATTAAACTGCTGGGGTCCAATAGCAGTGTGAGTACTACTGAAGGACGATCAAACTGCTGGCGTCCAATAGGAGTGTGAGTACTACTGGTGGAAATTAAACTGCTGGCGTCCAATAGCAGTGTAAGTACTTCCGGAGGAAGCTCAAACTGCTGGAGTCCAATAGCAGTGTGAGTACCACTGGAGTAAGATCAAACTGCTGGGGTCCAATAGAATTGTGAGTACTCCTGGAGGAAGATCAAACTGCTGGGGTCCAATATCAGTGTGAGTACTCCTGGAGGAAGATCAAACTGCTGGGGTCCAATATCAGTGTGAGTACTCCTGGAGGAAGATCAAACTGCTGGCATCCAATATCAGTGTGAGTACTCCTGGAGGAAGATCAAACTGCTGGGGTCCAATATCAGTGTGAGTCCTACTGGAGGAAATTAAACTGCTAGGGTCCAATATCAGTGTGAGTACTCCTGGAGGAAGATCAAACTGCTGGGGTCCAATATCAGTGTGAGTACTCCTGGAGGAAGATCAAACTGCTGGGGTCCGATATCAGTGTGAGTACTACTGGAGGACGATCAAACTGCTGGCGTCCAATATCAGTGTGAGTACTACTGGAGGACGATCAAACTGCTAGGGTCCAATATCAGTGTGAGTACTACTGGAGGAAATTAAACTGCTGGGGTCCAATAGCAGTGTGAGTACTCCTGGAGAAAGATCAAACTGCTGGAGTACGATATCAGTGAGAGTACTACTGGAGGAAGATCAAACTGCTGGGGTCCAATATCAGTGTGAGTACTCCTGGAGGAAGATCAAACTGCTGGGGTCCGATATCAGTGTGAGTACTGATGGAGCAAGAACTCAGAATGAGACTTGTTCGTAAGCAATCCTCTCACAGTATTAATTTATTAAACTTTGTAATGTCTCTACTAACAAATGCACACATGAACACTATACGAGTGAAGCTTGCCTATGTGTCTAAAACTAATGAGTAACGCTTGTCTAAATCTAAAATGGCTGCTAAGCGCGGGAATTTCATTGCGCATGTGTCAACCATATCACGTGGTATGACGTCTTTCTTTGCTTGGAGGGAAATCTTTGCTTCTGCGCAGTGTGTATTAAAATGGCCGCTTAATGTTTTCACGTGCTAAAGCTTGCGCATATTTTGCAATTAAAACTGTGATATTCTAATGCTATTAATGCGGGATAGATTTATAATTAAATGGGAATAGAGTAGACATAGTGGGTATACAGTGAAAACATTTATTTGTGATTTTAATAATTTTCTTCTTTGACTTTTATTAGTTCGTAAATGGGCCTGGGTTGGTTGAACTGCAGCTCGAGAGACATTGGTTCTGCGCATGCGCCCTGCAAGGCTGACCAGAGGAAGCGATGAAGTCAACTTGGAAGCCCTCCAAGGTCGCAAAGCCTGGTTCACAAGTTCATCTGAAATGTACCTGAAGTCGCAACAAATGTATACAAAATGTATTAAAGAATCAATGGGAAATGGGTGGGAAAAAAAGCAAATGTATTAATTGTGATGGGCGGTATTTTAAAACAATGGGCTTAAAGAAATTGAACTAAATTGACATGGTGTGAGGATCAACCCCCTGTCCCGGTCCAATCAGAAGTAGTGGGCCCATAATTTGGAAACATTAATGGGAGGTACCTGGGTGTAAAAGGGGTATAATAGATATAGAATTAGCTAATTAGTTAGCATTAGCTTTTGGCGTTGAGGCTGTCAGCTAGGAGGACCACAGAACGAGCTGATCGATTGCAGACTGAACCGCTGTCCAGCGAGGTCCTGAGGTGGGGTCGGCGGAATCCATTAGAAGGAAGACACGGAAGAACTGGAGGAGGAGCGAAGTGTCAGAGAGGGGAACGACGCAGGCGTCGTTGATAGAGAGGTCACCTGTCCTGAACCTGGTCCGGAGGTCTTTGATCTTCATCCTACCTGGGATCGATCTTTTCCAACTCCTTGGCCAAGGGGTTTGGTTTCTCACACTCTTAGGTAACTATGAGCGAAATCTTTAGCTGTGCTGCTGTCTCTATCTTCTTCTTTCTGAGGAGCCTTCATTGATCGATAATTGATTATTAATATGCTTCATCCTTGATATACGATTAAGTATTATGTGTTCTGTATTTACTCTGCTAAATTTTAGATAAACATTTTAAAACTTCCTGACTCAGTGATTATTTAGAAATTATGAATTGTAATGAATGTCACTCATTTTAAACCTCCCAATTATCAAAGGTTCCATTAGTAAGTCATTACTCTTCAATCAGAACAGTAATTGGTAGCAGGGATATTGATAAAGAGTACAACTGACCCACCAGCGGAAATTGCTAGCGTAGTATGAATGAATGGGCCCAGGTGAGTATTCGGTGTATGAATGCTTGTTGCTAGTAACCCGCTGGATCAGTACTACTGGAGGATGATCAAACTGCTGGGGTCCAATAGGAGTGCAAGTACTCCTGGAGGAAGATCAAACTGCTGGGATCCAAGAGCAGTGTGAGTACTACTGGAGGAAGATCAAACTGCTGGGGTCCAATAGCAGTGTGAGTACTACTGGAGGAAATTAAACTGTTGGGGTCCAATAGCAGTGTGAGTACTACTGTAAAAAGATCAAACTGCTGGGGTCCAATAGAAGTGTGAGTACTACTGGAGGAAGATCAAACTGCTGGGGTCCAATAGGAGTGCGAGTACTACTGGAGGACGATCAAACTGCTGGGGTCCAATAGCAGTGTGAGTACTACTGGAGGAATTTAAACTGCTGGGGTCCAATAGCAGTGTGAGTACTACTGGAGGAAATTAAACTGCTGGGGTCCAATAGCAGTGTGAGTACTACCGGAGGAAGATCAAACTGCTGGGTCCAATAGAAGTGTGAGTACTACTGGAGGAAGATCAGACTGCTGAGGGCCAATAGCAGTGTGAGTCCTACTGGAGGAAGATCAAACTGATGGGGTCCAATAGCAGGGTGAGTAAGTGGTACTTGAAACCCGGGCTGGGGAAGGCGTAGCCTGACACAATGGGGGCCCTGGGTAAACGCTGCCCGGAGGCGGGAAGCCCTCCCCCGCCCCCATCACGGAAGCCAGCGTCGTTTCTTGCTGTAGTCCTAACCCCACAGATCAGGACACTCCAAGGGACAGAGAGAGGGGGATATGCAAATCCAGTGCTTGAAATGGAAAAATAGAAGTGCAGGTACTCTGTACCAGAGTACCTGCTTGTTTCCGAGAAGTGCCGGTACTCTCCAATTAAAAGTATAGCATTTCTCTTGAGAAGTGCCAGTACTCTCCCTCTCAAAATAAAAAAGTGCTGGTACTCCGTACCGGACAGTACCGGCCCATTTAAAGCACTGTGCAAATCTAATACAATGAAAGGATTTATAGAGCTAAGGACAGAGAGCTGCCGGAGGAAGGGAGGGAGGAGAGTGGGGTTCGAGAGCTGAGGAGAGGACAGAGAGCTGCCGGAGGAAGGGAGGGAGGAGAGTGGGGTTATAGAGCTGAGGAAAGGACAGAGAGCTGCCGGAGGAAGGGAGGGAGGAGAGTGGGGTTAGAGTGCTGAGGAAAGGACAGAGACCTGCTGGAGGAAGGAAGGGATGGGTGTGACGTGGGAGTGGGAAGTTAGTCAAAGTGTGTTTGAGAGGAGAGTGGGGTAAGACTCCGAGAGCTGAGGAAAGGACAGAGAGCTGCTGGAGGAAGGAAGGGAGGAGAGTGGGGTTAGAGAGCTGAGGAGAGGACAGAGAGCTGCTGGAGGAAGAGAGGGAGGAGAGTGGGGTTAGAGAGCTGAGGAGAGGAAAGAGAGCTGCTGGAGGAAGGGAGGGAGGAGAGTGGGGTTAGAGAGCTGAGGAGAGGACAGAGAGCTGCTGGAGGAAGGGAGGGAGGAGAGTGGGGTTAGAGAGCTGAGGAAAGGACAGAGAGCTGCTGGAGGAAGGGAGGGAGGAGAGTGGGGTCAGAGAGCTGAGGAGAGGACAGAGAGCTGCTGGAGGAAAGGGAGGGAGGAGAGTGGTGTTAGAGAGCTGGGGAGAGGACAGAGAGCTGCTGAAGGAAGGGAGGGAGGAGAGTGGGGTTCGAGAGCTGAGGAGAGGACAGAGAGCTGCTGGAGGAAGGGAGGGAGGAGAGTGGGGTTATAGAGCTGAGGAGAGGACAGAGAGCTGCTGGAGGAAGGGTGGGAGGAGAGTGGGGTTAGAGAGCTGAGGAGAGGAAGGAGAGCTGCCGGAGGAAGAGAGGGAGGAGAGTGTGGTTAGAGAGCTGAGGAGAGGACAGAGAGCTGCCGGAGGAAGGGAGGGAGGAGAGTGGGGTTAGAGAGCTGAGGAAAGGACAGAGAGCTGCCGAAGGAAGGGAGGGAGGAGAGTGGGGATAGAGAGCTGAGGAAAGGACAGAGAGCTGCCGGAGGAAGGGAGGGAGGAGAGTGGGGTTAGAGAGCTGAGGAAAGGACAGAGAGCTGCTGGAGGAAGGAAGGGAAGGGCGTGACGTGGGAGGGGGAAGTTAGTCAAAGTGTGTTTGAGAGGAGAGTGGGGTAAGACTCAGAGAGCTGAGGAAAGGACAGAGAGCTGCTGGAGGAAGGAAGGGAAGGGCGTGACGTGGGAGGGGGAAGTTAGTCAAAGTGTGTTTGAGAGGAGAGTGGGGTAAGACTCAGAGAGCTGAGGAAAGGACAGAGAGCTGCTGGAGGAAGGAAGGGAAGGGCGTGACGTGGGAGGGGGAGGTTAGTCAAAGTGTGTTTGAGAGGAGAGTGGGGTAAGACTCAGAGAGCTGAGGAAAGGACAGAGAGCTGCTGGAGGAAGGAAGGGAAGGGCGTGACGTGGGAGGGGGAAGTTAGTCAAAGTGTGTTGGAGAGGAGAGTGGGGTAAGACTCAGAGAACTGAGGAAAGGACAGAGAGCTGCTGGAGGAAGGAAGGGAAGGGCGTGACGTGGGAGGGGGAAGTTAGTCAAAGTATGTTTGAGAGGAGAGTGGGGTAAGACTCAGAGAGCTGAGGAAAGGACAGAGAGCTGCAGGAGGAAGGAAGGGAAGGGCGTGACGTGGGAGGGGGAAGTTAGTCAAAGTATGTTTGAGAGGAGAGTGGGGTAAGACTCAGAGAGCTGAGGAAAGGACAGAGAGCTGCTGGAGGAAGGAAGGGAAGGGCGTGACGTGGGAGGGGAAGTTAGTCAAAGTGTGTTTGAGAGGAGAGTGGGGTAAGACTCAGAGAGCTGAGGAAAGGACAGAGAGCTGCTGGAGGAAGGAAGGGAAGGGCGTGACGTGGGAGGGGGTGGTTAGTCAAAGTGTGTTTGAGAGGAGAGTGGGGTAAGACTCAGAGAGCTGAGGAAAGGACAGAGAGCTGCTGGAGGAAGGAAGGGAAGGGCGTGACGTGGGAGTGGGATGTTAGTCAAAGTGTGTTTGAGAGGAGAGTGGGGTAAGACTCAGAGAGCTGAGGAAAGGACAGAGAGCTGCTGGAGGAAGGAAGGGAAGGGCGAGACTTGGGAGGGGGAAGTTAGTCAAAGTGTGTTGGAGCAGAGAGTGGGGTTATGGAGCCGAGGAGAGGACAGAGAGCTGCTGGAGGAAGAGAGGGAGGAGAGTGGGGTTAGAGAGCTGAGGAGAGGACAGAGAGCTGCTGGAGGAAGGGAGGGAGGAGAGTGGGGTTAGAGAGCTGAGGAGAGGACAGAGAGCTGCTGGAGGAAGGGAGGGAGGAGAGTGGGGTTAGAGACCTGAGGAGAGGACAGAGAGCTGCTGGAGGAAGGGAGGGAGGAGAGTGGGGTTAGAGCGCTGAGGAGAGGACAGAGCGCTGCTGGAGGAAGGGAGGGAGGAGAGTGGGTTTAGAGAGCTGAGGAGAGGACAGAGAGCTGCTGGAGGAAGGGAGGGAGGAGAGTGGGGTTAGAGAGCTGAGGAGAGGACAGAGAGCTGCTGGAGGGAGGGAGGAGAGTGGGGTTAGAGAGCTGAGGAGAGGACAGAGAGCTGCTGGAGGAAGGGAGGGAGGAGAGTGGGGTTAGAGAGCTGAGGAAAGGACAGAGAGCTGCTGGAGGAAGGGAGGGAGGAGAGTGGGGTTAGAGAGCTGAGGAGAGGACAGAGAGCTGCTGGAGGAAGGGAGGGAGGAGAGTGGGGTTAGAGAGCCGAGGAGAGGACAGTGAGCTGCTGGAGGAAGGGAGGGAGGAGAGTGGGGTTAGAGAGCCGAGGAGAGGACAGTGAGCTGCTGGAGGAAGGGAGGGAGGAGAGTGGTGTTAGAGAGCCGGGGAGAGGACAGAGAGCTGCTGGAGGAAGGGAGGGAGGAGAGTGGTGTTAGAGAGCTGAGGAGAGGACAGAGAGCTGCTGAAGGAAAAGAGGAGGAGATTGGGGTTAGAGAGCTGAGGAGAGGACAGAGAGCTGTTGGAGGAAGGGAGGGAGGAGAGTGGGGTTATCAGCCGAGGAGAGGACAGAGAGCTGCTGGAGGAAGGGAGGGAGGAGAGTGGGGTTAGAGAGCCGAGGAGAGGACAGAGAGCTGCTGGAAGAAGGGAGGGAGGAGAGTGGGGTTAGAGAGCTGAGGAGAGGACAGAGAGCTGCTGGAGGAAGGGAGGGAGGAGAGTGGGGTTAGAGAGCTGAGGAGAGGACAGAGAGCTGCTGGAGGAAGGGAGGGAGGAGAGTGGGGTTAGAGAGCTGAGGAAAGGACAGAGAGCTGCTGGAGGAAGGGAGGGAGGAGAGTGGGGTTAGAGAGCTGAGGAGAGGACAGAGAGCTGCTGGAGGAAGGGAGGGAGGAGAGTGGGGTTAGAGAGCCGAGGAGAGGACAGAGAGCTACTGGAGGAAGGGAGGGAGGAGAGTGGGGTTAGAGAGCCGAGGAGAGGACAGAGAGCTGCTGGAGGAAGGGAGTTAGGAGAGTGGTGTTAGAGAGCAGAGGAGAGGACAGAGAGCTGCTGAAGGAAGGGAGGGAGGAGAGTGGGGTTAGAGAGCTGAGGAGAGGACAGAGAGCTGTTGGAGGGAGGGAGGGAGGAGAGTGGGGTTATCAGCCGAGGAGAGGACAGAGAGCTGCTGGAGGAAGGGAGGGAGGAGAGTTGGGTTAGAGAGCTGAGGAGAGGACAGAGAGCTGCTGGAGACCTAATGGGATGATTTGGATGAGTTGCTAACAGAGTTGTCAAGTGGTGAAAATGTGTGTATGGTTTTGGAGTGAGTTATACCTTTACATGTGGTTATGAGCATGAGTGGTAAGAAGTGGTGGGCGCAGTGTTTTCCAGGTCCACGCGTGAGTGCTCAGCGAGTGGGCCCATATTAAATGCAGGTGGCAGAGTAGGAGAGGCGTTGAACAAGAACAAAGAGTGAAGGAAGTTCCATAGGTGGACTTTCACGACAAGAAGCTCACGCTTTCTATCCATTTCTTCCCCAGTGCTATTTTTGACTTCAGGAGGGTGCCGCTAGGTTTGTATCTAGAGACCTTGGCTTAAATGCAGGGGCGAAACTTAATCAGTGAGGGCCTGATTCACAAAGGTAAGCTTAAACTTTTGTGTAAGTTTATGATTTTTTGGTATTCACAATGCTATGTTAAGAGTAGTAAATTTCCAACTATGCAGCAGTAAACCCATGCTAGGAGTAGTGGTGTGACAATAGCCCCCGCTGCCCTCGCAGTGCGGAAGGACACGAGCTCCAGGGAGCCCCCTCCGGCACTGTGCACGTGCGGCGGGCCAATGGCCTGAGAACTCCAGACTAGGTCCAGAGCGTGGGGGGGGCTCAATGTACTTTGCAGGGGGGGGGCCTGAAGCTTCGTTACGCCACAGGAAAGGAGTGTGGAGTGGGTGGATCAACCATGATCTGCCTAAAGTGTTTGTGAATACCCACCAACTTCTGAGTTTGTGTCATTCTCACACTCCTGTCTGACCCATCCCTACCTTGGAAAGTGTGAGAAATTTCTTTGCTGGAGGAAATCCCCATCAGTGTAGGAAAGAGACTAGAACACCCCAAAGTGTTGTGGGGTGCAGGGGAAGGGGTTTCTCCATGCAGCAAAATAGTTTCCAAGTGGGGGAAAAAGTACAACTGCGGACTGACTTTTTCCAATGAGAAAAAGTGACCCTTGTACTATCTGCATTTTGGAAATAGTAAGATCCAAACATGTCACATGACCAAAGTGTCACAGGGCACTGCCACTAGTACACCTGGAAACCTGAGACTGGCACATCTTCCCAAGCCGAGTACTGCTTTTTAGGTCTAGGTTGCGAGGGCAGCTGTCGCCGGACATAATGTGATCACCCTACAGAAAGAGTTTTCAGGAGTACTACAGAAAGGGACTTTGGCTCCACCCACATGTTGATAGCCATGTTTGCATAATTTCATTGGGCAGAAGTTGTGCACTCTCTCTGAGAGAGTGCTTGTATTCGTATTGACTTTTGGAGGGTTTCCATTTCACCTAACATGCTGGTGTTAAAACTTGATGATGCGTGGCGTGCAGAAGAAACCCTCCCTGGTGCTGCAGTTCCATTGCACACAGTGACAGACTGGAAGAGGGGTAGAGGTGGGCCAGAGCCTGCCTGGAGATGGGCTCCAGCATCTGCAGCACGTCTGGTTTTATCAATGAATCACTATATATCCTTAAGGTTCTAATCCAAAAACTGAACATGTTAAAACCTCTTTTTTCAGTGAAATGTGGTCGATAAGAAAAACCAACACAGACAAGGCACACCCGTCTCATGACCCCCCATTCACAACTACCAAACCAATAATACACTTATTTGGGGGCTGTCACACCCCAATCGCCCTCCCCCCAAAGATATGCCTCTGCTTAGAGGAACCTTGGACCAACGTCAAGGAAAGTTTTGAGCGCAGTGTTTTGACGTTCAATATTTGATGCTAAGTACACACCATCTGATTGGCAGCCAGTGTAACTGAGCAGAGGGTGAAAGTACACTGAGAGCTCTCTCAAAGCGAAGAGTGAGTGGCATTCAGAGCTCTCCCAAAGCAGAGAGTGAGTGGGCATTCAGAGCTCTCCCATAGCAAAGAGTGAGTGGGCATTCAGAGCTCTCCTTAAGCAGAGAGTGAGAGGTCATTCAGAGCTCTGCAGTGCACAGAGAGTGAGAGGACATCCAGGGCTCTGGTGATGCACAGAGAGTGAGAGGTCATTTAGAGCTCTGCAGTGCCCCGAAAGTGAGAGGACATTCAGGCCTCTCCCTAAGCAGAGAGTCAGAGGACAGTCAGAGCTCTGCGGTGCATAGAGAGTTAGAGGTCATTCAGAGCTCTGCAGTGCACAGAGAGTAAGAGGTCATTCAGAGCTCTGCGGTGCACAGAGAGTAAGAGGTCATTCAGAGCTCTGCGGTGCACAGAGAGTAAGAGGTCATTCAGAGCTCTCCTGGTGCACACAGAGATTGAGAGGACATCCAGGGTTCTCCTGGTGCACATCGACAGAGTGAGAGAACCTTCAGAGCTCTGCGGTGCACAGAGAGTGGCAGGTCATTCAGAGCTCTGCAGTGCATAGAGATTGAGAGGACATCCAGGGTTCTCCTGGTGCCCACAGACAGAGAGTGAGAGAACATTCAAAGCTCTGCCGTGCACAGAGAGTTTCAGGACATTCAGAACTCTGCGATCCACAGAGAGCGGCAGGGCATTCAGAGCTGTCCCGGTGCACAGAGAGGACATTCAGATCTCTCCCTGTGCACACACAGAGTGAGAGGACATTCAGAGCTCTCCCTGTGCACACACAGAGTGAGAGGACATTTAGAGCTCTCCCTGTGCACACACAGAGTGAGGACATTCAGAGCTCTGCAGTGCACAGAGATTAAGAGGACATTCAGAGCTCTCCTGGTGCACACATATATTTTAAGGTCATTCAGAGCTCTGCAGTGCACAGAGGGTGAGAGGACATCCAGGGTTCTCTTTCTGCACACAGATAGAGAGTGAGATAACATTCAGAGCTCTGCAGTGAGAGGACACCCAGAGCTCTGCCTGTGCACACCCAGAGTGAGAGGACATTCACTCAGAGCTCTCCCTGTGCAAACACAGAGTGAGAGGACATCCAGAGCTCTCCCTGTGCAAACACACAGAGTAGGAAGGGTATCCATAGCTCTGCCTGTGCACACACAGAGGTAGGACATCCAGAGCTCTCCCTGTGCACACACAGAGTAGGAAGGGTATCCATAGCTCTGCCTGTGCACACACAGAGGTAGGACATCCAGAGCTCTCCCTGTGCAAACACAGAGTGAGAGGACATCCAGAGCTCTCCCTGTGCACACACAGAGTGTCAGGACATTCAGAGCTCTCCCTGTGCACACACAGAGTGTCAGGACATTCAGAGCTCTCCCTGTGCACACACAGAGTGTCAGGACATTCAGAGCTCTCCCTGTGCACACACAGAGTGAGAAGGACATCCAGAGCTCTGTCTGTGCACACACAGAGTGAGAGAAAATTCAGAGCTCTCCCTGTGCACACACAGAGAGTGAGAAGGACATCCAGAGCTCTGTCTGTGCACACACAGAGTGAGAGGACATCCAGAGCTCTGTCTGTGCACACACAGAGTGAGAGGACATCCAGAGCTCTACCTGTGCACACACAGAGTGAGAGGACATCCAGAGCTCTGTCTGTGCACACACAGAGTGAGAGAAAATTCAGAGCTCTCCCTGTGCACACACAGAGAGTGAGAAGGACATCCAGAGCTCTGTCTGTGCACACACAGAGTGAGAGGACATCCAGAGCTCTACCTGTGCACACACAGAGTGAGAGGACAACCAGAGCTCTGTCTGTGCACACACAGAGGGAGGACATCCAGAGCTCTCCCTGTGCACACACAGAGTGAGAGGACATCCAGAGCTCTCCCTGTGCACACACAGAGGGAGGACATCCAGAGCTCTACCTGTTCACACACAGAGTGAGAGGACATCCAGAGCTCTGTCTGTGCACACACAGAGGGAGGACATCCAGAGCTCTACCTGTTCACACACAGAGTGAGAGGACATCCAGAGCTCTCCCTGTGCAAACACACAGAGTGTCAGGACATTCAGAGCTCTCCCTGTGCACACACAGCGTGTCAGGACATTCAGAGCTCTCCCTGTGCACACACAGAGTGAGAGGACATCCAGAGCTCTCCCTGTGCAAACACAGAGTGAGAGGACATCCAGAGCTCTCCCTGTGCACACACAGAGTGTCAGGACATTCAGAGCTCTCCCTGTGCACACACAGAGTGAGAAGGACATCCAGAGCTCTGTCTGTGCACACACAGAATGAGAGGACATTCACTCAGAACTCTCCCTGTGCACACACAGAGGGAGGACATCCAGAGCTCTCCTTGTGCACACACAGAGTGAGAGGACATTTAGAGCTTTCCCTGTGCACACACAGAGTGAGAGGACATGTAGAGCTCTCCCTGTGCACACACAGAGTGAGACGACATCCAGAGCTCTGCTTGTGCACACACAGAGTGAGAAGGACATTCACCCAGACCTCTCCTGGTGCACACAGAGAGTGAGAGAATATCCAGAGCTCTCCCTGTGCACACGCAGAGTGAGAGGACATCCAGAGCTCTCCCTGTGCACCCACAGAGTGAGACAACATCCAGAGCGCTCCCTGTGCATACACAGAGTGAGAGGACATGTAGAGCTCTCCCTGTGCACACACAGAGTGAGAGGACATTTAGAGCTCTCCCTGTGCAAACACAGAGTGGCAGGACATTCACTTAGAGCTCTCCCGGTGCACACAGAGAGTGGCAGAACGTTCACAGCTCTGAGGTGCACACAGAGAGTGGCAGAACGTTCACAGCTCTGAGGTGCACAGAGACTGTCAGGACATTCAGAGCTCTGCGGTGCACAGAGACTGTCAGGACATTCAGAGCTCTGCGGTGCACAGAGAGTGAGAGGATATTCTGAACTCTGCGGTGCACAGAGAGTGAGAGGATGTGATGCTGAACGCTCCAGAGCCCCCGCAGAGAGGGAGTGCTACAAGTTAGAGAGGCTGCACGCGCAGGGCTCCCTCATCCCCACCCACAGAGACATCCATCAGCGAGCAGGCCTTCCTTCACTCTGAGATTTACGAGCGCATTAGCACTGCGGCTGCCAGAGTTACGAACATGTGGAGAAGCCGCCGCTGGTGGAATGTAAATGCAGCACATTAACTTCCCCAGATCCGTGTGTGCTTTATTTGTAACTAATTACAGCGCCGCCTCCAGCGCCGCGGCTGCTCTGGCTAATAACTGATGCAACACTTAGCCGGGGCCGGTAAGTAACGCCCTCAGAGAGGAGCTGGCTTTGACTGCTGCGGCCCTGGCTGCACTACCCTCTGGCCCTCAGTTACGGGATTTTGGCGTAGGGTAGCACAGCAAGTCAGCGTGCTGCGCTGCCCTACACCAAAGTGAAAGGGCAGGAATGGCCGCATTTATTCCTGTACTTTCTCCCAGCACTGGTGCCCTTTCGGCAGCCTAGGGCCAACATAGGCCCCTTGCACCATTTTCCAGAGGCGCAACTAGAGCCAAATTTCCGGGGGAGGGGGGGTGTGCTAAGAAAAAATTTCGGGGAGGGCTAATTCTTCCAGCAATAGGCTGAGTGGAGATACAGGGGCTCTTAGAAGGGGTGAAAACACAACAAAGCCTCATTCACAAGCAAATGGTCTTTTAAAGACCTGTGAAGTTCTCGGGTGCGGCTGTGTGTGTGCCCGGGAAGCTGTCTCAGCCCGGGCTGACACACACGACGGCCCAGGGTGCCAAGGGTGCCTACGCTGCATGCAGTATTGTTTTTGAGCAGGAAGGAGCACCTTCCTGCACAGAACCAATCCTAAGAGGCGTTTCCCCTTTCTATGTGTGCTGCGCAATGCAGCACACATAGAAAGAGGGAAAAACGAGGAAAAATAAACATATTTCTCCTCATTACGCATCACCTTGGGAGCCGTGAGGATTTGGCGCTTCCCCAGTTTTACATGATTCTGGGGCAGCGTCATGGGTGTTCCGTGGAAATACCAACCGCAAAGCCCATGGAACTCCTCCCGAGCGCAGAGTAGGGCGACACAGTGATTTGGGCTGCGTTACCTTATTCAAGATTTTTTAGGCCACTCCAAGTCACGCAGGGTGGCTCTGCGTGTCTCCATGAATCTCATTCAGAGCGCCGGTATCACGCATGTAGCCCTCATTTATGGGATTTTGGTGGTGGGCAGCGCAGCAAGGCCCATGCTGCGTTGCCCTACGCCAAAGTGAAAGGGCAGAAATGCACCGTATTTATGTAATCCAGTGCATTCCTGTCCTTTTTCCCTGCGCTGGCACCATTTCAGCTGCCTAGCGCCAACGTAGTCACACTTGCACCATGGTGCAAGGGTCCTTGCATTGCATGAAGGATTGTTTTTGTGCTGGAAGGGACACCTTCATGCACGAAAACAATCATAAGAGGCGTTCTCCTCTTTCTGTGTTCTGCAGAATGAAGCACACTTAGAAAGAGGAATAAACGAGGAGAAATAAATATATTTCTCCTTGTTACGCTTCACCTCGGGAGGCGTATGGATTTGGCTCTTCCCCAGGTTTTCATAATTTTGTAAATCTGGGGCAGTTTCAAAATCCATGAGTGTTGCATGGGAAACCCACCACAATGCACATGAAACGCCTCCCAGGCACAGAGTAAGGCAACGCAGTGATTTGCGCTGCATCACCTTACTCAAGATTTATGAGGCCACTCAAAGTCACGCAGACTGGCTTTGCGTGGCTTCATTAATCAGATTCAGAGCCCTGCGTCACTCATGTACCACATTATGTGGTGCAAAAGTGACGCAGGGCTCTCATAAATAAGCCCTGTACCACTTTACGTAGTGCAAAAGTGCCGCAAGGCTCTCAAAAATATGCCCCTCTCTGTCTAATAATGGGTGCAACACTTAGCTGGGGCCGGTAAATAACGTCTGCTCTGCATCACCCACACTGTGAGCTGACATGGGGTGGGCAAAATTGCAAATATTTTTCCTAAATGTAATTTCTTGTGAATTTCCGGTTTTACAGTATTAGGCATGGGCAGTATTTTGTAAAATGTGTGCCCTTGCTTATAAAAGGCACCACAGAAAGCATGTCAATGTATTGTTGGCATGGTTCTACAGTGACCAAAGTTGCTAACGAAGCCAATGCCAATGCAGCAGAGTTCTAAAGTTGCTTATGTCTTTGCATGGACAGGTTTTATCTTTACATTCTGGGACTTGTAGTAGTGATCTGACAACGGTATTAGTAGGAATGCAAGTCCCTGAATGTAAAACAAACAAGCATTGGCAGAGCCACAGCTTTGCCGATGCTGTGCAGCATCAGTAAAAAAGCAAAACACATTTTTAACCTCGGCAAACGTAAAAACAAGAAAAAGATGCAATCACCACACATTCGTACATTTATGAATGACGCAGTGGCCATTTTATTTATTTATTCAATTACCTATCCAAGATGGTGGATGACTCTTGAGTGGTAAATAATAAAAATGTAGTTGTGCAAAATTTATAAGGTCCGCAAGGGAAGGGGGAACAGCAAAAGGGAACGGACTGGGGGAGCATCAGGTGAGTTTTAGACCATGGGTGGGTTGGGAAGCGAGCATGTGTCCATAGCTGCCAGGCTTCTCAGGTCCATGCATGAAGTGCTGCTGCAGTCCAAGTTTTTTCTTTAAATTCTGGGATCTGTAGTCCTGTTTTAGAATGGAGTTAAAAAGACTTCAACTCCCAGAATTCAAAGAAGGAACCTGGACTGGAGCAGCAATTCAAGCATGGACTTGGCAGAGCTGCGTGTCATCGAACTGACAAGTACCACATAACGGAGAGGGGTGGGGGGGAGGTCGAGGGGAGTGACGTCTGACTTATTCCAATGGCCTCTTGTAGACATTCGTTTCAAGGCTCTCAAATGTCCCCACCCCGTGTCTGGCAGGCTCATGTCCATATGGTGTTTTTTGGACGCCTGTGATTTTTTTATTTTAAGGTGTCCCCCATTTAATCATCTGGGAATGTGACTATTTTTAGGGGTGACACCTTTAATTCAGTACCATCTCTATGTACCACATGTGACTCCTGCAGGGTATAGCCGCCGTACATACAGTCTATAAATTAAGCTCCCTATTTCTCAAAGGGGCCTGAGTGTTCAGAGATGACCCGAAGCATTGCCCTTAGGGTGACATTGGCTTTAGGGCTCAATGTTAGCTAGAATTCTAGATTAAGGAACTGTAAGCACTTGTAGGGTTGGATCTCTGGTCCGCACAGGGCTGGAACCTTCTAGTTTTTAATGCATACTGTATTTTTTGATTTTAGGCCAGGATTTATTCTACTGTATTAAGGTCCTTTTTCTCCTTGAGGGTTGGGATCTGCCAGAACAGTCAACCTATTGCGTGTTATCTGTCCTGTTACACTGTTTCTGAGTTTTCAGACTTGTACCACCTTCCGAATTATTCCCTGACTGCTCGATGAATGTCCTCTGCTTGGCTTCCTAAAGCTATATGGCCCTGACCTTATATGCTTCTCTCTAGCCCTATCTGTATTCCTGCAGTGATGTCTGTAGGAGAGTAGGATCTGCTTCTTATAGTTACCCCACTTTTTGCTGATGTTTCACTGTTTTCGACTTAGTTTGGCTGGGATCCTGCCATTCAGGACCCCAGCCTATCTGCTTTCAATCTAAATTGATTGCATGTACTTTAGGTACACTCCAGATTGGATTCTGGGGTACCCTTATGAGTCCCTAGTATATGGTATACTATGTACCCAGGGCATAGGTACCCCAGAGGCCTCCCAGGGACTGCAGCATGTATTATGCCACCCCTGAGAGGCCATCCAAAATGACACAACAGGCCTGCTACTGCAGCCTGTGTAAGGTGGTGCATGCACCCCTTACTTAGATATAGGTTCACTATATCTATCCTGATCACTGCACATATAAACCTATCAGTCACCCCTATGGCAGGCCTTATCAATCCTGAAGGCAGGGTGCTGGGTTTTATGTGAGAGGGCGCCCATGCAGGAGCAGAGCCCCTCTGCAGCCTTCGGAACCACTATTCCGGGGTTGTCTGTGATGCAGCCAACCATATACTCTTAAGTGCATTATGACCTCGCGGTAAATGCTAACTTTAGAATGGCTGCAAGGAATTATGTCATGTTTGGTGTCAAACACCTTGGAATCATACCTCCACACCAGTAACTGGTGTGGGAGGTATGATTCCTCCCTCCTAGAGGGAGAAATATGACAGCACCGGTACACCCGGTACCAGCTTCACAGAGCCCTGGCATCACAAAATGGATGCTGCCAGCCACAGACACGAGTCTGCCCTCCTGCTGCTAGACGAAACTCCGGCAGGGGAAGCTGGACAATAGGTTTCCTGTCACAGGGAGGTGTGACCACCTCCCAGACAAGCTTTAGTGTATTGGGGCTGGGTGGGTGCACTCCAAGGGTGCTTTGATGTCTGCACTGGGGGCACATTTGGTGTCCCTGTGCATAGTCCAGCTCAAACCGGTTGCAGGGGCACTCAGCCCCTGCTCTGGCACGAAACTGGACAAAGGATATGGGTGTAGCCACCCCTCTATCCTGACCCTCCCATAGGTGGGTCCCCAGAGTTTGTCCCACCCCTTCCTTGGGTATAAAGTAGGAACCCCTGGCTGCAGGACTTTAAATTACACCTGGACTAAACTCTGATACAGAAACCAAGTACTTCGACAATCTACACTACGCTGGATGACTGAAGAATCTCCCTTGGAGTAAGGGAGTTACTCCCTTCAAGGCAGGCACCTTAAACGCAACTGACCGGTTGGCATCTCCAAAGCTCCCGAGGACTCCGAAGAATATTGCCACACAGGAGGTAGGTTCCCAAGGTCTCTGAGGTTGATCTGTGCCCACAGCAAGTCTGAGGCCCGTATCCCTCGTGGTGACCGTGCAACCCGAACCCCTGGACACCCCGCCTATTTGCAGAAGCATCAGCTTTCCGGCAACCTCTGAGGCTGAGCTTTGGGTTACTTGTAGCCCTCACCCAAGCAGTAATTTCACCAAAGATTGCTGGCGTACACTCAACGAGTGTTCCGTGGGCCGCCATTTTGTGATTCCTCTTGAGGTCCCTTCGCGATCCCTGGTCCGTTGACCTGTGGGTACCTAGGAAGGCAACTCTAACTTTCAGTGTGCTTCCCTGGTTGCTCCAGGTGTGCCCTGACTCTCCGTTGCTTGGGGAGTCCCCAGGACCCTGCTGGACCTCACAGAAGCCTAATTACTCTGACCGCGTGGGTTGCCGTTGCCAAGGCTTGTTGGTGTTCAATCCAAGCACTGACCCCCCAGCACTCGACATCCTTTGTGGGACAGCTCCTCTGCGGACTCTGGTCATCATCAATGTCTCCTGGTTGCCGTGGCTGCAGATGCAAGCTTCACCTCTTCGCACCTGAAGCACCCGAGATCGGTGGGCATTCGTCTATCATGCCCCTGGTCACTGGCAAGTGACCCAGACTCTGTCCCCTCTGCTTTCAGGTTCTTCACATCTTCGATCCAGGCTTGGATCACACCGGACACTTTCCTTCTTCACGGCAGCAGCACTTTGCAGCGTCTCGCCATTGGAAACAATGACGATTCCCGACACCCTTTGACACCTATGCACCCGGCTTCCCTGGGTGAGGTAACACGAGTACTCCGGTGCTCCCGTGGGTGCTGACCTTAGAACCTTCTAAGTCTGAAAGGGTTTCCACAAAGTCCTCTCCTAAGAGTCCTTAAACTCTAATATTCCAACCGCGACTTTCCCATAGAGATGTACGGAGCTCGCGTCTGTGTTCCCACACTGCACCCATCCTCCGTGGGTCCCCAGTGTCACTACCTTGGGTGGTTCCTTGGGGTCCCAGCGATTCTACGTGCTCTAGGCACTGTGTCTAGTCAAGTCGTGGTTGTTATACCACTTTCTTAGTATATGGTTTGGTCTCCCCCTGGAGCCCACTGTGTATTGTGCTATTTACTGTCGTTCTAGTACTGTGATATTGTGTGCCTTGTTCTCTAATCTCATAAAGAGGTTAGTAGAGAGTGTTTAGTAATAAATACATATATTTTATATATACCTTGTGTGGTTCTCCTTTCATTTGGTCATTCAAGAGGTTATATACTGGTAAAACAAGCTGCTTTACATTCCTTCAAGACTTAGCCTGAAGGCTGCTCTCCACAGCTACCACTAGGATAGCTTTCTATAAAGGTTGTCTTTAACCTAATCATCAATAAGGGTCGTTTGGACTGGTGCAAGGTGCCCACTTTAATTAGTGGACAGCATATACCAGGCCAACTTCTCACATTGGTGTGCAGCGGTTGGGATTCAAGCTTGCTATTGTTTTACCAGATAATCTCAGTGAGTGACTAACTGAAAACCACTAAAGGTACTTAGGTACATATAAATCAAGTCTAGAATACAGTAAGTTCTACTGAACTTAGAGTTGTGTGTCAAGGGTTTAGCACACCCTTTCTACAACTCAAGAGAGTTTAGTAGGCCCACTAGAGTAGGCAGGTGCATACACCACACCACACTAGTCATGTCTTCAAGGGCAGAAGCCAGTGGGCCTCTCCCAACTAAGTATGACCATGTCTCATACCAAGAATTGAGGACTATGTGTGCCTCTAGGAAATTGAAGACAGGGAAAAGCCCAACCACACAACATCTCATAAAGTTGTTGCTTGCAGATGACCTCAGAAAGACCCCAGGGTCTGATGAGGTTGGCAGAGTGGGTGGGACAGCAGAAGGGGAAAGGCCAGGTAGTGAACACTACTATGACCCAGACTCTGATGCTGGCCAGGGGGATCAAAATGATTCTAACCTGGAAAATCCAATTCTTCCTGAAGGTGAGGAAGGAGACTCAGGGGGGCTCTCTTTACCCAACCTGGAAGGGTTAACAGTTTACCAAAAAGATCTAGATCTCCTTCTGTGGAATCTAATCATTCTGGTACATCTGTAGGGAGCTCTGTTTCTCATAGGACTTCTTCTCATAAAAGGGAGTCCTCTTATGAGAAGAAGTGCCAACTGCTTGAGTTTGAGAGAGCTAAGCTCAGGATCAAGAGAGAGCAATTGGCCTTAGACAGTGAATCCCTAGAGCTTCAGAGAGCTTCTCAGAAGCTGGAACTAGAGTCCCATGGTGGCAGCCACAGTGTCCCTAGAGGTAGAGATCATACTCATGACCATAGGAACCTGAACAAGATTGTTCCTCCCTACCAGAGTGGGGATGATATCCACAAATGGATAACTGCACTTGAGAGGGCCTGCAAGGTACAGAGGGTCCCTCAGGAGCAGTGGGCAGTAAGAAGGTGAGAAGCGAGAGGCAAGATGGTTCCTGTGTGATTCTCCGTTTCACCGCCGCCTGCGCCACGGGATTTCTCGGCCATCAGCTATGCGGCCTGACCTCGTGACCGCACACGAACGGTCAGCGCTGGGGTTGGCGTCTGGCTGTTGCTCCCCGCGCTTCAGTAGAGTCCTCTTGCAACACTGTGAATCACCACGAGCACCGCGACCGCTGGTACCTCCGAGGCCGCGGCGGAAACTGACAACTTCAAGCCACGAAATTCCTGGATTATATTGATTACGTTCCTGATGAACCAGAATAGTTGGAATAGCTGGTGTGACTGGTTTGGTCCCGGCGTCGTCTTTGGTTTTCTCTTTGCTTGGCTGTTTTCTTTGGTGACACGGCGAGGCTCCCTGCGAAGCCAATTTGACACAGAGGTGTCTACCGCTGACTTTGGCGACCCGGACCCTGATATTGGTGTCGGTGAGTGGGGCATGGCTTCTCGCGGGGTCAGAGGGGTTAAAGGCAAGTCATCAGTTAATCTCAGCTCTGGTTTTAATGCTGTGCCCATTCCTCCCGAAGCAGAACCTACTCCCAAAAATAAAAGAGAGACTCTGGGTACTAAAAAGGCGTTAAACAAATCTACCCACGGGGGTCCCTCAAAAGAAGGAAGCTACTCGCAACCTTCTGTTGCTAAATTGTTTTCCACTGTAGGGATGGGCCCCAGTAGCGGGTTAAGATCAACAAACAACCCCCTCAAAGAAGGTGACTCGACAAACTTAGGCACAGCTAGCCAAAATGAGCTTTCAGAATTGCAATTGATCCCTCCTTTACTTCCAACTGATATTTCAGAACTTGAAGCCAACCAACTAGTCCAAACTCAGGGGACCACGGTAATCGATAAAACTACTTCTAATATGAATATGGAAGTTTCAGTCCCTTTTATACAGACTGACACCAATTTGATCCCAACCACAAATGTTACCCAAGATCAAAATGTCTGGGGGCCTATCTCCATTGATACCAATGACTCTAAAAATATCAGTACACAATGGTTATCAAATTAAGGCTCCCCAGACCCCGCGGGGGAACATTTTTTTTCGGTGTCAGATGGGTCTAACTCTCCGGTTGAAGCATGCTCTTTGTCCTCAAGCGACAGTGACTCTTCAGAATCCAATCATAGTAATGCCTCCAAAGGGAAAAATACGGTTCGCAAGCAGAGATGTCAGGGGGCAAAAAGTAAAGGGAAGAAACAGGATAAAAAGGATCATCTTAAATGGGACTATTCCGGGACCCAACTCTCTTTTTCTCACAATGATGAATCCATTAAAACGAACTGCACCTCACAAGCGCAATCTGATGAGCCATCATTAGCTGCTATTTTGGCCTCCATTAAACAATTTCAGGAGGAGGTCCGGGCAGAAAATCAACTGGCCAAATGTGCTGCAAAAAAACTTCAAGGGAGTATACAAAAACTCAATAAAACCTGCTCAGATATTTGTGAAAGAGTGACAATGGGAGAAGGTCGCACTGAAAATCTTGAATCGGATGTTGCACTACTTAAAAACCAAGGCGCTTCCCAAAGCAATTGCATATCTGATGTTGTATGGAAGCTGGAAGAACAAGAAAACAGGCAACGTCGAAATAATCTTCGCCTTCTTGGGATTCCCGAAGGAGTTGAAGGGGAAGATCCTAGGCGTTACATCATAAAGCTTCTAAAGGGGGCCTTTCCTGATCAGTCCGAATGGTGTTGGGAGCATGAAATCCAACAAGCTCATCGCTTTCCCCTTATGCTTAAAAGACAGTCAGGCAATGCCATGACTCTACAAGGCCACGAGCGTTCCTGTTTTTTTGGGGGAATTTTCTATTGAGGCAGCTAATTTTTGATCAAGCCAGACAGTACTCCCAGAAATCTTTTGAAGGGGTATCTTTCTTTGCCAAACCAGATTTCTGCCACATCACCGTGGAGCGAAGATGGCAACTTCGACAACTTATAACCCCATTCCAACAGCTGGGAGCCCAGGTCTTCCTTATGAACCCTGCTAAACTGAAGGTCATCGTGAATGACACTGCACAAATTTTTACATCAGAAATCAAGGCACAAGAGTTTCTTGCCGAACTTAAAACTAAGAATACGTCAAAATAAATAAATTGTCATAGGATGGTTACAGTAAAAACCTCAAAAAGCACTTAGTCTATCTTAAATCACAGAATAATGTAACTAAGAAGACTTTCTTTCATATTTTTGTTTTCTTTTTTTCTCTTTCTCTTTTCTTCTTTTGTTTATAGGTTTTTCTTGTTTCTGTGATAATATGCACAAGCCGCTTACCTAATTTTGAATGTATCTTCCTTGGCAAGGCAAAGGTGGCGGGGTGTCACAACAGGATCTATCATTCAGGAAATTCCTGATTGCTCATTTTTAGGGGGGGGTTGGGTTGGAAGGGTCAGGGGCAAAGGTTGGGTTGGGTGGGGGGTTGCTCAGGAGCGGAAGGCTGAATCTAAGCTAGTTGTTTTTAGGATCTCAATGTGTCTAATCCCTAATTGTTCTTTGCAATTTTATACCAATTGTATACATAGAGTGTTCTACAGTGAGACATATGCATCCCAATGGCTCATTTTGAATTTGTTTTTCATTGTGTTTTTTTTTCTTTTTACACAGGGTTTTTTGATTCATCGGTCCAATAAGATAAATAGGGTCTTTTCTCATACAATGCATACCCATTTATAATGTTCTCTACGAGGAAAATCTTTTTTCCAAATACTGATGAATACATTAAATCTTAAGATCCTTTCTTTGAACATCTGTGGGCTAAACGACATTCGAAAAAGGCAAAGGGTAGCTCAGAGTTTCCGGCTATCAGGGGCCAATATAGTCTGTCTCCAAGAGACACACATAGAAGGCTCTCAATTGCATCTTTTAAATAGCTTAGGATACAAAGTTGTTGGGGTTCTACACAAGGGACTCGTACTAAGGGTGTTGCCATCTTAGCACGTTATAACTATCTCCCTCAATCTACTCGAATTAAATCTGACCCCCAAGGAAGATGGATGCTTGCTGAATGTCGCATAACCCCTGCATTCTCATTTACTTTGTGTTCTATATATGGGAGTGTCTTGGATGACCCCAGGGTGATTGACCAGGTCTCAGCTGAATTGGCTCATTGGCCCCTGCCTGTTATCTTATGTGGGGATCTTAATATTAATTTACCGTCTAATTGGGGGTCTAATTCTCAATGCCATCAGACCACCCGTAAACCCAAAGTGCTTCGAGCACTTAAAAATCTTCTATATACTCATGGGTTGGTGGATGTATGGTCTTATTTACACCCAAATTCACCTGGATATACATTTTTTTCTGCACCCCACAAATCTTTTGCACGCTTGGATTTTTTTATGGTTTTTTCTTCTTTAGTTCATTACAGTGAAATTGAACTGCTCCCCCGTATTCTTTCTGACCATAACCCCTTAAGCCTTAATATCCGGGGGCTGATAACACGAAAGGAAATCTCATCTTGGAGCTTTGAAAGAGCACTTTTACAGGATGAAGGCTACCAGATTCATATGAAACAATGGATTAAGAACTTCCTCGATAACAACTTAGGCTCAGCCCCCCTTATGGTAGTCTGGGACACTTTAAAAGCCTGTGTTCGCGGGGAAACCTTAGAATTTTCACTTAAGAAAAATAAACAAGAGAAAGCTCAGCTGATGTAATTACAAGCTAAATTAGCAAAAACTGAAGAATCCCTTATCTCAGCAATCCAGTCCAAGGGTGAGATTGATTCGGCTCAACTGGCTGTGGCCGCCGCCAGGGCAGAGATTTGTTCGGTTCTGGCTGATAAAGCTGCTTCCAAATGGGCTGCAGCTCGAGAAAAAACATACAAATGCAGCAAAAAAATTGGCCACCAATTGGCTATGAGAACCAGGTTACAAGTTTCGGCTAGCGAAATTCAAAAAATTAAATCATCTGTAGGAGTTATAACCAACGACCCTGATGAAATTCGTACAGCCTTCTGCGGATTCTTCCGGGATTTAAATTCTGAGGGTGCAGGTGAGCAATCTGACTTCAGTAATCATCTAGATATTTATCTAGATTCGATTACGTTGGCTAGACTTAGCAGAGAAGAACGAGAGTTACTGGAAACTGCCCCATCATGGGAAGAAATCGTTAGAGCTCTGCACAGCTTACCAGATGGGAAAGCAGCCGGGCCCGACTGCATCCCAGTCGAATTCTATAAAGTTTTTCTCCCACAAATCAAAGATATTTTTAATTCCGTAGTTACTCAAATCTTCCAGGGTATTTCCCCTCCTCAATCATGGTCTACCGCTAAAATTATAGTTTTTCCTAAAAAAGATAAATCTCCAATAGAAATGGGCTCATATCGTCCAATCACCCTTATTAATGGTGATTCGAAAGCTTATTCCAAAATCTGTGCCTCACGGCTTTCGGCTAGAATTGAAGGTCTAGTATCCAGGTGGCAGCATGGATTCATCCCTGCTAGGGGTACTACAGAACATATCCGGAGGCTCATTACTCTGCTCGACGCCGCACAGATCTTGGGGGACCCAATTGCTGCAATATTCTTAGATGCCGAAAAAGCATTTGATCGGGTCTCCTGGAACTTTCTCTGGGGCGTCATGCAGAGAATGAACTTTGGGTCTAAAGCCATTCAGGGCATTAAAGCTTTATATATTACTCCTATGGCCAGGGTATCCATCAACGGGGGATTGACCGAACAAATCAAAATTACTCGGGGGACCCGTCAAGGTTGCCCCTGCTCCGCACTACTTTTTGCCATCTATATTGACCCGTTCATTAAAAAACTAGAAGGAAACCAGTCTATAATGGCAGTGAATAGATTCGGTATAGAATCTAAAGTCATGGCCTATGCCGATGATCTGGCCTTGGTCACGCCGGATCCAATGAAAGCCATTTCCGAAATCGAGGCTGAGGCTCACCTATTTGGCTCCTTATCCGGCTATAAACTAAATGAAGGAAAAACCCAAATTATAATTAACAGCAACGTAGCCTGGAATGACGGAAGAGTAGTGGCTAAAGCCAAATATCTGGGTATTGATATTTCAGCTGATATCGACCTTATAGTCAGCCAGAACACGGACCCTCTTATCCAAGAAACAAGGAAAGCCTTGAACCGCCTCAACAATTTGCACCTTTCTATTGTTGGACGATGCAATTTGCTGAAAATGATTTTTTTTCCAAAAATACTATACTTATTCAGGGCTATACCCTTAGAGTTTAATAAATCAACACTTTTAAGGCTTGAAAAATTATTTTCCCAATTTGTATGGGCATTTTCTCAACCTAGAAGAGCACTTACATTTTTATCGTTACCCCGGGATAGAGGGGGATGGGCCTTGCCCAACCTAAAATTATATTATTGGGCTACTGTCCTACAATCGTGCCCTATACTGTTACAAGTCTCTCCCCCAACGCCAGCTGCTGGTCTGCCTTCATCTTTTGAGCTTTTGCTCGGCCCCGATGCTTGGGGCTGTCTGTGGCGACAGCTGGAATTGGGATACTACAAAAGAGTCAAATTTAAGACCCTTCCAGGCGCCTATAAAGTTTTTACTGCTTTACGTAAATTTCTTGGTATCGGCAGATTGAATTATTATACTCCTACAATAAGTAATTCGAATCTGCCGGATATCTTTAATACGTCCTATTTCCAAATTTGGATAGATAATGGAGTAAAGAAACTAGGAGATCTTTGTTCATCTAACGAGGTCTTGCCCTTTAAAGATCTTCAATTCCGCTATAATTTGGATAACAGGGAATCTTTTAAATACCTAGCTATCAAATCCTTTTTTTCACGGAAGACAGGGGGTCCTTTAGGCTTCACTAAATGTGAATTGATTGAAAAACTTTGCGGAAATACACCTCCACGCATTGGAATTATTTATAACTTTCTTAACAGTCTAATGTCTGATGATTTGTCTATAATTTCCTCCAAGTGGCAACAGAAACTGAACATTACTAATAATGCTTTCTCTTTCGCACTCAAGGCCGCCCAAAGTGATTTGTTATCCTCCAACCTTCAGGCACAGTTTTATAAAACTTGTTTTTTTTTATATTATACTCCCTGTAAGATTGCGAAGTGGGGCTCCGGCAAAGGAACATACTGTCCTCGTTGTGCTGAATATAAAGCAGACTCAATCCACATGTTTGCTACATGTTCTAAATTAGGACCATTAATAAATAAAATCCAACACTTCCTGGGACAGGTGCTTTCTCATATCTTATCTTTAACACCCTCCACCATAATGTTGGGCACACTAGACTCAATAGAAAGAAAGAATGGAGGAGCCCTAATATTTATTGCTATGGCTGTCCTTAGGCTATGTATTGCGTCTGCCTGGCTGGATCCTAATCCCCCACTGTTTACACATTGGCTAGCCCGTTTTTATTCAATTCACTCGCTCGAGAAGGCAATATACTCTAAAAAGGGACATAGATCAAAAAAAAAAGGACTAATCATCTGGGGTCATCTTTCTCACTGGCTTAATCTATCAACTCTGGAAATAGGTGAGATTAGCGAGATTAGCGATTAAACTACTTTTCTCGACAAAAATGTACAAGTCACCTTCTTCTCTTATGCACTAGTTACTTAAGTGTATATTTTTTTAACTATATTTTATAATGTTTAAACCGCAGGGATGCTTTACCACTTTTTTAGTGATGTATTGTTGCACTGGTCACTTTTTTTATTGTTTTTTAGTAACGTTGACCAAATAAATTTTTTGTTTTCTAGTAATGATTTGCTGCATTGTTATTCAAATGTTTTTTCATATTACTAATTTTTGATATTGATACTTACTAACCCTGGGCGTAGTTCGCGAAGTAGCGCTACGCGAAGCTACGCGAAGTGTACTTCGCACTACGCGAGCTACGCGTAGCACTACGCAAACTGCGTAGTGCGCTGTTCGCGATGATTGCACAGTGCCGGATGCTTGTCCGCACTGTGCAATCATTGAAAACGGCATCTTGCACAGTGCGAGCTGTCTTTTACTGCCGCTCAAGTAGATTTTTACTCGAGCAGCAGCTTTCTCAACGCGGACTGGTAGTTTCTCATCGCGAGCGGTCGCGAGCATACGCGACCACTCGCAATGAGAAACCTGACCTCCCCGCGTTGAGAATATCGCCGGGAGGTTTATTTTCCACGTTCGCGATCGGCAACTTGATGTTGCTGATCGCGAACGAGGAAAAGTCTCGCCGGGATGTCATTTTGCTTGCTCGCGGTCACCAACTTGACGTTGAGGACCGCGAGCAAGCAAAAAATGACCGCTGCACTACGCTACGCGTGTTTGCACTGTGCTACGTGCAATTCGCGTAGTGCGAAGTAGCGCAAACTTCGCAAACTACGCGAGCGTAGCATAGTGCTTTGCCAAGGGTTAATACTTACACATAAAATATTATTTCAGCTATTTCTTTAAGATTCAGCACTAGCCATATACTTTCAGCCTCCGGGGGGGGGGGGAATGGGGGGATTGCTACACTTTGTATAAATGCTGCCATTGTATTGTATTCTTTCTATCACTGCAATTGAAAAAAGAAAAAAAAAAGGAGCAGTGGGCAGCAATCTTGTGGCTCTCCTTTGCAGACAAAGGTAGAGACAAGCTCCTCAGTGTTAGAGAAGAGGATGCTGATAATTACAAAGTCCTGAAGAGTGTTCTGATTGATGGGTTTGGCCTAACCACTGAACAATACAGGTTAAAGTTCAGAGATACCCAAAAGGCACAGACTCAGGACTGGGTTGACTTTGTTTATTGTGCTACTAAGGCTCTGGAAGGCTGGTTACTTGGCAGTAAGGTGTGTGATTTCAAAGGATTGTATAATTTAATCATGAGAGAGCAGATCCTTAATAACTGTCAAAATCAACTATTGCATCAGTACCTGGTGGACTCTGATCTGACCTCTCCCCAAGGATTGGGCCAGAAGGCAGACAAGTGGGTCAGAACCAGGGTGAGGCAGAAGGTTCAGAACCAAGGTGGTGACCCTAAGAAGCAAGATTCTAAAAACTCTGATAAGGGTGGGGAGAAGGGTAAAGACCAGAAGTCTTCTCAAGGGCCCCAAAAATCTGCATCTGAAGGGGAGTCACAATCCAACAAGGGAAAAGGCAAGAAGAAACCATGGTGTAAAATCTGTAAACAGAAAACCCATTGGACCAGTGATTGTACCAAGTCCAAGGACTCAACTCCCACCACCAATGCCCCTAACGCAACTGTTCCCCCTAGTTCAGCTCCAGGTGGTGGGGTTCCAAATAAGGGTGTAGTAGGGTTAACCCTGGGATCTGAGATGGACTCTGGCCTAGTCAGAGTTCCAACTCAGGCTATGTTGATCTGTGATGGGGCATGGATATGGCCTCCTTATTTGTAAGCCCCAGTAATCTGGGCAAATACGGACAACAGCCTATAATAAATGGAAAAGAGGCCTTGGCATTCAGGGACACAGGAGCAAGTGTCACAATGGTGACAAAAGATCTTGTGGCTCCTGAGCAAATCATACTGGGTGAAATGTACCAAGTGACCAATGCTAGCAATGTCAGGACAGACCATTCCTTGGCAGTTGTTAATTTCTCCTGGGGAGGGGTAACTGGCCCTAAGAAGGTTGTGGTAAGTGCAGACCTCCCTGTTGAATGCTTGTTGGGCAATGATTTAGAAACTTCAGCGTGGACTGAAGTGGAACTCAGGACTCATGAAGAAATGTTGGGTATCCCTGCAGATGTGTTTGCTATGACCAGGTCACAGGCAAAAATGTCTAAAACTGAACAGGTCCTGGACACTGGAAAAATGGACCAGGCAACTTCCAAGAGGAGGAGCAGTAGGGTTAAGGCAGTGTCTTCCCCCCTGCCTCAGAATCCAGATCAGTCTCTTGAGGGAGCTGATCTTAGTCCTGAAGAAGGAACTGTCCCAGATGAGCTTGAGCCTGATCAGGTTGAGTTCTTGGGGACAGTGGGCCCTTCCAGGGCAGATCTGAGCCAGGAGCAACTGAGCTGCCCCTCTCTTGAACCCCTCAGACAGCAAGCTGCTGCTGAGGCTGCTGGGAGGGCTAGTGGGTCCCATAGGATCTACTGGGATGATGGACTCCTTTACTCAGAGAGTAGAGACCCCAAGCCTGGAGCCACCAGGAGGTTGGTTATACCTCTGAAGTTTAGGAGTTTCCTCTTGACCCTAGCACATGATATCCCATTGGCAGGTCACCTAGGTCAAAACAAGACTTGGGACAGAATTGTCCCTCACTTTCATTGGCCTCATATGTCTGAAGACACCAAGGAGTTTTGTCGCTCCTGTGTCACCTGTCAAGCCAGTGGTAAGGCAGGTAGCACTACAAAGGCCCCCTGATACCACTACCTGTGGTGGGGGTTCCCTTTGAGAGGGTAGGGATTGACATTGTTGGTCCCCTAGATCCTCAAACTGCATCTGGGCACATATTTATACTGGTGGTGGTGGACCATGCCACTAGGTACCCAGAGGCAATTCCCTCAGGACCACCACAGCTCCTGTGGTGGCAAGGGCCCTCCTGGGAATCTTTTCCAGGGTGGGTTTTCCTAAGGAGGTAGTATCATACAGAGGTGCAAACTTCATGTCTAGTTACTTGACTGCTATGTGGAAGGAGTGTGCGGTAAATTATAAATTTACCACCCCTTATCACCCACAATGCAATGGTTTAGTTGAAAGGTTCAACAAAACCTTGAAGGCATGATTAAAGGTCTCCCAGAAAAGCTTAGGCGCAGATGGGACATACTTTTGCCCTGCCTTCTCTTTGCCTATAGAGAGGTTCCACAGAAGGGGGTTGGTTACAGCCCATTTGAGCTTCTGTTTGGACATCCAGTTAGGGGTCCATTGTGTCTAGTGAAGGAGGGATGGGAGTTACCTCTCAAACCCCCTAAACAGGATATTGTGGACTATGTACTTGGTCTCCGCTCCCGGATGGCTGAGTATATGAAGAAGGCAACTAAAAACCTTGAGGCTAGCCAGAAATTGCAAAAGGCCTGGCATGACCAAAAGGCTGTGTTGACTGTTTATCAGCCAGAACAGAAAGTATGGGTGTTGGAGCCTGTGGCCCCAGCAGCCCTCCAAGACAAGTGGAGTGGTCCTCATACAATTATTGAGCAAAAGGGAGAGGTTACCTACCTGGTGGACCTTGGAACTCCCAGGAGCCCCCATAGGGTGCTCCATGTCTTCAGGCTCAAACCATATGTTGACAGGGCAGACATGGGCTTGCTCATGGCTACTGATGAGGGACAGGAGGAAGAGAGTGATCCACTCCCTGACCTGCTCTCACAGAACCCTGATGATGGTTCAGTAGATGGTGTAGCCTTGGCAGGCAGCCTCACTGACCAGCAGCAAACTGATTGCAGAAAAGTTCTCAATCAGTTTAGACATATGTTCTCACTGACTCCAAGTCAGACTACCTGGTGCACTCATGAAGTGGACACTGGGGACAGTCTGCCTGTTAAAAATAAGATTTACAGGCAACCTGACCATGTCAGGGACTGCATCAGGACTGAAGTCCAGAAGATGATGGATTTGGGTGTGATTGAACCCTCAGATAGCCCTTGGGCTAGTCCAGTAGTCCTGGTACCTAAACCTCACACCCAGGGTGGTAAGAGAGAGATGAGGTTTTGTGTAGACTATAGAGGTCTCAATGCAGTCACTAGGACTGATGCCCATCCAATCCCTAGGGCAGATGAGCTTATAGATACTTTGGCCACAGCCAAGTTTCTGAGCACATTTGACCTGACAGCTGGCTACTGGCAGATCAGACTAGCTGAGGATGCAAAAGCCAAAACAGCATTCTCAACCCCTAGTGGGCACTACCAATTTGTGGTGATGCCCTTTGGTTTGAAGAATGCACCTGCCACTTTTCAAAGGTTGGTGAACAAAGTCCTTACAGGCCTGGAAGCCTATAGTGCAGCATATCTAGATGATATTGCTGTCTTTAGCTCCACCTGGGAGGATCACCTGGTCCACCTGAGAAATGTTTTGGAGGCCCTGCAGAAAGCAGGCCTCACTATCAAGGCCACCAAGTGCCAGATAGGGCAGAGCCAAGTTGTATACCTGGGCCACCTTGTGGGTGGAGGCCAGGTTCAACCATTGCAGAGCAAAATCCAGACCATCATGGACTGGGTTGCTCCAACCACCCAGACTCAGGTCAGAGCTTTCTTGGGCCTGACTGGGTACTATAGGAGGTTTGTCAAAGGGTATGGATCCATAGTGACCCCTTTGAATGACTTAACTTCCAAGAGTATGCCAAAGAAAGTTCAGTGGACAGTCAGCTGTCAAAAGGCATTTGATGACCTGAAGCAGGCCATGTGCACTGCTCCCATTCTGCAAAGTCCAGACTACTCCAAACAATTCATTGTCCAAACAGATGCATCTGAGTTGGGGGTAGGGGCTGTGTTATCACAATTGAATGATGAAGGTCAGGATCAGCCAGTAGCTTTTATTAGCAGAAGGCTGACCCCCAGAGAGAAACGTTGGTCAGCCATTGAGAGGGAAGCCTTTGCTGTGGTTTGGGCTCTGAAGAAGCTGAGGCCATACTTGTTTGGCACTCACTTCATTGTTCAGACAGACCATAAGCACCTCTTATGGCTAAAACAGATGGAGGGTGAAAACCCCAAACTTTTGAGGTGGTCCATTTCCCTACAGGGGATGGACTATACCATAGACCTGGGAGTAACCATGCCAATGCAGATGGACTCTCAAGATATTTCCACTTAGAACATGAAGACTCAACTGGTCAAGGTTAGTTTAATGTCCTGACGTTTGGGGGGGGGGTTGTGTAGGAGAGTAGGATCTGCTTCTTATAGTTACCCCCACTTTTTGCTGATGTTTCACTGTTTTCGACTTAGTTTGGCTGGGATCCTGCCATTCAGGACCCCAGCCTATCTGCTTTCTCCTCTAAATTGATTGCATGTACTTTAGGTACACTCCAGATTGGATTCTGGGGTACCCTTATGAGTCCCTAGTATATGGTATACTATGTACCCAGGGCATAGGTACCCCAGAGGCCTCCCAGGGACTGCAGCATGTATTATGCCACCCCTGAGAGGCCATCCAAAATGACACAACAGGCCTGCTACTGCAGCCTGTGTAAGGTGGTGCATGCACCCCTTACTTAGATATAGGTTCACTATATCTATCCTGATCACTGCACATATAAACCTATCAGTCACCCCTATGACAGGCCTTATCAATCCTGAAGGCAGGGTGCTGGGTTTTATGTGAGAGGGTGCCCATGCATGAGCAGAGCCCCTCTGCAGCCTTCGGAACCACTATTCCGGGGTTGTCAGTGATGCAGCCAACCATATACTCTTAAGTGCATTATGACCTCGTGGTAAATGCTAACTTTAGAATGGCTGCAAGGAATTATGTCGTGTTTGGTGTCAAACACCTTGGAATCATACCTCCACACCAGTAACTGGTGTGGGAGGTATGATTCCTCCCTCCTAGAGGGAGAAATATGACAGCACCGGTACACCCGGTACCAGCTTCACAGAGCCCTGGCATCACAAAATGGATGCTGCCAGCCACAGACACGAGTCTGCCCTCCTGCTGCTGGACGAAACTCCGGCAGGGGAAGCTGGACAATAGGTTTCCTGTCACAGGGAGGTGTGACCACCTCCCAGACAGGCTTTAGTGTATTGGGGCTGGGTGGGTGCACTCCAAGAGTGCTTTGATGTCTGCACTGGGGGCACATTTGGTGTCCCTGTGCATAGTCCAGCTCAAACAGGTTGCAGGGGCACTCAGCCCCTGCTCTGGCACGAAACTGGACAAAGAATATGGGTGTAGCCACCCCTCTATCCTGACCCTCCCATAGGTGGGTCCCCAGAGTTTGTCCCACCCCTTCCTTGGGTATAAAGTAGGAACCCCTGGCTACAGGACTTTAGATTACACCTGGACTAAACTCTGATACAGAAACCAAGTACTTCGATGATCTACACTACGCTGGATGACTGAAGAATCTCCCTTGGAGTAAAGGAGTTACTCCCCTGCAAGGCAGGCACCTTAAACGCAACTGACCGGTTGGCATCTTCGAAGCTCCCGAGGACTCCGAAGAATTATGCCACACAGAAGGTGGGTTCCCAAGGTCTCTGAGATTGATCTGTGCCCACAGCAAGTCTGAGGCCCGTATCCCTCGTGGTGACCGTGCAACCCGAACCCCTGGACACCCCGTCTATTTGCAGAAGCATCAGCTTTCCGGCAACCCCTGAAGCTGAGCTTTGGGTTACTTGTAGCCCTCACCCGAGCAGTAATTACTCCGAAGATTGCTGGCCTACACTCAACGAGTGTTCCATGGGCCGCCATTTTGTGATTCCTCTTGAGGTCCCTTCGCGATCCCTGGTCCGTTGACCTGTGGGTCCCTAAGAAGGCAACTCTAACTTTCAGTGGGCTTCCCTGGTTGCTCCAGGCGTGCCCTGACTCTCCGTTGCTTGGGGAGTCCCCAGGACCCTGCTGGTCCTCACAGAAGCCTAATTACTCTGACAGCATGGGTTGCCGTTGCCAAGGCTTGTTGGTATTCAATCCGAGCACTGACCCCCCAGCACTCGACATCCTTTGTGGGACAGCTCCTCTGCGGACTCTGGTTGTCGTCGACGTCTCCTGGTCCCCGTGGCTGGAGAGTCAAGCTTCGCCTCTTCGCACCTGAAGCACCCGACATCGGTGGGCATTCGTCTATCGTGCCCCTGGTCACTGGCAAGTGACCCAGACTCTGTCCCCTCTGCTTTCAGGTTCTTCACATCTTTGATCCAGGCTTGGATCACACCGGACACTTTCCTTCTTCACCACAGCAGTACTTTGCAGCGTCTCGCCATTGGAAACAACGACGATTCCCGACACCCTTTGACACCTATGCACCCGGCTTCCCTGGGTGAGGTAACATGAGTACTCCGGTGCTCCCGTGGCTGCTGACCTTAGAACCTTCTAAGTCTGAAAGGGTTTCCACAAAGTCATCTCCTAAGTGTCCTTAAACTCTAATATTCCACCCGTGACTTTGCCATAGAGTTGTACGGAGCTCGCGTCTGTGTTCCCACACTGCACCCGTCCTCCGTGGGTCCCCCGTGTCACTACCTTGGGTGGTTCCTTGGGGTCCCAGCGATTCTACATGCTCTAGGCACTGTGTCTAGTCAAGTCGTGGTTGTTATACCACTTTCTTAGTATATGGTTTGGTCTCCCCCTGGAGCCCACTGTGTATTGTGCTATTTACTGTCGTTCTAGTACTGTGATATTGTGTGCCTTGTTCTCTAATCTCATAAAGAGGTTAGTAGAGAGTGTTTAGTAATAAATACATATATTTTATATATACCTTGTGTGGTTCTCCTTTCATTTGGTCATTCAAGAGGTTATATACTGGTAAAACAAGCTGCTTTACATTCCTTCAAGACTTAGCCTGAAGGCTGCTCTCCACAGCTACCACTAGGATAGCTTTCTATAAAGGTTGTCTTTAACCTAATCATCAATAAGGGTCGTTTGGACTGGTGCAAGGTGCCCACTTTAATTAGTGGACAGCATATACCAGGCCAACTTCTCACAATGTCGACCATCCTGCCCTGGATTGTCCATTTCCTAGACTAAGACATCAGAGCCAACCTCTGACGCCCAGGAGTCACCCAGAGTGAGCACTCGTTATCACATAGACGCTTCCTAATCGCTAAGCCTAGAGATTAGACATCACTTGGAGTTCTAGGGAAGCATCCTTGAGCTGGGGGCGTAGGGACTGCCTGGTGGGAGACAGGCTTGCCCAGACATTCAGCTACAAGGGGTCTCCATGTGACCCGGACACCTGATTAGGGTCGAAGGTCTGTGGTGCAGGAGATATGTGACATCCTGCACATCAACCTTCTTACTGTGACCGACCGAGTTTACCTGTGCAGGAGACTGAACCATGACAGGTACTCCATATGTTTCTGGATGCTGCTCGCCAACAGAGTATTAGACTGTGCTGGGCAATAAGAGTTGCAGCTAAAGAAGCCCTCTGTTTTTCATCTTCCATCTCCATGATCCAGGCAGGATAGGGGGACAGTAGTTGGCAGCGGATCAGTGCTTGTGGGGTGCAGGCCTTGTCACCTGAGTTTAGAGATTGCCTGCCATCTGTTCCTGTGTAAACCTGTGGCATGTGTCATGACACTCCCCTCTGACTCTCTCTACATGGATGAGGTGTGAGTGAGGAGCTATCTAGGGGTAGTCAGAGCAGCTGACTTCCCTTTCTCTGCCTGTCCTCTTTCACTGCTCCCCTCTTTTCTCATGGCTACAGAAACTATCGTAAAACCAAGCAAATGTGTCTGGTTTGAAATCACATCACCTTGAACCCAGCAGGCAGGGTTCTCCCTGTTCAGCCTCCCTGGGCTATGTCAGTTCCAGCAGCTCGCCCTGGAGCTTGAAGAAAGAAATGTGGCCAGTGGGTGGGCCAGAATAACACACTTGCAACCCCCCCACCCTGAGACCTAAGGTGCTGGAGGCAGCAACAGCTCTTGACTGGACATAGGACTGACTGTTTCAGTCTACAAACACAGTGGATATTATGGGATGCCTGCTACCCACAAGGAAACTGTAGTAGTTGTGCACCTAACGTAGCTCAACTGCATGGAACTGTAGAACACCTTAAAATCTGAGCGTTGTGTGTGCCTGGCACCAACTAACCCTGTTTCCTGAATTTAAACTGCCCTCTTTGGCTCATTCAGAGTTCACCTTTTGGCTTGGAAGAGATCTGGACGACTACGTAGAGAACAGCTGTGACCAGAGGCAGGATGACGCCATTGTATCCCCATAAAGAATAGGGGATATACTCCAGGACTGAGGAAAATACTTTGGTGCTGGCACAACTTAAAGGAATGAAGACAAGCTGCTCAGCCAAGCTCTGCAGTGCTCAGACCAGGTGGTAAATGGGACCCAGTAATTTCAGGGACCCTGCAATTTCAGGCTCCCTGAAGTGTGCAACTCATTAATAAGGCCTACGTGTGATGCACATGGGATTGAAAGGTTAGAATATGTGTGATGGGAAGCCAGAGAAGACATTGGACAACTGGTGAGAGGTGGCACAAAGACATAGAAGTTATCTTGTTACAACGTTCTAGATTTCTTGTAATAATCACAACAGGGAGAGCGTCAACCCAAAGTAGAGTATGCTTCAATAGTGAAGATGAAACAAAATCGAGGTTTTAGCCTGGACCTTCCGCAAGAATCCTAGAAGAAGGAAATTTGCCTACGGTTTTGCATGGTCTAGACAGACATGGTTTTAATTGATAAATGTGGGACAGGCTTGAATTTCTAACCACTCTCAAGATTCTAACTTTTGCCAGCATTGTGAGGCTAAATTGTCCAGCTTTGTACTCTGTCAAATTTCTTCATGTCAAGATGTATGTTTTGAAGAACTGAGTTTCAGGTGATTACTCAGCAGCCCTAGGCTTGCGCCTCAGAGGCAATGGCCCAGTCCTGAGATGTCAAGGTCTTGTGATGGTCCAGGTTCAAGATGTCGGTGTCATTAATGTAATTGTGGCAAGTCAAGGAGAAGGATTTGAAGAGTTTAGCTAAAGTTAGGTATTGGGAAAAACAAATAAATGATTGAGTCTTATGGTACCACTGTGTCGATGTTGATTGGTGAGGGTGTAAATGTGTGCAGCAACATGATACTTCATCTGTCAGATAAGAGTTAGGAAATCCAGTAAAGGGTACTTCCTCTCTTGTCAAGTTCCTGAAGTCTCTGCTGGAGGGTTAGGTGTTAGGCTGAGTCCAATACAATGGAGAGGTCAAGTAGAAGTGCTACATCTCAATTTCATTCCCTAGTGGTCTTAAAGTTGTCCCAGAAGAAGATCAGAGCAGATTTATTGCCTCACTTCGGATAAAACCACATATATTGATTTGCAAAGGAGTTGTTTTTTTAAGGAAATTGCAGATCTGAGAGAAGGCTGGTCTTTCAATCAGTTTTGCAGGGAAAATGTCTTGTTTGAATTTATGTATGTATGCATGTATGTATGTATGTGGGACATTTCCCAACTTTGCACTCTCCAAGCAAAATGTGCATGAGTCACAAAGGAAAATTCAAACTAAGCTTAAAGTAACTTACACCAATGCGTGCATCTTACAACACGTTTGTAAGAAATCTGCATCTACATGTTGTGATTGGATTTTAGAATGTGGGCGGATAAATATTGTCACATAAAAGAAATCATTGTAATTAAAGACTGCCTGTGAATGTTTGTAGGCGCGGCCATGGACAACCAATGCAAGGATGTCCAGTACTCTCCAAGGGGTGCAATCCGCAGAAGATTGTCCAATACATAACACCATCAGCTTAAAAGGGGTAAAAACGACTCAAAACATATTTTAAATCCTTTTCTTTGCCTGGTATTATTTAGGACTGGGCCCCGCTGTCACCTTTGGTATTATTACCGTATTTATTGCAGCTTGTCGGTTCCTTGCACTTTTTAATGGGTGTTTGCATTTGTTTGCTATTGTTGCTTCTTCTTGATTAAATTAATTTTGCTTTCCTGGTACTCCCAGAGTGATTTAATTAATTCTACTTCACCAGTACTCCCAGAGTGATTTAATTAATTCTACTTCACCAGTACTCCCAGAGTGATTTAATTAATTCTGCTTTCACAGTACCCCGTAGTGGAGGAACTCAGTTCTCGGTAGAGAAGCAGCTGGAATCAGTTTGTTTCATTGCCCACCCCTCTCAGTCCTCTTTCTGTTTTATATCCCACACTTCACGTGTTAGGCATCCAGCCCTTCTGGCGAATGTAAAGTGCGAGGCGACCCAGACATGCAGCGGATATGCCAGGGTCGGTGGTGCAGGACGCGCAGGTGGTGCGCCAGAGGAAAACCCCTCTGCTTCAGAATAGTCTGCCTGCTGCTCACTTTGCAATGCCAGAGAATGAACTATGGCAGATGTAGCATGCACCCCAGCTCTGGAGCATGCAAATGACTACGCCACACACGGAGCTCTGTTACACATATCTTTAGTCCTAGGCATGCCACGGTTAACTGGACTTACTATGTCCTCATAAGCTTTATTGACCACACCCAGACACATCTGGATACTTCCCAACTGATTACGGCACTTTGTAAGGAGTCCGGCAAGGACCACAAGGGTCCTACTCCACATGATCACACAACGCTACATCTCCCCCTTTGTTAGATAAAAAGTAGGGACAACATATATACATTAGAGTTTCTCAATGAGTCGCCGAGGTGCTCGCACCAATCTTACAGATCGAGTCATACAAGGTAAATGTTAGACCTGGCTTTTTCAGCGGGTTTATCCCTAGACTTTTTGCTTTTTGGCCTTCTCTTTCTGACCTGTTTTTGTTGGTTTTATGACTCTGGGTACTTTACCACTGCTGATCAGTGCTAAAGTGGATATGCTCTCCCGGTAAATTGTTGCTATGGATTGGGGATTCCATGATTGGCATATTTGATTTACTAGTCAGTCCCTAGTATAGTGCACTGTGTATGCCCAGGGCCTGTAAATCAAATGCTGCTAGTGGGCTGCAGCACTGGTTGTGCCACCCACATAAGCAGCCTGTAAATGTAACTCAGGCCTGCCATTGCAGAGCCTGTGTGCAGTCTGGTACTGCCATGTCGACTGGCAAGTGCACCCACTTGCCTGGCACTAACCTTCTCTTTTCTTACATGTGAGTCACGCTTAAGGAAGGCCCAAGGTATCCCTGTGGGCAGGGTGCAGTGTATGTGAAAGGTAGGACATGCCCTGATGTGTGTGGCATGTCCTGATAGGGAAATACTGCCAATTTCGTTTTTCACCATTGCAAGGCTATCTGTTCCCATAGGATAGAATGGGGAGTTTGCTTATAACATCTTATAAGCCTAACTACCCCTGGGAACAAGGTAGGAAAATAAAGTTTAGTATGCCTGAACTCAGAATGTTAAAATGCATCAATAGGGGGGTGATTTTTACATTACGTGTTTGAAAATACCACTTTTAGAAATTAGGTATTTTCTTGCTTAGCCATCCAGTGTGCCTCTGCTAGGATGTGTATTGACTGTCTGGCTTTGGAGTGACAGGGGCTGGGGATGTGCAGTGGCTCCAGAGAGTCTGGATGAGTCAGCGCTAGGCTGAATAGGCCTGGTCTGCATTTGGAGTGGTGGGAGGAGTAGCACCTGTACCTGAATAGGGCTGTGCCTGCCTTCCACAATGATGGCTCCGCCCCCCTGTGGTGTGTCTGGAGCCAGGGCTCACACTGACAATGGAGGTTGTTGTGCACTTGCAAAGTGCCCCCCAGAACTGGTTTGGACTGGGCTCAGAGCCCTGGGCAAGGAGAGAACGAAGAGATTTACTGTATAAAAAGAGGGGCCCAGACCCCAGACTTTTAGATCACTGCTGAACTGAGGAACCTGCCAGGAAGAAGAACCGGGAAAGCTGGAGGAGGAGTACTGCCCCTGTGCTGTGTGCTGTTGGGGTTGGCCTGCAGTGGTTGCTTCTGTCTTGGGCAGGGAAAGGACTGGACTGTCCTTTCATCATCCTGCTGTTAGAGTTTTCTCCAAGGGGTTGAAGTAGAGCTTGCCTCCTGTTGGAAGTCTCAGGGATAGAAAAGACTTCAGAGATCACTTCTGGGAAATCAAGAGGACCCTTTGCCAAGGAGAAGAGATGGAGAAACTGAGGAGGAATACTGCCCCTGTGCTGTTTGCTGTCTGGGGTTGGCCTGAAGTGGCTACTTTCTGCCAAGGAAAGGGAAAAGGACTTTGCTGTTTGCTGTGTCCCCTGCTTGAGGAAGATCTCCAAGGGCTTGAAGAAGAGCTTGCCCCCTGTTCTGAAGTCTCAGGGACACAAAGAGTTCACCCCCAGCTCCCCTGATCATCCTTGCTGGGAGTTCTGACCTGCCAGGAGGTGCCTGTAGCTGTTCTGGGCCTCTTGAGGTTGTTCTGGCTGTTGGGAGCTGGAAAAGCAACACAACAACAAGAAGCGTGACAAATCTGCACCTGTTTCTGACGCATTGCTGAAGAAATCGTCACAGCGCCTGCACGCGGCTCGAGAAATCGCCGCACGCCGCATCGAGTGCACCGATCTCCGAAGTCCGAGATCACCGCACCGATTCCGACGCAAGCCCTGCTGTGCGGCTGCAAGAACCCACACATTGTCCCGGATCGTCCCATCGCGGCGCCAGGTGTGTTGCATCATTGTGGACGCAGTAAGAAACCGATACTTTGCCTCCCCACGCAGTAAGAAACCGATGCATCACCTCCTCTCCGGTAAGGAACCGACGCATCACCTCCCCTGCGCAGCTGTAAGGAACCGACGCATCACCTCCCCCGGAGCAAGGAACCAACGCATCACCTTCCCTGAGTATAAGGAACTGACGCATCATCTTCCTTGCGGCACTTTTTGTTTGTGTGCGCGACGCATCCAAGGTACTTTGTGTGAAAAGTGTTGCATCTGCAATTTGTTTTGAACTGAACTATTTCTACCATTTGAAAGTCATATTTTTATTACTGTATTGTGGATTTTTGTTGTTTGGTTTAGATAAAGATTACTTATTTTTCTAAACTGGTGTGGTGTCCATTTGTAGTGTTTTCACTGTATTACTGTATGTGTTCACAAATGCTTTACACACTGCCTCTGAGATAAGCCTGTCTGCTCGTGCCAAGCTATCAAGGGGGTGAGCAGGGGTTATTTTACGAGTGTATCCCCTTACCCGACTAGGAAGAAGGGTCCCTACTTGGACAAAGGTATCTACATCTGCCAACTAGAGACCCCCAATTCTAACATTGGTGGTCAGCGGTGAGGATCTGGACTTGCATTTGTGACTTACATACCGTAATTGGTGTACACTACTAGTATAGTGCAGACCATTACGCAACCGCATACTATTTTTCCCTGTTTCCCTTTGGAATTTGGTTGTTGGAACTCTGGTTAGTTGTTGCACCTGTTGGGCCTTGTCAAAATGGAAGTCAACTTTTGGCACCTGCACATCTACAAGATGAGGGAACTAAAAGTCTTTTGCAAGGAGAGGGGGCGACCTGTGAAGAGGAGATCCACAAGGCAGGATCTTGAGGCAGCCCTGCATAGCTATGAGGTGCTACGCTGGGAAGCAACACTAGCAGATGACTCTGAGGAGGAATTTGAGGGGAGGATCCCCAGCCAGAATACCAAGAGGGCAGTGGCCCTGAGGAGGAAACATTTTGGGAAAGATTGGCTCATGAAGAGAGGAATCGAATTTCTGCTCGTGACCGGAGGCTGAGGCAGCTAGACCGGGAGCACGAGGAGATAGAGCGAGCCTTAGCTGAAAAATAAATGTGTGTAGCTCCGGAAGTGAGCTTGGCTGGGCTGGAGGTGCAGTACAGCTCAGATGGTGGCAACAAAAAGGTGTTATTTAGTGCTAAGGGAACAGTACACATGCCCAGATATATGGTGCCTGACTTGAAGGAGGGGGTTGAGACACGCCAGGGGGTTCAGGTTTATGAAGTAGCTCCAGTGGTGTGCAGTGTCCCTGAAGTGGATTGGGGAACTGGCACAAGGGATCATATTCCTAATGGTGGGAGGAACACTCTACTGACTCTAGATGAGAGGTGCAGGGAGAGGGGTTCCCCCATGGTAGAAGTCCTGGCATGTGAGTGTGGAGACCGCCAAGAAGAGTGTGGGTTGAATGACAGGGACAGTCAGACACTGTCTTGCCAATCTCAGGAGAGTGATGAGGGGTACTTGTGTGAGGCACTGGATGGTGAGGTGAAGGGTAGCTTGGTTAACACCTGTGTGGGGCTGTGTGATTCAGTTGGTGGAGAGCATATTTTAAGTCCCTGTTTTCCAGAGCTATGCCAACACCTGGTGGAGTGTGAGTTCTCTGACCCGAGGGAGCTCACACCGGAGGCAGACCTTGTGGTGGATTCCAGAGGGTCTGAAGAAGCATCTGGGGGTGATGCTGAAGGAGGTGGTTCTGGTTTACCCCAACCAAGTGAGGTAGGGGGTGGTTGTGGTGACCCAGATAGGTTCCAGAGTAGCGAGAGGGGTGCAGGGTCCCATGTCCTGTCTCAGAGGAGAAGGAGTGGGAATGGGCTGTGTCCCGAGGTGCCTGAAACCCAGTCTCAAGGTCTGGTTGGTTCCCTGAGGGAACACCAGGAGGTGGGCCTGTTCTGTACTGGGAGGCCATCCCCTGAGGGGGATCCCAAGGTGTCAGGTAAGCTGGAGGAGACTGCTGTAACTAGCGTTCCACCTGATCTGGTGTCTGGCAGCACTGCTCCTGTTGGGAGGGTGCATGAGTCCAGAGAAAGGGGTGAGAGGGGGAGTCAGTCCCCAGTGGAAAGACCAGTGGGTCATGGGTTGCCAGCTCTCAGGTCAGAGCACCACAGGACTGACCCTGGTGAGGCCACTTCTGGCCTGGGGGGTCTTTATGCTCTGTCAGGTGGACAGGAGGCTGGAGACCTGCGCCAGGCAGACTCTTGCACAACTCATGAGGAGTGTGTTTCCCTTGTGGGGGTTGGTGTACTCTCCCGGAAATCCTGGGTTGCCAGGCACAGGTCCAGCTTAAGGGTGCAGACCCTGGGTTGGAGGACCAGGTTCAGGGTGCCCCCCCCTGACCTGGAGGAAGGGGTGACTGCTAACAGTGCCCCTACCGGTTTGTCTTCTGGGGGCACGGCTCCAGGAGGGAGGGTGCAGGGCCCCAGTAGGGGGGCGGGGAGAGGGCAGCCTCACACCTGACCACTGCCCAGTCTAAGGGTACAGACCCTAGGCTGGGATCCCAGTTGTAGGATAGAACCCCTGAACTGATGGGCGAATTGTGCAGGACACCTGCCTCAGGTGCCCTGACAATTTTGGAAGAGGATACTGCTCCAGGTAGGAGGATGCAGAGCCCCATGGAGGAGGACCAGGTGTAAGAGAGCCCACCCCAGTCCCATATCCAGTCTCAGGGTACAGACCCTCGGCTGGTGGGTCAGCGTCAGGATGTCATCCCTGACCTGACAGGAGGGAGAGTGGACAAAGTGTGCCAGGCACCTGGGGCTACTGCCCCCCACTCTCTGACGCCACAGAGGTTGGAGAACAATGAAAGGCCTGGGGCCTGGCTCTCATCACTGACATTTGTCAGTGGTCACTGTGGCTTGCTGTCTTGGTGGACAGAGTTGACCTTGGGAGGGGGACAGGAGTCACACCCCGGGGGTGGACTGGGCCACACCACTGTGTTGACCATGTGGGTACTGTCTGCCTGTTGGGACACACCTGTGAGCAAGCTAAGGTTAGGTGCTGCACAGATGGTGTCCACAGGTGAGGAGAAGGGTTCCCCATGGGTTAGCTTAGTGGGCCCTGAGAGTATGGACAGAGGGATCCAACTGGGTTCAGAAAGGCGTCGAACCAGAACGTGCCCCCGCTGTTGTGGGCCAGGTCTAGGTTCTATCGCCTCAACCAGGGAAGCCCATCAAGGGATTGATTAGTCTACCCTGGCTTTAGGCTGGAAGGGGGTTGTGTTAGAGCTGGCTTTTTCAGCGGGTTTATTCCTAGACTTTTTGCTTTTTGGCCTTCTCTTTCTTACCTGTTTTTGTTGGATTTATGACTCTGGGCACTTTACCACTGCTGATCAGTGCTAAAGTGCATATGCTCTCCCGGTAAATTTTTGTTATGGATTGGTGATTCCATGATTGGCTATTTGATTTGCTAGTCAGTCCCTAGTATAGTGCACTGTGTGTGCCCAGGGCCTGTAAATCAAATGCTGCTAGTGGGCTGCAGCACTGGTTGTGCCACCCACATAAGCAGCCTGTAAATGTAACTCAGGCGTGCCATTGCAGAGCATGTGTGCAGTCTGGTACTGCCATGTCGACCTGGAAAGTGCACCCACTTGCCAGGCACTAACCTTCCCTTTTCTTACATGTGAGGCACCGCTAAGATAGGCCCAAGGTACCCCTGTGGGTAGGGTGCAGTGTATGTGAAAGGTAGGACATGCCCTGATGTATGTAGCATGTCCTGATAGTGAAATACTGCCAATTTCGTTTTTCACTATTGCAAGGCTATCTGTTTTCATAGGATAGAATGGGGAGTTTGCTTATAATATCTTATAAGCCTAACTACCCCTGGGAGCAAGTTAGGAAAATAACGTTTAGTATGCCTGAACTCAGAATGTTAAAATGCATCTTTTAGTTGGGGTGATTTTTACATTCTGTGTTTGAAAATACCACTTTTAGAAAGTAGGTATTTTCTTGCTTAACCATCCAGTGTGCCTCTGCTAGGATGTGTATTGACTGTCTGGCTTTGGAGTGACAGGGGGTGGGGATGTGCAGTGGCTCCAGAGAGTCTGGATGAGTCAGCGCTAGGCTGAATAGGCCTGGTCTGCATTTGGAGTGGTGGGAGGAGTAGCATATGCACCTGAATAGGGCTGTGCCTGCCTTCCACAATGATGTCTCCGCCCCCCTGTGGTGTGTCTGGAGCCAGGGCTCACACTGACATTGGAGGTTGTTGTGCACTTGCAAAGTGCCCCCGAGAACTGGTTTCGACTGGGCCCAGAGCCCTGGGCCAGGAGAGAACAAAGAGATTTACTGTATAAAAAGAGGAGCCCATACCCCAGACTTTTAGATCACTGTTGAACTAAGGAACCTGCCAGGAAGAAGAACTGGGAAAGCTGGAAGAGGAGTACTGGCCCTGTGCTGTGTGCTGTTGTGGTTGACCTGCAGTGGTTGCTTCTGTCTTGGGCAAGGAAAGGACTGGACTGTGCTTTCATCATCCTGCTGTTAGAGTTTTCCCCAAGGACTTGAAGTAGAACTTGCCTCCTGTTGGGAGTCTCAGGGATAAAAAAGACTTCAGAGATCACTTCTGGGAAATCAAGAGGAACCTTTGCCAAGGAGAAGAGCTGGAGAAACTGAGGAGGAATACTGCCCCTGTGCCGTTTGCTGGCTGGGGTTGCCCTGCAGTGGCTACATTCTGCCAAGGAAAGGGAAAAGGACTTTGCTGTTTGCTGTGTCCCCTGCTTGAGGAAGATCTCCAAGGGCTTGAAGAAGAGCTTTCCTTCTGTTCTGAAGTCTCAGGGACACAATGACTTCACCCCCAGCTCCCCTGAACTTCCTTGCTGGGAGTTCTGACCTGCCAAGAGGTGCCTGTAGCTGTTCTGTGCCTCTGGAGGTTGTTCTGGCTGTTGGGAGCTGGAAAAGCAATGAAACAACAAGAAGCGTGACGCATCCGCAACTGTTTCTGATGCATCACCGAAGAAATCATCGCAGCGCCTGCCCGCGGCTCGAGAAATCGCTGCACGCCACATCGAGTGCACCGTTCTCCGAAGTCCGAGATCACCACACTGATTCCGACACAAGCCGTGCTGTGTGGCTGCAAGAACCCACGCATTGTCCCGGATCGTCGCATCGCAGTAAGAAACCAATGCATCACCTCCCCACGCAGTGGATTTTCGTCGTTTGGTCTTGTTTGGTTTAGATAAAGATTACTTATTTTTTTAAACTGGTGTGGTGTCCATTTGTAGTGTTTTCACTGTATTACTGTATGTGTTCACAAATGCTTTACACACTGCCTCTGAGATAAGCCTCTCTGCTCGTGCTACCAAGGGAGTGAGCAGGGGTTATTTTAGGAGTGTATCCCCCTTACCCTGACTAGGACGAAGGGTCCCTACTCGGACAAAGGTATCTGCCTCTGCTAACTAGAGACCCCCATTTCTAACAGTAAAGGAGTTACACTGTCATCTGGCATAGTAGATGTAAACTCAGATGCTTGACTTGGGCACTCAGGTGGACTTGCTTCACTCGTTAGGTCTGGAGCCGACGAACATCGAGGCAGATACTTGAAATGTGATGAGTCTCTCATAATTGACTTGCTGGGACGTTAAGCGGTCATCATATGTCTTTTACTTGTCATGACTCTAAATAGATCAATATCAAATGGAGCATCAGTCTTGCGTTTCCGTTTTTGTTTGATCAGGACTCGGTGTCCTTCGAAAACCGTGTCCCTAGCGCATCTGTGCTTATCTGCATAGGCCTTCATCTTTCTTTTGCTAGAAGTGTCCGTGGCACGAATCCCATCGGTGTCTATTACTCGGCTCATGGTCCATTGTGGTAGCTTTGTCCCAATGGCTCTCCTAAACAGTTGGGTGGCAGGGCTTTCACCTGTAATAGACTGGGACATTGACTCATAGGCACAAAGGTCTGGACATAGGGCTGACTTGAGATAGATTCCTTCAAGCGCAGGGCACTGAACCACTTTCTTCAGGGTGCCCATTAATCATTCAACAATGCCATTTACCTGTGGCCAGAGAGGTGTGGTTTTCTGATGCTTGACATTCAAGTGACTAAGAAAGTCCTTAAACTCTCTGCTATTGAAGTGTGGACCATTGTCAGATTTGAGAATGGAGGGAACATCCTACGCTGAAAAAACATATCATCCAGTCTCTCGATGACTTTATCATGTGTGCTCAATGATAATTCTTCTAATAAGGGAAAACGTGAGTGCTCATCAACAACTACCATGAGATGATGGCAATTGTGTAAGGGTCCAAAGAAATCAACTGCAATTTTCTCCCACACTTGTTTAGGAAGGTCTGACATATTTAGCGGATGCGGTCTTGTCTTGTGAGATAAGCAGTTGCACAGGTGACATGCTTCAGTTCCTTCTGGACTCGTTCGTAAAGGGGAGAAAACCACATTTAGGGGCCGATTCCGATCTCGGCCGGTAGGGCTCCGAATCGGATTCGGCTTTACCGGATCCGATTCGGAGCCCTGTTTCCCGACCGATCCGTACGCGCGTCCGGACGAGCGAGTACGATGCGAAATCGCCGACTGACTCGTCCGGTCATCCCGACCGCTCTGACCGACTCGTTCCCGGCTCGAACCGCACCGACCGACTCGCTCGGACTCGACTCGCACCGCGCAATGGAGACGTTTCCCGGCCGGGTGAGTACGATGCGCGCCGCGAGCAGTCCGACCGAGCCGCGCACTCCGGCTCGAAAGAGCTGTCGGAGCCGTACTTTGGGGGTCCGTGTCGGACCCCCTGTACGCGTAGCCACGCGGAGTCGCACACAGGGGGGACCCATGGGTCCCCCTACCTGTGCGTGTACGGCGCGAATCGCTTCGCCGCGTACCCGCTGTAGGGGGCGCACTTGTCCGACTCGCACCCATTGAGTCAATGGGAGCCCGCGTACGCGTTGCACGACCGGCTCCCATTGACTTCAATGGGAGTCCGACCGACTCGGGTCCGATGGCATACGTGCGCATCGTACTCGTTCGGTCGGACTGCACGGGTCCGATTCGGTCGGAAATCTCTCCGGGTCCGGCTCAGTCGGAGAAATTTCCGGCCCGAATCGGAATCGACCCCTTAGTCTCTGAGGGCTCTTTTGGTGGCTACAATGCCATGATGTCCTTCGTGTGCCAGTTCAATTACTTGTTGTCTCAAGCTCTCAGGTATGACAATTCTCAAACCTCTTAGTGTGATACCTTCTTGAGTGACAAAAGTTCTTCCTGCACATTTTTGAATTTTTCATATTTAATGTCATCTGTGAGAGGTTGAATATGCTTTCTCCATGATTGCGTTGCAATGATATCCTTTAGTGTGAGCATGTCTTTAGGCCTGGGTGTGAAATTCCGCTCCACTCGCAGAGTTTGCATAGTTTTTTCCACTCCGTGCAGACAAAAAACTCCACTCCGTATAGCGGAGCGGAGTTTTTTCCTCGCTTGCACTCGCCAATGATAAGTGCGCAAGCTTGGAAAATCTTACTCCAGACCACTTCCCGGATGGCCGCTATCGCTCCCGTTGAGAAACCTTCTGTTTGCTTTGAGGAAACTGCCTCTTGAGTAGAACATCTACTCGAGCAGCAGAAAGAAGCAGCGCCCTCTGCGTTGTGCATGGTGCCATTCACACTGATTTTCCAGAGTGGGACAAGCACCCGGCACTAAAAATCAGCGTGAACGGTGCGACCTAACGCTTGTGGAACTCCACGTAGCGCAACAGAGTTTTTTGTCACTGCGGAGTTCCACATAGTGGAACTTCTTGAACTCCGCCCAGGCCTAGTCTCTGTCTGTGTTGTTAGCAGCAATGATCTACTCAATAGATAGAGCTGCAGGGGTGCTAGACTTTATTATAAAATTGATATATACTTCAGCTACTTTAGATGTTACACTGTGACTCGGTAACGGCACTCGTGAGAAGTAATCCACGGGGTTTGATCCTTCCCCGGTTTTTGCACAATTGTTTAATTATATTCTTTCAGTCTCAACCCCCACATCTTGATGCAAGGGGGCTTCTTGACTTTCAGATTTCTAAAAATGATGAGCAACGCCTGGTGCTCAGTGATAAGGGTGGAATGCTTTCCGTGCAGAATACATGTAAATGTTCACAAGCCCACACTACATCCAGGCTCTCTTTTTCTGGCTGAGAATAGGCACGTTCAATCTGAGATAAACTTCTGCTAGCAAAGGCCACAATGTGTCTCTGCGCATTTGGATGTTCATTATGTTGAGCAAGGATCGAGCCCAACCCCATCGGGCTTGCGTCTACTGTGATCTCAGTATGTAACTTTGGATCAAAGTAGGCCATTTCAGTTGCATTTTCAATTTCAGGTTTGATTTTCTTGAAGCTTCGGTCACATTTTGAGGACCATTGGAAGGGAACATTCTTCTTTTTCAACTCTTTGAATGGGGCACCTACCATGGCAAAGTCGCGAATGTATCTGGAGCAATGGCTGACCATGCCTAGGAAGGATAGCAGCATGGTCACATCTTGTGGGGGACAAGTGCATGACAATGCTTGTACTTTTTCAGGGTCAGAGGTCATTCCCCCTTCAGAAAAAATATGCCCAAAGAAATTGGCTTTGTGAAACTCACACTGTTCTGCATTTAACGTAAGACCTGCATCGGCGAGCAAACAGCATACTTGTGTAAGAGCTTTGTCATGTTCCTTTATGTGGCCCCAAGCACTACTATAACATCACTGTAGTTAAAAGCATGTGTGACAGGTTGAATTATTCAGTGAATAACATCCTGAAAGATTTCTGCAGTCTACAACGCACCAAAACAAAGTATTTTGTATCTGAACAAGCCAACATGAGTTGAAAATTAGTAATGTACCTACAATTCTCTTCCAGCTCGAGTTGATGGTATGCTTTGTTCAAATCAAAACTGGTGAAGACTTTGGCACCATTCAGCTGTGTAATCATGTCCGCTATGTGTGGACCTGGATGTCTTTCTCTCTCGATTGCTTTGTTGGCCTGGCGCATATCCACACAAATGCGCACTTCACCTCCACCGTCCTTTTTTTTGCACTACCACTATGGGGGAAACCCATGCCGTCGGACCAGTAGAGCGCTCAATTATGTCATTCTTTAATAATATTTCTAGTTCTTTCTCCACGGCCTCATGTAAATGAAAAGCAATCTGACAGTGTCACTGAGTAACAGGACTAGTGTCCTCATTAATGTAAAGTTGCACCTTCATTGTCTTAAGTTTCCCTAGTCCATGAAATACCGACAGGAATTGACTTACTATTTCAGAACGTGCTCTGAGGTTGTAGTTGATGGATATCAGTCCTATGTCAGCAAGCAGTGCTGAAACTGAGTAGACATGCACTTGACAGAGTACCTTGGAGGACATGAATTGGTGCTTGTATTGTCGTTTTCTTATGCTTCATGGTCAATGTGAATGACCCTTAACTTTGCAATGGCGTAGAGGCGGCCCATGTGGACACCTTTGTTTTCGATGGCGTTAGATGAGGTATTGGAGACACTTTGTTATATTTTTCTTCTGGCATGATATTAATCAATGCACCACTGTCTATAATAAAAGTTATAGCGCAGCAATTCACCTTTAACGTGAACCTAGGGCACTGTAAAAATGATTTTGGTCATTTCACATAGCGATCTCCCTTTGACTTATGTTCTTCTTTACAAGCAGCCAATCCTAAATGTACACGTTGTTCGGTGGTTGACATTACCATTGCACATCCATCTTCTTCACTATCGCTCTATGATAACATTGAAAAGCCTTTGGAAGATGAATTTGATGATAATCAACTTCATTTAGTCTCTACTTGCCTCAATTAATGTTGCCTTTTTGCTTTTCTGGGCATGGCTAGAATGCTTCTGCAACTTTCTGGTGCCTATTTTCTCTTCTCGTCGTTATGCACTTAGGTTCTCTTATGCTTTACAAACTGTTATGAAAAGGTTTTCATTGCCTCAGCCTTTGCATTACTGTCCAACGGTGGGACATTTACCTTCGTGTGGAAACAATAATCCACATTGGAAACACAAGTTCTTTTTCTTGGGAGAAATCTTCTTACGGGCCTCCACTTTGTGTTTCTGCTTACTTTTCATGATCAGTGCTGATTCATTCTGGACTGTTCCAGCTTCCATATCAGCAGCCTGTCGATCTGCACGTTCCTCAGCTCTCGTGGCCATGAGTACCTTTTCTAGACTAAGGGCCTGATTCCAACCCTGGCGGTCTGGGAACCCCTTCTGCTTTTTGACGGCCTGACCGCCCGTATACCTGGCGATCTGACTGTCAGATTACAATACGGGCGGGGAGACCTCCTCCAGACTGCCACCACTGTCACTATCCGAGCTCCTGCGGTGGTGGCAGTGGGGACACGGCAGTCACTGCAGGCGGTGTCAGCATGGGTACCGCCGTGTGATTTATAACCTGCCTTTCCGCCGACCTTTTAATGGTGGGGACACCACCATGAAAAGGTTGGCTGAAAGGCAAGTTAATGGCCACAAAAAGGGCCCCAGGGGGAATAAAGTCCATGTGGATTGTGGCCATGGCCGATGTTGTGCCCCTCTATGCCTGCACTGTCTATGAGCGCACTGTTTGCCATGCATGACATGGTGCATGGAAACAGTGCTCCCGACTTGCTGGAGGCGCAGCAGTGTGGCCGGCATTGGCTTCAGGCTCTCGCCTAGATCCGAAGCATGCCACCTCCATGGCTGCAATGCTGACACACTGCTAGCCCTGCGGTGATGTCGTGAAGCGGCAGTCGGGATCCCGCCGACTTGGCGGTGTGTTCCTAACCGCCACCGCTGCGGTTGGCGGTCTTCCCACCAAACTCATAGTCAGCCCCTGAGTGTCTCTCTTAGTGTGTGTCGTCGAATTGGATAGGCAACCATTGATAACTCTGAGGCGCATAGCTTCTTTGTCATTGAACTCACTGAACTTGCAGTGCTTAATGAGGGTATCAAGTCTTTCACAAACTCATCCATCCCCTCACCAGCTTGGTGTTTTGCCTGATTGAAAATGTATCTTTCATAGTCGACATTCGGCATTGGATTGAATTTAGCATCTGATGTTTCTTTGATTTGATGGTATGATAATTCATCAGCTTGTGATATTCTCCTTATCACTTCTTTCACTCCATCACCTGCAAGGTTCTTTAAGTATTTGATAATCATTTTGTCATCTACTTCTTTTAGAGCATCTATGAAGTCATCAAATGTTTCGATCCATGCTGTCCATCTTGTGACAATATTCTGCTTTTGGCTGAATGCCATCAGCTGCCTCTTTGGTAATTTCTGCAGGGACCAACAGATTTGTAAAAACAACCATTTTGGTTGCGCTCAAGTCACCCCGCCAGATTTTGAGGTTGTAAGGCGCTTTGTCTGTTTTTCTTTTTGTGTCGTCATTTTTTATTGAGACAAAATTTTACAACATGGGAACAATGTAGCAAAGGAGGAAATATGCAACATTAATCGATACAGCAGTAGAAGGGGGAGGAGGTGGGGGGGGCTTGTCTGTTTTTCTCCGGTGAGTAGCCATTCATTTCTTATACCTGATTGTTGCTGCCTTTAGCGCTTCTTTGCTCCTGGTCGTTTTTTTCCTTTAGCGCTTTCTTGCACCTGGCATTCACTGTCTTTAGTTCTTCTTTGTACGTGGCTGTTGCTGCTGCTTTGTATAAATGATGGCTCTGTGTTATGCTGTGGTGCAGTATTTCTTCTTTTGGCCTTACCAGTAGGCTTCTGGCTGGCTTCCTGACTGTGCTCCTCTATAGGGCCTTCACCTTCTTTAAGGGCCTTGTAAGAGCTACAACGGCACTTTGACTCCACATATGCCGGCCATAGCTTGCTTCTTGGGGTGCACGTGGCAACCACAAGCTGTTTGCTGAACCTCAGCAAACTCTCAGGGAGAGCCGTCTTGTTTCTTCAGGGCACAAATCCCCTACTCGTCGCTAGTTGTAGCATCCAATCCAGCTCCGGAGCATGCAAATTACTATGCCACACACGGAGCTCTGTTAAACTCAACTTTATTCTTTGCTATGCCACCGTTAACTTAACTCACTACGTCATGTGGTTTCTTGACCTCACCCAGACACACCCAGATAGCTCCCAACTGATTACATAACTGTGCAAGGAGTCCGACAAAGACCACAAGGGTCCTACTGCACATGATCACACGACACTACAGCAGAGACATCGATTTAACCCATAATCCCTCTTATGTTAGCATAGCAACCCTCTCTATAAGGTAATAACACTTGCAATAAACTACGCTGTTCAGGAACCCGTTCTGGCCTCCAAAATACGAATTTGGTGTATACTACTGTCATGACTGACCAAACTGATGTCAGAGCAGAGCTAGTCGATGTATGCCCTGTCCCTAAGTACACCACTTCTGTCCAGGAAATCTTGAACTGTTAGCTGTTACTGAAACCTGGCTGAGTGACTGCTCAGCAAGGACATTACAGGGGCGACCCCTCCAGGTTTTACACTGCAACATTACACCCTAATAGGACCTCCTAGTCCTAGTCATTACTGTATGAGGCCGTCCCATCTCCAGACAGGCACTTCTACATGCTAGTCTTTTTTTTATTTCTATACCCGATAAAGACTCCTCCCTCCCTTCGATGCCTGCTAGTAGCAAGACCAGACTAAAGCAATCAGAAGGGATGCAGGGAGGGTACATGACTGGGATGAGCAGGAACTTAGTCAGGGTAGTAAAGTTCACTAGTAAGTAATGAATTAATTCCAATGGAGCCAGATCTCTTCTCAGCTCCCTTTCCATCATTAACTCGCATCATTCGCCCATCACTCATATGGAAGGACACTCACTTGATCTTTTTTTGGGATCCTGAAACCCTCATCTCTCTACACTCAGCTCTTCCCATATTTTAAACTGAGCACTCAGATCCTTTCTGTGACTTCCCTGCGGGTGGGCCACCCAGTCTTTTGAGACATTGGTGTAAACTTGCCATGACTGATCTAACCCATGTAAATGTTTGTCTGGTTATCCCAGGTGTGAGGACAATCCCACTGTGGGGCTTCCTTTTTACAATAACTCAATGCTTTAAATGAAAATACAGAAGTGCTAGTACTTTCTATTCAGAGTACCTATTTGCTCCTCAGAAGTGCCAGTACCTCTGCCAATAAATGTATAGCACCAGTGCTGAGAATTGGAGGTACTCTCCCTTTCAAAATACAGAAGTGCAGGTACTCAGTAACGGACAGCACCTGCCCATTTAAAACACTGCAATACCTGGATTCATAGTGCTCGTGATGCTGGTTGCTTGCCATGAAGCCACATTCGCTACTCCAGCCCCTTATTTCCATGAGGAGCTGGGCATCCTTAAATCTGCATGCAAATAACATGAACATCTATGGGGAAAAATGTGCCCCACTTACTTAGAAAACAGACCCTGCTGAACCGTCAGTCTATTAAAGAGCTGTTTTAAAATCCAAAATTGTAAAAATCACCACAAAAGAGTAGGCTCCACAAAGCACTCAGGGACTGTTATGCTCAGATTTCACTCGTACAAAATCATAGAAATCCAGCAGTTATAGTTACCTGAGCTAACTATAACTCACGACCCCCACAATGCACTGCTTAAGACCACACATTACATCACTCATGACATAGTCAGTGACATCACTGATGACATATCAAATGGCATCACTAATGACATCATCCAGTGAGTGTAAATCTTTTCTAAGAATGTACGAGCATTAAACATATATACTAAGCTACTACAAAAGTTTGAGTAGTATACTAGGTGCACTACTAATGTTGATACTACTTTTAACATATAATATGTGAGTGGCTGTGTGTATCCGTGTGTGAGTGGGTGCCTGCGTGGCTATATGGGTGTGTGAGTAGCTGTATGGGTGTATAAGTGGGTGTGTGAGTAGCTGTGTGGGTGAATGAGCAGCTGTGTGAGTGGCTGTATTGGTGAGTGAGTGGGTGTGTCAGAGGCTGTATGGGTGGGTGAGTGGGCCTTTGAATGCCTGTATGGGTGAGTGACTGGGTGTCTGAATGGCTGTATGAGTGAGTGACTGGGCATGTAAGTGTGCTGTATGGATGAGTGAGTGGCTCTTTGAGTGGGAGCTTGATTAAGTGAGTTGGTGTGTGAGTGGTTGTAATGTAGAGTATGTGTCTGTCTGAATGGCTGTATGGGTGAGTGAGGGGATGTGTGAGTCCTTGTATGGATGTGTAAATGGGTATGTAAGTGACTGTGTGGGTGTGTGAGTGAGTGTGTGATTGGATGTATGGGTGAGTGAGTGGATATTTTGAGAGGCTGTATGGGTGAGTGACTGGGTATGTGAGAGGCTGTATAGGTATATAAGTGGGTATGTAATAGCTGTATGGGTGAGTGTGTGGTTGTGTGAGTTGCAGCATGGGTGAGTGACTAGTTGTATGAGTAGCTGTATGGGTGAGTGAGTGGTTGTGTGAGTGGCTGTATGGATGAGTAAGTGAATGTAAGTACTTATATGGGTCTTTGAAAGGGTATGTGACTGGTTGTATGGGTGTCTGAGTGGGCATATGAGCGGCTGTATGGGGTGTGAGTGGGTGTGTGAGTGGTTCTGTGAATGTCATTAGTGATGTCATTTGAGATGTCATCAGTGATGTCATCAGTAATGTCACTGACCATGTCATGATGAGTGATGTAATATGTGAGGTGATAAGCAGTGCATTGCGGGGATGTAAGTTATAGTTAGCTCAGTTAACTATAACTGCTAAATTTCTATGCTTTTGTACGAGTGAAATCTGAGCCTAACTATAACGTCTCTGTAACCTTTGTTTTTTTCAGTGAATTTTTCAGTTTTAAAAAAAATTCTATTTCCTAACTATAAAGTCTGTGTTTCTTTTAATGAATTTCTATGTTTTTTTAGCTAGTAGTTGCGTTTGCAGAATGGTGGAGGAAGGGGCGGGGCCTTTGACAAACTCTCAGCAATCCCACTGTGTGGGACTTACTGGAGGTAACAGGAGGGGTTCTTGACCCCCAAGGACCCTCACCATCCAAGAGGACGTCATCCCCCAACCAGTAGTGCACAAGGAGGTGCATTTGCAGAGTGGTGGAGGAAGAGGGCGCGGCCTCCGACCAGCTCTCAGCAATCCAGCAGTTTGGGACTACTGGAAGTAACAGGAGGGGTTCTTGGCCCCAAGGACCCTCAACAGTCAAGAGGACTTCATTCTCTAACCAGTAGTGCACCAGGATTTGTGTTTACAGAGTGGTGGAGGGTTCTTTTCCCCCAAGGACCCTCAGGATCCAAGGAGACATTATCCCCCAACCAGTAGTATACGAGGATCCGCATTTGCAGAGTGGTGAACAATAGGGATGTGGCCTACAATGACCTCTCAACAATCCCACTGTTGGGACATACTGGAGGAAACAGAAGGGGTTCTTGGCCTCCAAGTACCCTCAGCATCCAAGGGGACTTCATCCCCCAACCAGTACAGTAGTGAAATTCAGTACTGTGCCAGGAGGTGCATTTGCAGGCTGGTGGAGAAATGGGGAGTGGCCTCTGACAACTTCTCAGCAATGGGCCAACTACCCCTCCTGTTACCTCCAGTAAGTTCCACACAGCAGGATTGCTAAGAGGTCTTCGGAGGCCACGCCCCTTTCTCCACCACTCTGCAAACGTGGCTCCTGGCGCACTACTGGTTGGAGGATGAAGTCCACTTTACTCCTGAGGGACCTTGGGGTCCAGGAAGCCCTCCTGCTACCTCTTGTAAGTCCTACACAGCAGGATTCCTGAGAGCTAGTTGGAGGCCCACCCCCTTTCTCCACCACTCTGCAAATGTGACTACTACTTAAATAACCATATGAAGTCACTGAAATAACCAAAGGTTACAGGGATGGTATAGTTAGGAAATGGAATTTAAAAAACTTACGTTATAGTTAGGCTCAGGGTTCACTCATACAAAACTAGTGAAATTCAGTCATTATAACTAGTGAGCTAACTATAACTTGCGCCCTCACAATGCACTGCTAATGACCTCACATATTACATCACTCATCACATGGTCAGTGACATCACTGATTACATCACTGATGACATCTCAAATTACATCACTGATGATATCACCCACAGAATCTCTGATGCACCCATTCACACCCCGTTATAACCTTTCATACACCCACTCCAGCTTCCACACTACCATTCTCAAACCCACTCACTCACCCATACCAGTACTTACACAACCACTCACTGATTCATAGATCAACACACACATCCACTCACTCACTCATGCAGCCACTCATACACCCACTCACTAATACAGCCATTGACATATCCACTCATAAGCCCGTACAGCCATTCACACAGTGAGTCAGTCACCCATAGAGCTACTCACACACCTACTCACTCACCTATACAGTCAATCACACTGCCACTTACTCACCCATAAAGTTATACACACACTCACTCACTCATACAGATACTAACACATACTCACTCACCTATGCAGTCACTGACACAAGCATACACTCACCCAAACAGACACTCTCATATTCACTCACTCACCTATACAGTCACTCACATACCTCATCACTCACCTATACTGCCTTTCACATACCCAGTTACTCACCCATATGACACTGACACATGCACTCACTCACCGACATAGCCATACTCATACTCACTCACCCATGCAGCCCCTCACACACACACTCACTAACCCATACAGCCACTAACTCACCCACTCACTCATCCATACAGGCAGTCACACAAACCCCTCACTTACCCGCAGAGACACTCAGACACCCATAGAGGTACTTAGACAACCAATCACTCACCATACAAAAACTAACGTGCCCTCTCACACACCCATACAGCCACTTAGACACCAACTAACAGATAGATACAGACATTCACACAACCAGTCACTCACCCATACATTCAATGACACACCTAATCACTCACTTATACTGTCAGTCACGCACCCACTGAATCATTCAAACACGCACTTATACAACCACTAATTCACCAATACACCTTGGTGTATATATATTTAACAAACATAAACTTTTTAACCCCTTCACTGCTAGGCCTTTTCCCCCCCTGTGCTAAGCCTTTTTTTTGCTATTTGGGGTAGTTCGCGCTTAGGCCCCTGTAACTTTTTGACCACATAAGGTATCCACCCCAAATTTGCGTCCTTTTTTCCCAACATCATGGGGATTCTAAAGGTACCCAGGGTTTGTGGATTCCCCTGGAGGGGACCCAGAAATTAGCCAAAATACAACTACATTTTGGGTTTTTTGGGAAAAAAGGGCTCCAGATGAAAGATTTTGGTATTTCCCCTGCAAATGGTATCAAAAAAGGGGTTGTGGTGCTGAAATCACCATCTTCCCAGCAGGGGTGTAGCTAGGCCTTAGGCTGCCCGTGGCGGCCCCTGCGTTTGCTGCCCCCGGCAAAATGATTGAAGAGCAGGGGGGGGGTGGTAGCGGCCGCATGTAAGAGCGGGGGGAAGGTGGGCCGGCTGCCGCCCCAAAACTCGTGCCGCCTGAGGCGCTCCACCCCCATCGCCCCCCCTAGCTACGCCACTGCTTCCCAGCTTTCAGGGACAAGCAGACTTTTGTCAGAAAACCAAAATTTTCTACACAGTTTTGGCATTTTTCTGGGACATAGCCTATTTCTGCAATTTTTTGTGCTTTCAACCTCCTTCCAGTTAATGGTAGAAATGGGTATGAAAGCAATAATGGATCCTGGAAAGCTATACATTTTAGAAAATTAGACAAAATTCTGAATTCAGCAAGGGGTCATTTGTGTAGATCCTTCAAGGTTTCTTCATAGAAACTAACAATTAAATATAGTAAAAATTGAAAATTAGTTGAAAAAAACAGCCATTTGTGTCAACGTTTTCACCTGTAACTTCTTCTAATTATGACAGCTGTTTGAAAGCAATATACCGTTACATTTTCTGGACCTTTCTGGTTGTGGGGATATATAGGACTTGTAGGTTCACCAAGAACCCGACGAACCCAGAGCCAATAACTGAGCAGCGTCTTGCAATGTTTTTTTATTATGTACCGGGTATAGCAATTATTTTGGGAAAATGTATACATGAAAAATCGGTATGAAAGACACCTATGTATTTCTGAAATGGGAACAAAATGTAGAGTTTAGAAACAGTAGATATTTGCACATTTCCGAAATTGGGAGTACCCATACTAGCATGAGAATTATAGGTCATTTTTCAAAATGACTTCTTTTTTACACATTGTCTTTCATTTGGAAGGCAGAAATGCATCGACAGTCAATAGGTAATAACAGTTCTGTGTTACCCTAAGTCTCCCGATAAAAATGGTACCTCACTTGTGTGGGTAGGCCTTGTGCCTTCGACAGGAAACGGCTCAAAATGAAACGTGGACACACCACCTTTTCACAGTGAAAAATTACCCTTTTTTTGCAAAGTGCCTAGCTATAGTTTTTGAATTCTAGCTCTGCCTGCACCTAGGGAAACCTAGAAAACCTATACATTTTTGAAAACTAGACACCCAGGGGAATCCAGGATGGGGTGACTTGACTGGCTCTCACCAGGTTCTGTTACCCAGAATCCCTTGCAATCCTAAAAACTTGTTAAAAAAACCACATTTTCCTCACATTTCTGTGGTGGAAAGTTCTGGAATCTGCGTGGATCCACAAAATTCTACCCACCCCGCGTTCCCCAAAGTCTTCCGAGAAAAATGGTACCTCACTTGTGTGGGTAGGCCTAGTGCCCGCGACAGGAAACTGCCCAAAACGCAAGGTGGACACACCACATTTTCACAGTGAAAAATGAGCCTTTTTTTGCAAAGTGCCTAGCTGTAGTTTTTGAACCCTAGCTCTGCCGGCACCTAGGAAAACCTAGCAAACCTATACATTTTTTAAAACTAGAGACCCAGGGGAATCCAGGATAGGGTGACTTGACTGGCTCTCGCCAGGTTCTGTTACCCAGAATCCCTTGCAAACCTAAACAATTGTCCAAAAAAACACATTTTCCTCACATTTCTGTGGTGGAAAGTTCTGGAATCTGCGTGGATCCACAAAATTCCACCCACCCCGCGTTCCCCAAAGTCTTACGAGAAAAATGGTACCTCACTTGTGTGGGTAGGCCTAGTGCCCGCGACAGGAAACGGCCCAAAACGCAAGGTGGACACACCACATTTCCACAGTGAAAAATGACCCTTTTTTTGCAAAGTGCCTAGCTGTAGTTTTTTAACCCTAGCTCTGCCGGCACCTAGGTAAACCTAGCAAACCTATACATTTTTTAATACTACACACCCGGGGTATGCTAGGGAGGTATGGCTTGCGTGGATCCCCCAACGTTTTCTTACCCAGAATCCCCTGCAAACCTCAAATTTAGCTGAAGAAATCACTTTTTCCACACATTTTTGTGTGGGAAAGTTGTGGCATCACTGGGCTGACACAAATTTCCTACCACCAAGTGTTCCCCCAGGTCTCCCTATAAAAATGGTGCCTCACTCGTGTGGGAGGCCCAAGTACCCGCGACAGGCAAGGGCCCAAAACGTATTGAGGCGACATCAAAATTGCCTATCACAAAAGACCTGGTTTTGCAAGGGGGGTCACCTGGGTTTTTGGTCTTGTGCTCGGCGGCCAGCTAGGTAAACCTACCAAACCCACACATTTCTGAAAACTAGACACCCGGAGGATTCCAGGGAGGTATGACTTGCATGGATACCCCAACGTTTTCTTACCCAGAATCCCCTGCAAACCTCAAATTTAGCTGAAAAAATCCCTTTTTTCACACATCTTTGTGTGGTAAAGTTGTGGCATCACCGGGCTGACACAAATTTCCTACCACCCAGTGTTCCCCCAGGTCTCCCGATAAAAATGGTGTCTCACTCGTGTGGGAGGCCCAAGTACCCGCGACAGACAAGGGCCCAAAACGTATTGAGGCGACATCAAAATTGCCTATCACAAAATGACCTGGTTTTGCAAGGGGGGTCACCTGGGCTTTTGGCCCCGTGCTCGGCGGCCAGCTAGGGAAACCTACCAAACCCACACATTTCTGAAAACTAGACACCCGGAGGATTCCAGGGAGGCATGGCTTGCGTGGATCCCCCAACGTTTTCTTACCCAGAATCCCCTGCAAACCTCAAATTTAGGTGAAGAAATCACTTTTTCCATATATTTTTGTGTGGGAAAGTTGTGGCATCACCGGGCTGACACAAATTTCCTACCACCCAGTGTTCCCCCAGGTCTCCCGATAAAAATGGTGCCTCACTCGTGTGGGAGGCCCAAGTACCCGCGACAGGCAAGGGCCCAAAACGTATTGAGGCGACATCAAAATTGCCTATCACAAAAACGACCTGGTTTTGCAAGGGGGGTCACCTGGGGTTTTGGCCCGTGCTTGGCGGCCAGCTAGGGAAACCTACCAAACCCACACATTTCTGAAAACTAGACACCCGGGGGATTCCAGGTAGGTATGGCTTGCGTGGATCCCCCAACGTTTTCTTTCCCAGAATCCCCTGCAAACCTCAAATTTAGCTGAAAAAATCACTTTTTCCATACATTTTTGTGTGGGAAAGTGTTGGCATCACCGGGCTGACACAAATTTCCTACCACCCAGTGTTCCCCCACGTCTCCTGATAAAAATGGTACCTCACTCGTGTGGGAGGCCCAAGTACCCGCGACAGGCAAGGGCCCAAAACGTATTGAGGCGACATCAACATTGCCTATCACAAAACAACCTGGTTTTGCAAGGGGGGTCACCTGGGTTTTTCGCCCCGTGCTCGGCGGCCAGCTAGGGAAACCAACCAAACCCACACATTTCTGAAAACTAGACACCCGGAGGACTCCAGGGAGGTATGGCTTGCATGGATCCCCCAACATTTTCTTACCCAGAATCCCCTGCAAACATTCTCCTCATTAGAATACAGGTGGCTGAAGGGGCCATTAAAACCACCATTCAGGCAACCCTGTTTAAATCCAAATTGACAGAACTCAATAATGAGATTGCTGAGCATAAAGAATTCCTGATGAAGCAGAAGGTCAGCAAGCTCCAAAAGGATATAAACAGATTTGACAAAGAGAAAATATATCCATATTTGAAGGCTGATTATACGATCACCAAGACAAGCTACTCGTCTGATGAAAGTAGCGACACAAATAGAAGAAATTCAGCCAGCAGTGATTCCAGAAGCGGGAGTTGGGGGGGCCCTAATCAGAGGAGAAATAACCGCCCACAAACTCCTAACTACCCCATACATAACTTTCAAGGCCCACAACCTCCATACTGGCCTTTTCCTATATATCCCCAAGGCCAACCCCAATTCTACCCTGCTAGCCACCCACATTTTTTAGGCAGAGGCTGGGGCAGAGGAAGAGGGCGCAAAAGAGGAGGACTAAAACAGGTCCAGTGGCAGGACCAACAACCCAATATGGTGGAAACCAGGAGCAAAACACAGGGCAGGAGAGTCTAGTGGTAAATTTATCACATAGGCAACTGACATCAATATAACAAACGGTACTGGAGAAGGGGCTTGGATACGTTCCTACCCCCAAAGAAGATACATTTCTAGAACAATGCGAAATCCAGAACCTGTTTAGAAAGGTGCGCCTGAGGGCTTATTTTGAGGATACAGAAGAACCTGCCAAACTAGACTCAGGCCTACGTAACCCCTCCACCTTTACACCCACCAGCGGTATGGTACCGGTGGAGGTATTGACATTTGAAAAAGCTGTGCTAAAAGAACTTAAAAATGAGGGAAACAGAGTTCCTTTTCACAACCTCTCCAATCAGGAACGTGCAGCTATCAAATCACTGGCAGAAGACAACAGCATCACAATAAAACAGGCTGACAAAGGGGGAGCAACGGTCATTCAATCCACTACGGATTATGACTCTGAATGCTTACGCCAACTCCAGAATAGAAAATTCTATACCCCCATAGCAACGAACCCCACAGCCCGGTTATCAACTGAGATTGCTACAATGGTCTTTGAGGCAGAGAGTAATGGGTGGGTCAGCAGAAAAGAAGCTGATTGTCTGATCACTAAACATCCCAAGACCCCCTATTTTTACACTCTGTCGAAAATACATAAGGGGACCACCCCAGTCCCGGGCAGACCCATAGTCTCAGGGATCGGTTCTCTGCTAGAACCCCTGTCACAATTCTGTGACTTTTTCCTGCAACCCCTGGTCAAACAGACTCCCTCATACATCAGGGACACCACTGATATCCTACGTATCATGGGGGAATTGGAAAACACCACTGATATCAACCTCCTGATCACTCTGGATGTTGAGCAATTATACACCAATATCCCACAGAGAGAGACACTGACAGTGATAGAAACTGCACTAATGGAAACTGAATGGGTGGCACCGACTCCCATCCCATTCATTATGCAATGTGCCACCTTAGCACTAACAGAGAATTTCTTCGAGTTTAACAACCAACTCTTCCATCAGTCTCAGGGTACTTCGATGGGGAGTACCTTTGCTCCTAGTGTAGCTTGTCTATACATGGCGGCATTTGAGCAAGAGATAATCCGACATGCCAGCAACCCCTTCGGAGTTAACCTGAGACTGTGGAAGAGGTTTATAGACGATATACTGATCTTCTGGCAAGGGGACATACAGACATGCAATGAATTCTGTGGGTGGATCAATACTAAGAACCAGTACTTGAGGTTCACCCATACAATTTCACCAACTGAAATCGCTTTCTTGGATCTCACCATCAGATTGCAAGAGGGCAAACTAACTACTACTATGTTTAAAAAGCCTACTGATAGGAACAGCTTGCTGTTATATAGCAGTTTTCATCCAAAGACTCTGAAAAATAATCTACCCTTCAGCCAATTTTTACGGATTAGGAGGAATTGTAGTTCAATAAATGACTACAAAACTGAAGCTGAGACACTGTCAGATAACTTACTAAAAAGACAATACCCTAAAAAACAAATTAATTCTTGCATGAAACGAGCGAGAAATAACCATCGCGAAAGCCTTCTAGAGGTACATGTAAAAGAACCCTCCAATACTGTGACCTGTGTAACCACATACACACCTAGATCTAACCTGATCAAGAAGGCTGTGAATAAACATTGGGAGATCTTGAACACAGGCACACTGACAATACCGAAACCTAGGTTTGCGTTCAAGCGTACAAACAACCTAAAAGACATGTTAATACATACGAGACCCAAAAACAGAAACAGTTCAAACCAGAGACAACTGTGGGATCTCCCCCTGTCATAGGACACTACCCTTGCGGTTCATGTACCGTTTGTCCACAGACAAAACACACTAAAGAACTGGCATTGTCTGACACATTCACATGGACGATCACTAAACACACGAATTGTAACACACCACGTTGTGTGTACCTGTTGACATGCCCCTGCAAGAAAAGATACATCGGTATGACCATGAGGGCCATTAAAACCAGAATAACTGAACATAAAAGCAGTATTCGTTGCCTCAAGACAAACACCAAACTATATACCCATTTTACAGAACTGAGACATCCCCCAGAAAGTCTACGTTGGGTAGTCCTTGAGGCACATCAACAAATAACACATACAGCCCTGTTCAGGATTGAACAAAGGTGGGTGTTTCGTCTTGACTCAGCCAATAGTGGCCTGAATGATGACATCCCTTGGAGCACCATTAATTAATACATGATCCTTACCTACAGCATGCCATGGGAGCTTAATATACACTACATGATGACAACTATTGTTCCTTAAGAGGTTCCACCGCCACTGAACCATCTGGGACCTTAAGGAGGCACCTTAGGCAGTGTTGACAATCTTCATATACTGCAACTATCACCTGTCGCACTACTATAGTTACAAGGCAGCTTCCATGCTCCGATACAACCCTCATACCAACATGGCCATGATTAACTTAAACACACTTCAAAATGGCCGCCATGATTCCGTCAACAAGGACATCATGTTTCTACTACTACGTGATTTCACTTTGACCGTTACCGAATCTTTCGGAACCTAATGAGGTACCCCATGCAGTGTCAAATATCTCCACACACTGCATCTCCCACCTTTTGAACTCTATAGTTAGATAGCAGCAGCCACGCACTATCCCCATACCGATTTGGCTGTGACTAACAATTAATAACACACTCCAAGATGGCCGCCATGATTCTGTCTACAATGACATCACTTTTTCACCAACCCGTGATTCCGTTTTTGATCCCAGCTGTGGCCACTTCACCCGCTCTGCTGTCTCCGCGGCAGGTATTTAAACAGGTTCCTGCTGTGACACGATACCTTCCTGGTTGCAGCGGAGCGGGTAGGTCAGCCATGAGGCTCCGAGCGGGAGCAGGTGAGTATGCACATCCTGTTGGAGGCTCATTCTGACACCGGCGACTAATGGAGGTAAGAGGTACCGGGATCAGGCGCTGCGAGCCTTAAGCCACTGAGCTTTAAGCGGACACTCTTTCCTTATGGTATTAGCCCATTACGCGGCAGGGCCCCTGGGGGCGCTTACGCTGTGCCACTTTACCGGAGCAGCTCTGCGAGCATCCATTCTTTGGGGCACAGCGTGCGGCGCCACCAGACACACCAGCCCAGTGTGAGCACCAATAAATTGATTGTGTCGTTGGTTTGGGGTCATAACTGCAGGCTACAACCACCCTGACCCGGACCTTCTGCTCCTTACAACCTAGTACACCAGGACTAGTAAGTGAGCATCGAACTAGTGTACATAGAGCCTATGATTATGATCTGGTATTTTATGTCTCATTTCATACAGAGACACTACATTGAGTGTCCCCATACTTCGCTGCTAACTGATGAGGCAGAATTAGATACCTGGAAGAGGTGAGCTTATTTCCACTCACCACTACGGTCCAATAAGTCACAACTTTTTTAGCATGTATACACAGGGGTATTGTACAGAAGTATACACAGAGCTTGAATGGTTTGCATGATAGCACTGTGTGTTTTTTAATATATGTTCGACTCATGAATGTGAAAATTGAGACACATCGATTGAATTCAACTGGGATCATTTCCCACTACCATGTCATGGTTTTTAAATCTTCTTTTTGTACTCTAGGTTGGCTGCCTTTTTCTCGGGGTAATGACCCACGGGTAGAGCAATTGGTAGGTAGCGTTGCACCTTGCCACCCACTGTAGATAGTTTTTATTATTCACTCGGTCCTGAAGAATCGCCAGCTGATCACTTTCGTGACTTATTGAGGCGAGAAACATGTTGACCATCTAGGGGTTGAGCGAAATTTTTGTCACATTACAACAAAACATTCGCCCCCTCCATTTCTTTTAATCAGGTTGGGACCCTTACAGAATAAAATTCATCATAGAGGCTTCCTTTACCTGTTTTACATTCACATCCCACATCTACACGTACCTAGGCCCCTCACACCAACGGCACCTATACAGCGAGGAACAAAAGATCTCCGATAAAGAGCCCCTTTATGGGTGCCCGTCGAGCATTGCAGCGCTGGCCCGACGAGGAGCAGACCCATATGATGAAGCATGACACCTAGCTTGCTGGTTGTGTGAGGGTCCCAGTTCCGATAGGAGGTATTCCCCACCTCCTCACTACCTAGAGTATATACAAGGTGACCAATATCCCACCTAAGGAACTCCGTACCTTTCTGTCTCTCGGCTTAATTTAGGGCATGTACGTTGGACCTTCATCAAGCCCTTTGCGTCCATCCTTTTGTTGACATACCTTCGCACGGGCACTCCCGTGGGACTTCCAAGGTTACCAGAGGGATAGTTACCCTCATTGGCCCATTCTCCGGGTCTCACATCTCAGTCCCCTTCTTTTATAATATCCCCTGTTATACCAGCCATCATGGATGACAACCCAGGTCTCAGCTTCGGCGATGAGATAGCCGCAGAAATTCTCAGGAATACGCCATCCATTTTAGGGGGGGAAGGCCCTTCAGCCTTAGGGGCACTGTCCGAGGATTGGACCACCCTGACTAACATGAAGAGGGATTGGCTCAAAATCACGCTCCACGGAGCGATGATGACAGAGTATCTGAGGGCTAATATCGCACCTAATGGTCTGATAGACAAAAACTTCCCTAGACTTTTCCTGGACGACGTAGTTTTCAAAAGGAGTGGTCCCTGGTGGCGTGGAAATGCACCAGGGACTTACTTATCCTCATTATTAACACGGCAAGAAGGATAGCTGATGCTCTCCTCATTAGAATACAGGTGGCTGAAGGGGCCATTAAAACCACCATTCAGGCAACCCTGTTTAAATCCAAATTGACAGAACTCAATAATGAGATTGCTGAACATAAAGAATTCCTGATGAAGCAGAAGGTCAGCAAGCTCCAAAAGGATATAATCAGATTTGACAAAGAGAAAATATATCCATATTTGAAGGCTGATTATACGATCACCAAGACAAGCTACTCGTCTGATGAAAGTAGCGACACAAATAGAAGAGATTCAGCCAGCAGTGATTCCAGAAGCGGGAGTTGGGGGGGCCCTAATCAGAGGAGAAATAACCGCCCACAAACTCCTAACTACCCCATACATAACTTTCAAGGCCCACAACCTCCATACTGGCCTTTTGCTATATATCCCCAAGGCCAACCCCAATTCTACCCTGCTAGCCACCCACATTTTTTAGGCAGAGGCTGGGGCAGAGGAAGAGGGCGCAAAAGAGGAGGACTGAAACAGGTCCAGTGGCAGGACCAACAACCCAATATGGTGGAAACCAGGAGCAAAACACAGGGCAGGAGAGTCTAGTGGTAAATTTATCACATAGGCAACTGACATCAATATAACAAACGGTACTGGAGAAGGGGCTTGGATACGTTCCTACCCCCAAAGAAGATAAATTTCTAGAACAATGTGAAATCCAGAACCTGTTTAGAAAGGTGCGCCTGAGGGCTTATTTTGAGGATACAGAAGAACCTGCCAAACTAGACTCAGGCCTACGTAACCCCTCCACCTTTACACCCACCAGCGGTATGGTACCGGTGGAGGTATTGACATTTGAAAAAGCCGTGCTAAAAGAACTTAAAAATGAGGGAAACAGAGTTCCTTTTCACAACCTCTCCAATCAGGAACGTGCAGCTATCAAATCACTGGCAGAAGACAACAGCATCACAATAAAACAGGCTGACAAAGGGGGAGCAACGGTCATTCAATCCACTACGGATTATGACTCTGAATGCTTACGCCAACTCCAGAATAGAAAATTCTATACCCCCATAGCAACGAACCCCACAGTCCGGTTATCAACTGAGATTGCTACAATGGTCTTTGAGGTAGAGAGTAATGGGTGGGTCAGCAGAAAAGAAGCTGATTTTCTGATCACTAAACATCCCAAGACCCCCTATTTTTACACTCTGCCAAAAATACATAAGGGGACCACCCCAGTCCCGGGCAGGCCCATAGTCTCAGGGATCGGTTCTCTGCTAGAACCCCTGTCGCAATTCTGTGACTTTTTCCTGCAACCCCTGGTCAAACATACTCCCTCATACATCAGGGACACCACTGATATCCTACGTATCATGGGGGAATTGGAAAACACCACTGATATCAACCTCCTGATCACCCTGGATGTTGAGCAATTATACACCAATATCCCACAGAGAGAGACACTGACAGTGATAGAAACTGCACTAATGGAAACTGAATGGGTGGCACCGACTCCCATCCCATTCATTATGCAATGTGCCACCTTAGCACTAACAGAGAATTTCTTCGAGTTTAACAACCAACTCTTCCATCAGTCTCAGGGTACTTCGATGGGGAGTACCTTTGCTCCTAGTGTAGCTTGTCTATACATGGCGGCATTTGAGCAAGAGATAATCCGACATGCCAGCAACCCCTTCGGAGTTAACCTAAGACTGTGGAAGAGGTTTATAGACGACATACTGATCTTCTGGCAAGGGGACATACAGACATGCAATGAATTCTGTGGGTGGATCAATACTAAGAACCAGTACTTGAGGTTCACCCATACAATTTCACCAACTGAAATCGCTTTCTTGGATCTCACCATCAGATTGCAAGAGGGCAAACTAACTACTACTATGTTTAAAAAGCCTACTGATAGGAACAGCTTGCTGTTATATAGCAGTTTTCATCCAAAGACTCTGAAAAATAATCTACCCTTCAGCCAATTTTTACGGATTAGGAGGAATTGTAGTTCAATAAATGACTACAAAACTGAAGCTGAGACACTGTCAGATAACTTACTAAAAAGACAATACCCTAAAAAACAAATTAATTCTTGCATGAAACGAGCGAGAAATAACCATCGCGAAAGCCTTCTAGAGGTACATGTAAAAGAACCCTCCAATACTGTGACCTGTGTAACCACATACACACCTAGATCTAACCTGATCAAGAAGGCTGTGAATAAACATTGGGAGATCTTGAACACAGGCACACTGACAATACCGAAACCTAGGTTTGCGTTCAAGCGTACAAACAACCTAAAAGACATGTTAATACATACGAGACCCAAAAACAGAAACAGTTCAAACCAGAGACAACTGTGGGATCTCCCCCCTGTCATAGGACACTACCCTTGCGGTTCATGTACCGTTTGTCCACAGACAAAACACACTAAAGAACTGGCATTGTCTGACACATTCACATGGACGATCACTAAACACACGAATTGTAACACACCACGTTGTGTGTACCTGTTGACATGCCCCTGCAAGAAAAGATACATCGGTATGACCATGAGGGCCATTAAAACCATAAAAGCAGTATTCGTTGCCTCAAGACAAACACCAAACTATATACCCATTTTACAGAACTGAGACATCCCCCAGAAAGTCTACGTTGGGTAGTCCTTGAGGCACATCAACAAATAACACATACAGCCCTGTTCAGGATTGAACAAAGGTGGGTGTTTCGTCTTGACTCAGCCAATAGTGGCCTGAATGATGACATCCCTTGGAGCACCATTAATTAATACATGATCCTTACCTACAGCATGCCATGGGAGCTTAATATACACTACATGATGACAACTATTGTTCCTTAAGAGGTTCCACCGCCACTGAACCATCTGGGACCTTAAGGAGGCACCTTAGGCAGTGTTGACAATCTTCATATACTGCATCTATCACCTGTCGCACTACTATAGTTACAAGGCAGCTTCCATGCTCCGATACAACCCTCATACCAACATGGCCATGATTAACTTAAACACACTTCAAAATGGCCGCCATGATTCCGTCAACAAGGACATCATGTTTCTACTACTACGTGATTTCACTTTGACCGTTACCGAATCTTTCGGAACCTAATGAGGTACCCCATGCAGTGTCAAATATCTCCACACACTGCATCTCCCACCTTTTTGAACTCTATAGTTAGATAGCAGCAGCCACGCACTATCCCCATACCGATTTGGCTGTGACTAACAATTAATAACACACTCCAAGATGGCCGCCATGATTCTGTCTACAATGACATCACTTTTTCACCAACCCGTGATTCCGTTTTTGATCCCAGCTGTGGCCACTTCACCCGCTCTGCTGTCTCCGCGGCAGGTATTTAAACAGGTTCCTGCTGTGACACGATACCTTCCTGGTTGCAGCGGAGCGGGTAGGTCAGCCATGAGGCTCCGAGCGGGAGCAGGTGAGTATGCACATCCTGTTGGAGGCTCATTCTGACACCGGCGACTAATGGAGGTAAGAGGTACCGGGATCAGGCGCTGTGAGCCTTAAGCCACTGAGCTTTAAGCGGACACTCTTTCCTTATGGTATTAGCCCATTACGCGGCAGGGCCCCTGGGGGCGCTTACGCTGTGCCACTTTACTGGAGCAGCTCTGCGAGCATCCATTCTTTGGGGCACAGCGTGCGGCGCCACCAGACACACCAGCCCAGTGTGAGCACCAATAAATTGATCGTGTCGTTGGTTTGGGGTCATAACTGCAGGCTACAACCACCCTGACCCGGACCTTCTGCTCCTTACAACCTAGTACACCAGGACTAGTAAGTGAGCATCGAACTAGTGTACATAGAGCCTATGATTATGATCTGGTATTTTATGTCTCATTTCATACAGAGACACTACATTGAGTGTCCCCATACTTCGCTGCTAACCGATGAGGCAGAATTAGATACCTAGAAGAGGTGAGCTTATTTCCACTCACCACTACGGTCCAATAAGTCACAACTTTTTTAGCATGTATACACAGGGGTATTGTACAGAAGTATACACAGAGCTTGAATGGTTTGCATGATAGCACTGTGTGTTTTTTAATATATGTTCGACTCATGAATGTGAAAATTGAGACACATCGATTGAATTCAACTGGGATCATTTCCCACTACCATGTCATGGTTTTTAAATCTTCTTTTTTGTACTCTAGGTTGGCTGCCTTTTTCTCGGGGTAATGACCCACGGGTAGAGCAATTGGTAGGTAGCGTTGCACCTTGCCACCCACTGTAGATAGTTTTTATTATTCACTCGGTCCTGAAGAATCGCCAGCTGATCACTTTCGTGACGTATTGAGGCGAGAAACATGTTGACCATCTAGGGGTTGAGCGAAATTTTTGTCACATTACAACAAAACATTCGCCCCCCTCCATTTCTTTTAATCAGGTTGGGACCCTTACAGAATAAAATTCATCATAGAGGCTTCCTTTACCTGTTTTACATTCACATCCCACATCTACACGTACCTAGGCCCCTCACACCAACGGCACCTATACAGCGAGGAACAAAAGATCTCCGATAAAGAGCCCCTTTATGGGTGCCCGTCGAGCATTGCAGCGCTGGCCCGACGAGGAGCAGACCCATATGTTGAAGCATGACTCCTAGCTTGCTGGTTGTGTGAGGGTCCCAGTTCCGATAGGAGGTATTCCCCACCTCCTCACTACCTAGAGTATATACAAGGTGACCAATATCCCACCTAAGGAACTCCGTACCTTTCTGTCTCTCGGCTTAATTTAGGGCATGTACGTTGGACCTTCATCAAGCCCTTTGCGTCCATCCTTTTGTTGACATACCTTCGCATGGGCACTCCCGTGGGACTTCCAAGGTTACCAGAGGGAAAGTTACCCTCATTGGCCCATTCTCCGGGTCTCACATCTCAGTCCCCTTCTTTTATAATATCCCCTGTTATACCAGCCATCATGGATGACAACCCAGGTCTCAGCTTCGGCGATGAGATAGCCGCAGAAATTCTCAGGAATACGCCATCCATTTTAGGGGGAAGGCCCTTCAGCCTTAGGGGCACTGTCCGAGGATTGGACCACCCTGACTAACATGAAGAGGGATTGGCTCAAAATCACGCTCCACGGAGCGATGATGACAGAGTATCTGAGGGCTAATATCGCACCTAATGGTCTGATAGACAAAAACTTCCCTAGACTTTTCCTGGACGACGTAGTTTTCAAAAGGAGTGGTCCCTGGTGGCGTGGAAATGCACCAGGGACTTACTTATCCTCATTATTAACACGGCAAGAAGGATAGCTGATGCTCTCCTCATTAGAATACAGGTGGCTGAAGGGGCCATTAAAACCACCATTCAGGCAACCCTGTTTAAATCCAAATTGACAGAACTCAATAATGAGATTGCTGAACATAAAGAATTCCTGATGAAGCAGAAGGTCAGCAAGCTCCAAAAGGATATAAACAGATTTGACAAAGAGAAAATATATCCATATTTGAAGGCTGATTATACGATCACCAAGACAAGCTACTCGTCTGATGAAAGTAGCGACACAAATAGAAGAGATTCAGCCAGCAGTGATTCCAGAAGCGGGAGTTGGGGGGGCCCTAATCAGAGGAGAAATAACCGCCCACAAACTCCTAACTACCCCATACATAACTTTCAAGGCCCACAACCTCCATACTGGCCTTTTCCTATATATCCCCAAGGCCAACCCCAATTCTACCCTGCTAGCCACCCACATTTTTTAGGCAGAGGCTGGGGCAGAGGAAGAGGGCGCAAAAGAGGAGGACTGAAACAGGTCCAGTGGCAGGACCAACAACCCAATATGGTGGAAACCAGGAGCAAAACACAGGGCAGGAGAGTCTAGTGGTAAATTTATCACATAGGCAACTGACATCAATATAACAAACGGTACTGGAGAAGGGGCTTGGATACGTTCCTACCCCCAAAGAAGATAAATTTCTAGAACAATGTGAAATCCAGAACCTGTTTAGAAAGGTGCGCCTGAGGGCTTATTTTGAGGATACAGAAGAACCTGCCAAACTAGACTCAGGCCTACGTAACCCCTCCACCTTTACACCCACCAGCGGTATGGTACCGGTGGAGGTATTGACATTTGAAAAAGCCGTGCTAAAAGAACTTAAAAATGAGGGAAACAGAGTTCCTTTTCACAACCTCTCCAATCAGGAACGTGCAGCTATCAAATCACTGGCAGAAGACAACAGCATCACAATAAAACAGGCTGACAAAGGGGGAGCAACGGTCATTCAATCCACTACGGATTATGACTCTGAATGCTTACGCCAACTCCAGAATAGAAAATTCTATACCCCCATAGCAACGAACCCCACAGTCCGGTTATCAACTGAGATTGCTACAATGGTCTTTGAGGCAGAGAGTAATGGGTGGGTCAGCAGAAAAGAAGCTGATTTTCTGATCACTAAACATCCCAAGACCCCCTATTTTTACACTCTGCCAAAAATACATAAGGGGACCACCCCAGTCCCGGGCAGGCCCATAGTCTCAGGGATCGGTTCTCTGCTAGAACCCCTGTCGCAATTCTGTGACTTTTTCCTGCAACCCCTGGTCAAACATACTCCCTCATACATCAGGGACACCACTGATATCCTACGTATCATGGGGGAATTGGAAAACACCACTGATATCAACCTCCTGATCACCCTGGATGTTGAGCAATTATACACCAATATCCCACAGAGAGAGACACTGACAGTGATAGAAACTGCACTAATGGAAACTGAATGGGTGGCACCGACTCCCATCCCATTCATTATGCAATGTGCCACCTTAGCACTAACAGAGAATTTCTTCGAGTTTAACAACCAACTCTTCCATCAGTCTCAGGGTACTTCGATGGGGAGTACCTTTGCTCCTAGTGTAGCTTGTCTATACATGGCGGCATTTGAGCAAGAGATAATCCGACATGCCAGCAACCCCTTCGGAGTTAACCTGAGACTGTGGAAGAGGTTTATAGACGATATACTGATCTTCTGGCAAGGGGACATACAGACATGCAATGAATTCTGTGGGTGGATCAATACTAAGAACCAGTACTTGAGGTTCACCCATACAATTTCACCAACTGAAATCGCTTTCTTGGATCTCACCATCAGATTGCAAGAGGGCAAACTAACTAATACTATGTTTAAAAAGCCTACTGATAGGAACAGCTTGCTGTTATATAGCAGTTTTCATCCAAAGACTCTGAAAAATAATCTACCCTTCAGCCAATTTTTACGGATTAGGAGGAATTGTAGTTCAATAAATGACTACAAAACTGAAGCTGAGACACTGTCAGATAACTTACTAAAAAGACAATACCCTAAAAAACAAATTAATTCTTGCATGAAACGAGCGAGAAATAACCATCGCGAAAGCCTTCTAGGGTACATGTAAAAGAACCCTCCAATACTGTGACCTGTGTAACCACATACACACCTAGATCTAACCTGATCAAGAAGGCTGTGAATAAACATTGGGAGATCTTGAACACAGGCACACTGACAATACCGAAACCTAGGTTTGCGTTCAAGCGTACAAACAACCTAAAAGACATGTTAATACATACGAGACCCAAAAACAGAAACAGTTCAAACCAGAGACAACTGTGGGATCTCCCCCCTGTCATAGGACACTACCCTTGCGGTTCATGTACTGTTTGTCCACAGACAAAACACACTAAAGAACTGGCATTGTCTGACACATTCACATGGACGATCACTAAACACACGAATTGTAACACACCACGTTGTGTGTACCTGTTGACATGCCCCTGCAAGAAAAGATACATCGGTATGACCATGAGGGCCATTAAAACCAGAATAACTGAACATAAAAGCAGTATTCGTTGCCTCAAGACAAACACCAAACTATATACCCATTTTACAGAACTGAGACATCCCCCAGAAAGTCTACGTTGGGTAGTCCTTGAGGCACATCAACAAATAACACATACAGCCCTGTTCAGGATTGAACAAAGGTGGGTGTTTCGTCTTGACTCAGCCAATAGCGGCCTGAATGATGACATCCCTTGGAGCACCATTAATTAATACATGATCCTTACCTACAGCATGCCATGGGAGCTTGATATACACTACATGATGACAACTATTGTTCCTTAAGAGGTTCCACCGCCACCTAACCATCTGGGACCTTAAGGAGGCACCTTAGGCAGTGTTGACTATCTTCATATACTGCATCTATCACCTGTCGCACTACTATAGTTACAAGGCAGCTTCCATGCTCCGATACAACCCTCATACCAACATGGCCAAGATTTACTTAAACACACTTCAAAATGGCCGCCATGATTCCGTCAACAAGGTCATCATGTTTCTACTACTACGTGATTTCACTTTGACCGTTACCGAATCTTTCGGAACCTAATGAGGTACCCCATGCAGGGTCAAATATCTCCACACACTGCATCTCCCACCTTTTTGAACTCTATAGTTAGATAGCAGCAGCCACGCACTATCCCCATACCGATTTGGCTGTGACTAACAATTAATAACACACTCCAAGATGGCCGCCATGATTCTGTCTACAATGACATCACTTTTTCACCAACCTGTGATTCCGTTTTTGATCCCAGCTGTGGCCACTTCACCCGCTCTGCTGTCTCCGCGGCAGGTATTTAAACAGGTTCCTGCTGTGACACGATACCTTCCTGGTTGCAGCGGAGCGGGTAGGTCAGCCACGAGGCTCCGAGCGGGAGCAGGTGAGTATGCACCACCTGTTGGAGGCTCATTCTGACACCGGCAACTAATGGAGGTAAGAGGTACCGGGATCAGGCGCTGCGAGCCTTAAGCCACTGAGTTTTAAGCGGACACTCTTTCCTTATGGTATTAGCCCATTACGCGGCAGGGCCCCTGGGGGCGCTTACGCTGTGCCACTTTACCGGAGCAGCTCTGCGAGCATCCATTCTTTGGGGCACAGCGTGCGGCGCCACCAGACACACCAGCCCAGTGTGAGCACCAATAAATTGATTGTGTCGTTGGTTTGGGGTCATAACTGCAGGCTACAACCACCCTGACCCGGACCTTCTGCTCCTTACAACCTAGTACACCAGGTCTAGTAAGTGAGCATCGAACTAGTGTACATAGAGCCTATGATTATGATCTGGTATTTTATGTCTCATTTTATACAGAGACACTACATTGAGTGTCCCCATACTTCGCTGCTAACTGATGAGGCAGAATTAGATACCTGGAAGAGGTGAGCTTATTTCCACTCACCACTACGGTCCAATAAGTCACAACTTTTTTAGCATGTATACACAGGGGTATTGTACAGAAGTATACACAGAGCTTAAATGGTTTGCATGATAGAACTGTGTGTTTTTTAATATATGTTCGACTCATGAATGTGAAAATTGAGACACATCGATTGAATTCAACTGGGATCATTTCCCACTACCATGTCATGGTTTTTAAATCTTCTTTTTTGTACTCTAGGTTGGCTGCCTTTTTCTCGGGGTAATGACCCACGGGTAGAGCAATTGGTAGGTAGCGTTGCACCTTGCCACCCACTGTAGATAGTTTTTATTATTCACTCGGTCCTGAAGAATCGGCAGCTGATCACTTTCGTGACTTATTGAGGCGAGAAACATGTTGACCATCTAGGGGTTGAGCGAAATTTTTGTCACATTACAACAAAACATTCGCCCCCCTCCATTTCTTTTAATCAGGTTGGGACCCTTACAGAATAAAATTCATCATAGAGGCTTCCTTTACCTGATTTACATTCACATCCCACATCTACACGTACCTAGGCCCCTCACACCCACGGCACCTATACAGCGAGGAACAAAAGATCTCCGATAAAGAGCCCCTTTATGGGTGCCCGTCGAGCATTGCAGCGCTGGCCCGACGAGGAGCAGACCCATATGATGAAGCATGACACCTAGCTTGCTGGGTGTGTGAGGGTCCCAGTTCCGATAGGAGGTATTCCCCACCTCCTCACTACCTAGAGTATATACAAGGTGACCAATATCCCACCTAAGGAACTCCGTACCTTTCTGTCTCTTGTCCATAGCTGAAGCACATTTTGAACATTGTGGCAATGGGGTCTAAACCCCCCTCATCACAGTGACCAAAAGGTAAATGTGGGGTCCATAGCTGAAGCACATTTTGAACATTGTGGCAATGGGGTCTAAACCCCATCATCACAGTGACCAAAAGGTAAGTGTGGGGTCCATAGCTGAAGCACATTGTGAACATTGTGGCAATGGGGTCTAACCCCCCATCATCACAGTGACCAAAAGGTAAGTATGGCCATGGAAAAAGCTGCAACTGCCAAACAGCATGGATGATTCCTGGTCACAGAACAACAAACACATCAGTGGCAAAGTAGTGCTTGTGTCCCATAGCAACATATATTGGGTGAGGCAAACAGTGCAGTGCAAATAAGACATACCTTTGGCCATGTGCAGACAAACATCACCCATGGGGGCTGACACTGTCAACATTCATCAATAACACAATGACATAAGTGACCATCATAAGGCAGAACCACATATCTGCACCAATGGGCACACAAATGTAGATATCCTGTGGAGACTGTAGATGTGAGGTGAACAGATACCATACCATGGCAGCAATGGGACACACAAACCATGATCATTGTGCTGACTGATGACCTAGGAGTCCCAGGGACAGCAGGTGAAACCCACCAAACAATATACAGCCAATGGCACACTAAAGATATGCCAATGCAGTGGTGCAGATGCACAAACACAAACAGGCAGCCCCACACTGCATATCAAACACAACAGGTGAGGGGGGGGAGTGCCAGTGTCCCCAGGCAACCACACAACACATGATGAGGCCTGAATACCAATTACACAGATGTGCATACAGTGCCACACAAAAGTAACTCATGGATCCGAATCTCCTATGTGGGCAATCAGGCATTGTTAGATGAGAGGGAGCCCAAATTACACATGTCACACAAGCTTGTAGGAACAGCAACTAACACAGCAAGACACAGACCCACCACAGCACTACCCCCAGGGTCCCCACAATGTGGTGACCCTGGGCTGCATGATAATCCCACTGTGATGACAAAGCTAGATGTCGTTCACACTGTGAACCACAGTCATGTGTCCTGAGCAACAAACTACCATCACACCTACACAAGCACAAATCAATCAGCACGGCCTGTCAGCCAAGGCCAACATGGAGGCAGGGGTCTAGCCGTGCAACAACTCTCATCTGCACACACTCAACACCACACACCTCGACCTCCACCAATGTGCAGCAGTGAAGCTCACATGCACTGGTGACATTGCACATGCACCCATGACAATCCCAGGGGTGGTGGTGGGAACTAAGGTGCAGAAACCCATCACACATGGCCAGTCAACAAGACTCCTGAATGTCTGACACACTGCACAGTATGCCGTACATGGACATGACGTCAATACCACACCAACCAATGGGATCCCGGCCACAGTCCCACACCAATGAAGAAGCCAAGGTCACCCACAAAGAACACACATAGACAACTTCCAACATTGCAGCTCTGACCCTGAGGAGTGGCAGCAGTCACACACACAACGTGTCACAATCACTGAAAGCTAACACAAACTGGAAATTACATGACAGGTGTAACCAACAAGTGCCAATGGGAATCCTGACTGTGTCCCATCTGCGTTTGCCCACAAACTCAGCCCTGACAGCAAACACACCTATGGGTGACACCCTGATGACCAGTAATGTGCCATGCACCCACATCACAGAGAACCCAGGGAGAAGACTTTGGGGGAACATAGGTCAACTCAGCAAGCATCACAAACAGGAACATCACTAGGGATCCCAGCCTGCCTAGCAAAATGGAAGTGAACACACACAGACATGCTCACACAACACACACCTTGTGCTCAGGCAATGTCACAGAATTACACACTGCCATGAGGGGACTCCACTCCTGTGTAAGGAAAGCTGTGCCATACGTTGGCTCAGTAGGGCTCCATCATGTCAGCAGAACACTTGGTCACACAGTCAACAATTAGCACAAAATGAAGGCTCCCGTCATATCAGCCTGGTCATGGGAGTGTCACCGAAATCATCAGCACAGATCCAACACACATGTATAGCAAGTTGCACTGATAACACAGATGAGTCCTTCCCCATTGATGCCCAAACTTGCATGTCCAGTGGAGATGGCCACACGGTCAGGGAAATAGACTAATTGAACAATGGCAAGCACAACAGATGTGCAGGGGTGTAAGCCACAGATGTGATATTGCAAATGTAAGTAGGAAATCCCATTGCCAAATATTGAAAACATGACACCCTCATATTGCTGCAAAGGATGACATGGATACACAACAGGATAGGACACATTCCCCCTGGACCACATGGGGTCCTGCGCAGTAACACTTCATTTTCCTGAGATCAAAAATCACCATCACTGCAGCAAGGGCACGGTTAGCATCATCAACATCATGTACATCAGACGCAAAACCACTAGAGAACAGAAAGTAGCTTTATTCAGCATTTGTGTGTGAAAAAGTGAAAGTCCAGAAATATAACAAAGGCCAATGGCCAGTCCATAATCAGAGTCCAAACAGGGTGACAGTGCCAGATGTCACCCTTTGCATGCCTGCACTGCTACACACCAGGGACATTCCCCTCGGAGAGGCATACGGGGGGCAGCCCAGGCACCGCAGGGACAGGATCAGGGCTCACCAGAAGGAGGCAGGGAAGGGGTGGTGGGTGCTGGAGAGTCACTGACAACTGCAGTGGAGGTGTCTGACATGGTGTGTGCCGGCACAACTGGGGGGCATGAGTCAGATGGTGTGGGTGCCGGCACGACTGCAGTGGGCCATGCAGATGGAGTGGACATGTTCCCCACTGCAGTGCCCAAGTCAGATGGGGTGGTAGTGGACTCCACTGCAGTGCCTATCTCCAGGGGAGTAGAATGGGGTTCAGGTAAGGTGGGCAGGACAGAGGGGGAGGACACCGTCTCCACACCAGTGGCACAGACATGCGCAGCGGGGGGTGTGGTGCTGGAAGAGCAAGTGGCAGGGGGAGAAAGCCGGATCATTTTGGGGATGGTGTATCTGTGGGTGGGGGAACCTGGGGCAGGGTGTGGTGGGGGCACCTGTGGACTGGGGGCCTGAGGGATGGAGGAAGGAGACTTGGTGGTTGAGCTGCAGGACGGCGGTGGGGTCTTGCTCTTCCGGGTCCGGGGGGACTTGCGGATGGGGGCCTCAGTCTGTCTGCGCCTGGGGGAGGGTGTCCGGGGGTGAGGGGCACTCCCCTCTGTGTGGGTGGACTTCCTCTTCCCCCTGTATGCTGGATCAGCTGGATTGGAGGGGAAGAGGCCGAGGTCACAGAGGAAGAGCCGCTGTGTAGGTGGGGTTGCAGATGAGGCAAGGGAAGGGGCCTTGGAGGGAGAGGTATCGGAGGACTGCGGAGTGACTGTGGATGCCTGTGTGTGTGTCTGTCCCCCATCCCCTGTGGGTGTGGTATCAGTCCCCTGAGGATGCCTGCGTGCATGTCTTGTTTTTGTAGTGGGTGTGTCTGTGCTGCTCGTGTCTGTGTGTTTGGGTGAATGTGCAGGTGTGCATGTGCTTGGGACAGGTAGGGTGCCAGGAAGTGTGGATGGGGCATAGGTAGGAGGGGTGAGGGACTGTTAGAGGAGGGACACTGCTGCCCTCAGGGAGGAGTCCATGGACCTATTGCTCCTCTGTAGGGCAGACATGCCCGATGAGATGCCCTCCATGAACGACACCAGCTGAGTCAACAGAGTGGTGTGGGCATGGAGGACACTCAGCATTGCTGTCTGCCCTACATGGAGCTGGCGAAGTAGGTACACAGACTCCTCACTCAGGGCAGCAGGGGACACAGGGGCAGGGGGTGCGGTGCCTGGCACGAAGGAGACATGCTCCCGAACACGGGAGCCTCCACGGACCTCTGGAATGGGAGCCGATGGGTGGGCGGTGATGGTGGTGGTGGTGGTGGCGGGGACAGCAATACTAGCTGGGGTGTGGTGGCTGCTGACACCCGCCTCCACAAGGGAGTCATCCTCTGAGCTGCTGTGGTCCTCAGCTGAGGTGGATGGTGCTGAGGACTCCTCGGTGTGGCTCCCCTCGCCCTCCGTGCCACTGGGTCCCTCCGACCACTCCTCGGCTGCTGACCCAGTCTGGCTCTGCGGCTCCTCCTGGTCCGTGGAGCTGTCCCCTCCTGTGGCCGTGGATGTATCTGCAAACAATAGGGAAACAGACAAACATCAGTCACCTGCACTGACCGCACACACCACAGTAAGTACAGCACATTACAGACCAAGCCCTGGCATCCTTAGTTGAACATTGCCAAAAGTGCCCAAACAGAGCAGGAGAAGCCAATTGTCAGTCTGATGCTCAACCATGGCACTCACATCCCTCCTGGCCTTGCACCCATCTGTCTGGTGTCTGTCAGATGGCAATACCCCAGTGTGGACACATGCACCACCTACACAGTAGTTGGACAGTGCAGAGAACACGGTGAAGTATGTGAACATGCACACATCACAACTCTTGCCACTGAGTCAGTACAGATGTCCGGATAAAGGGATGGCCAGAGTCTATTTTGAAATGCATGTGATGCATACCGGCACCAGACACCATGATGCACCCATGTCCTGATAGTCAATGCCACAATGGGGTGCATGTAGCACATGTCACTCCCCTGCAGGATCACTCATAGGAAGTTTAATGCCATGGCACAGGCATGCCTGCAAAGTCATACATCACTGTCTCCAGTCACATGGGCAGGGCAGCCAGACAACAACAGTCTGCACTGTGTCACAATCCTAGGTCATGGGGAATGCAAGTCCTGGAGCTGACAAGGGCACATGTCCATCCCCCACAAACCACATCATCTGAACTCGTATTTGTCCACGTCATACCAATTGGACATATGGGAGACCTGAAACACAACCCTCGGAACCTGAGCACCTCACAATCTGCTGTGAATGGGAAACAGCTGCCTGAACTTCACATTTGCATACCCCAGTCTGCACGGTCAAGTGATCAAACACCTATATGTCACACAAGTATCGTCTCCTATGGTCACATCTCCGGTGGCATGCTGAGCCCTAACCGAGAAACACCCCAGTAGTCCTGATAACGAAGCCACAGCACAATGACACAGAGGCAGACACCTGAGTGAACATTTCACTGAGCACAACATGTCAGCTGATACACAGGAGTGGGAGTACAGAGTGTATTGTATGGCCTGGAGTAGGCATGACTGTCCTGCTCCACGTGAATGAGGGATGAGCCCTGGACAGTAGGCAGGTGGCTAAGTATGTGTGACACACTTGATATACATACTCCTGAGGCCCAAACATTGTTCCCACCCGCAGCATGGGTGTGTGCCAAATACCCCAGGCACATATGGTGAATCAGATCAGCAATTGGACCACATATCAAAGTAACACGCAGATTACATGTCAGAACTCAGGCATTGTGTAAGCAATGGACCCACCCATGAAGCCCACCACAGAGTTACGGGAACAAATGCTGTCCCCCACCTTGAGCTAAGCAAAATGCAAGGACACAGTACCCAAGTGACATAATTTCCTGACTGTAAGGGCCACACCTGGGTATCAGATGAGGAGTGGGCAGTGCACAATTGAGGGACATGGGTCCTGGACCACATGACTGATGTACTGTTGAAGTTTAACCAGGCCAGAGGAGGGTACATAGCATGGCAGACAAAGTTCACAGTGCAGTCATGGACTCACCCCTCCTTGCTGCTGTCTGGCCTTCAGCTGCCCATCCAGATCAGGGAAGACCACCGCCAGGATCCTGAGCATGTGGGGGTCAGGGTCCGGTGTCCGCCCCTCCTGCGAGTAGGCGACAGCTTCAGCTGGACCCGTGCGATCTTCCGGGTCCAGCCCCGAAGGTCCTGCCACCTCTTCTGGCAGTTGCGGATCCGGCGCTTGTAGACCCCCACGGATTTCACTGCCCGGACGATGGTCAGCCATATCTTCTGCTTCTGGTGGGCATCAACCTGTGAGGATGACAAAGTGAAAAGGCCATTACTACACATGCAACATTTCTGTGCATTACACAGTTGGATATACATGTCTCAATCACAGGGGCACATGATGTACACAGGCAGTGCAACGATGGCTATGAACAGTTTGCCAGCAGTTACTACATGGTATCATTGCCTGGGAAGTAAAACCTTGTTTAAATGCACTGTTACTGCACTATACCTGTTCAGTGCATGTAACTACACACTATGGGGGTGACAACTACTCAGTGAGCCTGCTAGCCAGTGGCGTGCAGACTGTAAGTCTTGCTAGTCAGACAACATGCACATTTAGTAAGGCAGTTGACAGCACACTCACCTGCTCCCCTGGTTTCCCATACAGCTTGCTGTACTGTGGAAGGAGGCTGCCCAGCAGGGCCTGTTTCTCCTCAGTGGTGAAGGCTGGGGCTCTCTCCACAGTACGTGCCATTGCAGGATCCAGAGGATGCAGATACAGCAGCAGTGGTGGTGGCAGATGTCGTCCTGGAGCATGTAGTGCAGGCAAGTGAGCTCTCAGGGGATCAGCCAGCATTATATGTGTGCTGCTGAGGCAGATACTGTCCCATGTGTCCAAAGTGATAGGTCCAAGTCGTTTGCATCTTCTGAATCTGGCCAATCCATGGAATTGCACCACTTACACACGCCCACAGCATCCTTCAAAAGTTCAACTTCATGAGACCCATGAATTTGCAACATTGTTGTGGGTGGCCAACTGAATTCACAGCATCAGACTCGTTAAAGGTTTGAAAGCGCGTCCGTTGCCATGCCAGGCCATAGCCAATGCATGCGCACCGATCGGTCCATTGCTGTACAACGCGTACCCGCTCACATCATATGCAATGGCCAATGCGTGCGCACCGATCGGTCCATTGCTGTACAACGCGTACCCGTACACATCATATGCAATGGCCAATGCGTGCGCACCGATCGGTCCATTGCTGTACAACGCGTACCAGCTCACATCATATGCAATGGCCAATGCGTGCACACCGATCGGTCCATTGCTGTACAACGCGTACCCGCTCACATCATATGCAATGGCCAATGCGTGCGCACCGATCGGTCCATTGCTGTACAACGCGTACCCGCTCACATTATATGCAATGGCCAATGCGTGCGCACCGATCGGTCCATTGCTGTACAACGCGTACATCGGATGACAACGCGTACCCGGTCACATCATATGCAATGGCCAATGCGTGCGCACCGATCGGTCCATTGCTGTACAACGCGTACCCGCTCACATCATATGCAATGGCCAATGCTTGCGCACCGATCGGTCCATTGCTGTACAACGCGTACCAGCTCACATCATATGCAATGGCCAATGCGTGCGCACCGATCGGTCCATTGCTGTACAACGCGTACCCGCTCACATCATATGCAATGGCCAATGCGTGCGCACCGATCGGTCCATTGCTGTACAACGCGTACCCGCTCACATCATATGCAATGGCCAATGCGTGCGCACCGATCGGTCCATTGCTGTACAACGCGTACCCGCTCACATCATATGCAATGGCCAATGCGTGCGCACCGATCGGTCCATTGCTGTACAACGCGTACCCGCTCACATCATTTGCAATGGCCAATGCGTGCGCACCGATCGGTCCATTGCTGTACAACGCGTACATCGGATGACAACGTGTACCCGGTCACATCATATGCAATGGCCAATGCGTGCGCACCGATCGGTCCATTGCTGTACAACGCGTACCAGTACACATCATATGCAATGGCCAATGCGTGCGCACCGATCGGTCCATTGCTGTACAACGCGTACCCGCTCACATCATATGCAATGGCCAATGCGTGCGCACCGATTGGTCCATTGCTGTACAACGCGTACCCGCTCACATCATATGCAATGGCCAATGCGTGCGCACCGATCGGTCCATTGCTGTACAACGCGTACCCGCTCACATAATATGCAATGGCCAATGCGTGCGCACCGATCGGTCCATTGCTGTACAACGCGTACATCGGATGACAACACGTACCCGGTCACATCATATGCAATGGCCAATGCGTGCGCACCGATCGGTCCATTGCTGTACAACGCGTACCCGCTCACATCATATGCAATGCCCAATGTGTGCGCACCGATCGGTCCATTGCTGTACAACGCGTCCCTGTACAAGTCACTGGCATATGTCACCATGCCTGTCACAGATGAACGTATGCCAGCCACATTTACTTTCCAGGGACTCAGGGGCACACCTACAACACCACAGCCTGTCCACACTGTATCCTAAGGCATGTAAGGCTGCATTACCTTTTCCGTGTATGGGGGTCAACATGTGGTTTTTTGGGTGGCACTTGGGGGCAGCCACTCCCAGGCTGTGCACGTGTTCATGGGGACAGAATCCTTTGTGTGTTGTGCACATGACCACTGTGATGTGCAACTGTTCATTTCAGAGCATGTGGCATGGTCACATTTCCAGGTTGTGTATGTGTATGTCATGTCACATACCCCCTGAGTCCCATGTGGGACGGTATGTACGTCACGGGCTGACCCATTGCCACAATAGTGATGGCCCTCCACAGTCTGTGTGCATGTTGTGTTTACAATGTCTCTGATTCCATGTGCACAATGGGAGACAGTCTCCACATCCACGTTGTTTGTGCATGGACTTTGATGTTGTGCGTGTGTGTGTCACAGACGTCCATGTCTGTCCTGCCGAGGCAACAGGGACCACTACCTGTGGGGGTCATGGTTGTTTTGCTGTGGTGTATTCATGATGCACCATGTCATGCCAGTGTCCATGTGGCAATACAGGGTCCCTGGGAATCTACCTGTCAATGAGCTGTGATGCCTGGGGCACATCTGTCCTCACATGTCACTGTGGTGTGTGTTTGGAACGTGACAGCAGTACATGGGTACTGTGACACAGCCTAATGATATCCCATAGCACAACCTGGGACTTGTTGACGACACATGTTGAACTGTGATGTTAGATGTTGTCCATGTAGGTGCCATACATGTCCTTACGGAACAGCACACACATCATGTACTTGTGTCTCGGAATGATGTATCATGTGATATTGAGTATGGTCAATGCCACATATGTGGGGTGACTGACAATCTTTCTTTCTTCACCTATGCACTGCAGGGCACCAGCTGTCCATAGACCATTCCCTGACCTTGCAACCATGGTCGAACGGGACTGCATCCGACGGTACCGCTTCACCAGGCCGCTGATTGAGGAATTGACGGTGCGCTTGGCCCCACATTTGCAACCTGGCCGGACATACCCTACAGCGCTGACCCCCAAGGTGAAGGTGATGGCAGCCCTACACTTCTTTGCCACCGGTACCTTTCAACACACTGTGGCGTCTGCTGGTGGGATGTCACAGACCATGTTCAGCCGTGTGCTACGCGATGTTTTGGAGGCTATGTTGAGATACCTGAACCAGTACATCTATTTCCCTAAACTTCAACAACTCACTGACGTCAAGAGTGACTTCTATGCCCTGGGGAGGATGCCGCATGTCATTGGCTCCATTGATGGGACACATGTGGCTTTGGTACCACCACAGGCACATGAGCAGGCATACAGGAACCGCAAACATTACCATTCGGTCAATGCACTGGTGGTATGTCTTGCAGATATGAGCATCTCACACGTGTGTGCCCGTTTCCCCGGTTCTGCACACGATGCCTACGTGACGAGGAGTCGCATCCCAAGGATGATGTCTCAGATGCGGAACCAGCGTGCCTGGCTTGTCGGTGTGTACTGACTTTGTACCATTGTGTGTGTTCTGCAATGTAGTATTCCACCCTCTTTTTCAACTCAGCTAATGTGCAATTGTCCGTATGTAGGTGACTCCGGATACCCCAACATGCCGTGGTTGCTGACGCCCCTCAGGAACCCTGTGACACCAGCCCAGATGCGCTACAATGAGGCACATGGTCGGACCAGGAGAGTGATTGAGCGGACATTTGGTCTCCTGAAGAGCCGCTTCCGCTGCCTGGACAAGACAGGAGGGGCCCTCCCATATGCCCCAGCAAAGGTGTGCAAGATTGTCATCGTCTGCTGCATGCTACACAACCTGGCAGTGCGGAAGGAGTTGCCTCTCATCCTGGATGACGATGACCAACATCCGCCACCTGTGGAGGACCCTGGCCTGGGCCACGATGCCAGTGATGGTGATGATGATGAGGGTGATGTCCGCACACAGCTCATCACCAACTTCTTCAGCTGAATGTGAGTATCCGGAGATGTCATTTCAATTATGTGAGTTTGCGTGATATGTGTTGGTGGTGCTCTGGTGCTGTTTGAGTGTGTCCATGTGCTACTTGACTGTATGCGTGCAGCGATGTGTCCTTACAGGTAGTCTGTACTCCCCAACAGTGTTGACATGCTAACTTGGTTTTGTGTAGGTATCTTGTGACATGTATTGGGCATGAGTATTGCAGTTCTGTCCTGTTCTTCAGTGCTTTTGACTGTGTGTCATTTCTGTCCTTCACAGGGTACTTTCAGAGTTGTTTGGTCAACTGTGATCCCCGACACCGTGATTCAACTTCCAGGGTGGAAGCTGTCGTTTCCCTACAGGTGATGTGCGTCACACCCCTGGACTTCCTTTCTTCTACACTTGTTGACTGTGTGCCCACTGCCACGTGGGATTACCTTGCATCTGTAGTGGTTACAACATGTTGCAAATGTGTAATAAACCTGTGCTTCACTTTGGGATGTGCGTTGTCTGTGGTCACACATCTGACTGACATTTGCTTACTGCACCAGTGGGCTAGTTAACATAGACTGTGAATAGGTGTTGTGTCTGTGCATTGCACCGTATTTCCTGGCAACATCAGTGTAGGCGATGAGTCAGATGGCCCTGGTGTGTATGTGTTGTGTAGCCCTGGTGGTGTGTCTCCCTCATATGTGTCACTTCGCCATGACTCACATGACGGTGTTGTACTTGCTGTAGCAGTTAGCATGCACAATGTCATTTAGCAGATCATCATCTCCATGACAGAAACCACGTTGGAATCACAACAGAGGCAAGTATGGTATATTAGTGAGTTTATTTACATACATGTGTGAGGATAGTGCACAGGATGGTGGGTGCTGTACATTGGGATTGTAATCCAAAGTTCCCAGATGAGTTGGAAGTCTTGGTAGCAGGAATGTCCTGAGTAAAGTCAACAGTCATCTGATACATTGGTCCAACTTAAACTCCCCATGTCATGTGAGAGAGTTGGGTTGCATGCGACAGGGTGAACAGTTTGCACACAAAGGTGGATTTCCAGAACAGGTGTTGGGTTCCTGGGGGATGTACATGGCCATCGGCCTCTCAGTTTTCCTTCCTCGGACGACCCCTCTTCTTTGGGGGGGGACCCTCACGTGCAGGCTGCTGCGGTGCAGGGGACTCTCCGCCAGAGTCATCCTCCCTCCCTGTGGCAGTTGCAGTTGTTGCAGCACAAGATGTTGTGGGCACACAGGGAGGTGTGGCCATGTTGGTGCTAATCTGGAGGAGGCATGTCAACATGTCCCTATGCACCGCTGTCAGTTCTTGCAATGTGTCCCACTTGGACTCCATGCCAGACATGTGTGTCTCCACACGGGACATGTGTATCTCCATACGGGACATGTGTGAGTCAAAGCGGGCCATGTGTGAGTCCAAGCGGGCATGATGGGCAGCCTGCTGCTGTTGTATGTCCTTGAGGATCCCCACTACCTGGCTGACCTCTCCAGTGCTATTCTGGTACGCATCAGCAATGCGTACCAGTTGTGGGTCATCATGCAGTCCAGACCCTCTGCAAACAGCGACCTATGTCTACCACCCCTCCCACCACCCCTGGCGACACGTGCGGGACCTGCAGTGGCACGCACAGGTGACCCTAGGCCCCCTTGGGAGTTGTCACTGGGAATGTTGTCCGTTGCTCCACGTTGGGCCGGGGTCACTGTGCTGTTGTCATTGGTGGTCCTTGGTCTGTCCGTGTCGGCGGGGGTGGTCTGTGTGTTGGCAGTTGTTGGAGGAGGGGGTGCAGATGGTGGTCCTGCTGGTGCTGCATGATGGCTCACACCAGAGGTGCCAGGTAGGTCTTCGCCATCCGAGGAGGGCAGAGGCTGTTCCACACCAGTGAGCTCAGTGTCCCCCGGAGCCTGGGACAGGGACTCCTCATTGTCTGCTGCTGTGTCCCCATCATCACCTGTTTTGGGAGACACACACAATGTATGTTATGTTTCTGCAGGCATCAATGGTTCACACACCTGACAGTTGTGACTGTACCTCTGGATGCGGGCCTGTACATTGCATTGTCCTAAGTTCTCACAGTCAGGGGTTGATATTGGTGTGGCACATTGTCCTGCAAACTTGAAGCATTTCTATGTGAATGTTGAGGTGTGTACATGGACAGCATTGGTTGTATTTGGTGGACATCCGGCCCTCCTCCTCCCCCCAGCCCAGTTATCCCACCATGAAGCATGCCACCCTTGCAGTGGGTTCAGGTTGACTCTCAGGATGTCAGTCAGTGGTGTCCTGCTGTTGGTTGGTGCCCAGTTCCCAGCAGGGCCTTGTGCTCCCCACAACAGAGCACCATTGTCAGACATCTTTGAAGTGGCTTTTCACTCCCTGTGAGGTGTGCATGCTTCAGTGTGAGCTTGCTGGGCCATGCGGGTGGGGGATGTTGAGCTGTGACTACCACTCCCATCATGCTATTGCCTACGCCCCCCTTCCCAGCATGCCCATACTTCCTTCCTTTTGACTCTGCTTCCCTGTGGGGTAGTGTGCCTGTGCTGAAAGGATGGCTGACAGTGTTGTCCTGGCGTTTGTTTGGCTACAAGTCCCATGTGTGTCCCTGTGCTTCACACAGCATGACCCAGGGTTGTGGTTCTTTGTGGGATATTTAATTAGAGTGTGAGGCATTGCATTCTCCCAGGTGAGTTGTGTGGAGTTTGTGTTAAGGGGGTGTGTGTGAAAAGCTGCTTGTGAATATGGTCAGAGGTGTCAGTCCTCCTTCCCACCCAGCCAGATATCCCACCATGGAACGTGCTTCTATTGCAGGGAGTGCAAGTTGGCTTTCAGGATGTCAGTCAGTGGTGTCCTGCTGTTGGTTGGTACACAGTTCCCAGCAGGGCCTTGTGCTCCCCACAGCAGTACCCAGTGTCAGCCATCTTGTCAGTAGTTTTCCACTCCCTGTGATGTGAGCATGGTTCAGAGTGGTGTTGATGGGCCAATTGTGAGGGTGAGCAATATCTGTGACTACAACTCCCATCATGCTATTGGCTACACTGACTTGACCAGCATACACAGGATTCCTTCCTTTCAGTGAGCTTCCCTGTGAGGTGGTGTTCTAGTGGTGGCTACATATCTGACTGTGTTTGTTGGTTAGATTTGTGCCACTGCCTAGCTCTATTTGTTGTTGGGTTTGTACATGTCATGACACAGTTACATATCACTATGAAATGGCATGTGTTGTGTTTATCTGACTGACATACACATCTTGAGATGATTATGTTTTGGTTGCTGTGGATTTGCTAAGGGTGCATGGTTTGACTATCCCCTTGACAGTAATGTGTGTGTATTGTCACAGGATATTGGGTATATTGGTTGTGTACTCACCAGGCTCTGGGATGTTTGATAGTCCATATACGCTCACTGGTGGTAGGATGGCCCGCACCTTCTCCTCCCAGGGCCTGAGGTATACTGGTTTGGCAGGAGGGCCACTGCCGGTGTGTTGGCTCAAGGCGTAATCCTTCTTTAGTAGGTCCTTGACCCTCCTGCGCACATCATACCACCTGTTCTGGATGTCTTCCTTTGTGCGCAGACATGGTGATTGTGCGTTCACCCTGTCGACGATCCTCTCCCACATCTTGGTTTTCTGCGACATGGGGGTCTGTTGGACCAATGTACCAAACAGCTGTGGCTCTACCCTGAGGATCTCATCTACCAGGACTTCCAATTCACTGTCTAGGAACTTTGTATTCTTCTTTGGGGGCATGGTGATGGGTGGTGGTGGTGATTGATGTGTGTGTGGGTGTGCAGGTGAGGGTGTGTGAGTGTAGGTTTTGCTGGGTGTATGTGAGGGTGCTATTTGTTGAGGTGCTGATGGTGTGTGGCTTGTGTGATGGATGAGCTGTGAGTGTGTCTGTGGTTGCTGTCTGTTGGTGTTCTGTGCTGGCAGGTCATTTGAATTTGCAAAGGATCATGGTAGGGATTTGTGGCCTTTATATGGGTGGAGTTGTGGGTGTGTCTTTGTTCCATGTTTCCCCCCCCAGTATTTATTGGCTTTGTAATTGCTTGTTTGCCCCTTTTTTTTGTGTTTTTTCCTTTGTACTTTTTGTGCATGTAGGAGACGTTCTTCTGACCGAGTAGGACGCTGCAGTTGGTCTCGTGCGAGCTTCTCCGAGTCGTTCACGCTGTGTTTCTGCTGTGTTTCATGTGCGGCGTACGCGTCGGTCGCGGGGTATTGGGTTGCTTCGGCTCGCTGTTTTGTATGCGTGTCGGTTGTACGGCTTGAGCTCCGTGCGACTCGGTCTGGTTTTCCACGCATTGCATCGTACTGCGCGGGTCGGAGTTCGCGGGTACGTTTCGTTCGGGTTCATTCCTGGTGCTTGTCGGTCGGTTGGATTCGCGTAGTTTTCCGGCCGGATAGCTGTTTTCCGTGCGGTTCGGTCATTCGGCTTGTGTTCAGTGCGAGTCGGTCGTAAATCGCATGCATTTCATCGTACTAGGCGGATCGGGCAGCACCTGTACGTGTCGGTCGGAATGGATTCCCGAACCGAGTCGGTCGGTACGTTTTCCGGCCCGAATCGGAATCGACCCCTAAGAATACAAAATATTTATTTTGGAAGTTGGGTCTGCGAGAGTCTCAGAGACTCTTGTTTGAGCGCCAGTTTAAAACTAGAGCATTCTGATTGCCCCAGGGAGCTTTAATTCCCTTGGCACAGCTCGTTCCTATTGGAGTCAGACTCGCGTTATGTTATGTTATATACATTTCTAAAGCGCAACAGTTACCCGGGGGTGTCCTGGTGCTGGCTACTACCCTCTGAGCTCAGATTCCTATGGAGATGCTATGCGTTAAAAAGCCAGGTTTTTAGTCCCTTTCTGAATGCCAAGAGGTCAGTGGCATTCCTAAGATGGCAGGGAAGGTCATTCCAGGCCTTTGCTGTACAAGTGATGAAGCTTCTCCCTCCCCACGTAGCTTTTTTGATGGGGGGTACTGTCCTCAGCTTAGCTCCTAGTGAGTGCAGGGCAGAGACGTTTTAATGCATGGGCAAAGTGGGCTCTGGCCCAGGGCCCCAGCCTTTCAGGGGGCCCCCTGACTGAGTCAGCTCCGTTCTCCAGAGTTTTGCCCTAATGACCTTGAATATTTCTTAAACAGATTGTTTTAAATACTGTTTTCCTTTAATTTATTTTTTATGTACCTGATGTGTGAGAGTCTAGTGCAGCCATTTTGCAGAGAAATGTTGTGTTTATGTTTCATGCAATATACATAAAGTTTCTTTTAGATCAAAACAAGGCCTAACATATAAGAAATGGGAGGGCGTCACAGAGATTATTTGCAGTAATATTGGTGAGCTGCTGCTGTGTTACAATATTGAAAACACACAACTATCCCTGAATATTAGATGTAAACACATTTAGGGCCTTATTTATGAGAAGTGATGCATCGCTGTGTGAAAACAGGGATGCGCCACTTCTTAGTGCGCCCTCCTTGCGACATGATGGATGCATCATATTTACTGTATGACGCAACATGTCGCAAGGAGTTACAGATACGTCAGTATTTCTGACGTATCTGTGGGCGCAAAAGTGATGCATTGCTGGGGTGTGTCTGAAAATAGACGCAACTCCAGCAATGTGTCCTTTCAGATGGGGCAAGCCCCATGTGAAAGGGCCTGCATCAGTCTTACGCCTGCTGTGAGGCAGGTGTAAGATATTGACGCAATGGCGTCCTAGAAGTGGCGCACTGAGTTCTCATAGATTTCAATGCGCCACTTCTACGAGGCTTTTGCGGGGAACACCCACCCTGCATACATTATACCTGGTGCAGGTTTAATGTGGTGCAGGGGTTTACAAAGTGACTCATCTTCCTAGACGCGTCACTCTGTAAATAGGGCGCAACATGGCACATTTTTTACGCTGCCGGTGCGTCACAAAAAGTGACGCACCGGCGCCATAAAAGTGAAGCAAGGCCTCATAAATAAGGCCCTTAGAATTTAGACGAGTGTTCCTTTGCACTGTCAGGGACCTAATGAAATGAAATGAAATAGTGTATTTAATAAAGCGCGCAGCTACTCAGACTAGAGTGTCCTGGCTCGTGACAGCGGGAGGAAAACGTGCGTAAAAGATCCATCAGTTATTAAAAAGCCAGGGGGCATATCATCAAGGGCCTTATCTCCGCTTTTTGGCTTTAAAAGCCAGAAAAGCGGAGATAATGTTTTCGCCCTATTAACAAGAGGGTGCTAACATGCATAATCGCATGTTAGCACCCTTTTTCCCTACGCCTCCCTTTGCATCTCTAATGAGATGCAAAGTGGCGTTCCTTCCCAAAATAACTGGAGAAATGTCGCTAACCGACATTTCTCCAATTATCAATGGACACGCTAACAAGCATAGCGATAACAAAAGTAGCGCTAACAGCGGTTATCGCTACTTTCCTTACACCTGCTTTTAGTTTGACTTAGCCATGATATCCAATGGAAGGTGGATATCATGGTTACGTATGCCCTGCCCTATCAACAACGTAGCGCCAAACGTTGTGCGATTATCGCTGGAATCCCAGCGATAATTGCACATTTGGCAACTAACTGGGTTATTTTTATCGCTCTGGAGATAAGCGTCGCTGATAGCTCGCTATCTCCGCGATAAAAACAAGCGATAGCCGGCGATAATTATCCTAGCGCTAAGTGCGCTTAGCGATCATTATCGCCGGTTGTTGATGATATGCCCCCAGGTTTTTAAGTTCTTCCTGAAAGAGAGTAGGTCTGTGGTTAGTCTCAGAGACTCAGGGAGTCTATTCCACAATTTTGCGCCTAGAAGGCCGAGGGATCTGCCTCCAGTGCGGGCACGGCATATTTTAGGCACGATGGCCAGGTTGGCATTGGAAGATCTTAGGGGTCTAGATGTTGTGTAGCGATTAACGCGCTTTAACGCAATTTAGGTAGCCGGCTCCTAAGCCGTGGAAAGCTTTAAAGAACATGGTCCTCGCTTTGAAGTCGATCCGTTCTTTTATGCAGAGCCAGTGTAGAGACTTAAGAATAGGGGTCATACTAGATCTGGGTTTAGGTCTCAGGATGGCTCTGGCCGCCACGTTTTGTACCACTTGTAGGCGCTGGATAAGGGATTTGGGAAGACAGAGGTACAAGCTGTTGACATAGTCAAGCTTTGATGTCACCAGAGCCTGCACCACGATCTTTCTGCTCTCAAGCGGTAACAGTGGCAGGAATTCTTTTAGCATCCGGACTATGCCAAAGCAAGTGCCAGTTAGATTTTGGATTTGAAAGCGCATGGAGTGTGTCTTGTCTATGACAATTCCTAAGTTTTTGACTTTCTCCTTTTCCGCGGGCGGCAGATCTTTTGGCCACCAAGAGCTCCAGTCAGGCGTTTCTGGATTACCAAAGAAAACAACTTCAGTTTTGTCAGGATTGCACTTCAGCTGATTGATCTTAAGCCAGTTAAAAACCTTTGTGAGGCAAGACCTAATCATTGCCCCGTCAAAGTCGGTTCCTTTTTCACATGTAAAAATCAGCTGCGTGTCATCAGCATAGGAAACAATTTTGATGCCCTCTTCCTCTACCAGAAATGCAAGGGGGATAGATATATATTAAAAAGGGTAGGGCTGAGAATGGAGCCCTGTGGGACACCTACATTCATGGCCGGAACCGGGGATGAGAAAGGGGGAGCCAGATGTTCTGAGATCTATTTGCCAAGAAGGATGACATCCATGTTAAGGCGGTCCCCCCAGGCCGATGTTAGCAAGTCTCTCCAGGAGCCTCTCATGTGGAACCGTATCGAAGGCCGCTGACAGATCGAGCAGTATCAGAACAGCCTTGCCTCCCTGGTCCAGCTTACCTGTGAGAAATTCAGTCACTTCCAGCAGAGCGGACTCCGTACTGTAGTTAGCCCTAAAACCGGACTGGGACTCATGAAGGAGCTTCCCATCTTCAATGTGTTTTTGGAGGGCCTTGTTTACATGCTTCTCTAATACTTTGGAGAGGGCTGGAAGAAGGGAGATTGGCCTGTAGTTGGCAGAGTCCGTCGGTTTGGCGTTAGCCTTTTTATCAGTGGAAGAATCTTAGCATTCTTCCATAATTTCGGCATGTTGCCTAAGGAGAGGGAAGCATTAAAGAGCTGGTTTACCGTGGGGTTTATGGTGGGAGCTAATAGGTTCAGGATATTCGCTGGACATGGGTCAGTAGGAGAGCCAGACTTAATGCTTTGGAGAAGGGTCAGTGACTCTTCAAGCTGAAACTCAGGGGAAGCTAATAAAGATGGAGGATCCAAGATGTGAAATTTTCTATAAGAACTAAGGTAGAAAGTCAGTTCTTCCTCTGAGATGTTAGTGAAGGCTTGTTGGATCACGGAGATCTTTTTGTGGAAGAATTGAGCTATTTGCTTAGACCATTCTTCCGTGCATGGCCCTTCCTTTGTGCCGGCTTTTGGGGCAGTAAAGGATTTAACTATGCTAAAGATTTCCTTACTCTTATTTTGGGCATTTTCTATCTTGGTTTGAAAGAAGTTTTTCTTGGCTGCCTTCACGAGAATGTAATGAGCTTTTAAGGTGTCTTTATACACCTTCCTGTCCTCAGGTAGATAGGATTTACGCTATTTCCGTTCCATTTTTCTACAATTACTTTTGCTAGATCTGAGGGAATCGTTAAACCATGGAGCTGGTGGGGCCGACCTCTTTGAGGAGCGGGAAACAACCGGTACCACTGCACCAATGTTGGTTCGGAGCCATGAATCTATTGAGAGGGCGTCCGAGTCGGGTCAGCCAGACAGCTCCGGTGAGGAACGACCGAGGGCGTCTGCTAACATCGGGATGGATATTTTAGGGAACGTCCTGTAATTAGGGACCCTCTGCCCTGCGTTAGCACGAGGGGCTGTGGCAGAGTTGGGAATGACGAATTTTAATAGGAGGTGGTCAGACCAGGTAATGGGAAGAGGTAGGCTTACTGATATGTCAAAGTTGTGAAAGATTTGGTCTAAGGTATGGCCCTTCTCATGGGTGGCCGATGAAATAGATGGAAACATGTTGCAGGCCTGCAGCGTCTCCAACAAGAAAATTGTTTGAGGGTCTTTTCCATTGTCCATATGTATATTGAAATCTCCCAGAATAAGGCAGTTGTTGTATTTTAAGGCCAGAGAGGTGGTGGCTGCATTAAGCGTAGTAATAAAATTTCCAATTGCACCGAGAGGTCTGTAAATCAGAAAACCAGCTATGCTATGATGGGGGATAAGGTACAGCGGAAGCCTAAGGGCTCTACGCCCTCGATGTTTTCCATCGGGATGGGAGAGCAGTCTAGTTTTTGTTTGTAAATTATGGCGACACCGCCCCCCTTCCCACTCGGTCGGTCCCTCCTAAGGATTTTATAATCCGTAGGGATGGCCGAAGTGATAGTAGGGTTGGAGGCTTCAGACAGCCAGGGCTCAGTGAGAAATAAAAGATCAGGCTGTTCGTCTAACAGTAGGACATAAATGTGTGGTTCATGCTTTTGCATAGAGCGACAATTCAAAAGGGTGGCCTTTATGTCCTCTGTTTTCTTATTGTTTTTACACTTATTGTTGCGTGGGAGGATCTTGGGTGCGAGTTTCCTGGGCTGGAGGAGAGACCAGTTGCACTTATTGCATCGAAAGTCTACCTCCAAGCTCAGATCAGCCGCTGTACACTGACATAATGGTAGCCACCTAAGGCTAAGCAGTTTTCCCCTATTGTAATATAGTGGAAGAAATCACCGGAGGGGAACTGGGCAGCATGGTCGGCGCCGGACGCCTCCAGGACGCTGACGGGCGCAGATAGGCTTGCCTTTGGCGCGCCTGCGCGCATCCGTTTGCATTGGGAATATATAGGCTAATGCCTATGATGCAAACTGGATCGCTAATGCAGCTGAGGAAGCGGAAACTGCGTGGGCGGAAGTGAGGAGCCCGATAGTAGCCCCAGGCCTCCGCACAATGGGCGTATCAGCCGTGGCAGACCGCGACTGGAGGAAAAGCAAGATGTGAATCGGAGCAGCTAAGGAGGTGTAGGCAAGCAGAATCAAGTAAAGTGCAAGCGTGCGTAGGTAGGAGAAATTTTTAAAAAAGCACAGAGTAATTCAGCCACACATATACAATTTAAAAGGTATTAAAAACCTAGTAGCAGGGCAGGAAACCCTAAATCCTACCTCTGTCAGCTGCGCACGTCCGTTTTCATCGGGAATATATAGGCTAATGCCTATGATGCAAACTGGATCGCTAACGCAGCTGAGGAAGCGGAAACTGCGTGGGAAACAGGGGCTCAAATTGGATCATAAATTCAAAGCTGTTCTGAACAGGGGCCCCCAAAATATGTTTGGCCCAGGGCCCCCAAAATCCTTAAGATGTCCCTGGTGCAGGGTTCTTTTAGGGGTGTACCATTGAAACCGCTGTTTCAGGTATTCTGGTCCAAGTCCGTGGATCACTGACAGAATATCGACATCAAAAATATCGAGGTACAAAAATATCGATGCAAAAATATCGCTGTCCAGAATATCGAAGTCATATCTACATAATGGTAAGTACAAAAATATCGGAAAAAAAATATTGTTGTCTAAAATATCGTTGTTAAAAATATCGTTTTTGTTAATATTTAAAAAATAATGTAAAGTAAAGGAAGTAATACATCTAATTAAAAAAACATAGTTACAATTATTAGAAAATGTTTAAAATTATAAGTATTACATATAATGTAAAAAAAATTAAACATACATATATATAAAATATAATATATATATTTACTTAATAATATTAATAAATAATTATTTTATTAAATTATAAATTGTTGGAAACATATTAAAAATTATAAATTCATATATATACACATACACCAATAACCTAAAAATAAAAATAAAATATATATATAATAAATTTAAGTATTACAATATTTTTTATCTTTTTAAAATACATTTTACACTACATTAACTGAAACAGTAGAGAAAATATTGGATAGCGGAGGGTTAAAAATTACTGTTCCCACTCCAGTGAGTGCAACAGTAGGAAAAGTGTGGATAGCGGAGGGGTAAAAATTACTATTCCCACTCCAGAGAGTGCAACAGTAGGGAAAGTGTTGGATAGTGTAGGGGTAAAAATTACTATCCCCACTCCAGTGAGTGCAACAGTAGGGAAAGTATTGGATAGCGTAGGGGTAAAAATTACTATTCCCACTCCAGTGAGTGCAACAGTAGGGAAAGTGTTGGATAGCGTAGGGGTAAAAATTACTATTCCCACTCCAGTGAGTGCAACAATAGGGAAAGTGTGGATAGCGGAGGGGTAAAAATTACTATTTCCACTCCAGTGAGTGCAACAGTAGGGAAAGTGTTGGATAGCGTAGGGGTAAAAATTACTATTCCCACTCCAGTGAGTGCAACAGTAGGGAAAGTGTTGGATAGCGTAGGGGTAAAAATTACTATTCCCACTCCAGTGAGTGCAACAGTAGGGAAAGTGTTGGATAGCGTAGGGGTAAAAAGTACTATTCCCACTCCAGTAAGTGCAACAGTAGGGAAAGTATTGGATAGCGTAGGGGTAAAAATTACTATTCCCACTCCAGAGAATGCAACAGTAGGGAAAGTGTTGGATACCGTAGAGGTAAAAATTACTATTCCCACTCCAGAGAGTGCAACAGTAGGGAAAGTGTTAGATAGCGGAGAGGAATAATTTACTATTCCCACTCCAGCAAAATAATTAAAAATAATTAACAAACAATTAATTAATTTTAAAAAATTTACCTCCCACCATATTCCCCTATAAATGACACCACCAATGTTGTAAAACATAACACTATTAACATAATTAATTAATAATTAATTAATTATTTAAAATTAACAAACAATTTAAAAAGAATGAATAATAATTTAATTCACACAATTAACAGTATAAATGAATTTCAAATACATTTTATAATAAAAAAATAAAAAAATATAGAAATTAAATTACTTCCCAGCCTACTCCCCTATCAACACACAACCCGCTCTTAAAAAAAACCACACAAATAACATAATTAATAATTAATTATTAATTATTAATAACCAATTAATAAATAAGTAACACCATATTACTTACCACAATTTACAATATAATTTTTTTAATACATAAATATTTAATAATTAAAAATATAAATAAATTAATTATTATTAAATTACTTCCCACCCTACTCCCTATAAACCCACAACCCACTCCTAAAAAAATAACACAATTTACATATTTACCAATTCATTTTTAATAATTATCAAACAATTAATAACGAATTAATAATAAATTATTTACCACAATTAACAATATAAAATAATAAATACTTAGGGGCCGATTCCGATCTGGGTCGGAAAGTTCTCCGTCCGAGCCGGATCCGGAGTGTATTCCGACCGAGCCGAACTCCTGCAGTCTGACCGGGCGAGTACGATGCGGCCGCATGCTGCCGGACTTGGTTCGGTCGGACTCCCATTGAAGTCAATGGGAGCCGGTCGTACGACGCGTACATGGGCTCCCATTGACTGAATGGGTACATCTCGCAAAAGGGCGCCCCCTGCATTGGGTACGCGTTGGTGCCATCCGCACCGTAGATGCATGTATAGGGGGGACCCTTGGGCCCCCCCCTGTCTCCGACTCGTAAGACTACGAGTGAAGGGGGGTCCGGCACGGACCCCCGAAGTCCGCTTCCCAGAGCGTTTACGTGTCGGAGGCTCCGACTCGATCCGGCTGTCCGGATCGTGCATCGTACTGGCTCGGTCGTAAAACATCTCCATTGCGCGGTACGAATTGTGTACGAACGAGTCGTACGGAGCGGTTCGGACCCGGAAACGATTCGGTCGGCGATTTCGCGTTCATTCGCATCGTACTTGGGCGTCCGGACCTCTGTACGACTCGGTCGGAAACAAAGCCTCCGACTCGGATCCGGTAAAGCCGAATCCGATTCGGAGGCCTTCCGACCGAGATCGGAATCGACCCCTTAATTGTTAATTAATAATTAATTAATTATAATTAAATTACTTCCCACCCTATTCCCCCATAAACCCACAACCCGCTCCTAAAAAAATAACACAATTAAGATATTTACAAAATAATTAATAATAATTAACAACCAATTAATAACTAATTGATAATAAATTAATTACCACAATTAACAATATAAAATATAAAATATATAAATATTAATGAATAAAAAATATAAATTTATTAATTATAATTAAATTACTTTCCACCCTATTCCCCTATAAACCCACAACCCGCTACGGAATAAAAATGCAAAATTTAATTAAAAATAATTAATAATTTCTAAAAATTATTATTAAATTTACTATAATTAAATTACTTCCCACTCTATTCCCCTATAAACCCACAACCCACTACGGAACTAAAACGCAAAATTTACTTAAAAAAAATAATAACTTCTAAAAATGTAATACCTATATTAAAAAAAAATACAATACTTAACCAAAAATATAGAACACATAGGGGCCGATTCTGATGCGGGTTGGAAAAGCTTCCCGACCGAATCGGTTGGGAAATGGTGTCCGACCCACTCGGATCGGGAAAGTCGGACCGGCGGAGTAGGATGCATCCGGATGCTTCCAGATACGATTTGGTTGAACTCCCATTGACTTCAATGGGAACATTTGTTCCTAACCGCATCAGAATTGGGCCCTCGGTCGGGAAGACACGTTCCCGATCCGATTTGAAAGGAGCAAATGCCGTTAGGAGGCCTTCCTAACCGCATCAGAATCAGGCCCTCGGTCGGGAAGCTTTTCCAACCCGCATCAGAATCGGGCCCATACATGTAAAATACTTACTAAAATACATAACACTAATATAAACATCGATATTATCAACAATGATATTTTTGCAAACGATATTACTGACTTCGATATTAACAAAAACGAGATTTCTTACCTTCATGTCGAAATTCTGGTCACCGATATTCTTGATGTGGATATTCTGTCTCTTCAATATTTCCAACTCGATATTTTTGTACTTCGAAAATAAAAACTCGATATTATGTCTGTGCACCCTAGTCCGTGTAGGGCCTTGAAAACGGTGCACAGAGATTTGAAGCGCACCTGTTTTTTGACTGGTAGCCAATGAAGTCTTTTGATTTCCTTGGAAACCGAGACAAATTTTGGTGTGCTCGTAAGAAGTCTTGCTGGCGCGTTTTGCAGAATTTGCAGTTTATTTAAGCGTCGTTCTTGAATATTTAAATAGAGGCCGTTACAGTAAGCCAACCTTGATAAGATAAGGGATGAGACAACAGTACGTTGACTTTCTTCCGGCAGAAACAGCTTAATTTTTTTAATCATTCTGAGAGAATGAAAAGTGGCTGAGGCAACAGCATTTATCTGATCACCAAAGTTTAGTTTGTCATCCACTATGACTCCTAGGTTTTTAGCTTTCCTAGTGGGTTTAGGAAGAGTGCCCAGTTCTTCCGGCCACCAGTTCGGGGTCCAAAATTTGGCATTGTTTCCAAACATGATGATCTCAGTTTTGCCTGAGTTAAGCTTTAGGCAATTCTGTGTCATCCAGATCTTAATTGCTTCCATGCAGTCGTGGAACCTCCTACTCTTTCCTGCTTCATGCCCTGGCAGCAGAGACACAACAATTTGCGTATCATCCGCATAGGAGGTAAGACTGAAGCTGAAGGATCTAATCAAGGGGGCCAGGGACGATAATTAAACATTAAAAAAAGTAGGGCTGAGGGATGACCCCTCGGCTCTCCACAAGGTAGGAAAAAAGGTTTGGAGTACAATTTGTCCAAAGACACAATTTGTGTTCTATCAGTTAAAAAGGCTTTTAGTAACTTCCATGCTTTGCCCTGAACCCCACATGCTGACAAACGATCCATCAGGAGGTCATGATGGACCATGTCGAAGGCCGCAGAGAGATCCAACATAATTAGTGCTGCCTTACCTCCCTGGCCCAGGGCTTCCCTAATTTCTTGTGTCGATTTTATAAGGGCTGACTCTGTGCTATGTCCTTCTTTGAACCCATATTGAGTAGGGGAGTAGAAAGGCACTAAGCTGAGAGTTCATTGCTTTCTCTACCAATTTTGCGGGCAGTGGAAGGCGAGAAATTGGCCGAAAATTGTTATGATCCTTAGGATCTAGATTGTGTTTTTTCAGCGGTGGAAGTATTGAGGCTAACTTCCAGGTTTTGGGGAAGTGCCCTGATTCAAACATAGCATTAAACAAGGAGGTAAGTGATGTGGCAATGGGTTTCGGGGCTAGTTTAACCACAGAGACTGGGCAGGGGTAATAGGGGAGAGCCTGATCTAATCGATGTAAGAAGCATTTTTGTATCATTTGTTGAAAGTGGAGCGAATTTATCCAGAGTGGGAGGGAGGCCAGTTATTGGCTTGGTTCCCTCGATTGAGGCTTCCATTCCTCCCAACGGGGAGAGGTTAAAGGCTGAGAAGATGATTTCCACCTTTTCCAGAAAAAATGTGGCAATGTCCTCACATAGGGGTCTATTAGGATGGCAGTCGGAAAACCACCCCGACCGCCATGGTAGCGGAAAACAACCGCCCGCTGGTACCGCGGCAAAACCGGCGGTCAGATTAGGATCAACCGCCATTAAAACCCGACTGCGGCGGAAAGAGAAAACGAAAATCCACCCGCAGCGGGCGGAACCGGTGATAAACCGTCCGCGACGGTCGGATTCGCAGCGGAAACACCCAAAACCAACGCCAGGCACACGGATTAACCGCCCGTGAAATTAGGATTCCCCCGATTTGACAGCGGTACGTTCCACAGTTCCCGACCGCCGCGGTCGCAAACAGTGAGGAATGGGAGAGCCGGCGGAAGGGCTGTAGCATAGCAACCGCTGCGGACCAGTAGCAGCCCGTAGAGGGAGTTCTGTGGGGCGGTGAGGCGGGGTGGGGGAGGGGCAGGGTGGGGGCAGTAAACGACGGAATATGGATGACCGGAGGTAAGTAAACAATTAAATAAATAAAATTATTTTCGTTGCGTGCGCTGCATCGCAAAATGCGATGCAGCGCACGCAACGAAATTCGTTTTATTTATTTAATTGTTTACTTACCTCCGGTCATCCATATTCCGGTGTTTACTATCCCCCACCCTGCCCCTCCCCCGCCCCGCCTCACCGCCCCACGGAACTCCCTCCACGGGCCGCTGCTGCTGTGGACGCTCCGTGATAAAAATGGCGGTCAACAGAAAAAACCCACAAGGCCAGCAAGTGCACACAGGAAGCTAGCCCTGCCCCCAAAAACACATAACACACCCCAATGACCCACCCCCATGGCAACTCCTAAACTACAAATCCCAGGACAACCCACACAACACACCTGACAGCAATACCCCATACTGACACACCCACATAGCTGAGTATAAAACCAGCCCCTTCGCTTACAACAATCCTTTGCAAGACTCTAGAAGTGAAGGGCCAAACATCACAGCTGAAAGGAGAGGCAAATCAACACACCATCACTACACACACACACCACACACATCACCACCACCACTCCCACACCTGCACCTCCAACCCCTTTGCACATCACACACCATACACATCACCACCACCACGACCACTTACACACCTGCACCTCTAACCACTTTGCACATCACACACCATGTCACCACAGAAAATGCCCAAATTCACAGACAGTGAGTTGACAGTCATGGTAGATGAGATAATCCGAGTAGAGCCACAATTGTTTGGTAACCTCGTCCAACAGACACCATTAGCCACCAGAACGCAAATGTGGGTAAGGATAGTTGACAAGATCAATGCAGTAGGGACCACCCCACGCAACAAACAGGAAATCATGAAGCGGTGGCATGACCTGAAGAGTGTTGTCAAAAAGAACCATCAGCTGGCTCAGAGGACTGGCGGTGGCCCTCCCATTCCACCAAGAACATTCACTGCATCCAGAGAGTCTCACAGGAATAGCCGGGGGTGTGGAGGCTGGTAAGTACCAACAAATGTCTCTCATCACACTGCTATGTACTGTCTTGCACAACTACTAAGCAACACCTCCCAGGCCCAAATGCATTCATGTGCACCACAATACCCAACACAGCTCTCACAGATGTAACATGCACTCCATCTTAATCACCCCAAAGGCAGCCAACATTTACAGGATTGTATGTGACCAGGCAACCAGCACAACAACTCCCACAAGGTCTCCCTTACCCACCCCTGAGCAGGATGTAGCACTCCCCCCCACACCCAGAAGCATGTGGCAGCCATTGCATTGTTCACCTTGACCCAACAGGTAGGTAGACATCTTGCCAGGGAGGGCTGTTTGGGGGTGGGAGGCCTGCACTACAACTCCCACCAGGCACCCCTTACCCACCCCTGAGCAGGATGTAGCACTGCCCCCCACAGCCAGAAGCATGTGGCAGCCATTGCATTGTTCACCTTGACCCAACAGGTAGGTAGCCATCTTCCCAGGGAGGGCTGCTTGGGGGTGGGAGGCCTGCACTACAACTCCCACCAGGCCCCCCTGTCCCACCCCTGAGCAGGATGTAGCACTCCACACCCACCCAGAAGCATGTGGCAGCCATCGTATTACAACAACCAAACTTACAGGTAGGTAGCCATCTTCCCAGGGAGGGCTGTTTGGCGGTGGGAGGCCTGCACTACAACTCCCACCAGGTACCCCTGTCCCACCCCTGAGCAGGATGTGGCACTCCACACCCACCCAGAAGCATGTGGCAGTCATTGTAAGTTTCCCCCTCACACAACAGGTAGGTAACCATCTTCCCAGGGAGGGCTGTTTGGGGGTGGGAGGCCTGCACTACAACTCCCACCAGGCACCCCTTACCGACCCCTGAGCAGGATGTAGCACTCCCCCCCACACCCAGAAGCATGTGGCAGCCGTCGTATTACAACAACCAAACTTACAGGTAGGTAGCCATCTTCCCAGGGAGGGCTGTTTGGGGGTGGGAGGCCTGCACTACAACTCCCACCAGGCACCCCTTACCCACCCCTGAGCAGGATGTAGCACTCCACACCCACCTAGCAGCATGTGGCAGCCATCGTATTACAACAACCAAACTTACAGGTAGGTAGCCATCTTCCCAGGGAGGGCAGTTTGGGTGTGGGAGGCCTGCACTACAACTCCCACCAGGCACCCCTTACCCACCCCTGAGCAGGATGTAGCACTCCACACCCACCTAGCAGCATGTGGCAGCCATCGTATTACAACAACCAAACTTACAGGTAGGTAGCCATCTTCCCAGGAAGGGCTGTTTGGGGGTGGGAGGCCTGCACTACAACTCCCACCAGGCACCCCTTACCCACCCCTGAGCAGGATGTAGCACTGCCCCCCACAGCCAGAAGCATGTGGCAGCCATTGCATTGTTCACCATGACCCAACAGGTAGGTAGCCATCTTCCCAGGGAGGGCTGCTTGGGGGTGGGAGGCCTGCACTACAACTCCCACCAGGCCCCCCTGTCCCACCCCTGAGCAGGATGTAGCACTCCACACCCACCCAGAAGCACGTGGCAGCCATCGTATTACAACAACCAAACTTACAGGTAGGTAGCCATCTTCCCAGGGAGGGCTGTTTGGCGGTGGGAGGCCTGCACTACAACTCCCACCAGGTACCCCTGTCCCACCCCTGAGCAGGATGTGGCACTCCACACCCACCCAGTAGCATGTGGCAGTCATTGTAAGTTTCCCCTCACACAACAGGTAGGTAGCCATCTTCCCAGGGAGGGCTGTTTGGGGGTGGGAGGCCTGCACTACAACTCCCACCAGGCACCCCTTACCGACCCCTGAGCAGGATGTAGCACTCCCCCCCACACCCAGAAGCATGTGGCAGCCATCGTATTACAACAACCAAACTTACAGGTAGGTAGCCATCTTCCCAGGGAGGGCTGTTTGGGAGTGGGAGGCCTGCACTACAACTCCCACCAGGCACCCCTTACCCACCCCTGAGCAGGATGTAGCACTCCCCCCACACCCAGAAGCATGTGGCAGCCATTGCATTGTTCACCTTGACCCAACAGGTAGGTAGCCATCTTCCCAGGGAGGGCTGCTTGGGGGTGGGAGGCCTGCACAACAACTCCCACCAAGCCCCCCTGTCGCACCCCTGAGCAGGATGTAGCACTCCACACCCACCCAGAAGCATGTGGCAGCCATCGTATTACAACAACCAAACTTACAGGTAGGTAGCCATCTTCCCAGGGAGGGCAGTTTGGGTGTGGGAGGCCTGCACTACAACTCCCACCAGGCACCCCTTACCCACCCCTGAGCAGGATGTAGCACTCCACACCCACCTAGCAGCATGTGGCAGCCATCGTATTACAACAACCAAACTTACAGGTAGGTAGCCATCTTCCCAGGGAGGGCTGTTTAGGGGTGGGAGGCCTGCACTACAACTCCCACCAGGCACCCCTTACCCACCCCTGAGCAGGATGTAGCACTGCCCCCCACAGCCAGAAGCATGTGGCAGCCATTGCATTGTTCACCTTGACCCAACAGGTAGGTAGCCATCTTCCCAGGGAGGGCTGCTTGGGGGTGGGAGGCCTGCACTACAACTCCCACCAGGCCCCCTGTCCCACCCCTGAGCAGGATGTAGCACTCCACACCCACCCAGAAGCACGTGGCAGCCATCGTATTACAACAACCAAACTTACAGGTAGGTAGCCATCTTCCCAGGGAGGGCTGTTTGGCGGTGGGAGGCCTGCACTACAACTCCCACCAGGTACCCCTGTCCCACCCCTGAGCAGGATGTGGCACTCCACACCCACCCAGTAGCATGTGGCAGTCATTGTAAGTTTCCCCTCACACAACAGGTAGGTAGCCATCTTCCCAGGGAGGGCTGTTTGGGGGTGGGAGGCCTGCACTACAACTCCCACCAGGCACCCCTTACCGACCCCTGAGCAGGATGTAGCACTCCCCACACCCAGAAGCATGTGGCAGCCATCGTATTACAACAACCAAACTTACAGGTAGGTAGCCATCTTCCCAGGGAGGGCTATTTGGGGTGGGAGGCCTGCACTACAACTCCCACCAGGCACCCCTTACCCAACCCTGAGCAGGATGTAGCACTCCCCCCCACACCCAGAAGCATGTGGCAGCCATTGCATTGTTCACCTTCACCCAACAGGTAGGTAGCCATCTTCCCAGGGAGGGCTGCTTGGGGGTGGGAGGCCTGCACAACAACTCCCACCAAGCCCCCCTGTCGCACCCCTGAGCAGGATGTAGCACTCCACACCCACCCAGAAGCATGTGGCAGCCATCGTATTACAACAACCAAACTTACAGGTAGGTAGCCATCTTCCCAGGGAGGGCTGTTTGGGGGTGGGAGGCCTGCACTACAACTCCCACCAGGCACCACCTACCCACCCCTGAGCAGGATGTAGCACCCCCCCCCACACCCAGAAGCATGTGGCAGACATTGCATTGTTCACCTTTACCCAACAGGTAGGTAGCCATCTTCCCAGGGAGGGCTGCTTGGGGGTGGGAGGCCTGCACAACAACTCCCACCAAGCCCCCCTGTCCCACCCCTGAGCAGGAAGTAGCACTTAAACACACAGCCAGAGAGATGTGTTACAAACTCCACCCCAATGTGACAACAGAACAGATAAGTAGACAGTGCATGCACACCACCATTCCTTCCCAAAAGCATGGAGCCATATGACAACACCAGCCCTCACATCCTAACAAAATTGACACAGATACAATATCAAATTACAGTGTGCAGACAGCTAAGCGTATGTAACTGTCACAGAAACAAAAGTTTGACTCACCAAATATACCATGTAGAAGTGAATCCGGGCCCAGACATGTACAGCACTGAATGCTACCTGTAAGATCATGTGGGCTGAGCTTGAAGGACCATATGAAAACAAAGCAAGCATGGTCTGTAGAAAAAACAAATCAAAGCACAGGACATGACAAAGGTATGCATCAGATGACAATGGCAAGTTCATGCGCAGATGTAACGCATGCCAGGCAGAGTAATCAGCAAAGATGCTGCACATCAAGTTGTATAGCCACCAGTTGACAGATGACAACATGTCCTTGTAATCACAAAATTTGCACGTGGGGCATGGTATCCATTGACATGTCACACTGTTGAATATTGATGTATGTACCTCCACATCATGTCAAGATGCACCTTACTGTGCAGACATGCAATGTGCAAACTAGTAAACTGTGTGTTGCATTACCTGTAAATAAGATACATTGAACAACAAGCCTGAGGGGTGCCCGTCAGTTACCATTTCCCCTCTGTCCCACAGGTGACCAAGGACTGACTGCAGATGATGACAACACCAACCTGCAGAGCCAGCCTCCACCCCCGGAACATGGACTCACTGATGATGACTCCCTGGATTTCGACGATGCTGAGTTTGAAGCCAGCCCATCTGGCATGCCAGGGCGCAAAAGGTCCCAGGTCCCCACTGTCCCCCCCCACCACATCAGCAACAACAACAACCACGCTGACCCCTGCTGGAACGACCTGTGCGGCCTCCACCCCCACAACCACAACCACCAGTGCTGCCTGCAACACTCGCCCTGCCCCAGAGGATGACCACCCCAACCCACCAACAGAGGAGGTCAGGGAGAGTATACGTGTGCGTGCAGTGGTGAGGCAACCGGTCCGTCACAGCAAGGCAGATGGGAGGGCAAAGAGGAGTTTGAGCCAAATGGACACTGGTACCGAAGCCCTGGACAACATCACCAGAGTCATTGGGGCCTATGAACGGGCCCAGGGACAAATGGGCCAGGCACAGGAAGATTCACGCAAGATCCGCCTGCTGCTGAGGTCCATAGACACCTGCATGGGCCAAATCGTGGACCTCTTGGGCCAGCTAGTGGCGGTACTGAGGGCCAGGCCTGCGGCACAAACAACACCTCCACCTCCCTCTGGTGGCCCGCAGGATGACAGTTCCACACCCTCCCCTGCCGCCACGGAGAGGGGGGACTCCTCAGACCCCACTGGCCCTGCAGCAGAGCCCCCCCCTGCCAAACGATCAAGGGGCCATCCTAAGAAATACCTGGGAGTATCCCGTGGAAAAGCACCTGCCAAACGCCAGTCAAGGAGCCAGCCATGATGGCACCCCTCTTCACCCTGCCATAGACTTTGTAGACTGTCCTTCCCCACACTGCCATGTGAATGTCATCCGTCTGTTGGACTGGGTCACCACATCTATGTGGTGACTACTTGATTGTCTCACCTTCCATCACTGACAACTCATTGCTTCACCATTCACCTTTTGGTAAATATGCACTTCACTGTCACATGTACCCATTGTAAATAAACACTCCTTACACACCAATGTTGTTGTGTCTGCTCCGTGTTTTAATCACAGGATGTGCAATGTTCACCATGAGTACAATGTACCAGGAGCACGGATTGTTTGTAGGCAAGGAGTGGCTGATGGGACCTGGAAAAACACAACATAACAATATTCACTAGTCACGCGGTGGCATCACAGCCATCACACAACACCTGTCATCAAGGCACTCCAACATGCACACATCACAATGAGCAACAGTACCGACAGATACATCCTGGAACTGTGGCAAACTACCCTGTCCAAGAAACGTTGGCAGCCAGCACTGAGTCAACAACAGCCTGCAGTCACAAAGCTCACATAGACCTTTTCACCAACAACAACATCAGCAGACAATGGGTCTGTTGTACATTGTCACTCACCTTCCAGTGAAGTAGCGGTTGATGAGCTGTTGACGCAGGTCGACACCTTCCTCATCTCCACTATCCTCGTCACTGGACATGGGATGGTTTGCAGGCGGGGGCCTCGGCTGCTCATCAGCGTCCAGGAGCAGGGGGATCTCCTTGCGCAAGGCCAGGTTGTGGAGCATGCAGCATGCAACTGCAATCTGACACACCTTTTTGGGCGAGTACATCAATGCACCTCCGGTCCTGTCCAGGCAGCGAAACCTTGACTTCAGGAGACCAAAAGTATGTTCCACCACACGACGTGTCCTCCCATGGGCATCATTGTAGCGGACTCCACTTGGGGTCCTGGGATTTCGCAGTGGGCTCAGCAACCAAGGACGGTTGGGATATGCAGAATTACCTAGGTGGGAGATACCCAGACCAACTTTGTAATACAACTGCGGCAGAGGACAGCATGTCACACACACAGCACGCTACTTGACACTGCGTACTCACCCACAATCCATGCACGCTCCGTGCGCAGATTATCCATCAGCTGTGGCACAATGCTGTTACGCATGATGTAGGAGTCATGGACGGAGCCAGGAAATTTGGCACAGACGTGTGAGATGATCATATTGGCCTGGCACACCATCTGCACATTGATGGAATGGAAATGTTTCCTATTCCTGTAGATGTGCTCCCGTGCCTGTGGTGGAACCAGGCCAACATGTGTGCAGTCAATGGCACCAACAACATGGGGGATGTGCCCAAGTGCATAAAAATCGCCCTTCACAGCCACCAATTCATGCCTCCTGGGGAAATGGATATATCTGTCCTTGTAGATCATCATAGCGGACATGACATCCCGTAGCACCATACTGAACATAGGTTGTGACATCCCACCTGCGCTGGACACCGTGTGCTGGAAAGATCCAGAAGCAAACAAATGCAGGGCTGCCATCACCTTCGACGTTGCTGTGAAAGCACCCGGATATGTCCTGCAAGGCTGCAGGTGGGGCTCCAACATAGCGCATAGGTCTTGGAGGGTGTCCCGATCCAGCCGGAATTTCCGTATGACCTCCTCATCCTCCATGTGTGCCAGCACTGTGAAGGGACGATGCAGATTTGGTCTCTTCCTAGGTGAGATGAAAGAGGACACATGTCAACGCAATACACCAGGAGATGTGTCTGACATCTTACGTTTTGACTGACACAATGGAAACAATGACTAGCACCACAGTACACCTTACAAAACAACTTACTTGTAGGGACACCTTCAGATACACCATCCGTACACCTGTCCACTTTTCACACAGCTAGCATCTCACAAACAATATCCGACTATGTGAATGCACAAAGGGACATGGCCATATCTTGCATGGGCAGCCCAGAGAATAGTACCAAAAGCATATGTGTGAAACTGCAACACTACTGTCTCCTACATAGCTGCTGTAAGTGCCACACCTTCTTGTGTAAGTCACACAGGGCACACATCAACCACACAATGACCCAACACTGTGCGTTTATTGCCAAGTATGTGCATGAGCCAGGAAAAGGAGACAGTCAAATCTGCACAATCTGTAGTGAGACATTCATCACTGTAAGTTGTTCAGCCCTTTCACACATTGACATGTGTACCCATTGTAGAGTCCATCACAACACTGTTCTGTGTACATGCCCAGAAAACCACAAGTGCCATGTGAGTGAGTCCATGCCAATGTTCCTAATCATATACTACAACATGGCATGTGCAGTCAGCAGTGGGGTAAAGGTCGAATTGGCATAGAGTGCACAATCTTGTGCCATGAATCATGTGTCTACTGTGCAGTGTGGAGGACTAGCCTTTGGCCATTCACACTGCATGACGTGTCCGTACGTTCTGTCAAGGTGATCTGATACCCAAATCACGGTCACTGCCTCAAATACATGGCACCCATATCGCGGTGGCTACCGCCTGTCCCCTGCGGTGTGTCACCGCCAATGCCCCCGCCACAATCGCGGTAGTGTCTGGCATATACACATGGCCAAATGGCGGTTGGCATGCTCCGCCACCCCAATCCCGGTCATTCTCAGCAAGGCATGGCACACATATCGCGGTGGCTACCGCCTTTCCCCTGCGGTGTGTCACCGCCAATGCCCCCGCCACAATCGCGGTAGTGTCTGGCATATACACATGGCCAAATGGCGGTTGGCATGCTCCGCCACCACAATCCCGGTCATTCTCAGCAAGGCATGGCACCCATATCGCGGTGGCTACCGCCTGTCCCCTGCGGTGTGTCACCGCCAATGCCCCCGCCACAATCGCGGTAGTGTCTGGCATATACACATGGCCAAATGGCGGTTGGCATGCTCCGCCAACCCAATCCCGGTCATTCTCAGCAAGGCATGGCACACATATCACGGTGGCTACCGCCTGTCCCCGGCGGTGTGTCACCGCCATGGACTATGCCCTTACAGCCAATGGGAACCGCAATCGCGGTAGCCTAATGCTATTTTGAAAATCGCCGTAGGTGTGCTCCGCCACCCCGGAGCCGGTCATTGGATGCAATTGAAAGATACACGACCGTGGTAGCGCCAGCCTGTCCCCTGCGGTGTGTCACCGCCATGGACCATGCCCTTACAGCCAATGGGAACCGCAATCGCGGTAGCCTAATGCTATTTTGAAAATCGCGGTAGGCGTGCTCCGCCACCCTGGAGCCGGCCATTGGATGCAATTGAAAGATACACGACCGCGGTAGTGCCAGCCTGTCCCCTGCGGTGTGTCACCGCCATGGACCATGCCCTTACAGCCAATGGGAACCGCAATTGCGGTAGCCTAATGCTATTTTGAAAATCGCGGTAGGCGTGCTCCGCCACCCCGGAGCCGGCCATTGGATGCAATTAAAAGATACACGACCGCGGTAGCGCCAGCCTGTCCCCTGCGGTGTGTCACCGCCATGGACCATGCCCTTACAGCCAATGGGAACCGCAATCGCGGTAGCCTAATGCTATTTTGAAAATCGCGGTAGGCGGTCATTGGATGCATTTGAAAAAGGCGGATCTGAAACACCAATTGCAGCAGCTTAGAACCACTGAAACTACCCCAGGCGGCTATATATGTGTGTTCGAGAGCCTCACATTTCCACAGCTTTCAGAGCCTGCTGCCTGCCACCCCTCACCACCAACTGCTGCTGCTCCTGTCTCCAGAGCCTGCTGCCTGCCACCCCTCACCACCAACTGCTGCTGCTCCTGTCTCCAGAGCCTGCTGCCTGCCACCCCTCACCACCAACTGCTGCTGCTCCTGTCTCCAGAGCCTGCTGCCTGCCACCCCTCACCACCAACTGCTGCTGCTCCTGTCTCCAGAGCCTGCTGCCTGCCACCCCTCACCACCAACTGCTGCTGCTCCTGTCTCCTGGACACAGTGATGTCGAGGACTGAGAAGATCCGTGCCAGTCCCTTCACCACCGAGGAGCTGGAGGTCCTGGTGGACAAGGTGCTCACACAGTATGGGAAGCTATATGGTGCTCCAAATGTCGTGGTAAGTGTTCCAGAGTAGAAGTGAGAGTGCAGGGGGTGCACACATGACGTTGATGTGGTGCAGTATGTGCCTGAAAGTGGGGGTTTGTGTCATGCACTGCCTTGCATGCTCTCACCAGGTGAATGGGGTGTGTAGCCTATTTCACACGTTTCCCTGCCTGAACATCAGAACTGGAGGGACATGTATTGTCTTGTCAGCCATAAAGTGACGCAACAAGTTGGTAATGCAGGAGTCAGGACAGTAGTTGCTTGTGTGACTGGCTGTGTGGGTCCCTGATGCCCTTCACAGGCTCATCTGTGGCCTTAGCAAGGCTTTTCGTCCAGAGGGTAGTGATGGAATTGTGTCTGACTCACAATTGGCATCATTTATAATTCAGCACTATGCTCAGGACGTCAATACCCGAGGGTGACACTCTTGGTGGTCATTCACCTATGACACAGCTGATTGCCGTACTATTGTGCACAGCCCCTTCCATTTCCACCAGCATGTGTATAGACTGGCATGTGTAGGCACTGTTCACTCTCTCAGATTGTCCCTTCATGTGACATTGCTGATACCCCACGTTGCACCTCAGTGTGATCACACCTGGCCTGCACAGTCACTGCCCAAGCAGACAAGGACACATCACTGAATGTACAGAGTGTCACATGTGTGTTTTTTCAAGGACTCTCCATCAAAGAGCCATCTCAGCCCTATAGATTGCACACGACAGGCCCTGTGAGAGTGTGTGGGTTTGTAGGATCATGTCCCTCAATGTGACCTCCATGCCACAGTGAGCCATTCACAGGGCAAGGACATTGAGGGCTGCGCAGTGTTGGACACAGTGAGTCTTCCCCCGAACATATATTGAACTGTCATGTATGTCTTGGTCACCCTCAAAATGGACAGTAGATGTGGGCAGCCTACACATAGCTTTCTGTGTTGGCATCCTGCATGTGTATGAGATGGGCAGGTACTGTGTCCACCCTCATACCTGCATGCATTTGCGTATGAGTCTTCCATGCTGATGTACCATGTGAGATGCATTCTTGTCTCTGTTAGACATATCTGTGGATTTGGTATGAGTCAGTATCATGCTACTGTACTGAGAGATATTGGTACATAACACTGTGTTACTGATGTTTTCCCCCTCTTGTCTCCCATGTCTGCAGCTCAAAGTACACCAGCGTAAGGCCGTGTGGAGGGCCATTGCATGCAAGGTGCGGGCTGTGGGTGTCTCAAACCGACGGCGCAACCACTGCCACAAGAGGTGGAATGACATCTGCCGGCTGAGCAAGAACGTGGCGAAGATGACTCTGGGCCTGCTCCCTCGGACTGGCAGGTTGGTGCGGCGCAGCATGACACCACTAATGGCCCGCATCTTGGCCGTGACACAGCCTGAGCTGGATGCACGTTTGAAGGAGCATCAGCAGCAAGCTAGGGGTGAGTATTCTGGGAGGGTGACTTTGGCTGTGAGTGGCTGCATGTGTTCACAGCCTGGGACAGCACTGGGCTATGTGATGTTGGTAGTGTGATGCAGTGGCTTGTGAGTGGCCTCTGTGCTGGGTGCAGCTGTCATGCATTTGCCCTACCTGTACTTCCTAGTGTGATTTGAGTACTGGGCATTGACATCGCATTCTGAGTCATGGGCTTCAGGTATCATCTGCATTGGGGTAGTCTGGGAAATCACATGGAAGGGAACGGCAGTGTGCCTAATCTGAGTGTGCTTTCATCAATGCGTGCATTGCCTGACCTCAGATTTGTGAGGCTTAGACATCTGACGCAAATGTGCTACAGTAGTTGTGCCCCAAAGTACAACATGGTGGGTGGCATGAGCTCATGGCCATTGTGGACTGTTATGTTGGAGTCTGTATCTGTGTTGTCCCCTTCTGCTCCATCCAGATATGACAGTGGCAACATGTTGTGGGGTTCATCCTTGCCCACATCAGGGCCCTAGGTGTGCTCAGAGCTATTTGTGTGTCTGGTTGAACAGAGCCACCGGCAGGATATTGTGCTGTGTGGTCATCACATGGCTCACTTATGCCTGGTTTTCTTGTTTACAAGCACTGTTCGAGTTCAAAATTGAGGGTGCACAATGTCGTTGCACAGGGTGGTGTGCAACATGTAGATTTCTTCATCTTCAGTGATGCTCTGCTTGCATATGTTTGTTCTGTTGATGCCAATGAACTGACCCTACATCTCTCTCTCTCATGCAGCATCTCCCGTGGGCACGGAAGGACAGGGGACGGACACCAGTGGTGAGGCATCAAGCACAACAGCTGCACACGAGCACAGTGACACAGATGTGACCAGCGCCTCGGAGGGGGACAGGAGTCTGCAGGAGGAATCACAGCCAGAGAAGCAAAGCTCAACGTCATCTGACGCCAGCGGTGACGCATCCATGTTGGTGGGCACAGGGAACGGGGACTCTGCCTCCTCTTCCACCACACAGCGTACAGTGCCCACCCTCCCAGCTACTTCCACTGTTGCTGCCCGTGTTCGCACCAGTAAGCAGGGAAGAGTGTCCTTCACCCCAGGCACCGCTGCCCCTACCCCTGTCCCCCCTGCTGCCATCAGTGCTGAGTCTGTGGACCTTTTGCGCCAGCTGTGTGTTGGCCAGACAGCTCTCCTCAATGCCTTCATAGACCACGACAAAAAGTTGGCACAAGTGGTTGCTTTCATGGAGGGCATACATTCAGACGTGGGTGGGCTACACCGGACTGTCCAGTCTTTGTCCTCCGCAGTGACGGCAGCCCTTCAACTGGCACAATCTCGGAGTCCAGCTCCAGTCCCTTTGTCCACCCCCCTGCCAGTGGCCACATCTGACGATAGTGACCACGCACAACAGACCTCAAGGTCAAGATACAGCACACGCAGCACACAGCAGCAGCAGCCCAAGTGGTCCAGGGCGCAGACACCATCGCCACAGAAAACTAAAGCCACCCCAGAGCGCAAAGACATAAGCCTGTCATGTGACACCAAGGGCCACAAAGCCAAGAAGCAGACCTCAGGGTCACATGCCTCAGAGGCATCCCCAGCCAAGGGCTCTCCTGTCCCAAAAGCGTCTCGCAAAGACAAGCAGACAGTTTCCGTGCCCGCTGAGAAGGTGGTGCCTGCTAAAAGTACACATAAGAAGAGCTCCAAGGCAGATTTACCCACAACCTCAACTCCCATCCAAAGCCCTGTGAAGCAGGGAAAGGAGGGCACTGTAGGGGGAAAACCTGGTAAACAGGGGATGGAGGGGCAAAGGCAAGGCCAGGCCAAGCGAACAGCTGGATCCAGCATGTCCCCAGAGGGAGGGCCACCGTCTGCACCTGATGCAGCTTTGGTGGTGGGTGTGCCTGTTGTGTCCGCACCACTTGACATTAATCCCAAGACAGGGAAGCCATTTTGACTCCCCAAGGAGTGGAAGGGCACTCTCCACAATCTCCCACCCACACTGTGTCTCACGGCAGCATGACTCCACCTCCACGTGCCACTACACCACCTAGTCCAAGCAGCCCTCTGGCTTCCCAAGCCACTGATGCCTCTACCTCAGCTGGGCCTCTCTCTCCCCGGTCAAGTCCTCCAACTGTCCCCGACACACAGCCAGCTCCCAGTCCGACTGACAGCCAAGTCTGAGTGGTAGTCCCCCTTAAACACCTGTCTCTCCCACAGCGGTGTCTGTACTGCCCATTGTTAGCCCCCTGACTGTGTTGCTGACCATGGCAGGGTACAGTCGCACACATTCCCTGTGCAGCTTCTCATGGACTTACTCTGCACATTGGACTGGCCACTGGCCTTGTTGTTCACTGCTGTCTGCCCCTTGCCTGTGCAGCTTCTCATGTAACTATTCTGCCCTTTGTGCTGGCCACTGGCCTTGTTGTTCACTGCTGTTTGCCCCTTGCCTGTGCAGCTTCTCATGGACTTACTCTGCACATTGGACTGGCCACTGGTCCTGTTGTTCACTGCTGTCTGCCCCTTGCCTGTGCAGCTTCTCATGTAACTACTCTGCCCTTTGTGCTGGCTACTGGCCTTGTTGTTCACTGCTGTTTGCCCCTTGCCTGTGCAGCTTCTCATGGACTTACTCTGCACATTGGACTGGCCACTGGCCTTGTTGATCACTGCTGTCTGCCCCTTGCCTG